>OZ023262.1:159467302-160199802 GCA_964006375.1 Tillus elongatus
GGAGAATGAAAGTTGAACAAAAAAATGTTTGCTAATTAAAATTTGGGTTACTAATGTACATTACTAAAAAATTAAAATATGAACAAATTTTAATATAGTCGCGTTGATTCTAGTGGACGCCATATAGCTTGTCTTCATACTGACGCCATATCCACCGCAGGATATATATATATATATATATATATATATATATATATATATATATATATATATATATATATATATATATATATATATATATATATATATATATATATATATATATATATATATATATATGTTACGTCATATAAGCATTGTGTATTTAAAATAATAATTTATTTTTATATTCAAATTTCGCTAAATGCGGATAAGAAACAATCTGCCAGCGCATGAGTATATTCTAGACTGTTAATGCGTCGATGCGAGGAGATGCGCGAGAAGGCGCCTGAAAAGTGTGTATGAAATGAACGGCCGTGCCGCCATGATTGTAATGTCATGCTGTGTAAAATAATTCAAAATACAGTCCACTTAAGGCAAGAAAGTCTATTAATTTTATTCAAATCAAACCAACACACCCAACAAATTGGTCATTCTCACCGGATTGGACAGCAAATCAATTCAAAGTGCAGTAAATCCAGTGTTATTTTCTGTTATAATATTAACCGATAAGAAGCTACTGTAGTAGCAGTCAATTCAAACCAAGCAACAAACAGGTGAATACGTTCAGGTTTATGCACGGCATCTTCATCGCATTCGTACAGCGAACAACAATACAATACAAATACAAATCCAGTAAGAAGCAGGTAGCAGGCAGCAGGCGTACCCGAACCTTCCAGAGCATATCGAGTCAAAGCCAGGTGGCCAGAGAGGTAAAGGCAGCCAGCGTAGTCAAGGATAAGCAAACAGAACCATTGCAATTGAAAAACAACCCGGATAGCGTCGTCACGGACAGTCGCAACCTCGAGAATCGTAGCGCTGCGTAGCTGCGTAGCACTTGAAATCTCAGCCAGCGGACAGCGTAATCAACAGGTTGCTGAGCCGGTCATATCACCAGGTAATAACAGGAACATTAAGAGTGAGTCGTTTCCTTTTATATTTACAAAACATTATCCATTGATATTAATACAAAACTCTACTTGTACGTTTATGCATGTGTATTTGACACATTTAATAATTTTATTTTAACATATTACAATGAGTAATAGATCAAGAAGAGAGGAAAAAGAACTCTCAGCTTCTTTATTAAAAAAAGACGCTATCAAGGAACAGTTAAATAGGTTTAAAGAATTTCTAAGCGAACATTTAGAAACAAAATTGATTCAATTGCCCGACAGGCTCGCCAAGTGTGAGTGTCTTTGGGATGACTTCCAAGAAGTTCAATTAAAAATTAAAAACATGTTAGATATAGATGAATATTGTGAAACACAAGGCACTGAACTAAGTGAATTTGAAAATCAATATTTTGAAGTTTTAGCCTCTGCTCGACAGGTTCTAAAGCACGGTTCTTTTAATTTTACAGTAAATCAAAACTCAGCCGTTCAAAACATACCTAATCAAAACATTAATACAGATAATAATTTCAATCCTAATGTAGCCAATGTTGACTTTCATCAAACTGTGTCACCACCTAATTTTAATGCAAATATAATTCAAAATGGGCCAACAAGCCATGCCAGATTGCCCATGATAGAAATATCAAAGTTCAATGGAGCTTATGATCAGTGGGTTGCATTTTGTGACATATTCACGTCTCTCATTGATTCCAACCCCAATCTTACTAATATTCAAAAGTTTTATTATTTAAAATCATATCTAATTGGTGATGCCGCTGAGGTTATTCATTCATTAGAAATAAGTTCTGATAATTACCAGGTTGCTTGGAGTCTTTTAAAGGACAGATTTGAAAACAAAAGGTTGATTGTCAATAATTATTTAAAATCACTTTTCGATTTACAGCAGATCAATAAAGAATCACATGTAGCTTTAAGACAATTTTTAGATGAAATCAGAAAATTAATTCGTGCGCTAAAGGCTCTAAAACAAGATGTCGATTCTTGGGATCTCCTGTTAATTTTTATGCTTTCAAATAAACTAGATTCTATCACAAAGAGAGAATGGGAATCATCGATAGTAGGCAATGATTTTCCAACTTTAAACAAGTTTTTTGATTTCTTATCACAAAGATGTCAACTTCTTGAAACTTTAAACTCAAACAATAAATCAGAGCAAAAAACTAGCCAGTCGCACAGTTTTCAAGGAAAACATTCAGGGCGTTTTAGAGGTGACATTCCTTCTAAATCATTGTTAGTTTCTAAAAGGTCATTTTCCTGTCCATTTTGCAAGGACAATCATTTTATGTTCAATTGTCACAAATTTCTTGACTTGCCAGTTAAAACTAGAATATTGGAAGTTAAGAAACTAAAACTTTGCGCCAATTGCTTCAGAAGCAATCATACAACAGCAGACTGTTTTAGTAGCAATTGTAAAAAATGTGGAAGAAAACACAGTTCATTATTACACTTAGAAGACAACTCCCAAGGAAGTCAACAAAACAGAAACTCTACAACAATTTCACCAAACTTCAACAATAACACAAGTCAACCACAACCAATTCAAAATCAGCAAACTCAACAAGGTGATTCTTGCCAACGATCACCCACACAAGCAGTACATCAAGCTTTATCCAGCCAGTGTCTACAGTTATATACAAAATCAGAAGTTTTGCTATCAACAGCAAGAGTATACGTCTTAGATTCACAAGGCAACCATGTAGAATGCAGATGTCTTTTAGACTCTGGATCTCAGGCGAATTTCATGACTCAAGACTTGTGCAATATTTTAAAGCTTAAGGTCTCTCATTCAAAAATTCCTGTGATGGGAATTGGTCAAGCGGTCACCTATGTTTCAAATACAGTTAATACTACAGTTATATCTAGAATCAATTCATTCAAAGTCAACACATCATTCTTAATTGTCAACAAGATAACAGACAATTTACCATCACATACGTTAGACTCAGACCTTTTAAACATACCGCAAGATCTTAGTCTTGCAGATCCAATGTACTACCTACCAGGCAAAATTGATATGCTGTTAGGAGCAACATTGTTTTATGAATTACTATCATCAGGTCAAATCAAGCTAAATGGTAAGTCTCCAGTTATGCAGAACACAAGGTTAGGTTGGATCATTTCTGGTACATTGCCAATTGCACCAGTGAGTCAAAATACTACTAGGTGTCATTTATCAGTCAGTGATATCCATCTTCAACTAGAAAGGTTTTGGAACATTGATGAGGTACAACAATCCAAGCCAATGCAAACACGTGAAGAACAAGAATGTGAAGAATATTTCAGAAAAAATACAATTAGATTGGAAGATGGTAAATTTTGTGTCAGATTGCCTATTAAAGCAAAATCAAAGACTTTAGGCTCTTCTTTCAATATGGCACAGAAAAGATTTCATTTGTTGGAAGCCAAGTTAAACAAAAACGAAACGTATAACAATATGTACAAAGAATTTCTTGAAGAATACAAATTTCTTGGACACATGACAAAGATTGCGGACATTGAAAGTACGCACCCAGACAACTCAGAGGTCTATTATATGCCTCACCATGGGATTTTTAAGGAATCCAGCTCAACGACACGACTCAGAGTGGTCTTTGATGCCTCAGCAAAATCAGAAAATTCAATTTCTCTTAACGACAAACTTATGGTCGGTCCGAAAATTCAAGACGATCTTTTTTGTATCCTATTGCGATTTAGGAAACACAATTTTGTTATAACAGGGGATATTGAAAAAATGTACAGACAAGTATGGGTAGCAGAAGATCAGCGAAAACTGCAGAGAATCCTCTGGAGGCAAACCAAGGACCAACCTATCGAAATCTATAACCTCAACACAGTAACCTACGGAACATCTTCAGCACCTTACTTAGCTGTAAAATGTTTACAACAAGTGGCGCTAGATAACCAAGAGCGTTTCCCGGAATCAAGCAAGGTCATCATAGAAGATTTTTATGTAGATGATGTTCTATCGGGTAGCGATACTATCAATTCAACGATAAAATTGAAGTCAGAATTAACAAGTCTACTTCACTCATATGGCTTCAATTTGAGGAAATGGCAATCAAATCATCCAGACGTTACAGCGCATTCAGAAATGACAAACACGACAAGTACGACCAGAGATAAATTTATTCAAGAAGACAAGCTAAGCAAA
The DNA here is from genome assembly GCA_964006375.1 of Tillus elongatus. Lineage (NCBI taxonomy): Eukaryota > Metazoa > Arthropoda > Insecta > Coleoptera > Cleridae > Tillus > Tillus elongatus. Next base: position 159,471,509 of record OZ023262.1, read on the forward strand.
ACACTAGGTATAGTATGGAATTCAAACCAAGATACTCTACAATATGCAGTGAAGGACATGTCAAGCTCGCACATTGCAACAAAAAGAAACATTTTATCAATAATTTCCCAAATTTATGATCCTTTGGGACTAGTGGGTCCTGTAATAGTGAAAGCCAAAATTCTGCTACAAAGCTTGTGGCAAATTCAAAGCGATTGGGATGAAATTATTCCACAAGACATGCAATTTCAGTGGAGAGAATTGATAGGTCAGCTTCACTTATTAAACAAAATTTCAGTACCAAGACATATTCTATATTCAAAACCAAATAAAATTGAAATTCATTCTTTCTGCGATGCATCAGAACAAGCGTATGGTGTTTGCATTTATGTACGTTCAACTAACTCATTAAATCAACATATGGTACAACTACTATGTGCAAAATCTCGAGTTGCACCTATCAAAAAAATAACAATACCAAGGCTAGAACTGTGTGCAGCATTATTAGCAAGTCAACTCACGGCCAAAGTCATTCAAGCAATTCAACTTCACTTTTCATCAGTCACATACTGGACTGACTCAACAATAGTTCTCGCTTGGTTAGCAGGTGAACCAGTACAATGGAAGACCTTTATAGCCAACAGAGTTTCAGAGATTCAGCGAATAACGCCGAACCATGAGTGGAGACACATCTCGGGTTATGAAAATCCCGCAGACATAATTTCAAGAGGGTGTTACCCAAGCCAACTGCAAGATTCTATCAATTGGTGGAAGGGACCTGATTGGTTGCAATCAGATCAATTCAATTGGCCTACGCAAGAACAAATCAAACTTCCCGATACAGTTCCTGACCAAAAAGGTAAACAATCTTTTAACGTCACAGTCACAACAACCACGTTTTTCGATTTATTCCAACGGTTTTCATCTTTAACCAGAATACAACGAATTTTTGCCTATTGCATTAGGTTCACAACCAATCTTAGATGTCAACCATCAGCAAGAATATTCGGTTGTCTTTCCATAGATGAATTAGACAAGTCTTTGGAAATTATTGTCAGAGCATGTCAAGAGGAATCCTTTGGTTCAGAAATTGCATCAATTAAATTGACAGGGTCAGTGATGAAAAATAGTAAACTGTTGTCGCTCAACCCATTCATTGATAAAAACTGTTTACTTCGTATAGGAGGAAGGTTAAGTAATTCAAATTTGGATTTTGATCAAAAACATCCCCTTATTTTGCCTAAATCTCATATTCTTACAAAACTAATTATCCTTCATTTTCATCACAAGTATCTTCATTCAGGACCGCAAGCATTACTTGCTCTCATTAGACTTAAATTTTGGCCATTGTCAGGGCGCAATACAATTCGCAGTATCTTAAGTAAATGTGTTACATGTTTCAGAAACAAACCAAGGTATTTTAATCAAATCATGAGTGAGCTACCACGCGATAGGATCACACCATGTCGTCCATTTAATATTTGTGGTGTCGACTATGCTGGTCCATTCTTTGTAAAACCAGTAAAAATCAGAAGCAACAAAATTATAAAGGCATTTATGTGCATTTTTGTATGCTTTGTGACAAAGGCAGTCCACATAGAAATCGTCAGTGATTTGTCAACCGATGCTTTTCTTAATTGTTTTAAACGATTCATATCAAGACGAGGCTTATGTTATAAAATTTATTCAGATAATGGTACAAACTTCATTGGAGCATGCAATGAACTTCAAAATCTATATGATTTCATAAACCAAAGTGATACTTATTTGAAATTTTTAAGCTTTTTTACTCAAAATCACATAATTTGGAAGTTTATTCCCCCAAGGTCACCACATTTTGGTGGTTTGTGGGAGAGTTCAGTCAAAAGTGCAAAATATCATATAAAACGTGTAGTTGGAAATGCAGTTCTTACATTTGAGGAACTGTACACGGTGTTCACACAAGTCGAGTCTTGTCTTAATTCCCGTCCTTTAATTCCTTCGTCAGAAAACCCAGAAGCCTTACAAATCCTAACCCCGGCTCACTTCTTGATGGGGAGTTCATTGGCAGCACTCCCACAAGAAGAAATGTTATCAAACAACCCAAATCGACTAAATCGTTATCAATTTCTATCTCAGCTAATTCAGCAATTCTGATCAAAATGGTCCAGAGAATACTTGTCTACACTTCAAGCTAGAAAGAAGTGGAGGTTGTCAAACCCACTAAGTATCAAGCCAGGTACCATGGTTCTACTACATGAAGACCATGTACCACCAAATCAATGGCTAATCGGACGCATAACCGAAGTGTTTCCAGGTGCTGACGATGTAGTGCGTGTAGTGTCAGTTAAAACAGCACGAGGTACATACAAACGCGCTGTATCTAAGCTAAGCATTTTACCAGTTGAGACACATAATGAGTAGATTAAGTCATGTTGTAAACTAATTGAAGAATTGTGAATTAATTTTAGGAATTTTCACTTATGTTATAGTTAAGTCATATATTTAAATGTCCTTTAATTTGACATTTCAAGGCGGCCGGGATGTTACGTCATATAAGCATTGTGTATTTAAAATAATAATTTATTTTTATATTCAAATTTCGCTAAATGCGGATAAGAAACAATCTGCCAGCGCATGAGTATATTCTAGACTGTTAATGCGTCGATGCGAGGAGATGCGCGAGAAGGCGCCTGAAAAGTGTGTATGAAATGAACGGCCGTGCCGCCATGATTGTAATGTCATGCTGTGTAAAATAATTCAAAATACAGTCCACTTAAGGCAAGAAAGTCTATTAATTTTATTCAAATCAAACCAACACACCCAACAATATATATTCTGTGAATAATAGATTGGCATTTATCCCGTTTTTGGTATTTTCATTTAATATTAATTTTCCCATAATTGCTTTGAATATTTTGCAGATTTTTCTGCCTTTGGTATTTACTAGAGATATTTTGGAATGTTGTATATATAATTATTTAGTTTAAAATTTTTCCACTTTTCTTGGTTTCGTTGCTATCTTTCATACTTCCGTTTTCCCTGGGATGTTTTTTCTGTAGCGGTTAGTTTTTTTCGGGGGTCTCGTTGTATTAATTATGAGGGTACTTGTTTAAAAAAGTATTCGATTACATACTTGACTGCCCTGTTTGTATTTCTAAATAGTAGTTGTAACTAAACACCAACACGACTCGTTGTGCTCGTACAATCATCAAATCTACTTTCTCTTTGAATGGTACCCATTTTCTATACTCGTACCTACGTAGTCCCCCTTGTGTTATTGTTGGTTGAAGATTTTGAGCCATATTATATCTCATAAAAGCAGAATTTATCAGGTCTCTCATTTTATTACCTCGTAATTACCAAAATAATTTTGTTCTTGACAAATGGCTTGCTGTGCTGCTTTCAAATAATGTTGTGAGAACTGTTCTTCGAAGTCGTCTTCACACTAAGACTGTTTTTTTCTTATTTACGAACCAACTTAAAGGATTTCCTACTATGTAGGTAAATTTTTAACTTGGTTTATTATTATATTGGGTGGATGTCTTTTGTGTCCCCATTAAATTTTGGTCCATTATTATATTCAACCTTCATTTCTATTGCCATTGTCTGAGTTATCATTAGTTCTTGATAGTGTGCATTTCCTCATAGACTGAAAATTCTGTGAATTTTGGCTTTTTCTTCTCCTTTCACATCTTCTACACGTTCGTATTCATTTAGCTACGATATATTTACTTCTTGTTGTACATGTTCAGTTTTCCTCCTTGTTTATATCATTTTTTCTTTTTTTTGCATAATGTTCAACTTCTGTTCTTTTAATATCAATAATTTCTTTATCCTTTAGTTTTAAATTATCGTCCATATCTTCTTTCGTTTTTTGTATACTATCTTTTTTTCTTCTTTTCCCCTTTTGTTGCCTCTTCTATTTTCTTGAATAATCTCTCATTTCAGTCTTCAAAAATTTTCTTAGTTTTTAAAATTTTCATTCATTTCTATTTTGTTTTACTCTATATTCCTTTTTAAATTTGCAGAACCTGTCATCATCATTTGCATCATTTTCTCCTGCTCTGTTTTTGTTTTTTCTGGCGCTTGTACCACCTCTTGTATTATTTCTACCGTTTCTTCCATCTGTACCTATCTCTCTCTCTCTCTCTCTCTCTCTCTCTCTCTCTCTCTCTCTCTCTCTCTCTCTCTTGCTCTCTCTCTCTCTCTGTTTCTTGTCCTATTATTTTTTCTTGCGAAACTTTTTGTTCAGGTTCTATGATTTCTTCTGTATTTCTGTCTTCTCTAAGCTGTTTTTCTCGAGAAGTATCACGAGAAACTTTTTGTTCGGGTTCTATGATTTCTTCTGTATTTCTGTCTTCTCTAAGCTGTTTTTCTCGAGAAGTATCACGACTCTTCTTACCTCCCTGTTTAACACTTTTTTCTAGTTTATTTCCACTTGTAGGCATGTTTATTTTTCTTTATTCACTATTGTATATACTAAAAAATGTATTTTTAATTTCGCTTTACTAATATTCGACGCTTATAATATCAATGGCTAACACCCACGTTTGTTTTTAAGTTACAATTGTAGAAGTAATTTTTTTATAATTATATTCTTTCTGGTCGACCTTTACACAGCCCTTATAGTTAGGCGACAATTACATGAATTATTATCGTCTTTGAGGAAAGTTTCTACCGGCTGCTTTTATAATATGTTCCGAGAGTTTTGAGATGGTATTTATTTATAATTTTAAGTTTATATGTGTTTATTAGGTGTATTATATGGTGTTTATGGTTTAGTGGGTTTATGAACACCTGTGTGCTAAATTTGATGTATATAATGTATGTATGGCTATGTCCTGAATGTTTAATGTTTATTTAAGTATAAGTTTTGGTTCTAATGTTCAAAATATATATTCCTAGTGTATTGGTATTATAAGTGATTTTAAATAAATAAATAAATATTGTTTATTTCTGTGTATAACTGTGTCTTCTTTCTGTGTATTTATTTTAACGGTAAATCCTACAAGTTTTGTGTTTTAACATACATAAGAAAACCTTTGAATACTATATCTGTTACTTGCCTTGCATATATGTGTACTTCTAGTTGCATATAATAATACTTTACAATATAATTACGATTTTCACTACCAACTGCATTTATTCAAATTATTCCTGGCCATTCTCAAAGGTTGTAAATGGTTCTTTCCTTTTATAAAGCTTTTTAATTAAAATTTATCTTTATATATGTACTGACATTTGGATGGTATAAGTTTCCTGTTTCTCAAAATATAATATTTTAGAATCTTTAAAATATTTATTTAAATTGAATAATTACTATACTTTTACAAACAGTTTGTTAATTTGATTTAATAGAGGTATCTTATATATATATATATATATATATATATATATATATATATATATATATATATATATATATATACACATATATGATCTTATATTTAGTTATAATGATTTCATCACGTGGAGATTTAAATTTTACAGTTCTCACAGAAAAGTGTTTATAACATTTTAAAGTTGGGTACCTGTTTTCCTTCTTGCTTTCACTCCTTATTTGACATCTGATCATTGACAGTTACCATTCTTGACCATGGTTTCTCTTTTAATTGTTGCTCTTCAGGTCCTCCAATTTATTTTGTAGATATTCTCCGATAAAAATGCTGTATAGGAACAGAAATCCCGCGTATCCATGGACTATTTGTTACCATAGTAACCACCAGGTATGTTCACTTCACTTGATTATTATACTCAGGTTTTAAATCACTCGTACATTAAACTTCATTTAAAACATACTTTCAATGGTCCTTGATCTTTTAAACATTACTTGGCTGTTATTTTACTCAATTTTCCTGCAAAATTATAATATTTAGGGGGACTGGCGCTCTTTAGCGTCCTCTAGGTTTCGAAGCTAAATTTTAAGAGAGTTTCTCACTGGTTATACACAAAATTTCACTTAAAACATACTTTCAATGGTCCTTCACCTTTATAACACTATTTGGTTGTTATTTTCCTTAATTTTACTATAAAATTACAACATTTTAGGGGAACTGACGCTGTTTAGCGTCTTATCGTTTTCCAAGCTAAATTTAAAGAGAGAGTTCATTTATTTTGCATCTCAGATGTCCATAAAATTAATTTCAAGGCATTTGAATAGTTAAATACCTTGCAATATAAATTTCAAAGAATATTTAGGATCGCTATCGGGCAATTGGTACATTGTGATATTTACGTCATATTAATTAAACATTTATATACAAAATGTTCAGCTTTTATAACTTTTTTACCTTTAAATAACAGCTGTTACTAAAACTAAAACTCCTGATAAGCAGTTTACAACCAATTACATATTTGTTAGAGCTGCATTAATTTTTATATGACTGTTTTAATACACCTTAAACCTTTAAATTGCTTAGAAACTTTTACATTTTATAACTTAAAAAAAACTATTGACTCTAATTATCTTAAATGTCTGTAGATGCATAAAGCATTAATTTTGCTTGCTGTTAGTAGCTATTTTATAGCCATCAGTCCTTTTAAAAATTTTGTGTGATAGATTTACTTCACACCAAATTCTGTTTACATTTGAACCTTTTAAATTTACCAACAAACTTAAATTATAACTTTGTTACACAACACTATGATTACTTTTGCAGTTCAAAATCTGTCCGTTGAATTAAATATCTTATTTGTGCAACATTTTATGCTAGGTCTCAATTCAAAAGTTTATATTTGACCTTGATCTTAGCTGTCTCACTACTGACTGCCTTTCATTTTAAGACTTGTTTAAGTCAATTTAATTGCTTATAAGTTACTTATATTGATGATCATAAACAATACTAATCATTATTATTTCCTTGAGAAACCTTAGTTCATTGTTTTAAAACAGCTGAACCTTAAACTGTTCTTATAATCAAACTGCGTTTAGCATTTTGTTTGATATTTTCCTTTTTAGGCTTAATTTCTCCTATACGCTGTTTTTAATTATCTTTTTTTGTCTTGTCGGCTCTTCATCCTTTTGAATTGGAAAAAACCCTGGAACTTGTGTAGTTATAGTACTAAACTTAAAAATTCTACTGGATACCAGATCGGCTGCAAGATGTTTTACATTATTTTTTTTACATTTATTTTTACTGTGAGCTTGTGTATTTGATATGGATATATGTATATTGTGAGTGTGTATGTATATATTGGTCTTACTCATTTCAGCGTTCCCCGATATGAATTACCATCGGTTTGAGCATTGTTTCTAACATAGTTATTTAGATATTTTTTTGTCAATACTGTTGCTTTAATTTTTATTTCTACTTTTCAGGTATATTCAAGATTCCTTTGACAATGCTCATATTCAAACTATTCTATGGAGTTCGGCTATTCACGGGAGTCGCTATCACCAAAGCCACTATATGCCTATGTAGGATGCTTGTACTTCAATTGTACAAAGCCTTTGGATTCCAATTATGCTGCCACTTCTCGTCCGATTGTATCTACATGGTTGCGTCAATGCTACGTCAGTTCTGGATTCCAATTATGCTGCCACTTGTAGTTCGATTGGATTTATATGGCTGCGTCAATCCTGCGTAACACTACATTCCTGCGTATTCAGTTTTGGCTAGTGATATTTTTAGTTTTTTAATGCCTAGTTTTTAAGTGTTTTTCATTTCAGGATTAATATTTTTAGATATTGATACAATAAATATATATATATATATATATATATATATATATATATATATATATATATATATATATATATATATATATATATATCTGTGTGTGTATGTGTGTGTGTGTGTGTGTGTGTGTGTGTGTGTTTAAACACAAGTTTGACAACATGACTGTCTTTGATATTTATATCATTTTTCTGAGTTTTATTCTCAATCAATGGGTATATTTTCAAACTAATCCCAATTTCTATGACAATTTGCCGTCGTAATGCATTTGACGTTTTAGAACTTTTAGCTTATAGATGGATTTTCGTACATTATTTATAACCATAAGTGATCTTTTAAATAAATGATATAAAGAACTATTTTAGTTCCTCTGAAATAACTAAATTAATATAACGTTAAACCAACTGAATAATCGATATAAAATGAGACAAATTATCGGACATCTGATAAGCATTGGGAAATCCTGCATGGAATCTTAGTTATTTGTCGGTCATTTCTGAAAAGCACAAATTGTTGACATTTACGCCAGCCACAAGTAGTCAAGGCATCCTGTAATCAAAAGGGGGGGACGAAACGAGACTGAAAGTGAAATTGGTGATATACGATTGTTATGATAGCTGTGAAACGGCACATTTCCACTTCAAGTTGCATGCAATAAGACAATTATTATAAAAACTTGATCATTTTGAAAGGTTAGTACCCAACATTATGAATTTGCTGAAACAACGGTCACATTTGCAGATAGTCAGAAAATATTAACATTAAAAATAGCAAATACTCCAGACGCAGCAAATGCGTTATGGTAGCGAATTTTCATGAAAATTTAAAAAACTACTGCAAATTGAATCATAACTTCCACCTGACTGCGATAATCTACTCTCCTCAGTAAGACATTCTCATGAAATGAATTTATGACTTGACTACAAAGAAAATATTCATATTCCTGTACCCACAAATTTCTGAAGCGTTATATTACTCGAGTTTTAACGAAAAAATGTTAATTTTCACCAAATCACCCGTCATTTAATCCCTACCCTCTGAAGCGATCTTACCCAAAAACAATTCAAAGCTTTCCTTTGTCGAGTGATAACTGGATAACAAACTTGAAGATGATATCTCAATTCGTACGAAAGTTATTGCGCCTACAAACAGGCGCCCAGGCCGACAGACCGACAGAGATACAAAAAAAGTTTGTTCCGGAATCAGGTTTTCTGTTTGTTTTAGTAAAAAATTTTTTTGGAAATTTCTGTCATGCGATAAACATTTTTGAAATTTTTGTCGCCGATGAGATACTTACATACGCGGTGACGATGTGGAAGTAATAATGAAAAGTGTGTGATGGAAAAGTAAATATAGATTGTAACGATTGCGTTATTTGAATTTTACCTTCATCTTCAGTTTGAAACTAAATTCTTGTGAAAGTTTCTGGCTGCCTTTGCATCTTAGTGTGCGATGCTGGGAGCTTAAAGCAATTGTGCTTTCGCAATATGTCATTGACACCTTTGGGACGACTTTCGCCTGGATTTTTTGTCTTTTTCTTTTCATTATCTTAATTTCCCCTTAACTTTCTTTCATCTTTTCTTTCTCTTCTGCTCATGGGTGCTCCTTGAGATTTATTTCGTTGCGCATTGTCTGGGGAGAAACGTTGGTGCGTGTTACTTTTTTAAATCTGTCGTACCAATAGTGACCCTGGGCGATGTATTGCTGAAATTTCCGGGAACATTCATCTACCTCTCTCTCTGTCTCTCTCTCTACTTTCTTTTACATTTCTCTCGTTTTCTGTTAGTCTTCCTGGTTTGTGGGATTGACTCGGCCGTCGTGATTCATGTAGTATACGACAGGTGTTCTTGACGAATTACTGCTTCTGTCGGCTCGGGAAGAAAACGTGAACCATGGCATTCAAGCAGAAAACATTTATTTTCCTTTAACCCCTTTCTTTTTCTATTCTGTTTGCACTTCTACAACTCTGATTTGACTAACCCTATCTTGAAAATTCTGATTTGCGACAACCACGGATTTGACAATGGCTGACTTTTCCTTATATTCCTCTTTAGGTACGTCAGCGTAATATAAATTTGAGATATATCTTATGGAATGGATCTATTTTAGTCTTGAATTAAGGCGAATTTTCATGAAGTTTGTGAACCTTTGATTTGGTATCGACCCTATGTTCCTGGTTGAACATGACTATTTCAAATAAATCTGGAATATGTCTCTGGGTATTCTAGACTTGTGCTCAAGTCATGAATATGTTTTTATGGAGAATTTTCATGAAGTTTTCGATAGCTTCGGATTTTGACGCACCTGATTTTGACACCTGATCTAGACATCTCTTTTATTTTCGTGGCAAAACTATCGTATTTAAAGTGAATTTGTAGCTAGTTTGAGCCACCTATGTTCCGTAATTAGTTTGGCCAACGTCCATTGTTATCGATTTAAATGTATCGATGGGCGCATACCAACTATTCCGAACAACCTTTGCGTTTTCTTTTGCTTTTACATACCTGATTGCGACACACTTAATCTGTACCTTTATTTTTATTTTTATTTTTTTGTTGTTGGCGAACTATCGTTCTTGAAAGCAATTTGTCAATGGTTTCAGCCTTTTTGTTTTGGTAATAGCTTGGTCGACGACCATCGTTCTCGATTGAAATTTGTCGATGGGCGAATGCCAGCTATGCTAAACAGTTTTTCTACTTTTGGGTTTTGACATTCCAACTGTCTGGCCATTTACTTGAGTTACTACAAATTTAAACTCTCGGATGAGTGCCACAGGAGGCGTACACCGTGCTGCCAGCGACGACCACATGATTTTGACTGCCCGGATTTGACAAAAAAATTTTGACTAGCTCGATTTTGACTACCCTGATTTGACCTTCGTTTATGTTTCTGCTGTTATATGGCATTCAAATATAAATCTGGCACATATCCAGCGAAACAATGAATCTGTAACAACTTTTTATAAATTGGTGTGTTTTCTGAAATGTTTTATTTTGGGTTCAAGACGTTGATAACGTGGTTAACGTTAACAGTTGCCGGGGGGTGCGTACTTTATCCTAAAGGAAGGACATAGTACAGTAAATTCACATTATTTACAAAATCATGCTGTGACGCTGTCATACACTACAAGCATCTTACCGACAAACTCCTATTACAGCAATAACACCGCAAAAATAAAATTATAATAAAGTATTTCCTAATACACCAACATAGCAGCATACAATGGTTACTGGTACAGCAAAATAGTTGCATAACTTAATGGCATTATCCCTAATTTGCCTGTACGGCTCTTTCACATGAACCGGAATTTCCTAGTACAGTTTTTTTTGTACAGACCGGATCTATTACAAATAAAAATTCACCACTGGAGATATATATATATATATATATATATATATATATATATATATATATATATATATATATATATATATACCTAGTACAATATTTTGTAGTATCTAGCATATCCCATTATTATACTGCATTCTAATATTGGAACCTCCCTATCTACCATCGTTAAAAGGGTCTTGTCATAAATCTATAATGTCATGTTTAAAGAGCAACGATGCCAGATCGGTAAAGAGACCCAAGCATTAGGTCGTGCTGTTTGTTTCAATAAAAATCTATGACTTTATTTATATTTACACTGAACTGGTCGTTGGCAAGCAAGTTTTTAAGTATTGAGAGCGTGCATATTAAAATAATAACATATGAAGATTTGAATGTAAATAAGTACGGTAAATGGAATTTTTTTACTAAAAACAACATAACCCTCTTATGATACACATGACTGAATAGATTATCAAACCCATAAATCGGTTTTGCTTACAGCTTTAATTTTATACCGAATACATGTACCATACACATTTTTCACTTTTGTCGTAAGACTGGCCACGTGACTTACTTTTCCAATGTCTGTTTCTTAAGTACTTTTAAAAAATGAATATTTCGTTAAATATATTAATTAATGTTAAGTAGATTATGGCATTTTATTCATAGAACTCGAAAGTTATTTAGAAATCTACCAAATTTAACAAAATGAACCAGTCCTAATCTTGATAGTTTTTTAAATTTAGCATTATATGTCTTATTGATGTTAGTCACTCCAATTTCAATCATTTTGTCCTTATTTTAGTTAACTTTCTTTAAAAAAAATCACTAATGAGATCACGACTTTTGAATTTTGATAAAATGTCTTCAAATTAGCGCTAATTAGGCCCTCTAAAACACATATCCGGGGTAAGTTAAATTTTTTATGTGTTTATATATATATATATATATATATATATATATATATATATATATATATATATATATATATATATATATATATATATATATATATATATATATATATATATGTCACACACCTATAACTGAAAAAATAATGGGCCGATTTTGATAAAATCAGGTGAGTTTATCGTTTAATGATATCTAATTTTTGGCGAATTTTCGTAAAAAATCAATAAAGCAGTATATCCGTTATGATACAAGATACAAAAAAAGTTGTATACATTAATTATAGGGTGTCTTGAGCTATATCTTCGAACAATATTTCTACAATCACAGGATGGTCCATAAGTCGTTGGTGATACAAATTTTCTTTTTTTTAATCGATTACCCCTTTTTGCATTTTTGCATTTTCCATCGAAATATAATGCATGTTTTCAAGAAATTCGGGACGCAGCAAGTGCGTTATGGTAGAGAATTTTCATTAAATGCCTCAAATTTGTATACCTCAATTTGCTATTAACCTATAAGGTTGAACAAGAAACCAGTTTTGTCGGGAACACTGTAAGTTTACTTTCGAAAATTTTTCTACATCTTCAAACACAAAAGTTATTTATGGCACATTGTTTCTACTATATAGGTTATACTGATAACCAAATTTGATGCCTGCTTTTAAAAAAACACACATATTTGTGATTAAAAACATTTTAATGAAAATTCACTACCATAACGCACTTGCTGCGTCCAAAATGTTTTTTTTTCGGAAACAATTTATATCTCCGGAAATGACAAAGAAAGGGCAACCAAATTTGATATGCGGGTTTGGATTATAAATAGTGACCCACGTACCAAAATTTAAGTGTGTGAGTTGAAAGACATAAAAGTTATAGGCATTAAAAAATTGGGTTTTCCTCAAAACGTCAGTCTCGATTTAAAACGTCAAAATTCGCAACATTTAGGCAAATAACCTGAAACAAATGCGGATTATGTAAAGAAAATGTCGCAAGAAAAGTCTTCTGCAAACCTTTCAGTTTCAGCTTCAACCGTCATTTCATCAAATTTGGTCACCAGTATAACCTATATAGTAGAAACAATGTGCCACGTTTCCTCAAATAACTGTATTATTTAAAAATGTACAAACATTTCCGAAAGTAAACTGAAAGTGTTCCCGAAAAAACTGGTTTCTTGGCCAACCTTATAGGTTAATAGGAAATTGAGCTATTCAAATTTGAAGCATTTAATGAAAATTCGCTACCATAACGCCCTCGCTGCGTCCCGCATTTCTTTTCTTACAGACATGCATTATATTTCGATGGAAAATGAAAAAATGCAGTACCATAAGGCGCCTTCGATTAAAAAAAAGAAAATTTGTATCACCAACGACTTATGGGCCATCCTGGGATTGTAGAAAGATTTTTTAACATTTAGCTCAAGACACCCTATAATGAATGTATACATTTTTTTCGTATCTTGTATAATAACGGACATATTGAACTTTATTGTTTTTTTTACGAAAATTCGACAACTATTATATACCATTAAACGATAAACTCTATAGTTAAGACTACTGACAAAGCATCAGCGGAAGGGTTTATTTGAAATGAATTTTCTGGAAATATTTAAGTAAGATGAAGGACAATGACGGTTGAAGCTAAGTCTTCAGGCTTTGTAAAACATTTCTCTTGAGACATTTTCGTTCCATAGCTCGTATTAGTTTCAGGTTCTTTGCCTAAATATTGCCAATTTTGACGTTTTAAATCGCGACTTTCACGTTTTGAGGAAAACCCCAATTTATTTTTCTGTAAATGCCTATAACTTTTTTGTTTCTTAACCTAGAGAGCTAAGTTTTCGTACGTAATTCACCTATAATGATAAACCCGCCTACCAAATTTGGTTGCCCTTATTTTGTTTTTTCCGGAGATATAATTTTTTTTTCGAAATAAAGCTCAAAATTTTCCGGGGAAATCTGGGCCGATTTTCCTGGCTTACAAACTTATCCAAGTCACTGTTAAAAGGTAGGTACTCAACAACTGGTTGAAGGCAAATATTACCTAACCTTTTTTTGGATGTGAATTTCATTAAATAATAAAATAGTTTTCTGTGACGAAAATATGTTTTTGGTTCACTTTGATGGGATGTACGGGTCTCGAGAAAAATCAGGTAGATAATTATGTTATATGCTATAAATCGACGGTAACTTTTATGTGTGAATTTTTTAATTGATTTAAAAAGATCCGATTTCATTAAAGTTCATCGTCTGGTGTATTAGAATTGCTGAGGTTCAAAATTTGGTAAAAATTAAACTTAAAATTGAGTTTCATATTAGAGGAAGCTATAATGTCATCATGTCAAGTTTTATACCTTGTGGAGGACTGTAGCTAACTCCTGTGGAGCTCTTTTAGACCAGGAGTCTGTAATGTGTGCGCTTAAATGGCCCTCCTCACACTGGACTGGATCAGGCGACACATTCAGTATTGCAATACCAATTTTCTCCATCCCACCTTCTCAGCTGCCGGATACAAAATCTGTATCTCACACAGACATTTCTAAAAGGTTATATTTACCTTTTAAAACACGATTACTAGTATAGTGGGCTGGTGAATTAGGAGATCCAAATTATTAATGTGGATAGCATAATTATGTATACCGACAACTTCATAGCTTAGCCATATAATTAGGATAAATTAATATAAGCTGTCCATGGCCGATGCTGGGCGCTCGCTGTGACAAACAGTGTATTGAAAATTTGGACCGTAATCCAGTATCCCGGATACACGTATCTCTCATATGGTATCCGCGCCTGAAAGAGCTCTTGTGAAGCTTTTTTTCTGAACTTGTTTATTCGATTATTCTGTTTTAGTTTTGATCATAGAATACTTAGTTAAAATCAATATCACTATTTTTTCCCTCAGGGCTCGTCCGCGGCTTTGCCGCCCCGATAGCACCGCAACCTTTGGCTTATTGTGCATGCCCTTAGTCTTATATTTGTATTCTATGGCCTGCTAATTGAAAATATGAGAGTTTTGTTTTCTATAAAAAGTAACTCAATTTTACCTTGATTTACACTTATAGACACCAGCTGGAGGATCTTTATGATATATAATAATTTTAAATGAAATTTACAAAAAAGGATAAATACAAGTTACAATCCGTTCTCTAATATTTTATGGCATATGACATAATTTTCAAAATGGGTTTTCTCGAAAGTCGGGCACCCTATCGAAGTGAAACACGAGCACATTCTCTTCTTCGGAAACTGTCAAATTTTATAATTCATTATTAAAATATGTTACAAGTGATATATGTTAATAGGCACATTTTAATAAAGGCATATTAAGAGAGCAGAAAGTAGGCCATGTGACAAATGTTTCCTACAAACAGTACCTTGAGGACAATGAATCAATGCCACTTTTTTAAGCTTTTTTAGTTTTTAACGAATTTTCTTTTTAATTCGCTTATGGGGAGATCTGTGTATATATATATATATATATATATATATATATATATATATATATATATATATATATATATATATATATATATATATATATATATATATATATATCCGACCGATTACCCAAAAAATAATGGACCAATCTTGATCAAATTTGCGGAGTACCTTCCTTTTGCAAGTGGCTTGTTTTGCAAATGGCTTGAATAGGTTCGTTAGCCAGCAAAATCGGACCAGGTTTTCCCGGAAAATGTTGTGTTTTCTTTATAAAAAAATTCATATCTCCGGAAATAACGAAGTAAGGGCAACCAAATTTGGTACGTGTTTGTATTATAAAGTGAACTCTGTACCAAAATTTAGGTCCCTAGCTTTAAAGACAAAGAAGTTATGGGCAGTTAAAGCAAAAAATTTTGGAGTTTTCTTCAAAACATCAAACTCGCAATTTTAAACGTCAAAATTGGCAATGTTTAGGCAACGAATGTGAAATAAATACCGTTTGTGAAAAGAAAATGTTGCAAGAAGAGTGTTCTGCAAACCCTTTCAGATTCAACCGTCATTGCCCTTCATTTTACTAAAATATTTACAGAATATCCATTTCAAATAGACCCTTTTTTTGATGCTTTGGCTGGCAGTTTAGTTAAGTTTGGTGGCTTTTTGGATATTTATTTGTAGGTTTAGTGAAGTTTTTGGTTTAACGGTCTATAATTTTTTTTAGCTAATTATCGTAGAACAAATTTGTTAATGCATTTTTTATCGAAATATGATGCGTTTATAAGAAAAAAATCTGGACGCAGTAAGTGCGTTTTGGTAGCGAATTTTCGGTAAATTTGCAGATTAGCTCCCGAACGCTTTTCAAAAAACTGTTTTGATAAACCTGCTTAGCACCCCCCCCCCCTCCCCGGACCCACAAAACTCAAGAAAAATGTCTTGTTCACACACCCCCAAGGAAGTTACGGGACCAGGAGTGAGTAGGGGTGCTGAGCGGGGTAGGTAGTAAAAAGGAAATATTGAGCAGAAAATTCGAATAAAGCGGGCTTGAAAGCTTTCTTTTTCACATCTTGAAGCCATACCCCCTTAAACCCTGCCTACCCCGCACACCACCCCTATTCACTCCCAGTCCCATAACTTCCTTGGGGGGTGTGAACAAGAAATTTTTCTTGTGGTTTGTGCATCCAGGTGGGGTCCTAGTAATGTTTCTGAAAACAATTAGTTGAAAAGCGTTCGGGAGCTAATCTGCAAATATTCATTAAATTCTTCAAATTTCAATGACTCAATTTGCTATTAACGTAAGCTTTGTTGGATAGAAAACCAACATTTAAGTTTATTTTCGGAAAATTTTTGTATATTTTCAAACCATAAGTAATTTTGATAAAATATAGTACATTTCTACCACATAGGCTATGCCGGTAATCAGATTGATGCCTGCTCGCATTTGCTATTAATAAAAACATTTTTATGGAAATTCACTTCCATAACACATTTGCTGCATCTAGACTTTTAAAAAATGTTTATATATTTTCAAACAATAAATTTATTTCAATGAAATATGGTACATTGTTTCTACTATATAGGCAACCGAGTTTGATGCCTGCTTTCATCAAAGAAAGACATTCGCTACTAAAAACATTTTAAAGAAAATTCGCTACCATAACGCACTTGCTGCGTCCAGAGATTTTGTCTATAAACTAGTCAGTTTAACTTTTACTTAATAACAAGAAACTGCAAGGTTAATAGTATTATAATTATTAGAGTCTTCAGAAAAATTCAGATAAAATACAAGAAAATTTTGTTTCTAAAGAAAAATAATCTGTTTTACTCAGATCTCCACTCTGATACCAAATACGTGTTCCAATAAATATTAAACAGTGATAAATTTGAAGTGACTCATGTCAATTAGTATTGTAAATAAAACTAACTAAAAAAATTTACTACTTATTAAGTCTCTCAATACAAATTTCAATACAGTTATAAGAATATTACCTAGACAAATAATTATTATATCGAAAGATATAAGTACATATTTTGAACAAGTTGCTCTGCAAATTTTTTTCCTGGGCATGTTATTAATTGTTTAAGTATTTAGCCACAGTGGTCTATATGGCTCTAAAATTAAAACGAGCATTTTTTCTTATCCAAAAACGCACATCATGCACACACACGCACGCATGTGTGCAGAGACGTATTTATATGCATTCCCATAAATATGTTTAAAGAATACTGACATATAGTTACACGTACATTTATTTTATATATTTTATATTATTAATATAGTACAATTTTCGGTGTGTGTTTGTGACTGATAAAAAAAACACAAAAAAGGGCTACATTCATGTGATCGATATTTCTAAAATGGCAAATACCGACCACCTGGCACTTTTACTTCCTAGAAAATCGTCACTTATTTCACGTAGTTTCATTCAAATACTATAATATGATATAAAATATTTACACATTTCATTAGCTCCTTATTTTAGCAAAATACCATTCTAGAAATTGTATATTTAGGATAGAAATTCCTACGAATTTATTTCTTTTTTTTACGTATTTCTTTTTTTTACTTAACTCGCCTTTGTGGTTTTTTCACTGCCTGTAGACCTCTCTAAGTCTATTGAAATTGTTTTTGGTACACCAAACAAGACCAAATGTATTTATTTGCTGTATTACTTGGAAAACAGAAGTGAAACAAAAAAAGTCATCTCTTATCCCCGTTTGCACAAAGTTTTGTCCAACAAGCATCAACTAATAAAAGATTAAAATTAATTATGATTATTAGTTTTGTTGCACCAAAAAACATGTTATTGGTTCGTTAACAATTTTTCACAGAATTAAAAAAGAGCACACGTGTTTTTGTGCAACATAAGTAATAATCAGTGAGTAATGAATTGTAACTACCATTTACCTGATTATTGTTTATCAAAGCTGTCTAACATTAGTAGCCTCAGTGCCATAACGGATAGAGCATGGGCCGTTTGTGCAAAAGGCTTGGAATCGACATCCAGGCGCGCTGAGGCGAGGAACACATTTATTTCCTTAAAAACATTACAGCGCAAACTATAGTTTTACCTCTCCCGAAGCCATCATACTGTTTCAGCAAGCTGAATGTGAGCATGCTCCGTTCTTCGGACGTGACTTAAAGCCTTCAGACCCGTGTTTATACCATGTTGGCACCTCCCTATCCTCGTTACAAAAAGAAAGGAGTTTGGCAAAATGTACAGGTTGGTCAGGTGAAACTCTTCCCTATTGTTGGTGATTGGCCATAGTCGCAGAAAGAGACCGACGGTAGATAAATAAAAAACACACAACACAACTGTGCATTAGTCTATTAGGAATCCTAATCATATAGTAATAAATTGCATGAAATTATACATCTTCAACTTTTCTAGTAAATTACTGTATCAACATTTTCTCAAACTTATTAGGAAAAAATCCACATAGAAATAAACTTAACACATAAAAAATATTTTTGAAAATAATTTTAATGATACGCATTAAGTGGAAGTTTATATTTGACAGGGTGATGATAAGATACTTGAACGATAAAATAATCAAAAACGTTTGCATGATTAGAAAACAATTTCTTATATTAATTTCATTATTATCGTCTGACCACATCAAAAATTGAATTTCATCTTTTGGAGAAATAGCGATACGTTTCCGACGATGTAAAAAAAGTAAGTATAATAAAAAATGACGCTGGGTATCTCTTTGTACACATTTTCATTGATTTTATGTAAACAGGTTTTTTCCCTTAGGGCTCGTCCGCGTCTTTGCCGCCCCGATAGCACCGCAGCCTTTGGCTTATTGTGCATATGTGAACATGTACTACCCGATATTATCTATGATCTCTTTTGGAGATCACATTATTTATCATACATATATAAAGTTTCCTGAAATATCCAATTACCATTTTTATAACTATAGCTTTTTTAAGTAATATTTAATAATCATTATATTAGAACTGGTGATGCGAATACATTTTGCTTAATATTATACATATTACTTAAGCATATAAAGTTACAGGGAGTAAAATATTTTCCATGGCCGGTAAAAATTATGAACAGTGGCAACAGAGCGAAGTGCTAGGTACATTGGATTGTAGACTGTTCAGTTGGCCTGTAGCATCAAAGGATGGTTGATTATTCCTGTAATGTAAAATTCCTGTAATGTCAAATTGGTGTACGAGGAATTTCTCGACACAACTTCTGTTACATCCTACACAGTATGCTGTACCACATCTGTTTTTCTCTCGTATTATCTTTTTACAATAGAACGCATTTAGTGTATCTTTCTCTGCCTAAAAAATATTGTGATAGAATTTTGCCTGTAATAGATCTTTCCGGTATTACGATTTCACGTTTGGCATCAATATTATGCTAGGCAAATATTTTAACAGTGGGCGAAGTTAGTACCCGTATCCCGTACAATCACATTTTGGTAGGATGGCTTGCAGTTGAAATAAATATACATTACAATATATTTGTCGGTATTACACATTATTTTAATATCTCTTTCCTGTACTATATCCTTCTTTTATGATATATTCTATGGACCCAGTTGCCGAACCATTACCGCTGATTGTTCATGGTTTTTGCTGATCAGAACTATCGTATTGTATACTTGTTGGTGAGTTATCTCTGACAAGTTATCGATTATCGTATCGTTACCGTTGATAAGATGGGATACATCTTGTCAAACCCCTATCGTATCGTACACTTGTTGGCGAGTTATCTCTGACAAGTTATAGATTATCGTATCGTTACCGTTGATAAGATGGGATACATCTTGTCAAACCCCTATACACTTGCCGGCGAGTTATCTCTGGCAAGTTATCGATTATCATACAGTTATCGTTGATAAAGGGTTACTACAGTACCAGAAGAAGGTCAGTTCCAATAAAGTAAATAAACAGGACAGAAGAGTCCAGGGCAGTACCAGAAGAAGGTCAGTTCCAATAAAGTAAATAAACAGGACAGAAGAGTCCGGGGCAGTACCAGAAGAAGGTCAGTTCCAATAAAGTAAATAAACAGGACAGAATAGTCCGGGGCAGTACCGAAAGAAGGTCAGTTCCAGCAAAGCAGATACAGGGTCAAAGACAAAAATACAGGGTTAAAGACAAGATATAGGTCACAGGCAACTAGGAATCAGATTAAAAGAAGAACTAAGCGACAAGGTAACAAAGTCAATTATTAAATCAAATTAAAATTAAGGAAGCACTGGAGGAATTAAAAATGCGTTCGAAAGAACTAAAATTACGGGTAAACCAATTTATCCAAAAATTAGAAGAAGTAGAAAAAATGAACGATAACGATATACCTATCAAATTTGAAATCAGAAAAGGAAACGTAGAAAGGCAATGGGATAAAATTGATGATTGATGCCATAATGAATATAAAAATAATGACGGAATCAAGAAAATCTAGATGAAGCTCATTCGACGCTAAGCCAATGGTACGATAACGCCATGGTTAAGCTGGAAAAAGCAATTAACAAAGAAGCATACCGCTATTCATCACTGTTTCCAGAATTCGGATTACCAAAAATAAGAATACCAGTATTGACATGCAAGGATAGGGAACGGACAGCATTCCCAGAGAAAGTCCAAAAAGCAATAAATTCAACAATTGAAGAATTCTACGCAAAAATAGCATCAAGGAATGGCCATGAAAAATTCAATCTAAGTTTAATTGAAGAAATGCCGGGAGTTGAAGAAGCAACAAACGAGCAAGAAATATTTAACTTAAATTTAATTAAAGAAATACCAGGGTTGGAAGAAGCCAAAAACAAGCAAGACATATTTAATTTAAATATAAGTAAAGAAATACCAAAGATAGAAGAAGCCAAAGACGGGAAGGAAAGAGTGATTTTAAAAAGTTATCCAGAAAATTTCAGATCTGGAGCCAAATCAGCAGCGAAGAAAACTAATGTAAGTAGAGAGAGCAAATTATTAAAAGGGAAGAAAGAAGCACAAGAAGTAAAACAAACAGTATTACGAATAGAAAAAGTCCCAATAGAAACGAAGATAGGAAAGAAAGAATTTTATAGAGTAGGAGCAGTAAGAAGTACAACCACCCAGAGATTTACACACACTTGGGTGGAGTATGGAGGTCAGAAGCAGGTACAAGCAAAAATGGGCAGAGGCCACAGAGTATACTGGGGCCATCCAGCAATAGTGGAGGGCTCACGGAAGCAAAGCCACAAGGTAGATGGGTATAAGGTGCATGTTCGCAAGTTGAAGCACAGGGTCAGATGGAAGTTCAAGAGGAAAAAAGTACACGCAGGGCACATGGTAGCAACCAAACAATGGCCGCTGCGTGGTTAAGTTCAGTCATGGGTCAGCGGGAAAGCACTCCAAAACGACTCAAAGTCGGCGTGGCTGGATTTTGTGGAGTGGGAAGAGCTCTGCAAGAAAAGCAGAGACAGTTCACACAACATGAAGGAGAAACACCAGAAGGAAGACGAGATGACATACCCAACCCATCGCCAGGAAGAAGGAAGAAATTGTTAGATCATGTAAATTATATTACGCTCCTAGAATGGTATATATAATTTTATTATTTTAATAATTGTTATTTCTGTTATGATACATAGAGTGTATCCAAATATTATTTTATTTATTATATTGCCATCCTAGAGCGGGATATAAGTATATTATTTTTCATTGTAAGTTCTATCATGATACATAGAGTGTATCAAAAAATATTAATCATTAAGATTTATACTACCATCTTAGAGTAGTAGACATAATTGTAGTGTAATTTTAATTATTGCGATTATCTCACGTAAGGTTATATTCAAAAAAGATTTATTTATTTATTATTACGATTACCCTCATAGAGTGGTATGCCTAGTATATCAATTAAATTATGGTGATATCGTAAGATTGAATCCAAAATTATTAGTTTACGATTAAGTTCGGAAACATACCTAAGATTGTCTACACTTATTAAAGTATTAGTAGTTCATCAAACATTTAGGTCAGAGCCATAGGGCGAGCTGTCATTCTTTCGACTTGGCAGTATGTTCAGGCGAACAGATGATATTTCATAACGGCCCCAATAGCCTTAAAAATGTAATTAGTAAAAACACCAGAATAATTATTACAAGTAGGTCAGTTAAATTCTGTAATGCAGTTATGTAAACATTTCAATAAATTGGAGGTCGACATTATATGGAGCAACGTTGAAATTGTCACATTCAGGATATAAACCATAACAAACGAATTTGTAAGACAGACAGGAATGTTTAGTCATCAAGGTTAAGAATCAAAATATGTCATTGTTGGTAAATATAAAGCAGATTCATTGTAGTAAGTAAGATATAGTTAATTAAACTCCATTCTAGAATGTAGGCGGAAATGTATATCGTTCATTTTAAATAAGCTGCTGGAATGTAGTCGGGTAAAATAACGCCGCGATTATTTAATTATATAAACACTGTTATTAATTAATAGTCAAAGATGATAATACTTGAGTAAGTTCTATTATCCCATTTTTTATATATCATATTGTTAATATTATTATGTTTATTAAGTTTTGTGCTTTAATATCGTTATCAATATACCGTTATCTATGTCATAACATATGTGCTTCGTTCCTACATCTTTTATTCTGATAATTCACCCTCCGTTTCCATAAACAAAGGGGAAGAAAGAGCTACAAGAAGTAAAACAAGCAGTAGTACAAATAGAAAAAATCCCAATAGAAACGAAGATAGGAAATAAAGAATGTTATATGGAAAATGTTCAATCTGGAACGGAACCAAACCAACAAAGAAAAGTAGCACAAACAGAAACCAACAAAATGTTCAAATGGGGTGGGTTCAAGTTAAGAAAATGGTCCAGCAAAAAATCTCAGATGGTTGCCAAGCTGAAAATTCCCAAATTTTGGATGAGTCAACCAAGGGGGGAAGAAACAGCGACCACATCAAAGGTAAAAGTTAATGGTTTGACCAATGCTTCCAAGAAAGAAACCACAAAACAGTTGACGGTTAAGTAAGAACAATAAGAAGTACAACCTCCCAGGTATTTACACACACTGGGGTGGAGAATGGAGGTCAGATGCAGAGACAAGCAAAGATGGGCAGAGGCCACAAAGTATACAAGGGCCATCCAGTAAAAATAGAGGGCTCACGAACAGAACAAAAGTATAAGGTATATGGGTATAAGGTGCAGGTTCGCCAATGGAAGCACAGGTTTAGATGGAAGTTCAAGAGGAAGAGAGTACACGCAGGGCACATGGTAACAACCAAAGTTAAATGGTAAGTAAAGTCAAGGTTAAATGGTAAAGCACTCCAAAACAATTCAGGGTCGGCGTGGCTGGATTTTGTGGAGTGGGAAGAGCTCTGCAAGCAAAGCAGACACAGTTCTTCAAATCATCGGCACAGTTACTTCACAATGACAGAGGTAACGGACAAGGAACTCACAGGCAGCCATGGTAAGAAACAGACCAAGCAACCACAAGACAACATGGAGGGGAGATACCAGAAGGAAGACGAAATGACGTGTCCAACCCATCACCAGAAAATGGGCATATGTTATTAGATCATGTAAATCATTAGTAATTATATTACGATCCTAGAATGGTATACATAATTATATTATTTTAATTATTGTTATATCGATGATCAAACGTAGGATTGTATTCAAAATATTATTTTATTTATTATGATTTATATTAACATCCTAGAGTGGTATACATAGTTAAATTATTTTAATTATTGTTAAGTCGATTATCAAACGTAGGGTTGTATTCAAAAATATTATTTTTATTATTATTAGTCCGATTACCATCCTAGGGTGGTATACATAATTCTATTATTGTAATTACTGTTATGTCGATTATCGAACGTAAGGTTGTATTCAAAAAGATTATTTTAATTATTATTTTTCCGATTACCATCCTAGAGTGGTATGCATAGTTATATTATTTTAATTATTGTTATTTCGATTATGATACGTAGAGTTGTATCTAAAAATATTATGTTTATCATTATGATTTATATTACCATCCTAGAGTGGTATACATAATTATATTATTTCAATTATTGTTATTTCGATTATGATACGTAGAGTTGTATCCAAAAATATTATTTTTATCATTATGATTTATATTACCATCCTAGAGTGGTATACATAATTATATTATTTTAATTATTGTTATGTCGATTATCATGCGTAGGATGAATCCAAAAATATTAATTTTATTATTAAGTCCAGTAACATACCTAAGGTGGTCTACATTAATTCAAGTATTAGTATGTCAATTATCATCCTAGGGTACTATACAACATTCTTTCGATTAGTATAATTAGTGCCAAACTTAGGTAACAGATAAATCAAACATTCAGGTCAGAGCCATCCAGCGAGTCATCATTTTTGTTGACTCGGCAGAATGCTCAGAGAACAGTAGAGGCCGTAATAGGCATAAATACATAATTGTTAAAAACACTAAAATAATAAGTAAAATTAGTTCAATTTACTTCTTTACACGAAGGAATGTAAATATTTCAAATAATTAGAGGTCAGAATTGCATCGATTGACATTGAAAATATCACATTTAGTATGTAAACAATAAACAAAGTAAATTCGCAACGTACAAGGTACGCAGGAATGCCAAAGTCGGCAATTTGGCAGGTCGCAAACTAATGTAGTATTGTTAGTAAACATGTGAGAATGAGACAAGTTAAATAAGTTCTTACGATGTAGACAGTTAATTGAGATTGCTTAAAATGTAAAGACGCGACACTTGTGATTTAATTATGTAAACATAAAAACACTGTTCAATTAAGATTCACGATGTAAACAGTCTATGTTAGGTTCATTTAGTTGTTGTTAATAATGTTATTGTTGAGTTTTGTTGTGAGTTATTAAATTTATAATTAAACCGTTACCGATGTTCAAATACGCTTAGTTCGACGAGTTTATTCCTCCCTTTAACACTCGACCACACAAGATCCTGTCCTAGGACAGTCAGGCCAACATAGGCTCCCTTAGAACATCCACGGGAGGCTTTACAAGCTCGGGGGAGGAAACTATGGAAGTTTTACTACATATGCACTTCCCCGGCTGCAACATAATAAACCAATCACCTCCGGACTGGAAACACTCAGAAATAGAGGCGCCGTACAGGCGGGCATCTAGAGTAGACTGGACAGTCGCTAAAGAGGTGGTTACTTGGAGCAAAACAGATCAGCCACTAACAGCTTCAAGCCATTCAAATCGCCGAGATTTGATGGCATAATGCCCATCATGCTCCGACAGGGTATAGACATATTGACGCCGGCGCTTACCCTCATTATGAGGGCCAACTTGACTAGTGTACATTCCAAAGGCATGGATACTGGCCAGGGTTGTACTCATTCCTAAACGTCGGCGACCAACAGACCAGGCAAACTCCTTGAGGCCAATAAGTCTCATGTCCTCCTTGCTAAAAACAATGGAAAAACTGCTCGACCGGCACATTAGGGACGGTGTACTGGAAGCATATCCACTACACTGCGGACACTATGCATGAGCAAGAGTCTCAACAGAAACAGCACTGCACCTACTGGTGTTGAAACTGGAGAATACGCTGGAGAACAGGGAGGTGGCGCTGGGGGCCCTACTAGACATAGAGGGGGCGTTTAGCGACACCTCATTCGGATCGGTACTGGCAGCTGTCGCGGAGCATGAAATAGAGGAAACCTGCTGCAGTTGGATCGGTTCCATGCTCAGGGACAGAGCGGTGTTCACCTCACTCGCGGGAGGGACTCTGCAGGCGGGGGTTGCGGCGGGGTGCCCGCAGGAGCGTTCTCCCCTGCTCTGGTGCCTAGTCGTGGACGGCCTGCTAGGGAGGCTCTCGGGAGGGGGGTTCGAGGTACAGGGCTATGCGGACGACATTGTCATCATAGCCAGAGGAAAGGTTACACAGTCAGAGTGGGAGCGCATGCAAGCAGCACTGTAAGTGGTGGAAATGTGGACGGTTGGCCAAGGGCTCGGGGTGGGCCCCGAGAAAACAACCGTCATACCGTTTACGTGGAGGAGGAATTGGGAGAGCCACATAACTCTCACTCTATTCCGTAGAAACATCCCAATGGACAGGGCGGTAAAATATCTTGGGGTCGCATTGGACTCTAAGCTAATCTAGAATGGTCACGTTGAAAAAATACTGCGTAAGGCAATTATGACCCTAGCCGTCACTAGGCGGCTATATGAAAAAACGTGGGGACTAAGACCTAATATGGCCCACTGGCTGTACACAAAGGTGGTCAGACCATTGGTAACATACGCAGCATTTGTCTGGTGGCCTAAGGTGACACAATCCAGTGCCAAACAAAAACTAGGCAATATCCAAAGGATGGCTTGTCTGGGCATCACAGGGGCCATGACTTCAACCCCAACAGCCGCCATGGAGGTAATGCTGGATCTACCCCCCTACACTTAGTTATGGGGGAGGCCAAGCCAGGGCTATACTGACTAGCCTGCAATGGTACACTGAAGATCAACCCAGGCTGCAAGGGCCACTGCAAAATTCAGGAGATCGTGAAGGTGCCCATGCTTGAAATAAGATTTTGTGTCCGGTTAATCGGTTTACTATTTTGAATTTATCATGGAAGCAAACAGATTTCTTGGTGATGAGCTTAGTTATGAGCTGTTAATTCGTGAAGAGAGATCAAGGCCGAACTACATGTTGATAGTTCCTCAAACTGTCAACCTTTTAACCCGCTCTAACACAGTTTGGTAGTCCCTCAGACTGCCAAACTTGTTTTTTTTCAATTTGCCCTCTTTTTTGATTGAAGATTTTCTGCAGCTGGTTGCTGGATTTAGAGGCACGCCTTAATGAATGTGTGGGCTTTTGGATAACTGTGATTGTTTTAAAGTCCGCACGCCGAGGTTTTAGGGATTTAAGTTTCACACAGTCGGCTCTCGATGGAAAGAAACCTCAATTGGTATTCCTTCGGACAACGGGTTGGTAGTTTATCAAACTATCAACCTTTTAACTTGTTTAACATTTGGTTGGTAGTCACTCAAACAGTTCTAAATATCACCTGCAAATTTTGTAAATTATAGCTCAGACATTAATTTCAATTTTATAAATTTATTAAGTAAAAGTTGACACGGACTATAAGTATACTCAAAACGATAAAATTGGGGAACGAACTATAAGTAAATATCAGATAACTACCTTGAGATTTTATGTTAAAAAATATTTCCAATTGCCAGTTCTTATCAGTCTTATCCTATACAGATGTTTCTTATATGCTGATTGGCAAATTTGTTCTCTGAAAGGACAGATTTTTTAAAAATTACTTTGTTGGAAAGTCAGACGATATTCATCTGACAACAAAGTAATTTTTAAAAACTCTGTCCTCGAATATATAGGTTACAATTACCTACAGCGGTTGTGCTAGATATCGTCAAGATTCCCTATTAAATATTTGTACCGAGAGTTGTACAATATACCACTTTAGTGGGATTTAATTCATCATCGGATACCATCTTATACTACTCGATGTGTATATGCAGGGTAAGCTTAATTTCCACAATATCTCTGAATTCTAATGTTAGTTATTAAATCTTCTTGCAGGGCTTTTTTATGTACGAGTTTTATTTACGAGTTTTTAGTTACCAGTTTTATTTACCAGTTTTTATTGTCCGGGCAGCATTAGTTTTCCAGACTGGTATTGTTCAAGCTCGCTCAATCTTTAATTTACACTAGTAATTTTACTTAAAATAGATTGATTTTTTTTTGGATAACTGGATCTTATTATGGGCTGGCTTATTGTGTGAATATCGTTGGACTAAATTAATTGTTGCTTAATTATTCCAACAAAGACGGCTGGGTATAACGTACTCTACAGCAGGAGAGGAGGCAGATAAGTTACCACCCCATTTTAACACAATACTGTTCATAACAACTAATATCGCGACATTTAAGGTCATATATCTCAGTTTTGTTGTTGCATGTAAACATTTGTGATCACACACGGTATAACTAGCTTGTTCACTACAAACATAATTAAGATACTTTCAAAAAACTTATTTACCCTCAGGTACACTAACTACTTAACCATTTAATAGCACTTTTGTATATTATTTATCGTAATACATATACATTCTTATTATTTACCGTATTGGCTGCCTTCTTTGTTTCTAGTTTTATAACCCAACATAATTAGGTAGACATTAGAGCTGACGTTGTCACGCGACATCAGAATTCCTTTTTTTTTTTTTTGGCTAATACGAACCCATATTTCATTTTCTTTCCTTTAAACCATTTAAGTGCAGTGTAGGTTATATATATATATATATATATATATATATATATATATATATATATATATATATATATATATTCTAAAAATAGGAAGCTGGTAGACTTATGAAGATATTCGAAGTTCCGAAAAATAGTTTACTTACTGCTAGATTATCTGCTGCTCTTTGTCCAAATCTGCTAGACATTCGCAAGAGACGATTATAGACGTAATCAAAGGAATATATATTACAAGGGCAAAAGCCAATTACAAAAACAAAACGCAGAAAAATAGCTAAAAAACTCAGCTTCAACATAGTTGGCATTGTCAGTACCCGAGAAATTTCACAAAAATTGCGTGTTCCCAAAAGCCTGGTAAACAAAACATAAGATTACCAAATCATCCACGTATTGGGTGAACGATGAAGTTTTTTAAAGAATAAATTGTAACTGGTATGTGAATAGATTCTGTGATTTTGTTTTGTTTGAAGATAATTTAACATTTGACAGTAGGTAATGAAATGCTTAACAGATAGGTATAACACTTACTATTTTGCAGAATTACAGACAATGTTTATCTATAAAAAGTCTGGACATAGCAAGTACGTTATGATAGCGAATTTTCGTAAAAAAGTTTTTAATGTCAAATATGTCCTGTTTTTAAAATGACATTTGGTTGGCAGTATAACCTATATAGTACTAACAATGTACCATATTTCATTAAGATAGCTTTGTTGTTTCAAAAAGTACAAATATTTTCTGAAAATAAACTTTAAAAGTTCCAGAAAAAAACTGGTCCGATTTTACTGGCCAACGAACCTCTTTAAGCTATTTACACACCTGCGATGATATAATTTTTGACAAACAGCTTTATGAACCAACTTGACATTTTTTTATGAAAATTTGCAAAAATGTCTTTTACAAAAATTCACAATTTTTTCCGAAATTGCCTTCAGTAATGTTACTCTATATTATATTTTGCACAAAAATTCTTAAACTTTTTTTACAATAACTTACTAAACTTATTTTACAAGAATTTTACAAAAAAAAAATTCTACGGAAACGCTAACAAAATTTATGCGAAAACTTATTTGAGAGCGCCTGTATACAGCAGCTCGATTTTATCGACGATTAATACAAACAAAGAGCTCTCTGAATCCCAGACACCACAGACACAGAACATTCTCACAAGGCACAATATATATTCATAGAACATTCTATGAACATGACAATGGGACAGATTCTATCATACTAATAAGGTTCTCAAAATATTGTTATAATATTCTTAGGAGCTCCCACGTGTTCTGAAAGTATCCCACGAACATTCAATGAATCTTTTCAAAATGTTCATACATATACTCATGGGAACATTGCTTTTTTCAAAAGAGATACAAGTGTTTCGCATAAGAACCGACACAGAGCAGGGGCGTATAGGGGAACCTAAAATATGGCGATTTAATACAACATACCCCCATAATAAGTTGCACTCTGAGACGATATAGGCATTCAAAATGGGTTTTAAATTTCGAAAAAAAATCAATATGTCAATAATACTTCAACTTAGGAAAACCAAATTTGGTACACGTTTTGGGTGTACCAAGAGCATGAATCGGTGGTGAGTAGATTTCAATTGAAGCATTTCAAAGGGTTCAATATGATGATGAACTCCTAAAATGTAACAATTTTTCAACCTATTGGCGGATTTAAAAAATTATGATTTCATTTTATGGGGATAGATTCTAAAACTTTTTCAGTTTGTGATTATTCAAAAAAACATTTGTCGTTTTCAAGAAAAAACCGAATAACTAAAGACATATATTTTATCAATGTTACTTAAAACTTAAAATCATCAAAAATTCAATAGATGCCTATGAAATTATCATTTTGAAGAATTTCTATAACTTATCAGTAGCATTTTTTTTTAATTTCAGGTGTTTGTTTTCTAATAAATTATACTTATTCACTTTTTCCCTGATTGTCAAATTTGACATATACATAATTTATTGGCAAATATTGAATTTTCTATGATTTTTAGTAACATCGATAAAATATGTTTTGTTGGTTTTTCGTGTTTTTCTTGAAACCAACAAAGTTATTTGAAAATAACAGGAGTAGCAAAAGTTTTAAAGTTAATTGCCTCAAGAAATGAAATAATAATTTATTAAATCCGCCAATATGTTAAAAAATTGTGACATTTTAAGGGTGCATCGCCCCTAATCAACTCCTTCAAATGCCTCAATTGAACTCTACTTACCATCGATTAATGCTCTTGGTTTACTCAGGAGGTGTATCAAATTTGATTTCTCTAAGTTAAAGTATATCGCAGATATTAATTTTTTTTCGAAATTGAAAACCCCACTTTAAAGCCATAAACCCTTTCAATGGTGCAACTTCGTTAGGGGTAAGTTAAATCACCATATTTTTGGTTTACCTACATGCCGCGGCTCTGTGTCGGTTCTTATGCGAAACACCCTGTGTAAATTTTTTAAATGACAGAAATTAAGGAAATGCAAAGTTATGAAATATTTGATATATCTTCAAATTTTACTAATTTTCCTCCATTTAACTGGACTTGTGTATATATTTTCGTATAAGCAAGCCCAACTCGCCATATGTTGGAATTTGAACTTCCATCACTCACCCTTGTGTAGGTTACCATCATTCTAGTGGCTACACACACCTGTAAACTCACGTTCAGATACTTAATAAGTCAACAATTCGAGTATTGCACATTTATTCAGATTAATTAATATAACAAATGCAAAGAAATATTTGTGAATAAAACATTAATAAAACAATTAAAATTTCAATAACATAAAAATAAAATAAATAGGGATACAGTTCTTCGAGTTGCCATAAAATTTAAAAGCAAACACAAAGTTTCCGAGATGAATATTCGAGGTTACCCCACTGAAGTAACTTGAAATTTGGTTAGACTATTGACCCTACAGGCTTTCAGTGTGGTATTAAAGGAATTGGATTACATAACAGTACTTATACCTTTACAGAATACAACTAAATTGGACAGAACATGCCACAAAATCACACTCACTTGCACTTACAAAAAACT
This sequence comes from Tillus elongatus, assembly GCA_964006375.1. Taxonomy (NCBI): domain Eukaryota; kingdom Metazoa; phylum Arthropoda; class Insecta; order Coleoptera; family Cleridae; genus Tillus; species Tillus elongatus. The sequence continues at coordinate 159,503,127 of OZ023262.1, forward strand.
ACAACTGAAAGTCATCGATCAGACCTTTTGACCCTTCCCTTGTATGGTTGCTCTCTGCTCTGCTCCCACGGACTTGATTTTAAGTTCTAAAGCTATTTCCATATCCTGATGCCCGATGTTTGTCACCAACAGCTTGAATATTCTGGTTGTAAAAGCATACCTTGGCAAAGTGATTGTGTATCTGATAAATTGCATTTTTTATTGTACACAGCTCATCTACCTACCATATGTTTATGTCCAGATTTTCTGCTCTCCTCATACTTCTTACAGCATTAAGTTCTTCTACCTAAGTAAAAAGCCTCAGATGTGGCGTATACAATTCCATAGATATTCAGTATTCTTGCACTTATGATAGCGTAATATCAGTGTCCCTATTAATCCTTTGTTGTACTTGCTTGTCGTAGAGACCCAGAATTAATTTATCTTTGATCGTTCAACCTGTGTACGGATTTTTTAACTTATACAGATACATCCATAACTAGCGGGTTGCTTCTTAAGTTCCGCTACAAAAGAGTAAATGGTCTGGTTTTTAATAAAAGTTATAAAATTTTAACGTTTCCATAGTAATATTTGTGTTTGGCTTCATCAAAACAACCAAGAACATCTTCCAACTTATTTGTGTTGTCTACTGGAAAAGTGTTAAAGTGGTAGTTTATATGGCATAATTTACTTTTACTATTGAAGAACAAAATTTTTTAATTATATATTATACAATGTATGTGTACCTAATTCGTAAGATGATCATCTTAGGCAAAATTGGCGAACCCTTCGTCGGTGTTAACTGTAAGAAATGCTTTAAAACTTGTTTCTTTACTGGGTGCCTTTTAGTTCTTGATAACCTGACATCATGTTTTAGTTGCTTCTGTTCTTTGTGTTATGTTTGTAATTACACACTGTTCTCCGTGTTCACGTCTCATTATTATCTTTAATTAATTATGTTACAAGTTACAATATTATAACCTTATACATTATGACCTAACATCATTCAAGTTAACATTAGTCTACATTTACGTCTGTCGGCCATTTTCCCTTAGGTATGGACATGCGCTCTACGCCTAAATATACAATTTTCGGATGTGTTTAACACAGAACAGGTAACAGAATCAAAGATGCAAAATAATTCATCTTATAATGCTCACCACTATACTTATACCGTAATCATCATCTATCTTTTTCATTAAATTTTAAAGTTATATTATATTATAAGGACATCTCGAGCACATTCTGAGCGAATATTCTGAATAATCATCTATTCAAATATTCTCAGTATATTGATGAAGAATTTTCTTAGGATGTGATTGAATGAATGTACTCAGAATATTCAAGATGCAGTTTGAAATTACATAAATGTTATTAGAACATTCCGAAATAAATATTCTGAAAAAATCATAATCTCACATTGTGAGAACATTCTGAGAATATATTGTGCTGTATGGGATGCGTCATTCCCATGGGGCTCCGCTATCTATTGGTAAAAACGCTGTATCACAATTTGTGATATGAGATTACAAAAACGATGAACGGTATAAATTTTTTGTCCTTACAAATATGCATTATAATTCAATGGAAAGTGCAAAAATACAATAACATAAGGGGTGTTCTATTAAAAAAAGAAAGCGTGTATCACCAGCGACTTATGAGCCACCCTGTGATTATCAAAATACTTTTACAAAATGCAGCTCAAAACACCCTATGATTAACTTATACAATTTTTTCTCGTATCTTGTATATAAACGAAAACATTGAGTTTTATCGTAGAAATGCGTCACCCTGTATATTTGTAAACAGACAAAAACTGAAACTTACCCCGTATATGGGTTTAAGGAGTTCTAGTTCGCGCTCATTTGAAGAAAGCTTTTCAAAATTCATAAGTCGCTGTCTTCTCAATAACGATTTTTTTCTACGAAAATTTGCTAAAATAGAGACTATTAAATCATAAACTCTGTAGCTGAAACTACTTCCAAAGCATCAGAAAGAGGGTCTATTTGAAATGGATTTTCCGAAAATATTTTCGCAACATGAAGGACAATGATGGTTGAAGCTGAAACTTGAGGCTTTGTAAACCACACTTGTTACAACATTTATTCTACACAGTCCATATTTGTCTGACATTATTTGTCTGACATTATTTGTCTGAAAATTGCAAATTTTGATGTTTCAAATCGCGCTTTTGCCGTTTTAAGAAGAAAAATTATAAAATTTTCAAAATATTTTTTCTGGTATTTCTTGACCTTTTTGCCTCAAGAAAACTTAATCGTTCTGTGTAATATTCAATTGGTTTTGTTAACCACACAAAATATTTTGTTCCTGTGCTTTTCTCTGATCACTAGTGGCACCCACATTTATTTTCTTTAAATGCCTATAACTTTTTTCCCTTTAGCAGAGAGATCTGAATCTCGGCATGAAGGATAAGTTTGATAGTAGAAACGTATATTTTCGGATCCAAAAATTTTCCCGGAAAAACTAAGCCACTTACAAAAGGAAGGTACCTACCAAATTTTATCAAAATCGGCTCATTATTTTTTGAGTTATCGATGTGATATATATATATATATATATATATATATATATATATATATATATATATATATATATATATATATATATATATATATATATATATATAAACACAGATCTCCTCATCAGTGAATTTTTCGTTTTAAGAAAAATTCTCTAAAAGGGGTCGAGTGACATTTATCGTTGCCGAACGGTGAATACCTATTTGAGAAAAGTCCCGTTCGACGTAGGTTAATTTATCAATTTAGTAAACTAATAGTAGGGTTTTTTTGTAAACGGCCGCCATTTAAAAATAAGGCAAAAAAGCAAGGTAACATTTGCTTTTTTGGAGCAACAAATGTATTAAATATATAAAAATTATATATATATCAAATATTTTTGTTTTGCAGTCTTACCATCGATGCCTCTCTATTAGCGAATTTTTTTAAATAAAAATTAGCTAATAGTCGCACGACAGTTTTTGCGCAAAATTGAGTGTTTTACTTAAAAATTTACAATAAAAATCAACAGGGCTTATGTATGTAAAACGATTTTATAAACAAGCTTTCTTTCGAAAGGCGTTCGCAAACGCCTTCTTTTTACTTATGTATAATCCTCGAGAAGGCGAAAAAAGTTTTTAGAAAACCGACCAGATCGTATTATTTCTAGATAGATCATTTACCTGCAAATTGCTTTTTGTTTTTCTTTCCATTTTTTTGAAATCATAATCATTAATAAATCGTTATATAAAATATGTGATGTAGAAAACTTATAAAAGCAATAACATAACCTCTCTTATGATTTCCTGCTAAACCTACTAACTTCAGAATGGCGACACCTTTTTAGCGAGTTTTTAAATGTTTTAATTATGTCGTTATTAATTGACCGATTCGAAAGATAAAAAGTTTAAGATAATGAGCTTCAAAAATATCAAATCTATAGGCTCTAGTCGCGTTTCCCTAAGTCAAGTAATTCAGAATGGCAACTACGTTCTATAACGATTTTTGAGCATAAAAACTTTTAAAAGGCTTTAGCCAATGACTTAATTTTTGATACATACAACTTTTGTCAAGTCTAAATAAAGTGTCAAAATAACCAGCCGTACAAAACTATTTGTATATACAAAGATAAATACAAAAAGCCATCTTAAAATAGTTTTGTGCGGCTGGTTATTTTAGAACCATGTTCTAGGGATCCTAGTTCGCGCTCATTTGAAATTTTTATTTCATTATTTAAAAGTCGGGATCTAATGTAAGGCTAGATGCATTCTCACCACAATTAGAACCGTAAACCGGTTTCGCTCTAATTAGAGCTCGTCATTACGGCATACTGATTGCAGCGAAAATACACCTATAAAGTAATACGGCTATGGTAACCAGCCTCCCAACACTAAGTGAGATGTAAGACACGAAACACGTGCCGCCACCTCGTTGCGCAACCAAGTAGTAAGTTATCACGGCAGCTCCAAATAACACAGAATGTTAAAAAATAGAGACTGTATACAACCAACTAACAATTTAGTAAATTGTCAGCCCTGGCCCATTTATACCCCAATATAGTGACAAAGTATGTAAGGCTAGATGCATTCTCACCACAATTAGAACCGTAGACCGGTTTCGCTCTAATTAGAGCTACACCTATAAAGTAATACGGCTATGGTAACCAGCCGCCCAACACTAAGTGAGATGTGTGTGTGTGTGTGTGTGTGTGTTTTGTTTCTTTAACGTCGGCCTATTTTCACGACTATGGCCAATCACCGACGTCAGGGTGCAGTTTCACCTCACTATCCTGGAAATTTTTCCGAACCCCTGCCTTTCTGTAAGGAGGGTAGGGATCTTTAACGTGCCCAACATCGCATGGACACGGGACCGGCGGCTTTACGCCCCCTCCGAAGGGCGGAACGTGCAGACATTCAACTTGCTCTAATACAATGCCAGAATCTCGGTTGATGTTAATTTTACAGTTTGTACTGAAAAAGTGAAAGGGGTACCCTGGGATCGAACCCAGTACCCTTCGGTTCAGATGCACACGTTCTTACCCCTGAACCACCGAGGTTCTTTAAGTGAGATGTAAGACACGAAACACGTGCCGCCACCTCGTTGCGGAACTAAGTAGTATGTTGTCACAGCAGCTCCAAATAACACAGAATGTTACAAAATAGAGACTGTATACAACCAACTAACAATTTAGTAAGTTGTCAGCCCTGGCCCATTTCTAACAAAAAGTACAAACATTTTTCGAAAATAAACTTAAAAAGTTCCAGAAAAAACCGGTCCGATTTTCCTGGCCAACGAACCTCTTCAAGCTATTTACACACCTGCCAAGATATAATTATTTACAAACAGCCTTATGGCCCAAGTAGAATTTTTTTTAATGAAATTTGCATATATTTATTTTACAAAAATTCACCGTTTTTGGACGAAATTGCCTTCAGTAATGTTACACTATATTATATTTTTCACAAAAATTCGACAACTTTTATTGATAATAACTTACTAAACATTTAGTATTAATTAGCACCATTTCACAAAAATGTTACAAAAATTATTTCTACAGAAACACTAAAAACATTTCTGCGAAAACGTTTCAAATTCAGCCACTATTTGAGAGTGCCTGTATACGGCAGCTCGATTTTTTCGACGAGTAATACAAACAAAAACCTCTCTGAGTGCGTCATTCCCATAGGGCTCCGCTCTTTATTGGTACAAACGCCTTTTTACAATTTGTGATACGTGTTTTTGCAATGTGCCAAAAACGTGAAAAGTCGCAAAACAATTGAAATAACTCAAAAACGATGAACGATATCAAATTTTTTTTCTTAGAAACATGCATTATAAATCAATGGAAAATGCAAACGCACAATAACATAATGGGTGTTCTATTAAAAAAAATTGGGCCACCCTGTGATTATCAAAATAATTTTATAAGATGCAGCTCAAAACACCGAGTAATTAACGTATACAATTTTTGCCTGTCTTGTAAATGAATACAAATATTGAGTTTCACGGTAGAAATGCGTCACCCTGTATATGTGTAAACAGACCAAAACTGAAACACACCCCGTATATGGTTGGGTTTCAGTTCGCGCTCATTTGAAGAAATATTTTCAAAATTCGTAAGCCTACGAAAATTTGCTAAAATATAGACTCTTAAACCATTAACTCTATAGCTGAAACTACTGCCAAAGCATAAGAAAGAGGGTCTATTTGAAATGGATTTTCCAGTAATATTTTAGTAAAATGAAGGACAACGTTGGTTGAAGTTGAAACTTAAGGCTTTGTAAAACACACCTATTACGACATTTCGTCTGCACAATACGTATTTGTTTCATATTATATATCTAAAAATTGCATTTTGACGTTTCAAGTCGCGACTTTGACGTTTAAGCAGAAAAATTATAAAACTTTCAAAATATTTATTTCTGCTACTTCTTGACCTTTTTGCATCAAGAAAACTTAACCGCGAATAGCAAAAGTCTGTGGCTGGTGGAAGTACTGTTCCAATGTCATAAATACCTCCACCACAAAACTTAACCGTTGAATGTAATATTCAATTCGTTTTGTTAACCATACAAAATATTTTATTCTTGTGCTTTCTTTTGATCATCAGTGGCAACCAAATTTTTTTCTTTAAATGTCTATAACTTTTTTTTTTTCCTTTTAACGTAGAGATCTGAGTTTCTGTATGTAGGTAAATTTGATAGTAGAAACGCATATGCCAAATTTGGTTGTCATAACTTTGTTATTTTCGGAGATACAAACATTTTCCGAAAGAAAATCCAAAATTTTCCCAGAAAAACTAGTCCAATTTTCCTGGGTAACGAACTTATCCAAACCACTTACAAAAGGAAGCTAACTACCAAATTAGATCAAAACGGCCCATTATTATATATATATATATATATATATATATATATATATATATATATATATATATATATATATATATATATATATATATATATATATAAACACAGATCTCCTCGTTAGTGAATTTTTCGTTTTCGAAAAATTTGCTAAAAACGGTTACGAAAATTACTCGGATTTGCCAAGGGCGTATAAATAACAATACCCGTAGGCCTTGCGATGTTTCAGAGAGAGAGCTAAAGTGGCGATATCAATCAGATTACAAATACAGTGGTGAACTCAATTTTTGCTTCTTAGTATAAATCGAATAAATAAAGTAAGTAAATAAAGTAGTAGGATTCAACAATGTTTTTTTATAAAATATTTTGCTCTACATAATAAGATGATTGAGATGAATCAAAAATATTACTATTATCTAAATGACAGACAAAAATGTTGCGTTATTTTTAAGCATCGAAACCTTGAAGCTTATAATATTGCACATTTGTAACATGCAACCATCTCGTAAGGTGGCTGAGAGATAGTCACCAATTAAATAAGTTTTAGCTGCTGATCCACATATAACGTGATTTTCGTCCTTATAAAAACTTGTGCCAACTTTAAAAGTAAGTTTTTTTGTGTCTACATATTATTTAGGTTCTAAGTTTGTTAACGATTTTTCGTAAAAAATTAGTTAATATAACGAACGTACGACAAATTCTGCCCTCGCCGAAAAACAATGACTCATAAAAAAATCGGGGTGCAGCACGTGCGTTATGGTAGCGAATTTTCATAAAATGCTTCAAATATGCATAACTCAATTTTCTATAAGCCTAGAAAGTTATGTTTTGGTATGTAGTAAAGTATTTACGAGGGCAACATACCAACTAAATTTCATTAAAATAACCTTTTTTTTGATATACAAATTTTTTTCCGTTTTTTTTTTATTTAGTTTAACTGGTCCGATAGGGCTGGCTATCGAACTCATCCAAAACATTAACAAAAGAAAGATTCTTGCCGAGTTTCATCAAAACCTGCTTCGATTTACCTGGCTAATGAACTTATACAAGCCACTTCCAAAAGGGAGGTACATGCCAAATTTTGTCAAAATCGGCCTATAACTTTTTGATTTATCCTGTGGATACATACATGTATATATATATATATATATATATATATATATATATATATATATATATATATATATATATATATATATATATATATATATATATATATATATATATATATGCGTGTGTGTGTGTATGTATATGTATCACACCGATGACTCAAAAAATCGAATCGGGTTTTCCGGGAAAATTTTGGGTTTTCTGTCGGAGTTTTTTTTCCAAAAATAAAACAGCTATGGTAATCAGATTTGGTACACAAGTTTAAGAGATTAAAAGGAAACTATATACCACAATTTAGATTTCTATGTTACAGGAAAAAAGTTATAAAAAATATTTGATGCCAGATCATTTCTATGAAAATTCACTACGATAACGCAATTGCTGGGTTAAGACTTTTATTTATTAAATTCGTAGTTCTATAGATTAGGGATATCCACATACAGGTGGCCACTTGGAGACGAAACAGGCGCATTTTGGGGCACTTATCGAGATTTTGTTGAAAATCTCTTAAAGAGGTGAATTTTGGTTTCAAGGGGGAAGACTTTTAGGTTTACTTTCAAGATCGCAATACCAACCCTAAAGCGGTGCTGCGCTCTACCCCTAAAATCTTAAATGACAAGAGGGGTTAAGTAGCACATCATTTTAGAGCTGTTGTAAATCTCGTTGTCTTCTTTTTAAATTTGAAGCAGTGACTTCTGAGTAATTGTTTGCTAATTTAGCTGATTGTCACTTAGAAAAGAGTGAGTTTAAATTTTTTTCAATTGTTACTCATAATAATCAAAATGTGCTCGTAGGTTTTTTTAATTTGCAAGAAAACCTTAGTGTACGAGTGACTTTCATTTTATTTGTCCATCAGGTTATTGTTGATTGTGCAGTTATTCAACAAAATGGTTTACTTGATTACACAGAGGGTGAAAACCAGCAAATAATCAATGTGCTAATAGAACAACAGAATTGTTTAATCAACAACATTTAGATAATAATGTTAATTGAATGTAAAGTTTGGAGTTACTGGGAAACTTACAATGGACCGGGTCTGTTGATAATAAAAAACGAAGAGCTGAAAGAAACGAAGCGGCAGACGTGGTGGTTTTTAGTCATGTTGCTATTAATTCTAGTACGAGTACAAGGCAACTGGCAAGTGAATCTGGTTTTGAGCAAACCACGATTCAAACGATTTTGAAGCTTCATAAATTCCGCCCCTACAAGGTCCATCTTGCACACGAACTAAATGAAGATGACTTTGACAGTTGTCTGGACTTTTGTGCGTCATAAATTCTACGTCTACAAAAACCATCTTGCACACGAACTAAATAAGGATGACTTTGATCACTGTCTGGAGTTTGGTCGAGTGATAAGTGAACGAGTGGTGAATGGTCCGAATTTTCTTTTTAATACTTGCTTTTCGGATAAGAGTTCGTTTTTCCTTAAAGCTACCGCAAATCTTCATAATTGTTACTATTGGGCCGGTTATAATCCGAGATTATTTCACGACATTCATACATAACACCCGGCAAAACCCAATGTTTGGGCAAGAATTTTTGTTGACCATATTGTTGATCCTTTTTTCTTACCTGGTAATCTGACTGGAGATATGTACTTAGAGTAAGAAAACACCATTGACCCAATGTTGACTGACATTATCGAGAATGAAGAGCATTATCTGAAAACCAGCTGGTATTTCAGCAGGATGGACCTCTACTCTACGCTTTGCCTGTTTGACAATATCTCGGCCACAGATTTTCAAATCCGCGGGTTGGGAGAATTGGTTCCATAGAACTGTGCCATCGCCAGATTTATCAACCGACATTTATTTCAACATAAAATTAAAATGTATTCTACTTACCCAGATTCGTTATAAGATCTACGCCAGCGTATTCTGAACGGATGCCGCCAATCACTCCAGAAATGTTACGGAATGTGAGCCGACGTTCTGAACATAACTTGTATTGTTGTATAGAGGCTGGTGGTCGACATTTTAAACATGTGATAAACTGACGAGTGAGATTTTGATAAATAAATTACTCACCTTTAAAAGTCAATTTCTCAGAACTCACTGGTTCAAGTTTAAGGAATAAGGCACCGTTGAAAATATATTTACAGCTGCTCTAAAATTAAGTGCTACTTGACCTTCCTTGTCATTTAAGATTTTAGTAGTGGATCACACCACCGCTTAAGGGTTGGTGTTGCGATGCTGGAAATAAGCCTAAAAATCTTCCCCCTTGAAATCAAAATTTACGGTTTTTAGAGATTTTCAACAGAATCGCAATAAGTACCCTAAAACGCGCTTGTTTCGTTTTCAGGTGGCCGTCCCATATTTAGATTAGAGGTTCTTGAAATTTCTATTTGAATCTGTATTTTGCTGGTTTTCAACTTTTAAGTCTTATCATTAATATTAATTTTCTTAAGTTTTTTTTAGGCATAATATGAATAACTATCAGTAACAAATGGTTATGAAAACTAGTATACATGGTGTCAGCACTATTGCATTCCAAAATGTCACCACATTGTAACTTTTATTAATTGGTATGTATTTTGCTTATCTATTATTTTGCCTTTTATACCAATGTGCTTTTTTAATGTTTCTGTCCTTTACTATGGTTTTATAACATATGTGCATAAAGATTATACAGATGTGCCTCTATAATTTCCACTTTTATCAATTCAGTTTCAGTATTGATAATTATACATATTATCCAGACATGAACCTGTGGTCTTTGTAACTCAAGCTGGTTGCCTGAAATTGATATCTATCTGTGCGCATGTTTAAATTATTTTCCAACTCCAGGAAAATGTTCGTTCTCCATTAGCAATCTGTATAAAACAATGATTGCGTTTACCAGACACCAACAACCAAAGTTTTAACGCTCATCTGTTGGACTACTGATGCACTTCAGCCGTTGGAATTCTGATGAACTCAATGTTGAGTTAAAGCAGTATTTTGAGAGTGATCTATCATTTTAAAATTGGGGATATAGTTTGTAGTCATAACCCCAAAAAGGCATTTAAAAAATGCCTGGACGCAGCAAGTGCCTTATGAATTTTCATAAAGGTTTATTTAATAGCACATATGTCTTTTTTAATGAAATCAGGCATCAAATTTTGTAACCAGTACATATATAGTAGAAAAAATGTATCATATTTCATCAAAATGGCTTTATTGTTTACAAAAATGTTAAAAAAATAAACCTAAAATGTTCTTGAAAAAAATGGTCCGATTTTCCTGGCCAACGAACCTCTTCAAGCTATTTACCCATCTGTCCATATAATTATTCATTTAAACTAACCTACCATCCACCTTAAGCTCGATCTCAACGACAGAAGTGATTTTGAAAAATCATCCCCTGCCGGTGAGTCCCGATTCCGAATTGGGAAGTTTAAGTCGACTTTCCAACATAGCCACGGCGGCGCTTAATGCTTTCTTATAAGGGAGCTCCTATTTATATCTTGATCTGTTATTGACGATATTATGATTTGGGTCAAGTTACTTAGTAAACATGTGAAGATTATTTTTATCATAACTCAACATTTAATTAAAATATTGTGCTGATTTGAGGACTATCTCAGGTAAGAGCCTTTATTTGTGTTTGTGTGTATGTATATGTGAGTGCAAATCGAGCCAAATTATTTCTTAGAAAATACGTATGATGTATTTGTTGAACAGTTTAAACTTTAAAGTAAAAAAATAGAATATACCAAAATTCAAGTTTTGCTGCTGCTAGAAAATATTGTGCTTTTCAGAAAAATCTTTAAAACTTCAAATTTTAAATAAAGCTGACTGGGTGTCATATGTTAGGATATAGAAAGATAATTAAAAATAACCTTAGAGCAAAAGTTTGGTTTTAGTTTAAAATTAAATACGTACAGAAATTTTGTCTTCTTATTAGTTTTTGCTTTTATTTAAGGATTTGGTCAGAATTATTTTATTTGAGTTTAAATCAACTTTTCCGTTGGTTATATAACCAGACAAATCAAATTAAAAAAATTCTATTCGATTCCCTAAAGATATAGTTCCAAAGGTTTATTTTATGTCAATTATATTCGATTAATGATAAATTGACCGAACAGTTTCTAATCTGTTCAGTGTGCGATTCACTACCAATCCAAAAAGTATCATGGATTTTATGAAAATACTACGCAAAAAATTACATACCTATACATGCAGCAAACTTTAAATTTATTAACAATTTGGTTTAGTTTTTATGGTTATAGATACACGACTAAAAAGTAAAAAAGCAACCAGTAACAGACATCCAGAAGCAACAGATTGAATGTTTAAATTTGTATTATAATATGAATTATACATCTATTATTGAATGTATGTCATAGTTAGATTGGATTATCATACTGTACACAAGAAATTACATTAATATTGAACATAGTGTGGCTAATTAAGCACCAGCAACGTACATCATCAATTATGATGTCAACAGAATAATCCTAGCTAAATCAATTTCTAATATTCCCGTTTTCACAAAGATCATGGTTGATTTCAGGGGGAAGTTTTATGAAATAATATTGTATTTGTTTCAAGCTTAATTTATTTGTGCATTATTACATTATTATAGAGAACAAGCACTATGTAACACAAAATTAGCAGGAAATATGAAGCAAATTACTCATCGAACTCACCATAAAGTCTTCAATGTAACAAGTTAATTTAATAGCACTCTGTTAGTTCACCTAAATAAATATTAGTTAATGCTTTCCTGGCAAAAATATCAAAACCGTGTTGCAAAGTATTCCCGACAATACTCACGGGACTGAGGACTACACTACCCTCAAAATCAGGATATTTTACCCCAAATTTGTTGCGCAGAAACACATTCCTAAATGTTCGCGGGACTTTTTATACTTTTCGCCATCTGGTATGTGTGCCTTATAACTCAGGTATATAATGGATTTACTTAATCTAAGTTATAGATTTCTCTCGGGATATACATGGATGTAGATTATTGACTAACACGTCACTTTTGCATCGCTATCGACAAGTGAACGACGCTGCCATCTATCAAGCAAAATGTTACTTGTCACCGTCTACCAAATAATGTAGGTGTCGCTATATATTTATAGAGTAAAATACACCAAAAAAATTTGACTCAGACAATTTCCATGGAAATATTCTAGTATCGAAAAATATCAACTGGAGACAGACATAAATGCAAGAATAAAACGATTACGAAGCCACATTAACTTTTATCACATTTATTAAATGTAACTTATATGAACGTAAACCTATTACTTGATTAAATTTTACAGTGTCAGCAGTCTGTTTTAACCGCTGTAATAATAGAGTTCTGAGCTAGCGTCTGCAGGAGGTGCAAAGGGTTTTTAATATAAGTAATACCCAGAGTCATTGTTTTGGGTGAAACCGTATTACTACGCACACTGAACAAGTTTTCGTAGATTTTCACTAATGGAGAGGTAACGCTACGACGAACGCGAATTTACGTCATTAAAACCAATATATATATATATATATATATATATATATATATATATATATATATATATATATATATATATATATATATATATATATATATATATATATATATATATATATATATATATATATATATATATATATATATATATATATATAGTGGGCCGTTTTGATCAAGTTTGGTAGTTACCTTCCTTTTGTAAGTGTATATATAGTGTCCCAACTAAAACCTAAAATTTGCACAACACCCCCCGCCCCCGCCCCCCAATGTTCGATTACATAAGATAGCAATTATGCAATTGTAAGTACAATCGATTTTCGAAAGCTTGTCTAACGTTTTTCAACATTTCTCTCGTGATCAAACGGCTCTCTGCGACGATTCGTTTTTCGAAGCATTTGAAGACATTCAGGTGGTGTAGCATTAACCACAAAAAGAAATCCAAAGACGTTAGGTCGGGAGACTTAGCCGGTCATTCGATGTACCTCTCCGACCTATCCATTGTCCAGGAAAATGAGCATCTAAGTAACCGTGTACTTGTACAATATAATAGGGAGACGCCGTTGAAAGAAAAGTTGGTTTTATTGGTAATTTACATCTTCTTCCGGTGGGTGTTTCAGTAAGGTCTTCTCACAACTTCAAATGACTTTCAGCTGTCAAATAGCCATCAACAAAAAGTGGTCCGATAATGTGGTCGCCCAGCATCTCTGCACACGCGTTTAATTTTTGGGGCGGTTAGGTGTGACTTGCATTAAAGATGTGTGGGTTTGTGTTACTCCAATTACGACAATTATGCCTGTTCGCTAGACCGTTGAACATAAACCTACTTTCATGAAAAAAATGCTGTAAAGTAAACCTGGGCCATTCATCAAACGCGCAGTTACATTTTCACAAAACTGTAAACGTCGATCTGGATCATCTTTGTTTGATTCTTTGACAACTGTTGTCCTGAATGGATGAAACTTATGTTTTTTGATAATCTGATGAACACTACCTTTTGACACGCCATTTTCTTGAGCTTTTCTTCCTATAGATTGCCTTTTATCCATTAGAAGATGACCAAGAACAGCCACATCAACACCATCATTTTGGATAGGATGTTTTTTGTTTGTAACAAAGCCCATTTCCTCAAATTTTGCAATTAAATCAATGACGCACTGACGACTAACCTGCTGTTTCACATGATTTTGGTTGAAAAGTCTAGTAACACTGGCAAAATTGTTATTTCGAAAGCACAGTTTTACTAGTTCAATTCTTTTTTTGGTCCTATAAACCATTTAAAAAATGACGGTTTTTCTTTTAACTTTGTTATTGAACGACGATAATTCAAAAAAATCAAGTACACACTGTAAGAATGATAATTTTAATATATTCAGCCAAAATTTGTTGTTCCTTTAAAAATTTCGTGCAGATAAGATAATATTTATTAATCCGTTCATACCAAAAAAATTGTTTACAAAACGAGAGTGTACCGGGTTAACAATCTTGCAAATTTCAATGAACCTTAAAGAATTTCGTGATATTCAAAAACCAATCTCTCAAAATTGAAAAAAAAAACATGAATGCGTAGAGAATGAAAGCAGCCTCAAAATGATTCTACCCCTATTGCCATTAAATTTTTTTTAAGGAGGGCTCTGGGCGCGAAAGGGGTGCAGAAATAACTTGGAAGTTAAAATTGATCTGTTTTACCATTTTACTCACACTTGGTCGAAATAGTACAATTTAGGGGGTGCAAATTTTAGTTGGGACAGCCTATATATATATATATATATATATATATATATATATATATATATATATATATATATATACAGACTGGTCACTTCTTTTATCTTGCACACTATTGCTATCTTCTAAACATTTAAAGATACAGAGTCGGTTAAATTACGAAAATTTTGTACAATTTCATGATTGTTAAGAATTTGAAATTTGAATTGAACTTCCTGATAACTCAAGTTGTTAACGAAATATCCTGAACAAACTAAAAAGCTGCGTCGTTTTCTGATTTCCTCCTGTTATGCTGTGGAAAATCCTCACTTGGTACATGAAGTTAGACCGCAAGTTCGCTTTTCTTTAAATGTTTGGTGTGGGCTTTTGGATGATCACTTAATAGGTCCTTCCTTTATTCCAGGGACAACCAGTGCCGTTGATGATACAGTGCGCACTAAAATATTTCTCAATTTAAAATCAACTATCCTTATCAAACATCCTTTAACCCAAGTCTCCAAATACCTTTTTACATTTTAGGTAAAAGCAAATATAGGACACAAGCGTCCAAATCCAAAGCAAATATAGGACACAAGCATCCAAATCCAAAGCAAATATAGGACACAAGCGTCCAGAAAAGCACCTATACAAGGGCATTTCCAAAGCAAGCACCTATACAGGATCAAATTCAAATCAATCACGGACACAGGCGTCCACAAAAAGCACCAATACAGGGTTAAAGGCAAAATATAGGTCACAAGCGACCAAAAAACCAAATCAAAAAAGAACTAGGAACCAGACAAGGTAAAAAAAAACAAATATTAAATTAAATAAAGTTAAGGAAGCAAATCGGAGGAACTAAACGCTAGGGAGAAAATAGAAGTCACAAGACTTTCGAGAAAACTAAAATTACTAGTAAACCGATTTATCCTAACATTAGAAGAAGCAGAAATGATGGACGATGACAATATACTTTACATGTATGAAATCATGATAGAAAAATTAGCTAACCTCTGGGAACAAATAGAAGACAACATAATGGATATAAATAGAATAACAGAATCAGAAATTCAAGATGAAGCACATTTGACGCTAAGGCAATGGTACGATAACGCCAGTGACAAGCTGTTAAAAGCAATTAAGAAACAAACACACCACTATTCAGGGCAAGTTAGGTTACCCTTAATCAAACTGGCAAAAATAAAAATACCAATCTTCACAGACAAATACAAGGAACGGACAGCATTCCGGGAACTAGTCCAGAAGGTAATATATTTAAAATTTGAGAACTTCTACACAAAAACAGCGTCAAGAAGCAAATATGAAAAATACAGTTGAAGTTCCATTCGAACACGAGATACCAGAGGTAAAAGAAGCCAGAGACCAGCAGGAAAAAAATTAATTTAAAATTGTATATAGATAATCTTCTATCTGGAGCCGAATCAGAGCAAGAAGCAGCGTCATTTCCGGCAGAACTTTTATCATTTTTTGCGACATCAATGATAAAACTAAAAAAGAGGTACAAGAGGTAAAAGAATCCAGGGAAAACCAGGAAAAATTTAATTTAAAATTTTATATAGATAATCTTCTATCCGGACCCGAATCAGAGCAAGAAGCAGCGTTATTTCCGACAGAACTCAACGAAATGATCAGATCAGGTGGGTTCAATTTAAGTAAATGGTCCAGCAACAAATGTCAGATTATTGAAAAATTGCCAAAAGGATTGCAGAAAGAAAAAGTATTGCAGCAAATAGACAATGGGGTAAGAAGTTCTCTTGCGATCAACTGGACACCAAGGGAATATACATTAAAAATGGAACTAGATTTTAAATATGCAGAAAAGGTAACAAAAAGGGCGATATTATCTGAGATAGTCAAGTTATTTGGCCCATGGGGGTGGCTATCTCCAGTTAGAATCAAAGCGAAGCTGAAAGTTCCCGAACTATGGATGAATCAACCCAGCTGAGACGAAATAGTACCCACTAACAGGCAGAAGAAAGGTATTCAGGTTATTTCTAAATTTAATGGAATAGCAATACCAAGGTGGGAAGAAACAACAAAGAAAGCAAAAGTAAGAATTCATGGTTTCACCGATGCTTCTAAAGAAGAAATAGCAAAACAGTTAATGGTCAATTGCGAACAGCAAGAAGTACAACCACCCAGGTATTTACACACACTGGGGTGGAGTATGCAGGTCTGATTCAGGTACGAGCTAGAAAGGGCAGAGGCCACAAATTACATAAGGGTCATCCAGCAATAATTGGAGGCTTACCAACAAAAGAAACTCATCAATGTTGTCAAGTCAGGGTTGAAAGAAGAAACACTCACAAACGACGCAGGATCGGCGTCCTAATTTCTATCGTACACAAGGCCTTGCGATATTAAGGTTTTCTCTTGTGGATTACGATATAAATATCCATATACAAATGCCCTATATTTTCACTCCAACTTTAACTATGTTACATGATCATAAAGGTTAAAATAGAATAAACACAGACAGCGCAGCTCTACACCGCCAATATCAGCGCAGCTCTACACCGCCAATGACAGCGCAGCTCTACGCCGCCAATAACTAGAACACATTTTGCATTTCATGCATTCAGGGAAGAATATTTCAAGTGAGATAAACACATGAGACATATTTGAGATAGATGAAGAAAAAGCTATATGTTTCTAGGCGGATGATAAGATATTCGCTGCGTTTTTTGGCGGTTAAAGCTTACATGCTAAATGGCAGCCGCAATGTTGTCAGATATATATATATATATATATATATATATATATATATATATATATATATATATATATATATTGTCTGTGTACCATTAGAGGGTGCATAACGGTGATATCTCCCTTTATTGATAGCCTACTTGAATACAAACAATCTAATAACCTTAAACGAAATGGATTTCTGTTGTCAGCCTTCCTGAGAATGATTATTAAAACAGCACTTTTAAAATGTATAATCTAGTTTACCTTACTTCAAGCTTTTTTCAACAGACACACATACACACTACATTTAATTACAAGCAAATTCATGAAGCCGACCCCCAATCTTAACTACACTCCGACATGATGGAAATACCACACAAAATATAATTGCAACTTACAGGTACTTATTATTTACTTAAATTCTAGCATCGACACATGTAGACGGAGAATTAATAGTATTAATGATAAAAATTATAATGTACAGTATGTCTAAGAGCGGGGACGTCACACAGCCTCCTTAATTTTTTTAACTTGAGAGTAGCCTATCGAAAGTGGAAACATTTGAAATAGAAATAGAAACCGGGTAGTTCAACAGATACGCTAAACCGGAGGTTTAACAGAATTAGCCTCCACTTTCTAGCACATCTAGATGAATATTTACCTGGATAACTAGGGAAAAGAGATCAAGAGGCTTACTATACCACAATCAGTTAAAACTTGCTAACCAGAAAAGGTTTGCAATCACACAGTCCTCTAAAATTTCTAGGCAGGACCTCGACGTCGCGAACAGAAGATTTTATCCGAGTCATAAATGCACAATGAATACTATTCAGGAGAAATGTGCCTCCTTAGACTATCACATCCCCTAAAAATGACTTAAACATGTCTGGATTAAGCAGCCTCGGTGGTCCAATATAGGTAACGTGTACCTTAGACCATCTCTCGGTGCCCCCCTGTGTTTGATTGCCTATAAAAGCAACAATATGTTTTCAATACACAGTACAAATAACGATCGACTGTGGATGCGGCAAGCTGGCTCACCTATTCTAAGGCGCGTAAAGCTGTCGGTCCCGGGCACTCCAAACTCTCCTGTCCTACAGAAATAAACAAAAGACTCGGCAAACTCTCTATTTCGTGAGGGGCAACTGCCTACTCGTGACAGTGCTGAGCCACAGTCGCAAAAACATACAGGTGTTACAGAAATATAGTACAACACAAATACAAATGACTAAATTACGAAGAAAACCAGATAATTGTGGAGTAAAGCTGAGGGGTAACACTACTCTCACAATAAAATATTTAACAGATAAAAACCCTAAACTCTGTTCTGATTTTCAGCTCTTCTTTCCCATCTACAGCACTTATCAAAAACAGTTGCATGCCCCTACTCAAGCTTATCGCTACGACTATTGTCAGAAATTGCTCTGACAATGTACTAGTAGTATATAAGTTGTTCAGTTCGTTACCTTGGACCTAAGTAGAAACCGGACATCACCTACGTAATGAGAAAACTCGACTATTTTCTTGGTTAGGAGACTATAAACCTTAAGAAGAACAAGCCGGGCAGGAGGTATCCTCTGGATAACCTGTGCCGACCCGCAGTCGCGAGACTGACTGCGGAAAACGATCGGGGGCCTCTGTCAGATTTGGGAGGGGGGGACTTGACAGCCGTCGAGCCCAAGGAACACCCAAAGAGACTCAAGGTCCTCGTACGGATTTCTGACACCGTCCGCAGGAGACGGTGATCAGTAGACTGAAGATCCAGAACCCTGAACTGAGGACACAACACTGGTCGGTTCTAAGCAGGAAGGCAGAGGAGGAGGGACAGACTCTCGCCTTCTCGACCAACCAGGCGTCTTACAGAGGTCCTGAAGGAACCTCCTTCAAGGCATTCTGGGGCCTGGGAAGGCTTAGCTTCCGCCCACTGTGGAAGCAACCGGTGGTTGATGGGACCTAGGTTCCTTCAGGTCAACCTCCAACACAGTAGGGCAGCCACGGCCGGACTACTGATGGATCCGAGGAACACGGATGTGGCCCTCATTCAGGAACTGTACTCCTATAAAGGAGAGATCAAGGGACTCGGCGGAGCTGCTGGAATGTTCATCTACAGCAGATCCAGCGAGAACCCGAGAGCCTGCATTTTTGTCAGGTCAGGTTTAATGAATTTCTGATCCAGGGACCTGGCAACGATCGAAATCCAATGTGGAGGAGCGGATGGGCCGAGGAACATTACTGTCGGATCGCCCTATCTGTCAGAGGACAGCACGGATCCTCCTCCACCCAAGGAATTGGAGCAGCTGATGGTGGGTATCAGAGCAGGTGGATGGCAGACCATCATCGGCATGGAGGCGAACGCGCACCATGAGTTGTGGGGAAGCTCGGACACAAACTCTGGGGTGAGTCACTTTTACAATTCTTTATGAAATTTAACTTAGACATATTGAATAGAGGTAATAAACCGACCTTCGTCACAACACGGCGTGAGGAAGTTTTAGATCCAGCAGTTTCCACCCAGTTGCTGGGTGACTTTGTTAAGAACTGGGCTGTGTCTGGGGAAGTGAGTAGCTCAGACCACAGATACATCTAGTTTGAAATCGCCAAAGTCAAAAGACAAACGGTATGGTACCGAGAACCTCGCAAGGCGGACTGGGAAGCCTACAGGGCAGACCTAGCAGTGGACTTGCAGGGGGTTAAGAGTACCATAGACAATTCAATAGACGCAATCACCTCGGCCTATAACGCCAACTGTCCCCTGAAAATGAGGGCGTGCACCAGGAATGTCCCGTGGTGGAACGAGGACTTCAGGCAAAGGAGGACGCAGGTTCGTAAGCTGTTTAACGCGGCCAAAAGGTCGGGAGTATGAGATGAATATAGACGTGCCCTAACGACTTATAACAGAAGACTGAGGGACGCCAGGAAGGAGTCGTGGAGAAGGCACTGCGAGGAAGTGGAGAGCACATCGGGGAGTATTCGACTACACAAGATCTTGTCCAATGGCACTCAGACCAACATAGGCTCCCCTAGAACACCCACGAGAGGTTTTAGAAGCTCGGGGGAGGAAACTATGGAAGTATTACTCCAGATGCACTTCCCCGGCTGTAACATAATAAACCAATCACTTCCGGACTGGGAACACTCAGAAATAGAGGCGCCTTATAGGCGGGCATCTAGAGTAGACTGGACAGTCGCTAAAGAAGTGGTTACTTGGATCAAAATCAGATGGGCCATTAACAGCTTCAAGCCACACAAATCCCCGGGATTTTATGGAATAATCCCCATCATGTCCCAACAGGGTATAGATATACTGGCGCCGGCGCTTACTCTCATTATGAGGGTCAGCCTGGCTCTGAGGTACACTCCAAGGGCATGGAGACTGGCCAGGGTTCTATTCATCCATTAACCTGGGTGTCCAACAGACCAGGCAAAGTCCCTGATGCCAATAAGTATCATGTCCTTCTTGCCAAAAACAATAGAAAAACTGCTCGACCGGCACATTAGGGGCGGTGTACTGGAAGCATATCCCCTACACTGCGGACAATATGCATACAGAGCAGGAGTCTCAGCAGAAACAGTACTGCACCAACTGGTGCTGATACTGGAGAATACGCTGGAGAACAGGGAGGTGGCGCTGAAATGTACGCCATCCTGCACTTTGTGCGGGAGAACAAGTGGAGGGGCTACACCAACAATCGGATCCTGTTAGCCACAGACAACAAGGCAGCCCTTAAGGCCCTAAGTAGCCCACGGGTAAATTCCAGGCTAGTAAGTGAATGCCGAGACGAGACGAACGACCTGGCTGAGCAGAATGAGGTCACCCTCATCTGGGTGCGGGGTCACTTGGGGGTCAAAGGCAAAGAAGATGCTGACAGTCTCGCGAAGAGAGGGTCAACAGAACCATTTATGGGACCAGAACCAGTTCTGGGCGTGACAAAAAGCACTGCCAGTGAAGCCATTAAGTCCTGTGTCAGAAACGAACACAACGTGTACTGGGCAGACTGTCTAGTGCTCAGACATGGGAAGTCAGTAATTGACGAACCCAGTTCAAAGAGAGCTGTGGAGCTGCTAAATCTTAGCAGAGGTCAGCTCAGAAACATAACAGGTCTCTTGACGTAACACATGGCTGTCAAGAAACACCTACATAAAATGGGGCGGTTCGAGGGGCACCTCGCATGTAAAGCTCTGAACCGTAAAAGACAACTAATCTACGATCTGTCTAGACCGGAGACAGAACAATATAAAACTTCACCCTACCAATCGCCGTGCAGACTAGTTCAAGGCACACTAATTTTGGAATGGGTGGAGTAAAAATACTAAGAGCATGCACAATAAGCCAAAAACTGCAGTGCTATCGGGACGGCAAAGACGCGGACGAGCCGTGAGGGAAAAAAGATCCAAAATCCCAATGATCACAGCTGTCCTAATCTATAATCAATCGATACACTCTTCAACGGGCCACTCTTCTTTTAAACTACTTTATGGCCCATACGATGCTTTACCACCCATTGTTCCCTATCAAACGGCCTTTGAAGAATATGACGACAAACGTTTGAAAGAAATAGTTTCCTCGATTATCAAAACCAAAAACAAATATACCCGAATTTTAAACAGTCAAATAAGAACTAGAAAGAACCAAATACTGACATTAACCCATATTATAAATAAAAGAGGTCTCATAGAGGGTACAGGCTCTGTCATAAAAATAATCACTGGAAATTTAGATCAGAAAGATCTAAAAGAAATTCATAAAAACATACATTTATTACGCGCTAACGAAGACGAAATGATGGTCCAGTTAGATAATCTAACTTCATTCGCTAACCTCATGACTCAGCGATTCGAAGAACAGGAATCAATTAATAAAAATCTAGACTCACTAAAATCAGTTTAGATGCGATGCAACAAGAAGCAAAATATAAAGCCGTTGTAGAATTTCGAATAGCTCTTGGTTCAAAACTTTTACAACATATAAAAGTATTGCAACGAACAATTTCATTTAGTTTAAACAAAATAAGAAACATAGAGATATTCACTGCTAAAGACCTAAAGGTTATTAGAGAGCATTTAAAACTTCTTTAAAATAACGATGAATTGATTAGCTTTAATCAAAATCACATTTTCAAAATTTTAGTATTTACCAAATTTAATGTTTTGTCCGTAAAATATAGAATTGTTTGTCTCCTAGAACTTACGATCTTACATATCACACCAGGATCGTATTTCAGAATGATTCCAACCACTCAAAATAAAAAAGTCCTTGTACCACCCACTTCATGCTCCATGGAGACACCTCAGAAAATCTATCGACCACAGAACACTGCCCATCTGTCGAAGAAACAATGCTATGTTCCCATCAACCACACCAACCACACGGAGAGAGATTAAAACTAGACGACATTACCACATGCCTATTCGCTACCCCAAGCAGCCCTTATACTGCAGCGGTTCAACTACACAATAGAAATATTCTACTTGTTACCAATCAGAAGATCAGAATCTCTTAGGAACTACTAATAACACCCTCATAGCCAGCAAAAATAACTGCATCATGACTATAAATGGTGAAACGTACGAAGACACAAGTTCTGATATATCCTGGTAACCAGAATCAATACGACCGATACAACAACAGCCACAACACATCGTTAGATTAAACCCAATACACCTCAAAAGGAATAAAGAAACCAGCTAGAAAAATGAATCATCATGTATTACATCCTTTGGTACATTCGGCCCTTATAGGAGTAACTGCGTCACTCATCATCATCATTATACTGCACAAAGTGCAAGTGCAAGATGTAAGACAGGAGTCGCCATCTCGTTACGGATTTATTTATTGATGATATTTACGTTATAAAATAGAGACTATGTACAACCAACTAACAATTTTGTAAATTGTCAGCCCTGGCCGATTTCTTCCCTAATATAGGGACAATGTATGTAAGGCTAGATGTATTCTAACCACAAACTCTCTTCTAGACAACCCTTATTCGTTTCAAGATCTGTGTCTAAACATTGCCAATTTTGACGTTTCAAATCGCGATTTTAGCGTTTTAAGACAAAAAGCTATAAACTTTTGAATGTAATTTTTCTAGTATTTCTTGACGTTGTTGCGGCAAGAAAAGTTCATGTTTGTCTATAATGTGTGTGTCTGTGTGTGTTTTGTTTCTTTAATGTCGGCCTATTTCCGCGACTATGGCCAATCACCGACGCCAGAGAGCAGTTTCACCTCACTATCCTGGAAATTTTGCCGAACCACTGCCTTTCTGTAAGGAGGGTAGGCATCTTTAACGTGCCCAACATCGCATGGACACGGGACCGACGGCTTTACGCCCCCTCCGAAGGGCGGAACGTGCAGACATTCAACTTGCTCAAATACAATGCCAGAACCTCGGTTGATGTTAATTTTACAGTTTGTACTGAAAAAGTGAAAGGAGTACCCTGGGATCGAACCCAGTACCCTTTGGTTCAGAGGCACACGTTCTTATCCCTGAACCACCGAGGTTCTTATTTGTCTATAATATTTAATAGATTTTGTTAACCGCACAAAATATTTTGGTTTTGTTCCTTTCTCTGATTACCAGTGACACCATTTTTTTTTCTTTAAAGACCTACAATTTTTTTTTTGGGATTTAGATTTAAGTACGTAGTATACTAATAATAGAGCCTAAGTGCCAAATTTAGTTGCCATTGTGGCTTTATTATTTTGGAAGAAAAAAATGTACGAAAGGAAACCAGATATTTTCCCTGAAAAACTTGTTTCATTTTCCTAACTAACGAAGTTGTGCAATCCACTTACAAAAAGAAGGTACCTACCAAATTTTATCAAATTAAAACGCATCATGTTTTAATTAGAAATAAACATATAAACATTGAAACTGACCTCGGATATGTGTTCTAGGGGTATATTTTGCGCTCATTGGAATAAAAATTTCCAAAGTCGCGATCTCCTCATTAGTGACTTTTAATGAGAATTCTCTAAAAAGAAGCTGATACTGATGATTTCATGGCCAGTATTAATTGGTACACTGGAAAAACCCCTGACTGTTCAGCCAAAGCCAAGTATACTTCGTGGGTGGCTAGAAGTCTGCACAACATGGATGTTGAATTATTTAGTAACATCACTGAAAATGAAGTTTACTTAGAGCTTTATGAACCGGAATCGATTCAGTATTCTGAGGTGCTAATAAATTACACCATAATCCAGGATATACTCACGTATTTGTTATTTCCCGATTTACTGGCTTACCTTTTTGCAGTGCAAATAAATATACATACCTACCAAAGTTCTCGGGTTAGACTATTACAGTCGAAGATTATAAACTTAAAATTTGGCAATACTGCTAGAAATAGCACAATAGTCATTATTATAATTGTAATAATAATAATAATAATAATATTATTATTATTATTATTATTATTATTATTATTATTATTATTATTATTATTATTATTATCATTATTATTATTATTACTATTACATAATCAAGAGTAAAGGCAATGCCGATAGTTTACTTATAAACTTAAAAACTAAAACAACGTTCAGTAATCTAGTCCTTAACTTAACACAAATAATATAAACAAACATAAAAAAAGATTACAATATGTCTGTAACAGCAACACTACCACACTGTAGCAAAAATATAATAATCGAAAAGGAACAGTTTCAAAATGATTTAATAAACGCAATTAACAAAAACAATGAAAGTAGATTGAAGCAGTGTCGCCAACAAGAGGAAGTAAATTATACCTACGCTGCAATAGCAACACAGAACCACCAACTAAAGCCAAAGCCAAAGAAGAATATCCCTAGTATTATAATTAAACCAAAGAAAGAACAAAGCAGTAGTGAGACAAGGAAACAAATTCAATCCAAAATTAATCCTGTTAGCGTTAGTGCGGGAATAAAAAGTGTAAAAAATCTGTCACGCGGGCGAATAATAATTCAAACTAACAACAAAGAAGAAACAGGTAGACTACACTCAGACATGAAGGAGATGCTGCACCATGACTACGACATACAAGTGACAAAATTAAAATCCCCACGAATTGTAATTATTGGGTCCAAAAAAGAATATACAAGTGATGAGGCACTTATGAATGAACTCATTGCACTTAATCAGGATATGAACAACACAGACGCCATCAAGATTCAATACACTCGAAAATCCAAATATTCCAATAAATACATTATTTATGCAGAAACTAAGTGGGATACAATGGAAAAAATAATAGATAGAGAAATTAACTTAGGATGGAACAAGTGCAAAGTAAAAGAAGATCTGAACATAATGAAGTGTTACAAATGCTGTGGCTTCGGACACAAAACCAAAGAGTGTGAAAGACAACAGACATGTTCCTACTGCGCAGGCTCTCATAAAGTGGAACAGTGTCGAGCAGAGCATCCAAAATGTATAAACTGTGTTACCGTTAACAAAAAATATGATCAGAACTTAGACTTTCAACATCCGTCAAGCGACGAATGCTGCCCCATATACATGAAAAAAGCAGAAATACAGAGAGAGCAAATTGATAACTATTCACAAAAAAATAATGACTAATCCGCAACCCGACATGCAAATAATGTACATAAACATAATAAGTCTGAGAAAAAAACACAGGAATTAGAATTACTCTTGGAGGAAAAGAAACAAATACAAGTTTTAGTGCTAACTGAGACATGGTTGTATGATGGAGAAATCTTAGATATTGGAATAGCCAACTTCACTGGAATCCACCACTGTCGTAGTCATAAAAGAGGGGAGGCGTGGCAATCTTTATTAGAAATACTCTCAAATACTGTGAGGTTGATATCTTGAGAAATGAAAACATACAAACTTGTGCAATAGAGTTACAAGACTGCAAACCCAAACTCCAAATAATCGGTATTTACAAATCGCCAGACACCCCTATAAAATACTTTGGAGATTATATCGACACTCTCTTACAAAGTAAAAAACATACCCTCATTATAGGCGATCACAATATTAACTTATTAAATGATAACATAGCGAGGGATTATATGAACACAGTCCATATGAATGGCTACTCCATATTGAATAAAATTGACGCTTCAAATTATACGAGACAAACGACTGAAGGAGGATCTATCATCGACAACGCAATAACAAATATTGCAGATATACAGTGTGAACTGACGCTTGAAAACCATTACCTTTCTGATCATAAGATTATGTGTCTGAAGTTACGAGTGAACCAGACTAAACCTGTACCAATGACAAGTATAACAAAGATTAGAACAGATTACCAATCTTTAAGAAGGGACCTGGAGGTGAAACTACAGAATGTCAACGCAGATAAACTGTCCTTCAAAGATGTCATTGAAATTATAGCCACCGTAAAACATACTAATAAAATTAATAAAAAACTAAGATGCAGAAACAATAACTGGATCACAGAAAACATATTAGAACACATCAAACAAAGACGACAGCTGTACAATAAAATGAAACGTGACCTGTTAAATGTCGAAGCACAGAGAAAATACAAGGACATGAGGAATAAGGTCAACAAAATGGTGGAAAAAGCGAAAAACGAGTACATTTCAAGAAGATTTAATGATGTAGGGAACAACAACAAGAAATTCTGGGGCAATATAAACGAAATGCCTAATAAACAAAAACCTATGGAAAAGAAAAATATAGAGAAAGTTACCAGTGAAGGAGAAACATATACCAACACACTAGATATACTAGAAGCAATGAACAAGCACTTCACTACAATAGGTGATAAATTAGCACAACAGATTCAATCAAAACAAAAAACACATAGAACTGTAAAAAGAATAAAAGCAAGCAACACCAAAACTATGTTTTTAACCCCAACAACAACTGAAGAAGTACTAATGACGATAAAGAATTTAAAGAATACAGCGCCTGGTAAGGATTGTAATACCTGCACAAGACTTGAAGCAAATTGCGGATATAATAGCTCCTATTATAGCTAAACTAATCAATAGTAGTATAGAAACTGGCATTTTCCCAGACGAGTTAAAAACCACAGTTCTTTGTGCAGTTTATAAGACAGGTAGTCGAGATGATCCAGCTAACTACAGACCAATTGCACTTACTAGTATTTTTTCGAAAATATTTGAGAAAATCCTAAAACAAAGAATACTTGGCTTCATAACACAAACCTGCAGACTAGACCCAAAGCAGTTTGGGTTTCAAGAAAACAGTAGCACTCAAGCCGCTGTCATTGAAGTTATGCAATACATATATAACACCCTTGACGAAGGTAAATATGCGGTTGCAGTTTTTGTGGACTTGAAAAAAGCCTTTGACAAAGTAAATCACGGTATTTTGTTGAACACTTTAGAAAAAGTGGGCATCAGAGGCAGCTGCAATCAATTAATAAAAAGCTATCTGGAAAATAGACCAACTATAACTCGAATTGGGGAAACAGAAAGCAGTATGAGAAACATCAATATTGGCATACTTCAAGGATCTGTTCTTGGGCCACTGTTATATATTCTATACGTACGGAAACGGAATCATTGAAAGCTCATTACACCATGTTTGCTGACGACACGATCTTACTATACTCCGGTGCTAAACAAGAAGTACCACAAGAAAACATACAACAAGATCTTCTTAAATTTGAAGACTGATTACTCGAGAAACAGCTCACAATAAATGTCACAAAGACGGAGTATATGATGTTTAAACAAAAAAACAAAAAAACCGATTACAATTGACATTAATTTAGATAGCAAAAGAATTGCAAAAGTGGAAAAATCTACCTATCTGGGATTAATAATAGATGAAAAACTGAACTGGAGTTACCACATCAACAAAATAGAGAAGAAAATTGTACCCATCTTAGGAGCAGTAAGACGGTGTGGAAGCTTGCCTTCACCTGCAAGAACGTCTATATATATAACTCCTTGATATTGAGTCAGTTGACATATCTCATTGTTATATGGGGAAACTGTACAGAATTCAAGCTAGAAAGAGCAGGGAGGCTACTCAATATAGCGGTAAAAGCAACAGAAAACCTATCAAGACTAACACCCACAATAGAGCTGTATAATAAAACGGAACGATTGACAGTGAAAGAAATATTCTTCAGAGAACAGTGCAAGACAGCGTATAAAATTACAAGAGGACTAATGAAGAATAATATCACAATGGTGAAAAATACCTCTATCCACAATCACGAAACAAGACAAGCAAACAACTACCACATGTCACATGCCAATACTTGTAAGGGACTACAGAGATTCACACACCGGGCAATTGGAGCATACAACAAACTTCCAGAACACCTCAAAGGAAGCCCATCGACTTCAATGTTTGCCCAACGCATTAAAACTCACATATTGAATAAAAGACAGGATCCATAGTGTATAAGTGTATCGAACCTCAACTATCAATAATATGTGGCCAGTGTATGTATATGTGTATGTATGTGTGTATGTATATGTGTATATGTGTGTGTATGTATGTGTCTATGTATGTGTGTATATATGTATACACCAGGACAGGCCGTACCGCTCTTGTAACCTCGCAAACTTTAGCATCGAAAGTGGCCACATGGACGTCTTATGGCCTAAATTTGTGGGTGGATGTTGTGGATTATATAGGTTTAATCGATTTATCGATGCACTCCGTGGAAGCAGAGATCATGCATTTTTGGTGTGTTCTGACATCCGAGGTTACGTTGCTAGGAAAACCAACAAAATGTGTATATGAGCTGCCACAATAAGCATAAAACCTGAATAGTAAACACACAGAGGTTACTATACATGTAGCACATGTAATTGTGTTAATTGATGTCACTTTCAAACGGTGTAATAAACACAGAGGCTACTATACATGCAGCACATGTAACTGTGTCATTTGATGTCACTTTAAAAATGTGTAATAAAAAGAGGTTAGTATACTAAGAACACAAAACGTGATACACAGATAACATTGTCAGTATTTTCGCACTACACAAAATTGAGTTATTAAATTACACCGTTAAGACCTGTAGATTGTTTACAAATGTAAAATCTTAGTCAGGCCAGAGTGTAAGTCTGAAACTGTATAAAAGAAAGTACATTACTGCTTGACTCTAAGTGAAGCATATCATTTGAGTAAAAAAAAATAACAAAAACTTCACAGGAAAGTTTGTTAGACTCAGAAATCGGTTTTACGACTATTTTCGATGAGCACTAGATACAAACTAAGGACAAACAAGTGTATGATTAATTCATATATACTTCAACCCCTACATAAATATTTAGTACAATTAGAAACAAATAGTAGACTGTACCTACCCAAATCCTACATTTTTCTAAGTAGGGGTTAAAGTATATATATATAAGTTCAGTATATACAATATACACCTGCTTATTTTTAATCTGCCTATATCTAGTGCTCATCGAAAATAGTCGTGAGACCGAAACTGAGCTAAACTAAAACGGTCTGAGCTTAACAAGCTATATGCTGTATGGAAATTAATTATGGAAGTATT
This sequence comes from Tillus elongatus, assembly GCA_964006375.1. Classification (NCBI taxonomy): domain Eukaryota; kingdom Metazoa; phylum Arthropoda; class Insecta; order Coleoptera; family Cleridae; genus Tillus; species Tillus elongatus. The sequence goes on from OZ023262.1 coordinate 159,532,938, forward strand.
TGTTCGCCACCTAGAAAATCTGTTTGAATTTATTTGTCAAATGTAGGAAAATATTTTTAATGCAAAAAATTAATAGATACATAGACTTTTCAGGCTATCCTAATTTTTAAAGAATGTGTTGATAAAAAGGTGAAGCGCCTTCAGATATCTCGGGTAATTGTAGAAAGCCACTGGCGTAAAATATCTAGCACACAAAAACGCTATCTAGATGCCAACAAAAATGTTATTTTTCCACCTCTCCAGTCCAAAAGAGTCATCTCAACCTGTCTTAGATTACCCTTTTTCCGACACATTTTAAATGTGCCTACCACCTCGTATCACAAGCTACGCGTGCAAGGAGAAAGTAGTTACATAATTAACCCACAAAATTATAACCCTTATCTTAAGTTGGTGAATTCTAAATTCCAAAAATCTACTGCGCAACTCCTTTGAAGTGGGAAAGCTAAACAGCAGTCCAGTTTAGATCTAATACCGTAGACCTGTTGCCTCGGACACAGTCTGAAACCAATCTTTAAAGTGTCTTGAAATATGCAGCAATCCAATTTCGATCTAATACCGCAGACCTGTTGCCTCGTAGACAGTCTGAAATCAATCTTTAAGCTGTCGTGAAATATGTTTATGAATGCTGGGCATGTTAAACAATATACCAAGAGCTTGTAAGACTGTTATCGGAACACTTTCTGTGAGTCAAAATCACACATATTTGATATTGCCCGACATTAAAGGTAGACAGATTAATAAAACGTGTGTATGAGCTGCCGCCATACATATAAAACCTATACTTAGACGATACTGTATATTATCCACTACATTCAATTGTCTTATTTGATGCCATTGCCTGACATGATAAGTAATCAGTTAACACAGAAATTACTGTAATTGCATAACACCAAATTGGGTTGCCTGGCCGTAAGTTGTTTCAGTACAGTGTGGAATATTTTCTACACTCGAAAATAAATACATGTAGTCTCCAGTCGAACACTATTACCTGCAAAGGGCTGTCACGGAATGTAGTGACCCCCAGTAGATAATACATAATAATACAGTACATCAAACACCCAGAATCCAAAGCTCATATGTATCATAATACTGTACCCCCCTTTCGGTTATAGGTAGACACCTCTCTGTTTATAAACAACAAACCTTTCCCTTGTTATACAATTACTACTTTGCGATCACCTTCATGCATCAGGATGAGATACTGCGGTGTTTCTGCCAATACCAGCGACAAGTCCCTGCAAATCTTAGGCCTAAATCCTAAGCATGTCAATGTCATTATTGCCTATCAAAATGTAGCAACTAGGTATACCAATCACTAGAAATGCCAACAACAAATTTCTTAGTCATTTCTGGTATGTCTAGTTTAAAGATCCACGTTAACCTGCCTTGCATTCCCAAAGTCCAATAGGCGAACAATGATTTTGTACAAATTTAGTTACGCCTGCCACCACACATCAGAACCCACGGTATGAAGCCGTGTTTTTGAATTTCTTAATTAGATGTTTGCTTAAAAAGCTAGAGGACATCAGCGGAGCGATTCTGGATTGGTTGGTGTCCTATCTTTCGCGAAGCATAATGAGGCTCCGCATATGTGATGCGCTTTGGTGAGCATCCAATTAAGCTTGGTATCCCTTATGGATCTATTTTGTCACGTTTACTTTTTCTTACACACATAAATAATTTGCCTGAACACTTAAAACAATTGTAACGTAATCTTGTATGCAGACGATATGTCTGTGGTGATTTTTGAATCATATTTTGAGGGTCTCCAAATTCGAGCACTGGAAGTAGTTGCCACTTAGAACACATATCCGAGGTCAGTTTCCTTTTTATATGTATTATATATATATATATATATATATATATATATATATATATATATATATATATATATATATATATATATATATGCAACCAAATTTGGTACGCCGGTTTCTATAATAAAAAGTATACTAGGTACCGAAATTTATATCTCTAGGTTAAAAGAAAAGAAAGTTATAAGCCTTTAAAGAAACAATTTTTGGGTGTCACTGATGACCCAGATAAACGCACAAAAACAAATTTTGTGTAGATAACAAAATCTATTGTATGTTACAAAGATTAAGTTTTTTGCGGCAAAAAAACAAACAAAAAAGGCAGTAAAATTACTTTGTCTATTTTTTTCGGCTTAAAACGTCACAATCACGGTTTTAAACGTGAAAATTGGCATCTTTTAGGAAAAGACCTGAAACGAATACGGATTATGTAGAGAAAATGTCGCAAGAAATGTGTTTTTCAAGTCTTTTAGTTTGAGCTTCAATCGTCATTGTTTTTTATTTTACTGAAACATTTGCAGGAAGCTAATTTTAAATAGACCCTTTCTCTGATATTTGGCAGTAGTTTTAGTTATATAGTTTAATAGTCTATAATGTATGCGGATGTTCGCAGAAAAAGTTGAGGATACCGCGGCTTTTTAATTTTGAAAAGATTTCTTCAAATGAGCGCGAACTAGGACACCTAGAACCCATATCCAGGGCCAGTTTCGGTTTTTATATGTTTATATGTATATGTATATGTGTATATATATATATATATATATATATATATATATATATATATATATATATATATATATATTCAATGTATCACACCGATAACTAAAAAAATAATGGGCCGATTATGACAAAATTTGGCGGGTACCTTTCCTTTGTAGGTCGCTTGGATAAGTTCGTTAGCCAGGAATATCAGATAAGGTTTTTCGGGAAAATTTTGGGTTTTCTTTCGAACAAAAATTTTATCTCCGAAAATAAAAAAATCTATAGTAACGAAATTTGGTAAGTAGGTTAACGTTATAAAAAATAAACTACATGCCAAAATTAAGATCTCTACGTGGAAAGAAAAAAGGTTATAAGCATTTAATGTAAAAATGTTTGTTGCTAGCATTTCTATGAAAATTCACTACCATGACGCACTTGCTGCGTCCAGACTTTTTTAATCGAACACACCTTATTGCATTTTCAAAAAAATCAGGACGCAGCAGTGAGTTATGCTGGCGAATTTTCATTAAATGATTCAAATTTCAATATCTCAATTTGCTATTAACCTAAGGTTCGTGGCTAGAAACCATTTTTTTGGCAACATTTTAAGCTTATTTACCGAAAGTTTGTTGTACATTTACAAACAGTTAAGTTATTTTGGTGAAATATGCTACATTGTTTCTATTATATTGGTTATTCTGGTAATAACCAAATTTGACGCCTGCATACATTAAAGAAGACATATTGCTTTAAAAACATTTTTATGAACATTCACTACCATAACACACTTACTGCGTCCAGACTTCTATTTATAGGTTTATAAAATTGTATCTTATTTGTGTATTTTGAGGTTTAATTGCAGTCCTTTTGTATGCAACTTCTAACGAAGACATATGCTGAATGCCGACAGTGTAATAAAAATTTATTTATATATGCGTCTGTAAAAAACAAACTAGTCTAGTTATGTCCACCTTTAATTACGCGTTGCAAAATTTCATTATATAGCGCCATTTAAGAGATATGGTTCTGTAATTTTTCTTTTAGTAGCATACGCTGGATTAATGAGATAAATATTAGATAACCGTACTTATGTGTTTTAGAATGCACAATAAAATAAGCTCTAAAATACTGAGACTAAGTAATTCCTGTAAATATCTACGACAATTTATAAGTGATTTAAGATTTAGATGAGCTCAATAATTCTGTCTGTAGATGCAGTAATGGTAAAACTAATTACATAAAAACTGAAAATTACTGTTAAACAGCAAATGATAGATAAACATAGACAAGCCCCTATGTTTATATCACTTGCCTTGAATAAATGCATCATTTTTTCTTCTAAAAATCAGAAGCAATAAGTGGCTTCTTAAAGGCGTTTGTAATTCATTTATTACTTATTTAAGCTTTTTTTTATCACTTTGCTGGGTTAAGATGTATAAAACAGTTGAAACGAACGATAAATAAAAAACATATGAAGAAAAAAATTTAATTCTTTAATAAAAACTCAACTAAACGTTTGACAATAAGTAAACCTAAAATACCGATACTAGTATAAGTAGGTAGACGTGTTTATGTTTTAGATTTTAGCCTTCTGGTTTTGGTAATAACATTTTTTATAAAAAACTTAAGATCTGTCCATTTTCTTCCTGAAAAAATATTATTTTTGGTAAGACATTCTTCGCATTCCTTCTTCCCAGGAAGCATTTCACGCTGAATATTTCTTTTAAAAAACTGAAGGGCCACAGATTTTTCTTTTGTAGTCCAAACTCTTCTTTTAGTTAGATCTACCTTTGGTTTACCTAAAATACATAAGCATAACATTCTCATTAATAAACATTTTATCTTGGTCCTGATGAACAGTTCATCAAGTATGGAGAGGTATAATATATGTGCCAAGAAGCAGAAGCAGGACCCATAAAGAGAACATCAATTTTTGAAATGCAGACATTGCAAAAAATGACCAGGGCAAGGTCCATAGATTAAAAAAAACACTACAAGTGTCCTAGAACAAGTGACAGAAGATATTTGTTACTAAATTCAGAGGAAGAAGGCAAAACTTACTCGAAATAGGTGCGACAACAGGGAGACATTCCCTTTAGATTGTAATGGTAAATAGGTTTTACTATGTATATATTACATCAGTAAAGCGGTATCTAAAATATTGAGTGAAAAGAGAGACGAGAGAAGTTGAAGGAGGGGAAAGGGAGGGGTGGGGTGGGGTGGGGGTCCATATAACTCTGACTGCAAATATGTTTATATTTATATTTTAACGAAAGATGTATACCTTTTTTGCTAACCCTTTTTTCTTTGATATTAATGTCTTCCAATTCACACATATATTTATTCAAATCACATGTAGAGTCAGCATTTATCTCCTCCAGGTCTCCAGTTGCATCTTCTTTTGTAATCTCCAATGCAGGTAAGTCTGTAATATGATTTATAAATAAAGTTAAGAAACAACTGTTTGAAAAACCTTTTATTACCTTCAATGTTGATTTCCTCAAGTGACTTTCCGGCATATTTCTTTGCTTCTCCTTTATCGACTGCAATCAAAAGTCTGCTTATTTTGGTCATTTCAACAGCGCTCTCGTGTATACGATAAAAGTCGCGGTGAACACGTATGTCGTGCCCTAAATGACGAGCAAGCCAGTCGCATTCATGTTCCTTCAGATTAAATATTTGACTAACTGTGGCTACATACTTTCTTAGTTTTGTACTTGTTATATTTTCACCATTTTCCAACTCTGCTTCTGTACATGCCTTTTTTAAGCAATCGTGGCCACGTAAATGGGAATTGAGTTGTGATATCTGAGATCTCGCAAAAACATATTTATTTTCTGGTAATATTCCACCTTGATCTCTTGTAGCTATTAGTAAATCAATACATTGTTTCATTTCATTGGTTAAAATTACATGAACTATTCTACCTCTCTTACCTACTACTTCAACAACAGTTAACTTGGCTGCCAGGTCTAGTTCAAGAGGTGTGAGAGAGCTTTTAAATTCCTCTGTACCCTGCTCTGACCAGGATGGTCTGTTGTGATAATCTGTTAAATGCATTTTCGATGCTTCACCTGAACGCCTTTTATTAAAGAGAATTATTTTACATAGTGTTAACGAAGCAAGTTTCTTCCAGATATGTGGTGTGCATTTACCTGTAACAAGATTTTTTGTTAGCTTCATCTCTTCCTCTAAATATTTATTCAACTTCATAAGGTCACTAGTGAGAGGAAGGAGTTGAGTAGTGTTCATTTTTCTCCTGTTAAGAGTGGTTAGTGCTCTAGATGATATTTTTGCAGACCATTCAAGGTCAATTAACTCTAAAAGAGATTTCAATTCTGTGTGCCTGCCTAAATTACCTTGCCTTAGTGCCGAACCTTTTTCAATGGCTATACACTTCCTCAATAAATGTCCAATTTTCAAGGCCAATGATGGTACTTCGAAACTCTGACTATATGTATCTTCATCACACTTGTGGCACAATTTTTTTGTCGCAATTATAATACCATCAAAATGTTTTGGAACGAGCCAGTTGGATAAGGACTGGTCAATATTATTCACTTCTTGTAATTTTAGTTTCAATCTTGCTACTTGTCGCATCGATTGGCGTATCAATTCTCTTTGAGCTACTCCGTACTTTTCATACAAAAATGTACCTAGTTTAAGGATCAAAGTGTCTTCTTTAACAATCTGAGACACATTGTCATATCTCAGTGAATTTATTATATTACAGCGGAATTCGTCATTCACTTGTTTGCCTAGGATTTCAAACAGTATAGCACTGCTTTCACTAAGCGCATTATTTTCATTTTTATCAGGAGTCTCAGACCTTATTTTGCGGCAAAACCTAACATGGTGCCACATATATTTTTTACTTATAAAGCCCAGGCAACTTGGACATGGTCCAAAATCTGTATAGGATTGCAGAGTTATTTCTGTTGTGCACCTTACCAAAAGGAGTTCGCCTGTTTTTGTTGCTAGCACGTTACAATTATGATAGAAGTCACCAACACGTAATAAATTTTCCAGAAGCTGTCGACGTATTTTACTTTTTTTGGGATGAAGCAGTATTCGACTAATTTCAATTTTATCGCGATGCACATTTTCAAAATGTCTAGCCATATTGTTTGTGAGAATCTTGTTACAAATGTAACAGCAGTGGCGTTTATCTCTAATTCTCTTCCCGTTATTTTTTCTAGCAATAGACCATGTTAATTGTGTGTCTTCTTTAAAACTTCTTATTTCTCTTTGCCTCCCCGTATCTTGATCAATCTGGATGCGATGGTCGCTTGCATGTCTTAAAGCTATTTTACGAACACCATTGTGACTGTCATGATTGTCTTTCTTACTATTTTTAATGATTTCGTTGGCGCGGCTTGCATTTATTTCAGGAACCTTAGTTCCACTGTTGTTTGTGTTTTTATTTTGAACTATTTTCTTACTTTCTTTATTATAGTCATCGACATCGCTTAATTTTATCACTTTGCAATTAGTTTTACTTGCGTTAGAACAAAATACGTTGACTTGATTTTCTGACGTAATACAGTTTTCAAATTGTGCACCATCTTCCTCGCTCAATTGACTGTTTCTATCTGAAAGTTCAGGCCTATAACTAACATCACTACTAGTGCTTGAAAAAGGATCAGCTTCAGATGTGCTACTGGCTGGAGGAGGGGTATAAAGTCGCTTTTTGACATTAGACTTTCTGAAATTGTAAGAATGTAAACGCCTTTTTTCTGAAGAAGAAGATATAGTAGTATCTTGCACGCAAACATTTTTCTGGACATCTTGTTCCGATTCAAATAATTTTGTGTTAAGCTGTAGGGAATTTTTATCTGAAACAAAAAACCCAGATACTTTGTCTTAAATGGATGATGGAACATATTGTTTGTTAACAAACGGTAGTATTTATAAAGTTTGACTTTCTGTATACCTCTTGCCATCAAAATAAAACGAAACATCGAAAAGCCTAGAAAAAAACCCACCTCGAATAGATCTAGATATTTTAAACATGCTTTGTGGCTTCTTAAAATATATAGGTGTATGAAGCTATTTCGTTAACCCATTTACTCAATAGAAATAAATTTTCGCAAGAAATATATATATATATATATATATATATATATATATATATATATATATATATATATATATATATATATATATATATATATATATATATATATATATATGTAACATATGTATCACACCGATAACTCAAAAAATGAGCCGATTTTAATGATATCTGGCAGGTACCTTTCTTTTGTTAAGTGGCTTCAATAAGTTTGTTAGCAAAGAAAATGAGACCAGGTTTTCCGCGAACATTTTGGGTTTTCTTTCCTAATTTTCTTTTATATCCGAATATAATAAAGCTATGGTAACCAAATTTGGTACGTAGGCCAGCGTTATAAAAGTAAACATACCTAAATTTGGATCTCTATGTTGCAAGAAAAAAAAGTTATAAGTATTTAAATTAAAAAATATTTGGTGCCAGATCAGTTCTATGAAAATTCACTACCATAACGCACTTGCTGTGTCCAGACTTTTTTAAATGTTAAACCTATCTATAGTTTCCATCTTGGCTAAAAACACTTAATATATATATATATATATATATATATATATATATATATATATATATATATATATATATATATATATATATATATATATATATATATATATACAGGGTCGCTGATAAGTCTGGAAACGGTCGATTATCCGGGAAAATATACAAGGTGTCGAAAAAAGTTTTATACAAAAGTTTTTGGGTTCTTCAATGTCTACTAGGCGGTGATAATTTCATTTATACAGGGTTGGTCATACAGGCGTGGCACACCAATATTATTTTTTTTTAATGGAACACCCTATATATTATTCGATATTTCAATCCTTCTCTTAATTTTGAGCAACATTTATCAGAAGCATGATGTACATAAACTCAATCGTTTCCGGGTAAAAAAATAAATAAAAATAAACGCTACTGTTTTTAAAATCTATTGGATGAAGAACAAAAATAAATGAAAAGTGGAATATCTCTTGAAAACAATCTGTGAGTGTGAAAAGAACCGGTTGCGATGTTTTTAACATTGTTTGGAATCCTATTTTATAAGATGTTCAAAGTGTTCTCCATTGACCTCCTGACAATAATGAATTCGCTTAACAAAACATTGCACTGCATTTACAAGAGCGTTTTGAGGAATGTTATTAATTTCATGCACAATCCTTGCTTGCAACTCTTCAATATTCTGCGGTCTATTTTGGTAAATTAAATTTTTTACATGACCCCACAAAAAAAAGTCAAGCGGCGTCATGTCGGGAGACCTAGCTGGCCATTCAATAGTTCCCCTGCGCCCTATCCATCTGCCAGGAAAGGTTTGATTCAGATATTCCCGTACCTCAATTCCAAAATGAGGGGGTGCCCCATCCTGCTGAAACCATATTTCTTCCGCTGGTAGATTTGGGTCGTTATTGTTCGGAAATAATCGACTTACGTCTGGAACAATTGATTCTTGCAAAAGTGTCAAATATCGAGCAGAGTTCAAATTACCGTGTATAAAATAAGGTCCTATGATATGTCCACCAATAATAGCACACCAAACATTTACTTTTTGCGGTCTTTGGGTGTGAATTTGTTCCATCCAATGTGGGTTTTCGTCTGACCAGTACCTACAGTTGTGTCGGTTGACTTGTCCATTCAAACAAAATGTAGATTCGTCGGAAAACAAAATGTGGTTGGCAAAGTTAAAATTTTGGCGTAACTTCTCCATAATAAGTTCACAGAACTCGATTCTGCGATCAAAATCGTCTTCACTCAGTTCTTGCAATAAATGAATTTTATATGGACGGAACTTTTCCCGCTTCGTAATCTTTTGAATTGAATATCGACTCATATTGTGATTTAAAGCCAATTGCTGTGCCGAAGTTTTCGGATTTTCCACCACATCCAATATTACATTCAAAGAATTTTCTTCATTTGTAACGGTTACTGGCCTTCCAGTTCTAGGTTTATCCTTGATAGCGCCAGTTTCGTGAAAACGATGCAAAGTTTTCGAAACTGTGGATTTGGAGATCGATTCCCGCTCAGGATGCAACTCATTGAACATAATCACCACTTGAGCAAAACTTCGTGTTCTATCACCGTACCCTATCATCATTAAAATTTCGATACGTTCGGTTTCACTTAAACTTGCCATTTTGCACAAAAACTGTTGACACTAAATTACTAATGTTTCAAAACTGTTGACACTGAATGAATGTTTGACATTCGTTGTCCTGGAAACATTTTAAAACAAAAGAATAATACTGCGTTTCTTATGGGCATCTTATCTTATCTTGGGATTCCAAACAATGTTAAAAACATCGCAACCGGTTCTTTTCACACTCACAGATTGTTTTCAAGAGATATTCTACTTTTCATTTATTTTTGTTCTTCATCCAATAGATTTTAAAAACAGTAGCGTTTATTTTTATTTATTTTTTTACCCGGAAACGATTGAGTTTATGTACATCATGCTTCTGATAAATGTTGCTCAAAATTAAGAGAAGGATTGAAATATCGAATAATATATAGGGTGTTCCATTAAAAAAAATTAATATTGGTGTGCCACGCCTGTATGACCAACCCTGTATAAATAAAATTATCACCGCCTAGTAGACATTGAAGAACCCAAAAACTTTTGTATAAAACTTTTTTCGACACCTTGTATATATATATATATATATATATATATATATATATATATATATATATATATATATATATATATATATATATATATATATATATATATATATATATAATCAAATATACTTAGTTCTCGGGTTGAACCGCGTCCAGAATTTATTAAAACTCGACGTTTCGGCTCCTGATTTCAAGCCATTTTCGATAGGTTAAGGAAGTATGGAAGGAAATGAATTCTAAGGTCTAAATCTGCGTGCTCCTTAGAGTGGTGGATAAGTTCAGGTTAATTTACTGCAGCTCGATAACAGGGTCTCAATCTGCTTACTCCAGAAATGTCGGTGGAGGTCGTCTCTAAGGTATCAGTGTGTTCAGCCCTAGAGCTGAGAGTGATCTAGATATAGATATAGGTATCTGCTACTTTTTTCTTCTGATCAAGGTAACAAAACATAATTTTTTAGTTGTTATATAGATACATATGTACCATTCAGCTTTTTAAAGCTGACGATGTCATCAGTTGCAGTGAAAAGTGAATAGTTGCAAAGAAGTAGGAGTTTTTTAAAGAAATTTGTAATATATCATACATATAATTATACAAAACATTTAAATTATACCAACTAAGGCCAAGGCTAGGTAATGTTCAGCTCTTGATAAAATGTAATTAACTTTGGGCGGACTTTATTATTTAAACAAATTATTAATTTACTAACTCATTTGTAATCAAATACTTTTTTTTTCATTGGTAACTTTTTTTAATGCCTTATCTAAACTTAGCGGTAACAGCCTCGGTGGTTAAGTGATAAGGACGTGTGCCTCTGAACCGAGGGGCACCGGGTTTGATTATCAGGGTTTCCCTTTCACTTTTTCAGTACATACTGTACAATTAACATCAGACGAGGTTGTGCATTGTATTTAAGCAAGTTGAATGTCTGCACGTTCCGCCCTTTGGAGGGGGGTAAAGCCGTCATTCCCGTGTTCATGCGATATTGGGCATGTTAAAGATCCTCAACCTCCGTACAGAAAGGCTGGGGTTCGGCAAAATGTCCAGGATAGTGAGGTGAAACTGAACCCTGGCGTCGGTGATTGGCCATAGTCGCGGCAATAGGCCGACCTTAAAGAAAGGAAAACAACTTGAGGTACTACATATTTTGTATTCTCATTTTGTACAAACCACTCTCAATAATGAAATGTTACTTAAGTTTTATAGAATTAAGAACACATGTGACCTATTAAGCATATCTCTAGAAAATAGATATTATCATGTTTTAAATGAGTTTGTTACTAGTAAGGCAACAAAAAATCAAATTGAATAATGATTATTTTACATACTTCCTGCGAATACCTAAAATAAACACGAGTATAATTTTGCTAAATAAGACACCTTTAAAAGTATACACTTATAAGTTTTGTTATGGAGAAAACCCATAAATATACATGTACATATTTACAGCTTCTGTACTAAAAAAAATCCAAATTCTAAAAGTGGCAGACATTTTTCTGTTAACCGCTTAGATGATCTCGTTTTAGCCAACTCAATCAAACCGCTTTTCTAAAACATATTTTTTTTAAAACTTTGTGTCTCTGAAGCCTAGTAGGTAATTTTTATAAGTACAAATGCTGTTTTTATAGGGTATCGAAATTGAAGATTCTAACTTAAGAAATCGAGCTATGAGAATTGTCAAGATTTTAATGCAAATTAATTTCCACAGCGCACTTGTATCAAGGTTTATATCAACACTTATTTGCTACCTACTAACATTTTTTTAGTATAAATTTTAATTAAAATTGGCATCCATACGCGCTTGCTGCGTCCAGACTTTCTCAAACTGATATAAAACTGCAGCTTTCTATGTGATGCTGGCAAAAAAAGTCTACTTCAAATTAATTTTTTCAAACATTATAGGTAAAAGTTCGGGACGCAGCAAGTGCGTTATGGTAGTCAATTTTTATTAAATGTTTCAAACTTGAATAACTCATTTTTCTATAAACTTAGAAAGTTTAATTTTGATATGTTGTAAGGTCTTTCCTAACGCAAGATATCCACCAAATTGCATTAAAATAGCTTTGTAATATTCGAAGAAAAAAAAATTTTTCAAAAGAAAATTCAAAATTTGAATAACTCAAGTTTCTATAAAACACCTCCAATTAATGCAGGAGTTCCTCAAGGTTTAGCTTTAGCTCCTACTTTGTTTCTTCTCCACATCAATGACCTCCTCTCTAGCACATCCAACCCAGTTCACAGTTACGCGGACGACAGCACCCTCCACTCAAATATACAATATTCTAAGCCTGTCTCTTTAGCCCAATTACATGAGGATCGCACACTCATGGAGGGTTCTGTCTCCGTGGATCTCCAAAAAATATTAGACTGGGGAAGTAGAAATCTTGTACAATTCAACCCCACCAAATCTCAGTCTTGCTTTCTTTCTCATAAGATATACACCAGCCCTAGACCCATCACAATGAACAACCAAGTTATTCAAAGTAATGAGTCCTTTTCTCTTGTTGGCATTTATGTGGATCGAAATCTTAATTGGCACCAACATGTCACATCAATTGCAGAAGCGGCTGCTAAGAAATTAGGTTTCCTCTTCCGGGCTCGCAAATACTTTTCACCAGCTAACCTCTATACCTTATATACTTCACAAATAAGGCCAAACCTCGAATACTGCTCCCACATCTGGGGTGCAGCTGCCGCTTCTACACTCGCTATCCTGGACTCCATTCAAAAGAGAGCTATACGTCTCATCGGTGACCCTACCCTCACCCAAAGGCTGCCATCCCTTGCCCACCGACGTGCCGTTGGTGACCTCTCTCTATTTTATAGATATCTGCACGGGCACTGCTCAGATGAGCTTTCCTCCATAGTTCCCCCACCTGCTGCCCCCAACAGATCCACCAGGAGATCAGAGCGAATGCACCCTTTTACTGTCCAGGTCACCAGACATAGAACATCTCGTTATGCCCGCTCTTTTGTCCCGAGGACTTCCAAGTTGTGGAATTCCTTGCCAGGACATGTTTTTCCTTCTCCTCCGCACCTCCAAACCTTCAAGTCCAGAATTAACAAGTTGCCTCGTTCCTCCTTGTTAACACCCACGGTACGATAGTATTTAGGCTGTAAGCCCTCGTGGTGTGTTGTTAAAATTTAAAAAGCATAAGCAAAGTTTCAGTTTTAAGTTATGTCGCTTTTGAGACCTCTATCTTAAATAGGTTGGACTAATTTTTTAGGATGACTATAATCTTAGCTATTTATGTACTTATATAATTTTAATTAAACAGATTGTCATCATATAAAGTAGTACCTACACATAAAATTTAAGGTCTTCATTAGAGCACTTTGAACACCAAAATCACCTAGTAAGATATAATCTTATGACAATCAAACTTTTAACGCCTTTTCACGGGTTTCTACATTAACTTACTTATTTCAGTCTAATTGAGAATAAATATAAAATAAATCTTATAAAGCTAGAAGTAATCGGTATGGACATACGTACGTTTAAAAAACAAATCTCGTTCGTATGGTTCTGTTCCTTTAGTCGATTCATATTTCGGCCAACTTAGAAATTCTAATCTTTCAAGGTTCTGCTTCCGCACCAATCCTAGTATTTTTGCCGATCTACTCGACATTTTATGTTAACCTAGAAAACAGCCAAAGCATAAAACAAAAATTAAATTATTAGCATCAAGTGTCACTATTGCATTACCCCTTTTTTTAAATATCATATTGAGCAATAATAAAGTGGATTACTCCTGCATAAGTAAGTAAATATTTGAGGTAATTGATATCCAACGAGTAAATGTGAGAAATTTGAATTGTTGTTCGTTTTAGAAAATTTTCATAGAAAACATTCAACAAACATCGAATCAAAATTATGTAACAGTCTTTATAAAGGGAATATGTGTACAAAGTTTCATCAAACCAGAGAGAACGGTCAATAATATATTATAACTTGTATAAGAGTTCGTTGACCAGGTAAATTTAATCAGTTTTTCCAAAAAATATTCACGTAAAATATTGTACCCCTGAAAACTATAGCTATTTTAGTAAAACTGGTAGTTGTGTTGCTCTTAACTTTACTATGTACCAAAATTGAATGTTCTAGGTTAAGAGAATTTAGTTATAGGTAGGTACTTATTTGAAATGTTTATGAAAATTCGCTACCATAACCAACTTTCTGCGACGTTTCAACTTTCAGCCAAAGTAATTAACAATATTGCTGTTACTATATTATTTCTATTTGTTGATTTATTTTATAAGGTTGAAGATAAATAAACTCATTAAACCTTAAGCATAAATTAATTTATCCAGGATATAAACAAGATAATTGTGAAAAGTTTAAAGTAGGTAATCTCTTATTATCCTTAAATTTAGCGATCTAGTATGTATTTATAATTACCTGTTAAAACAATTGCCTTCCTTGAGCACTATACAATTGATCACTTATTAGCTATGCTATTAGTTCCTGCTGAATATTAAATATCACTACTAAACTGTACCTGTAATTTACATCAACGTTGAACAACTTCTAAATCCTAATAAGACTTCTTATTGTGCCCTACCTCGACTTCAGCTCTGCCCTAACCTGTTTCGGTTATTGTGGCTGTGTGGCTGACGTCACCGGTCTCATGTCGCCGTGAACAGAGTACTCAAGGATTTTTAACTCTCATTCCTCATATATTATTATACAGCATATATGTTACTACTAGCCCACTAGGGCCCTAAAATACGATCGATAATTTCTATTTATAGAACATATATGTTTATGTCTCGGGCTGCTGGATTATATGAATTAAATAGCAAATTGTAATAAAATACAATACCTACCTACCTACCCTATAAACTATGTGTGTGTTTCGTTTCTTTAACGTCGGCCTAATTCCGCAACTATGGCCAATTACCGACGCCAGGAAGCAGTTTCACCTCACTATCCTGGAAATTTTGCCGAACCCCTGTCTTTATGTAAGGAGGGTAGGGATCTTTAACGTGCTCAACATCACATGGACACGGGACCGACGGCTTTACGCCCCCTCCGAAGGGCGGAACGTGCAGACATTAAACTTGCTCAAATAAAATGCCAGAACCTCGGTTGATGTTAATTTTACAGTTTGTATTGAAAAAGTGAAAGGAGAACCCTGGGATCGAACCCAGTACCCTTGGGTTCAGAGGCACACGTTCTTACCCCTGAACCACCGAGGCTCTACCCTACAAACTACATTCTAAAGAATATCACGTGGTGTTTTTAGTGAATTTTTATTAAAATTTGAAGCATTTAATAAAAATTCTCTCCCATAACGCACTTGCTGCGTCCTGAACTTTTTGTCCCTTTAATACAACAGTGGTAATGGGTAGTTTATAAATACTAACAACCGCACATCAGCACATTCTAGGCCTCCTTGAGTATCCTACATGTTAATAATTTTATTGAATGTTTCACATATAAATCTATTCATATTTGAGTAAATTTTCGTAAAAATTAACCTCCGGTGAAGACGGCGGCTTGAATTTTGAAAAAAAATTTCAAATGTGCACCAACTAGGATTACTAGAACCCATAGCGGGGATCAGTTTCAGGCTGCATATGTTTGTTTATATTTGTATGTATATATATATATATATATATATATATATATATATATATATATATATATATATATATATATATATATCACAAGGAGAACTAAAAAAATAATGAAATGATTTCTATTTAGTTTAGCATGCGTTTTCCTTTAGTGAAAGGCTTGGATAAGTTCGTTTACTAGAAGAATTTCATCAGATTTTAGGGGAAAATGTTGAATTTCATTTTGCAAAATTTGTGGTTTCTCCAGAAATAACAAAGACATTGTAACCAAATTTGGTACGCAAGTTGCTCCTATGTATACCGTATGGTGTATGAAAATAAAGATCTACCCTAGGTTAAAAGAAGAGAAAGTTATAAAATTTGAGAAATATTTTAGTTGAAAGAAATTTAAAAAATTCCTCTCTTTGGTCAATAGAGTAATAAACGCACAAACCATATATGACCAGTAGTTCGGTTGCAGCAAGTAGGTTATATAGCTCATTTTAAAAAACTTTTTTAATGGTAATTAGAAATTAACAATGTTATATAAAACTACAAATTAACAGACTTAATAACCTGTTAAATGGAAATATAAATGACTACCTCGGTGGCGCAGACAAATACGTGTCGACGTTCCATATAATTAGAGTTAAGCAACGTCAGGCACAAATAGTCTGGATGGGTGGCAGGCTTGTGATCTCGTCCACTTCTGATGTTTACAAACACTTTTTACTGAAGTTTAGGCAATTTTCTTGAAAAAGTTTTTGTGTATTTAAGTAAAAATACTTTTTGTTAGTTTCCGTCAAAAAAATTTGGCCTATTTTGATAAACAAATACTTTTTAATGAGTTTTCGTGTCAGCCTTGTCCTAGACCACAAGTTTTTTTAACGAATTTCAATAAACTCTTATAGTAAATTGTTTTAGCATATTGTCATAATTTATTATTTTTTGAAAATTTTCAGCTAATTTTTGTAGAAATTATTTTCGAATTTTCATGGAAATGTTTCGTGTTCAGTAATGCTACATAAATGGTTTGTGTCATTAAAAAACTTTTACTTTTGTTTTCTCCTCTCTTAGTCCCCTAGGGGAAAAATGCCTATTACTGAAAAATTTCTATAAAGCTAGAAACTTAAAATTTGGTATTTACTAGATCAACATGTGTTCAGACTTTTACCTAACTTTGTTATTTGCGAACATACAAAACTTATCCTGCAGGAAATGTAAAATATTCCCACAAAAATTGGTTCCGTCGGCCTGACTAACAGACTTTACCTGGCATATTTAGAAAAGGAAGGTAGCTATCAAATTTATAATTTTCCCTTTGTTAATCGTATATATGAGTTGGTTAGCCAACCCAATCGAACATGTTTTGGCAAAAAATTTGTATTTCTAAAACTTATTCTTTTAGTTTTCATGATTTTGAAATTTTTTATGAAACTCGCTACCATGCCTCATGGTAACGTCCAGATTTTTATTGTTTTTACAAAAAAAAAACACATTAAATAATTTTAAAGTAGTGATTTTTTCTATAAAATGTGTATTCGCTAAAAATAGGTATATCTTGCAGCAACTTAATCCTTAAAAAGTCAAAGTTTACATTACTAGAGAACAAAAAAACTCTGTTATTATGGCATCAGCCTACAAATTATGATTCAAATTTATGGTAGTGGAATTTAGTTCTATCAAGCAAAAATTTATTCAAGAGTTTATAGTCGAACATATTTGCGACATTTTAATTAAACCCATGTTCTGTTATGAACTATATATATATATATATATATATATATATATATATATATATATATATATATATATATATATATATATATATATATATATATATATATATATATATATATATAGAGTTATTTTCCGTAGGGAACTCCAAAACCTCATGGGGAAAAACAAGTCTGATTCTCCTGCCCAAGGATCCTATTCAAGCCCTTTAAAAGGCGCGTGCCAAGTTTTATTGAAATCCTTAATTGTAGTGATATACACACATGCAAGCGTGCATATATTTATTTATACATTTATTTATTTATCCAAATATAAAAACTGTAACTGATTCTTAGGGGTTTAAACCGTGATCTCGTCTAAATTAATTTTTTCTGCGAAAATTCCCTAAAGGTATTCTTGCACGTTATCCTTATAAATTTTATGAGATATAAGGGACCATGAGCATTAGCTTTAGCATATTACAATATTCTTTATATGTATATATATATATATATATATATATATATATATATATATATATATATATATATATATATATATATATACAGTGTGTCCCCGGATCGACGCATAAATAGGTGAAAAAGACTGAAATTTTTTGAGTTGAGACTTGATTTTTTGGGAATAAGCCCTGCTTGAATAGAAAATAATTTGTGTCATACTTTTTTTCCAAAAATCAAGTATGCCTTGGAAATTTACAAAAAAAAAACTAATTTTTTATACTTGTAAAGTGCCGTTTGTCTAGTAGATACGAGAAAATGTTATTAAGAAAAGATGTTCGGAAATAAAAACTGAGTAGGAATACAACATTTTGAAATCATAAGCCTACTTTTTTTTACACTTAACAATTTAACAACTGTGAAAACACTATTTTATTCGTTTTTCTTCCATAGCATACTATTTGTTTTTAGAATTTCGAAATATCAAAGTGTGCTTAGGATTTTAACATTTTGTATTCCTACACAGTTTTTCTTTCCGATCGTCTTTTCTTAATAACATTTTTTCGTATCTTCTAGAGAAAAGGCACTTTACAAGTTTAAAAAATTAGTTTTTTGTAAATGTCCAAGGCATACTCGATTTTTGGAAATTAAAATTATGACACAAAGTATTTTCTATTCAAGTAAGATGTACTTCCAAAAAATGAAGTTTCCTGCGTTGATCCCGGAACACACTTTTTTATATAATTATATATATATATATATATATATATATATATATATATATATATATATATATATATATATATATATATATATATATATATCACAATATGAGGTGTCAGCAATTAACATTTTTTTATTTGATGTTATGTTATTTAGAAATAAATATTTAATTTAAATTTATTATTATTGCTTAATTTGTTTCTTTTTATTTGTGTATTCACACTTAGCCAATTTTTTATATCTACGTAACTAACGTTATTATTATATCATAAAAAAAGTTATACTTACCTCAAATAATGTAAAATTATTTCCTGGTTCTGTAATAAATGTGTATGTACTCAAACAAACTAGAGAAATGATGGTTTAATAATTAACAATAGCATAAATTCTGATATTGTATTGTAACGTATATGAAGGTAGCAAAGAACCACTGTGGCGCTGCGATAAGATTGTATTTCGTGTGTATTGACAACTGGAAAATAGTTTAAAGATGAATAATCTCACGGAGAACCCAAGGTTACTTTTCAAACAAAGACAATGTGTAAATACTAAACGCATAGCTATTATTATGACATCCTTTCAAGCATACAAATACGCTGTAGATGGCGCCACTTTACTGAGTTTGTAAAGATGTTACTTTAACCAATGTGTAAACTACATGCACACAACCGTATTATAACATCAGTTACACACTGTAATGAGAACAGCGTAATTTGGACATAAAAGAAAATTCTCTTCGTATTAGGAAGTTGCAAGACGCATATAAAGAATAATCCGCCTTGAAGCATAAGCAAATAACCATCCTGAAGCAGCGAAAATGGAGAAAATAAAGTGACATCAGGTGTAAGAGGTCACTTTCGGAGCAGCCGTTAGAATCCACAATCATTCACACACAAGATGTTACAACACATATGGTACAAAGACACCAGTATATGTGTGTATATGTATGTGTGTATATATAATAAAATAAGTGAAATTTAATGTAACCTAAGTAGTAAAGCAATGTTAGTACGTAAATAGTGTATAGGTATAGAAAATTAAGTAAGTGCAATAAGAGACAAAATCCATACTGTGGGTGCAATGAACTGTAGCTAAACAGTGTTGGTATAATATAGTATGAGTTATCAGTTACTCTTTATACCAGTCCTGAGGACTGCCTGAGTGACTGTTAGGATACTAATATATTATGTATTTATAAGAAAGCATGAACTACATTCATAAGCAATGTAATTATTTGTAAATAAGAAAAAAATAAAAAAAATAAACTACGAACCGTTGTTCGAAATGATTCTTTTTTAACTTGAGCGAGTGACCACGTAAGTGAATATTTGCAGAGAGTTGGAATATATGCGATAGATCAACTCCAATGCACCCATGAAGTGCCTTATATGTGTAGATCAAATCACCCCTGGCTCATCTCTCAGAAAATTTCGATAAACCACACAGTCTCAGCCTTTCATGGTAGATCTGACGCATAGTACCATAAGGTAGACGTGTGGTTTTACGCTCCACGGATTCCAACATACCCTTGTCTCTCTGCAACGCAGGACACTACACAATCCCTGCATACTCTAGGACAGGACGTACATACATAGTGTAAAGCCTATTAAAGGTTTGGACTAAGCAGCCTTTAAAGGCATTATGCATCAGGTAGAGCAGCTTATTGGCTTTAGATGTCACATGTGCAATATGGGCAGACCACGACAAATTGGCCAAAATAATGATCCCCAAATCCTTATAATTATCCACTGGGTTTATAGATTGCTTCATTATATGATTTTTTTTAACACACCACGAGGGCTTACAGCCTAAATACTATCGTACCGTGGGTGTTGACAAGGAGGAAAGAGGCAACTTGTTAATTCTGGACTTGAAGGTTTGGAGGTTCGGAGGAGAAGGAAAACATGTGCCGGCAAGGAATTCCACAACTTGGAAGTCCTCGGGACAAAAGAGCGGGCGTAACAAGATCTTCTATGTCTGGTGACCTGGACAGTAAAAGGGTGCATTCGCTCTGTTCCCCTGGTAGATCTGTTGTAGGCAGCAGGTAGGGAAACTATGGAGGAAAGCTCCTCTGAGCAGTGCCCGTGCAGATATCTATAGAGAGAGAGAGAGAGAGAGAGAGAGAGAGAGAGAGAGAGAGAGAGAGAGAGAGAGAGAGAGAGAGAGAGAGAGAGAGAGAGAGAGGGGGGGGTCACCAACGGCACGTCGGTGGGCAAATGATGGCAGCCTTTGGGTGAGGGTAGGGTCACCGATAAGACGTATAGCTCTCTTTTGAATGGAGTCCAGGATAGCGAGTGTAGAAGCGGCAGCTGCACCCCAGATGTGGGAGCAGTATTCGAGGTTTGGCCTTATTTGTGAAGTATATAAGGTATAGAGATTATCTGGTGAAAAGTATTTGCGAGCCCGGAAGAGGAAACCTAATTTCTTTGCAGCCGCTTCTGCAATTGATGTGACATGTTGGTGCCAATTAAGATTATTTCGATCCACAGAAATGCCAACAAGTGAAAAGGACTCATTACTTTGAATAACTTGGTTGTTCATTGTGATGTGTCTAGGGCCCTATGTGTCTCTTATGAGAAAGAAAGCAAGACTGAGATTTGGTGGGGTTGAATTGTACAAGATTTCTACTTCCCCAGTCTAATATTTTTTGGAGATCCACGGAGACAGAACCCTCCATGAGTCTGCGATTCTCATCTAATTGGGCTAAAGAGACAGGCTTAGAATATTGTATATTTGAGTGGAGGGTGCTGTCGTCCGCGTAACTGTGAACTGGGTTGGATGTGCTAGAGAGGAGGTCATTAATGTGGAGAAGAAACAAAGTAGGGGCTAAAGCTAAACCTTGAGGAACTTCTGCATTAATTGGATACAGTTTAGAGGAATGACCATCCACAACAACAGAAATGCCCCTGTTGGAGAGGAAATTTGCTGTCCAGGTACAAAGTTTTGGTGGTAGGCCATAGGCCGGAAGTTTATTAAGCAGAGCTGCGTGCCAAACCTGGTCGAATGCTTTGGATATGTCTAGAGCAATAATCTGGGATTCACCGTGTAGTTCCATAGACTTGTTCCAAGAATGGGTGACAAAGGAAAGGAGGTCGGCAGTCGATCTGCGCTGACGGAATCCATACTGCCTGTCGTGGATTAGACTGTGTTTTTCAAGAAATTTTAGTAATTCGGTGTTTATATACTTTTCCATCACTTTAGAGACAACTGAAAGGAGAGAAATAGGCATGTAGTTGCTAGGAAGCGCTTTGGATCCTTTCTTGGGGATGGGTTGTACTCGAGCAGTTTTCCAGTTACTAGGGAATATGCCTTTATTGTAAGATATCTGAAACAGACGAATCAGGACAGGAGCAAGTTCTGGTGCGCATTTCTTGAGAACAATTGCTGGGATCTTGTCAAGGCCAGAGGACTTCCTGGTATTAAGAGAAGAGAGCATCTTTCGTGCCTTTTTAGTTTTGCAAATGATATCCGTCATTTTATGCGCGACATTGGGGACTGTTGGTGGTTGAACATTTGGAGGTGGGCTGAGAGTAGAATTGCCAGCGAACAACGAAGCAAAAAATTCAGCTTTATTCAGGGCGGTAGAAACACTTTCATCCCCTGAGACAAGAGGTGGGAACGTGCTTTGCAGAAATTATTCCCAATAGATTTAGCAAGAGTCCAGAAGGGTTTGCAGCCGTTGGAGCTTAAGAGGACTTTGTTTTTGATGTGGTTATTAAACGAGTTTTTTGCACCAGAAAGAATGCGGACATAGCGGTTTCTTGCGTCGTTAAATGCTTGACGATTTTCTTGACTGGGATTGTGTAGAAGCGTTTTGTAAGCTTTGACCTTTTCAAGCCTGGCCTTGCCAGAGGATTTAGAGAACCAGGGCTTTTGAGTGGCTGCAGGGGTTTTCTGTGTACGTGGAATAAACAATTCCATACCAGCTTGGATAATTTCGGTGACATTTTGTGAGATATCAGAGGGGTCAGGATGAGAGAAGCAGACAGACGCCCATGGAAATGAGGAAAAGTAATCCCGCATTTTGTCCCAGTTTGCGGAGTTGTAGTGCCAAACGATACGTGGGTGTGATGACTGTGTGACCTCGGGTTGAATTTCGCATTAAGCAGTGACCATGCCGTGGTCTGAGCGACCAAGGGGGGCGGTGACTGATATCTTATAGCATTCAGGTTTTGTAGTAAGGAGGAGATCCAAGGGATTTGAGCTGTGTGTTGGGATACGAGGAAAGTAAATAGGTTGCTGAACCATATTGGCTAAATAATTGCTGACTGCAAAGGCCTGCGCGGCTCTCCCTTGTGGATCGGTTTTTGAAGATCCTAGCCATTCCTTATTATGGACATTGAAGTCACCAAGAATAGTGACCTCGGAGGAAGGATATTCGGAAATCAGATGGTCGTTTTTTTCAGAAAGGTAGTCAAAGAGCTGGACAAAGTTGTTGTCAGAAGGTGACCGGTAAATGCAACAGATGAATTTAGTTGCAGCCCTGAGAGAGAGTTTTATCCATAGTATGTCTTTTCTTCCAGCTTCTAAATTGGGGAGTCTGGTGCAGGGTAGCTTGCTACGGACGTATGCGCACACGCCTCCATGCAATCTAAAGAAAGTAAGGAGCTCATACCCCGGGAAATTAAGGTGATTAGTGGCTGTTTTGGCACTGATTTGGGTTTCGGCGAGGAAGAGGAGTTGGAGCCTGGAGGAAATGGTGGACGGAGTTCAGGTTAGAATTTAGGCCACATATATTCGAAAAGGATATTTTAAATCTTGATGTTGGCGCCCCCTGTACACCCCTCTCCCGGAGATCTGAATGGAGGGTATTTTGCCTCCGAAATATTTTGTACAAGGAGGAGCCATCATCATTTTTGCTTATAAGGGAAACCGACTCATACAGCAGAACCGGAAACGTCTGTTGGGACTTCACCGGCCCCTTGATGTATGGGGTGGTACCTCCTCGGGCGTGAAAAAATCCTTTACTATTACGTAAAAGAAAATTCCACTACCACCTGCTATGGATTGGATTGGATCAATGTCTACCCCTTTAAAAATAAGATTAATAAAGGGACTATTAATTGTCCAATAGTTATGCTTTTCGACATAGTAGGAGCATACAAAACATTATCCTTTTGCATCCATGCCTATTGTCGGTTGATAAGAGAATTTGAGCTTGTTGAAACCTAAATGCAACACAGAAAATTTGTCGGTGTTCAAAGGCAATATCCAGTTAGTAGACCAATTCGCAACAACCGATATATCATGTTGGATATCACTACAGTGTGTTAAAGGATTCTGAAACACTTTTAGATCATCCGCGTAGAGCGTGCACTCGCATTTTAACAGGCGAAGTAGGTCCGAAGTATATACAACAAACAGTATAGGACCAAGCACGGATCCCTGTGGTACGCCACTGAGAACAGGGGAGACGAGGATGTAGTTTGTGCAACTCTCAAGAAATAGTAGGGATCCGAAAGAAAGCATTTGATCCAGCTTCGCACATTGCCACGAATACCAAAATGTTCTAAGTTTAGTATTAGACGATTTTTTGGAACAGGATCGAATGACTTTGAAAAATCAAAATAAAGAACATCGACTGGGTCTTTTCTATCAAGTGATCGCGTCCACCAATCTACAAAGGTTAATAAATTGGTGACAACTGAACGCTCAGAAAGAAATCCGTATTGCTTGTCGAATAAAATTTGGTTACTCAACAGAAAAGGCAAAAGCTTATTAACCAGTAAGCGTTCCGCAAATTTAGAGATTATAGGTTGAAGACTTATAGGTCTCTAGTTTGCGAGATCTCGCTTATTGCCCTTTTAAATACAGAAGTAACAGAGGCAGTCAGCCAAGCAGTGGGCAGTACTACCCCGTCGAAAGAATCCTGTGAAAGTACCGCCAGAGAGACCGAAAGGCGAGCAGCGCATTTTTTCAAAAAGATAGCAGAAATGCCGTCATGGCCAGGTGATGTTGTGTTGTATAAGGAGTTTAATATATCTTCCACTACTTGTGGGGTTACATAAATATCTGAGAAACTATTAGAGCATCTAGGAGACAGTACTGTCGGAAATGAAACTGGAAGTTCCACAGAGTAGGCCCTTTTTTTCCCTCAGGGCTCGTCCGCGGCCTTGCCGCCCCGATAGCACCGCAACCCTTGGTTGATTGTGCATACCCTTAGTCTTACTCCACCCATTCCAAAATCACTGTGCCTTGAACTAGTCTGCACAGCGATTGGTAGGGTGAAGTTTTATATTGCTCTGTCTCCGGTCTAGAGTGACCATAGATCAGTTGTCTTTTCCGGTCCAGAGCTATACACTCACATAAGATGTGCTGGGCTGATTCCTCCCCCTCGCGCAGAGTCTGCATGCGAGGTCCCCTTCGAACCGCCCCATTTTATGCAGGTGTTTCTTGACGGCCATGTGTCCCGTCAAGAGACCTGTTGTGTTTCTGAGCTGTCCTGTGCTAAGGTTTAGCAGCTCCACAGCTCTCTTTGAACTGGGTCCGTCAATTATTGACTTCCCATGTCTGAGCCCTGGACAGTCCGCCCAGTACACCTTGTGTTGGTTTCTGACCCAGGACTTAATGGCTCTCCTGGCAGTGCTCTTTGACACACCCAGAGCCGGTTCTGGTCCCATAAATGGTTCTGCTGACCCTTTCTTCGCGAGACTGTCAGCTTCTTCATTGCCTTTGACCCCCGAGTGACCCGGCACCCAGATGAGGGTCACCTCATTCTACCCAGCCAGGTCGCTCGTCTCGTCTCGGCACTCACTCACCAGCCAGGAATTTACCCGTGGGCTACTTAGTGCCTTAAGGGCTGCCTGGCTGTCTGTGGCTATGAGGATCCGCTTGTTGGTGTAGCCCCTTCTCTTGTTCTCCCGCTCACAGTGCAGGATGGCGTACATCTCGGCCTGGAACACCGTTGCATAGGCTCCGAGGGAAATACTATGACTTACCCTCGGTCCTTCCGAGTAAACACCTGCCCCCGTCCCACGCTCCCCGCCGGATCCGTCCGTGAACCAGACGAGCGCGTCCCGTGGAATGCCCGGCGTCTCCTCCCGCCATGCCTCGCGATCGGGGATTTCCACTGTAAAGTTGTTTTCCCTGCACATTCGCGGGCTCGCGAAGTCTGACCTCATTTCAAGCATGGGCTCCTTCACGATCTCCTGAATTTTGCAGTGGCCCCTGAAGCCTGGGTTGATCTTCAGTCTACCATTGCAGGCTAGTCTGTATAGTCCTAGCCTGGCCTCTCCCATAATAACTAAGTGTAGGGGGGGTAGATCCAGCAACACCTCCATGGCGGCTTTTGGGGTTGAAGACATGACCCCTATGATGCCTAGGCAAGCCATCCTTTGGATCTTGCCTAGTTTTTGTTTGGCACTGGATTGTGTCACCTTAGGCCACCAGACCAGTGCCGCATTAGTTAACGATGGTCTGACCACCCTTGTGTACAGCCAGTGGGCCATAGTAGGTCTTAATCCCCACGTTTTTCCATATAGCCGCCTAGTGACGGCTTATGGCTGCCTTACGCAGTATTTTTCCAATGTGACCATTCCAGGTTAGCTTAGAGTCCAATACGACCCCAAGATATTTTACCTCCCTGGCCATTGGAACGCTCCTACCGTATAGAGTGAGAGTTCTGTGGCTTTCACACTTCCTCCTCCTCCTAAACGGCACGACGGTTGCTTTCTCGGGGCTCACCCCGAGCCCTTGATCAACCGTCCACCCTTCCACCACTTTCAGTGCAGTCTGCATACGCTCCCACACTGCCTGTGTGACCTTTCCTCGGACTATGATGACAATGTCGTCCGCATAGCTCTGTACCTCATACCCCCCTCCCGAGAGCCTCCCCAGCAGGCCGTCCACGACTAGACATCAGAGCAAGGGAGACAGAACGCTCCCCTGCGGACACCCCGCCGCGACCCCCGCCAGCAGAGTCTTTCCCGCGAGTGAGGTGAACACCGCCCTGTCCCTGAGCATGGAACCGATCCACTTGCAGCAGGTCTCCTTTATTCCACGCTCCCGGGCAGCTGCCAGAACCGATCTGAACGAGGTGTTGCTAAAGGCCCCCTCTATGTCTAGGAAGGCCCCCAGCGCCACCTCCTTGTTCTCCAGCGTATTCTCCAGTTTCAGCACCAGTTGGTACAGTGCTGTTTCTGTTGAGAATCCTGCTCTGTATGCATATTGTCCGCAGTGTAGGGGATATGCTTCCAGTACACCGCCCCTAATGTGCCGGTCGAGCAGTTTTTCCACTGTTTTCAGCAAGAAGGACATGAGACTTATTGGCCTCAGGGACTTTGCCTGATCTGTTGGACGCCCAGGTTTAGGAATAAATACAACCCTGACCAGTCTCCATGCCCTTGGAATGTACCCCAGAGCCAGGCTGGCCCTCATAATGAGGGTAAGCACCGGCGCCAGTATATCTATCCCCTGTTGGAGCATGATGGGCATTATTCCATCAAATCCCGGCGATTTGTATGGCTTAAAGCTGTTAATGGCCCATCTGATTTTGCTCCAGGTAACCACCTCTTTAGCGACTGTCCAGTCTACTCTAGATGCCCGCCTATAAGGCGCCTATATTTCTGAGTGTTCCCAGTCCGGAGGTGATTGGTTTATTATGTTACAGCCGGGGAAGTGCGTCTGGAGTAAAATTTCCATAGTTTCCTCCCCCGAGCTTGTAAAGCCTCCCGTGGGTGTTCTAAGGGAGCCTATGTTAGTCTGAGGGCCCTTAGACAGTATCTTGTGTAGTCGAGCACTCTCGGACGTGTTTTCCAGTGCCTCCTCCACGACTCCTTCTTGGCGTCCCTCAGTCTTTTGTCATAGGTCGATGGGGCCTGTCTATATTCATCCCATGCTCCAGACCTTTTGGCCGCGTTAAACAGCTTACGAACCTGTGTCCTCCTTTCCCTGAGGTCCTCGTTCCACCACGGGACGTTCCTGGTGGACACCCTCATTTTCAGGGGGCAGTTGGCGTTATAGGCCGAGGTAATTTCGTCTCGCAATTGGACTGCTGCAATTTCGAGGTCTATTGAATTTTTTATGGTACTCTTAACCCCCCGCAGTTCCACAGCTAGGTCTGCCCTGTAGGCTTCCCAGTCCGCCTTGCGGAGGTCCCGGTACCATACCGTTTCTCTTTCGACTTTGGCGATTTCAAACCGGATGTATCTGTGGTCTGAGCTACTCACTTCCCCAGACACAGCCCAGCTTTTAACAAAGTCACCCAGAAACTGGGTGGAAACTGTTAGATCTAAAACTTCCTCACGCCGTGTTGTGACGGAGGTCGGTTTATTACCTCTATTCAATATGTCTAAATTAAATTTCATAAGGAATTGTAAAAGTGCCTTACCCCTAGAGTTTGTGTCCGAGCTACCCCACAACTCATGGTGCGCATTCGCATCCATGCCGATGATGGTCTGCCATCCACCTGCTCTGCTATCCACCATCAGCTCCTCCAATTCGTTGGGTGGAGGAGGGTCCGTGCTGTCCCCTGGCAGATAGGCTGACGCGACAGTAATGTCCCTCAGCCCATTCGCTCCTCCACATCGGATTTTGATCGTTGCCAGGTCCCTGGAACAGAAATTCATTAGAGGGAGAAACTCTATCCCTTCCCTGACAAAAATGCAGGCCCTCGGGTTCTCGCTGGATCTGCTGTAGATGAGCTTTCCAGTAGCTCCGCCGAGTCCCTTGATCTCTCATTTATAGGAGTACGGTTCCTGGATGAGGGCCACATCCGTGTTCCTCAGAGCCATTAGTAGTCCGGCCGTGGCTACCCTACTGTGTTGGAGGTTGACCTGAAGGAACCTAAGTCCCATTAACCCTTAGTTGCTTCCCCAGTGGGCGGAAGCTAACCCTTCCCATGCCCCAGAATGCCTTGAAGGAGGTTCCTTCAAGGGCTCTGTAAGATGTCTGGTCGATCGAGAAGGCGAGCGTCTGTCCTTTCTCCTCTGCCTTCCTGCTTAGAACCGACCAGTGTTGCGTCCCCAGTTCAGGGTTCTGGATCTTAAGTCTGCTGATCACCGTCTCCTGCGGGACGGTGTCAGGGATCCGTACGAGGACCTTGCGTCTCTTTGGGAGTTCCTTGGGCTCGACGGCTGTCAAGTCCGCCCCCTCCCAAATCTGACCGAGGCCTCCGATCGTTTTCTGCAGCCAGTCCCGCGACTGCGGGCCGGCACAGGTTATCCAGAGGATGCCCCCCGTCAGGCGCGTCCGGTGGAACTGAGGCGGGCTCTCCCCTTCCTGAAGAGAGTCCACCGCAGCTACCACCGCAGTCTGGATCAGGTCCGCCTTCCCCTGGTCTAGCGTGACCTCAAGATGGCGTCTGTCAATCACCGCCATCCCGAGGCCTTCCGCAGCCTCCCTATAAGAGCCAGTCTGCGCCGGTGTTCCGGCCTTGGTTCCTTTGGGAGG
The DNA here is from genome assembly GCA_964006375.1 of Tillus elongatus. NCBI lineage: Eukaryota > Metazoa > Arthropoda > Insecta > Coleoptera > Cleridae > Tillus > Tillus elongatus. Next base: position 159,561,981 of record OZ023262.1, read on the forward strand.
TCTGTCTGTAGTAGGCGTGCTAGAGCCAGAGCGCGGCGTCTTCTGACTCGCACTCTCCTCTTGCGCCTTTACAGGTACCCTGGCCCTTTTGGGACGTCTGTCTGTAGTGGGCGTGCTAGAGTTCGAGCGCGTCCTCTTCTGACCCGCACTCCCCTCTTGCGCCTTTACAGGTTTCTCGACCGTCCACGTCCCGGCCGCCATTTTTTGCGCCCTCCGGAACTTCTTTCTTTGCGCCCCGGAAAGACGCTTGGACTGCCGGGGCAGTCCCTCTACTCTAACAGTAGAGTCCTCACTGGTGGAGGGGCCCCCGGAGTCCGCGGAGCTCGCTGCCCTCAGGTGGGACCCAGCCTCCAGCTTGGGTGTCGGGGACAGGTCTCTGGCCGAAGCTACCCCCTGATCCCCCGTATCTACGCCGGTCGTGTGACCTCCAGAGTCCGCTGCCGCCCCCTGGCTCGTCTCCGTTTCCGGGATAGACTCAAGGCACAAGTCTGTAGCCGGAGCCACTCCTCGAGCCTCATTGGTTTTGGTTTTATATGTGTTTATTATCTTCATGTTGTTCCCACGAGAATGGGGGAAATACTGTCCACACCATCAGAACCCACTGTGTGGTGCAAGGCGGGTTACTCTGGAGGGTTGCCTGGTACTCCAGAGGTTCCGTTCACGACACCATCGCCCTGGTGCCATCCATCCATAGGCACGGGTCACGTGACACCGTAGATTGGGGGAGTTTAGTTAGACCTCCTTGTCTAGATCCGTCATGTTTAGTTATTAGCAGGGTCACCTCGTGCAGGATGCGGATTTTTACCGCGCATGACGGTCTTGGGGAAAGCTTCATCGAGAGTTTATGTTGTTATTTCCACTTCCTTAGCTTGCCCCCTGGAGTCCTTTGGCCCGCGACTCCTTAACCCCAGAGTAGGCCCTACTAAAATTCTCTGCTAACTCCTTAGCGATAATTAAGTCATTAGTACAGGCATTACCTTGAGAATCTCTCAACAGAGGGGTAGAGACCCCAGAGCCCAACCTAGCACGCACATACTTATAAAAAGCCTTGTGATTCTGAGCAGAGGCTATGTGATCGAAGTAGTCGCTTTTAGCTCTCCCAATCTGTTTAGAGACCATGTTAGAGAACTGGCAAAATGTAGCATAGTCTGCTTCGGAACGTGATTTTCTATAAACGGAATGCTTTTGCTCACTGTATTTTTGGGAAGTAAATTTTTAACTGTGTTTAATTAATACCTAAATGTTTCTTTATATGAGAGCTTAGGTAAAGCTTGGGTGGTGAATTGCAGAGAGAACAAAATACAGACGAGGTCTCATTTGCCAATTGGTGACTGACAATTCAAGGAGTGAACAGCATCTGGTGTATTCGTGAGAACCAGATCCAGGAAGAAGGATTCTGATTAGATCTGTAACGGGTGGATTCACTGATTAGCTGATGTAGATTTATCTCAATCAGAGTCTGAGCCAAGCGAGAAGAAAATGCAGTTCCCGAAGGTACCACAGTTAAAGGCCAAGAAATATCAAGAACGTTAAAATCTCCCACAATTGCAAAATTTGTGTAAACCTCTGCTAGATTAGTGACGTTGTTAAGGAAGGGTTCCTCAAAATCTGAAGCCCTTGGTCGGTAAATACAGCCTATTACAAACTTTATTGCGTTGCATGATATTTTCAGAAATATATTGTCTATACCAGGAGTAGCAAGCGAAAACGACGTAATTTAAACTGCTTAGATATGCTATTCTTTAAATACATACAAACCCCGTCATATTCCCTACCGCTAGAACAATCAAATTTATAAATAGTATAACCTCCTAGACCATATTAGGTGTCCGGAATGTCAGATTTTAGCCATGTTTCCGCAATTAGAATCACGTCTGGTCAGGTGGTGTGTACAAATCACTCAAACTCCCGAAACTGGGCCATCAATGATACGAGGTTAGTACAGAAGACGGAGCCTTTATAACACCTGTTTCCCTGTTTTTTGGGGAAACCTGTACAATGGTTGACACATGGTTTTGATACTTTATTGTGATGTTGTGTTCCCCAGCACTCCTACGCTGACGCAGTTTCTCCCGTAGTCTCCTCAACCGCTGCAGCTCCTCGGGCGAATTTTCATCATGAATAAATACATCTGCAAATCTGGTTTTCTGAATTAAAGCCTTTCTCATAATAAGTTGCTTTGCAGTTGCTGGATTATTAAACACCGCATTTACTGGTCTTGGGCCAACCCAATCTCGGAGTGGAGACAATGTTTCGCACACAAGAAGAGTCAACCATGGAAACAAGTGAATAGACGTTGCTCACGTCTTCGCCATCATTCAGCGCCCCTAGCAGCGACCCATAATTAAATTTTAGGACCTCTTCAACTTATCCACAACCTTCACCATGTCAACCCCATCTTAATCCCAACATGGCGAACCTGCAAACCATTTACCTGTTCACAAAGGCTATCTAGACTGTTTCTAATTTGAGAGTGAGCCTCCTAGAGTGGTTAAACATTGTTACTGCACCAGGTTATAGAAGTAGAGTGCTCCTCAAGGCGTTTAGTGTGATCCTGTAGGAGGTTGCTGCACTGAGCCAGTTAGTTTTTTAATTCTGCCTGATTTGCCTTAATGGCAACCTGGTCAGCTTTAATAATGGCCTGATCACTTTTTATGCTAGCTTGATTGGTTTTAATAAGAGTAATATCATCTGAAATCTTAGAAAGTAAATTATGAATTGAAGTCATGTCAGCACATGGAGGGCCCCCGTCTCCGGAGCAAGCTGCAGAAGACACTGGGGGCAAGGACACCTGAGCAGTCTCCGCTGAAACAAAGTCGTCCGACAGCGATCTTTTACCTCTTGCATTTGAAAGACAAGTGGCACATCTCCAGGCAGTGTTTGACTCAGATAAATACTGCATTTCAGTTTGAGACAGTGACACGCAGCATGCATGAAACGCCTGGTTGTACTCTTGACAAGTAATGATTTTGCTAGATCTAGTAGATGTTGACGTGCCACGAACTGAACACAAGCCTGACATTTTTAAGAAGTTCACGTAGGCGGATTTCCAACGCACTCCAATGTAGAAACAATAATTTAAAATAATTTTGTATAGACAAAGTTTCTCAATACGCTGCCTGGCAGTTTAACTTTATGATTAGAACTCGATAACAATTTAAGCACCGGAAAAATTCCTACACACATTTAATATTTTCTTCTAATTTGCAGCAATTTCCCCGAGACTGGCACACCAAACCTTGCAAATGTTTTGATCACCGCCAAGACCAGGAAAACACCACAAAATAAGCCCACTTCAAGAAATCTATGTAACTTTGTTAGCACAAATTTTTAACAATTAATAGCAGTAATTATTTTACGACCTGCACTGTTTCTGAAAGTGTTTTCTACCAAAAATTCTGCATTTGGTGGTACCAATAACTTTGAAGTCCCCATAAGTGGGTTATATTCAGGCGTCCCCATAAACATTGAGAAACCTGTATGTGTGTGTGTGTGTGTATCACACCCATAACTAAGAAATAATAGGCTAATTTTAATGAAATTTTATTTTGTAAGTAGCTTGAGTAAGTTCGTTAGCTAGGAAAATCCGACCAGTTTTTCCGGAGAAATATTAGTGTCTTTAAAAGTAAGAAAGCTATGGCAACCAAATTTGTTACGTTGGTCTCTATTATAAACTAGTGCTGCAAATTAAATTATAACTTCCACATACCTGTGATAATTTATTCTCTGCAGAAAGACATTCTCATGGAATGAATTTGGGACCCATGACTTAACCACAATGAAAATATTTGTATTCCAACCATAAACTTTTGAAACGTTATATTACTCGAGTTTGATTGAAAAAATGTCAATTTTCACCAAATCACCCGTAATTTATCCCCTACCCCCTGAAGCGGCCTTACCCAAAAACAATTTGAAGCGTTCCTTTGTCGGGTGCTAACTGAATACCAATCTAGAAGATGATATCTTAATTCGTTCGAAAGTTATTGAACCTATTAACAGACGTTCATGCCGACAGACCCACCGAACAGACCGACAGACAAAAAATGTTCGATCCAGAATCAACTTTTCTATATGTTTTGAGACTTTTTACGCCGTTTTAGCAAAAAAAAATTCGAAATTTTTGTCAACAATATTCACTCCCACGCATTTAACACCTAATTTAATTTCAGCGCAGAATACCAGATGTTTTGTGAAATTAAAGGTTTACTAATAAATAAACCCTAAACGTTAAATAACTCGAGTTTTAACGTAAAAATGTCAATTTTTACCAAATCACCCCCCATTCATCCCCTACCCCTAAAGATATTTTATCGAAAAACAATCCGAACCGTTCGCTTGTCGAGTGCTAACTGTACACCAAATTTGAAGACGATATCTCAATTCGTTCTAAAGTTATCGTGGCTACAAACAGACAGACCGACAGACCGCCAGACCGACAGACCGACGGACCGTCAGATCGACATACCGACAAACTGTTAGACCGACAGACCGAGAGACCGAGAGACCGACAGACAAAAAAATTCGGTCCCAAATCATACTTTATATATGTTTTGATACTTTTTATGACGTTTAAGAGAAAAAAAATCGAAATTTTTGTCGTCGATGCGTTACTTCCACACGTTGTGACGATGTGGAAGTGAAATATACTATATACCAGAATTTTGATGTCTATGTTGAAAGAAGAAAGTTATAGGCATTTGATACAAAGAATGTTGGTGCGACTGGAGGTCAGAGGACAACACCAAACTATTGTGTTTTTATCAAATATGGCAGAAAGAGGTAATTTTTCCTTGGTACTGAAGATCAGGAAATACGATCAAAATTACATTGAAAATTGGATGCTTTTACTTCTGAAAATGTCAAAGTGACGATTTAAAACGTTAAAATTGGTTATATTTAAGCAAACATTCTGTAAATAGGTAATTCCGTTTATGAGTGGCTAATATTGCCTAAAATGTCTTTAACAAGGTCCTATATTTATGTTTTAACTGTGACACTCGTTTGCCTGATTAAAATATTTGCAAAAATTTGAAATACGCATTATAAAGTATAATTAGTAACTTTGTTACTTTTTGAAGACAGCTTCGGTTAAATTAGCAAAGTTAGGCAGAATTTCAAGGGCAGTTTGATGACGGAAACAAACTTCTAATACCTCGCCTCTTTCTGAGATAATTAGAAAAAAACTGAAAATGACCGATTTTTCATTCTTGAATATCTCCGTCAAGAACTCATTTTTTAGGTATTTTTTCGTAGAATACAATAGTGTCAACAAAAAATTCATGGCATGGGTGGTTCTAAAAAGATAACACAAATGTGCATTTTTTCAAATGGTAATCATATAGTGGCTGTGACATCTTTCAAAAGCTTTTTTTTTCTGATTCCAATGAGATAAGATTTGATATGGTTATTTCCATATATATATATATATATATATATATATATATATATATATATATATATATATATATATATATATATATATATATATATATATATACTGCTATGATAAAAAGGTCTTAGCAATATTATTACTAAAACATGACCACAGTTCAGCAGTAAAAACGATACTTACAGTTTGCCGACAATAGGCATGGATGCAAAGGATAATGTTTTGTATGCTCCTACTATGTCGAAAAGCATAACTATTGGACAATTGATAGTCCCTTTATTAATCTTATTTTTAAAGGGGTAGACATTGATCCAATCCAATCCATAGCAGGTGGTAGTTGAATTTTCTTTTACGTAATAGTAAAGGATTTTTTCACGCCCGAGGAGGTACCACCCCATACATCAAGGGGCCGGTGAAGTCCCAACAGACGTTTCCGGTTCTGCTGTATGAGTCGGTTTCCCTTATAAGCCAAAATGATGATGGCTCCTCCTTGTACAAAATATTTCGGAGGCAAAATACCCCTCCATTCGGATCTCCGGGAGAGGGGTGTACCGGGGGCCCCAACATCAAGATTTAACACATCCTTTTCGAATATATGTGACCTAAATTCTAACCTGAACTCCGTCCACCATTTCCTCCAGGCTAACAGGCCCCCAACTCCTCTTCCTCACCGAAACCCAAATCAGTGCCAAAACAGCCACTAATCACCTTAATTTCCCGCGGTATGAGCTCCTTACTTTCTTTAGATTGCATGGAGGCGTGTGCGTAAACGTCCGTAGCAAGCTACCCTGCACCAGACTCCCCAATTTAGAAGCTGGAAGAAACGACAAAATATGGATAAAACTCTCTCTCAGGGCTGCAACTAAATTCATCTGTTGCATTTACCGTCACCTTCTGACAACAGCTCTTTGACTATCTTTCTGAAAAAACCGACCATCTGATCTCCGAATATCCTTCCCCCGAGGTCACTATTCTTGGTGACTTCAATGTCCATAATAAGGAATGGCTAGGATCTTTAAAAACCGATCCACAAGGGAGAGCAGCGGAGGCCTTTGCAGTCAGCAATTCTTTAGCCAATATGGTTCAGCAACCTACTTACTTTCCTCGTATCCCAACACACAGCTCAAATCCCCTGGATCTCCTTCTTACTACACAACCTGAATGCTATAAGATATCAGTCACCGCCCCCCTTGGTCGCTCAGACCACGGCATGGTCACTGCTTCCTGCGCAATGCAACCCGAGGTCACACAGTCATCACACACACGTATCGTTTGGCACTACAACTCCGCAAACTGGGACGAAATGCGGGATTACTTTTCCTCATTTCCATGGGCGTCTGTCTGCTTCTCTCATCCTGACCCCTCTGATATCTAACAAAACGTCACCGAAATTATCCAACCTGGCATGGAATTATTTATCCCACGTACACAGAAAACCTCTTCAGCCACTCAAAAGCCCTGGTTCTCTAAATCCTGTGACAAGGCCAGACTTGAAAAGGTCAAAGCTCACAAAACGCTTCTACACAATCCCAGTCAAGAAAATCGTCAAGCATTTAACGACACAAGAAACCGCTATGTCCGCATTCTTTCTGAGGCAAAAAACTCGTTTAATAACCACATCAAAAACAAAGTCCTTTTAATCTCCAACGACGGCAAACCCTTCTGGACTCTTGCTAAATCTATTGGGAATAATTTCTGCAAAAGCACGTTCCCACCTCTTGTCTCAGGGGATGAAATTGTTTCTACCGCCCTGGGCAAGGCTGAACTTTTTGCTTCGTTGTTCGCCGGCAATGCTACTCTCAACCCACCTCCAAATGTTCAACCACCAACAGTCCCCAATGTCGCGCATAAAATGACGGATATCATTTTCAAAACTAAAAAGGTACGAAAGATGCGCTCTTCTCTTAATACCAGGAAAGCCTCTGGCCTTGACGAAATCCCAGCAATTGTTCTAAAAAAATGCGCACCAGAGCTTGCTCCTGTCCTGACTCGTCTGTTTCAGATATCTTATTAAAAAGGCATATTCCCTAGTAACTGGAAAACTGCTCGAGTACAACCCATCCCCAAGAAAGGATCCAAAGCGCTTCCTAGCAACTACAGGCCTATTTCTCTCCTTTCAGTCGTCTCTAAAGTGATGGAAAAGTATATAAACACCGAATTACTAAAATTTCTTGAAAATTACAGTCTAATCCACGACAGGCAGTATGGACTCCGTCAGCGCAGATCGACGGCCGACCTCCTTTCCTTTGTCACCCATTCTTGGAACAAGTCTATGGAACAACACGGTGAATCCCAGATTGTTGTTCTAGACATATCAAAAGCATTCGACCAGGTCTGGAACGCAGCGCTGCTTAATAAACTTCCGGCCTATGGCCTACCACCAAAACTTTGTACCTGTACAGCAAATTTCCTCTCCAACAGGAGCATATCTGTTGTTGTGGATGGCCATTCCTCTAAACTGTTCCAATTAATGCAGGAGTTCCTCAAGGTTCAGCTTTAGCCCCTACTTTGTTTCTTCTCCACATCAATGACCTCCTCTCTAGCACATCCATCCCAGTTCACAGCTACGCGGACGACAGCACCCTCCATTCAAATATACAATATTCTAAGCCTGTCTCTTTAGCCCAATTAGATGAGAATCGCAGACTCATGGAGGGTTCTGTCTCCGTGGATCTCCAAAAAATATTAGACTGGGGAAGTAGAAATCTTGTACAATTCAACCCCACCAAAACTAAGTCTTGCTTTCTTTCTCACAAGAGATACACCAGCCCTACACCCATCACAATGAACAACCAAGTTATTCAAAGTAATGAGTCTTTTTCTCTTGTTGGCATTTCTGTGGATCGAAATCTTAATTGGCACCAACATGTCACATCAATTGCAGAAGCGGCTGCTAAGAAATTAGGTTTCCTCTTCCGGGCTCGCACATACTTTTCACCAGCTAATCTCTATACCTTATATACTTCACAAATAAGGCCAAACCTCGAATACTGCTCCCACATCTGGGGTGCCGCTGCCGCTTCTACACTAGCTATTCTGGACTCCATTCAAAAGAGAGCTATACGTCTCATTGATGACTCTACCCTCACCCAAAGGCTACCATCCCTTGCCCACCGACGTGCCGTTGGTGACCTCTCTCTCTCTCTCTTTTATAGTTATCTGCACGGTCACTGCTCAGAGGAGCTTTCCTCCATAGTTCCCCCACCTGTTGCCCCCAACAGATCTACCAGGGGAACAGAGCGAATGCACCCTTTTACTGTCCATGTCACCAGACTTAGAACATCTTGTTATGCCCGCTCTTTTGTCCCGAGGACTTCCAAGTTGTGGAATTCCTTGCCGGCACATGTTTTTCCTTATACTCCGAACCTCCAAACCTTCAAGTCCAGAATTAACAAGCTGCCTCTTTCCTCCTTGTCAACACCAACGGTACGATAGTATTTAGGCTGTAAGCCCTCGTGGTGTGTTGTTGAAATTAAAATTTTAAAAAAATAAAAAAAATTGCACGTGATGTATATGATTTCCTTTTGTGAATTGTATCCATTTCAATATCCATATTACTCGACATTTATCCACACTAAAACATAAATAAAAACACATTAATAACCAAACATATTCTTTATTATTGTTAGTTAGTGCTGGTTAAAAGCAATGAAAGCTGTAAAAGCAATGATTTACTTAAATGATCAATAATAAAAAAATTCAAATTTATAACCTAAACAATTTGGAATAATATCTCAGTAAACAGGTTAATGGAGCCACATATCTAAATGAATATGTGTAGCTTAAACTTTTAAACATGTTCATTTTAAACCAAAGAATTATGCTCAAAAGATATTTACTTACAAATAATTTAAAATAAGATTTATTGAAAAAACACTCTGTATACTATATAATAGAGTGTATTTTTAAAACCCAAAGGACAAAAGTGATGCTGAGAGACTTGGAATCAAGATTTTAATATTTAAAAGTGTTTTCGTTTCAAATTTAATATAATTGTTATATCTAGAATTAGTGACGTTATCTAAATGTCATTCCTATATTAGGTAGTTTAATTATAAGACTTTAACTAAGGTACAGGCTTTGAACTTAGCGAACTTTTGAAATATACATACTTGTTAAGAGGTGAAATATTAATTTTCCAGAAGGCTTGCTGTGATAATAGAGAAAATAGTGTTCGAGATTAATTTTCAACAATATCCGATTTCCGCTTTAATTAAAAGAGAGTTTTTGTTTGGTAGGAGGCTAGCAGCGAGCGCCATATTCCCTTCCAGAATGAATTTCAATATTTAAACCATTTTTGTGTGTAAACAATACCCATTTATTCCTAGAAGTAACAGAAGAAATAGATTAAATGACCCAGAATAAGAAAATCACCCAAATGAATAGAATATAATGGTAAATCACGTCAACACTTAAATATAATATCAGCATTGGAAACAAGGTATCGAAAATCCATTTAATTTGTTTAAATCAAACCACAAGGGAAGACTTTTTAAGTATAAAGATAGACAAACTATTTATATAAGTATCCATTGTTATTTTAACTAACAAATGATTAGTAACAGTAGTATAGAATAGGCCACCAACATTACACAGAAATACATAAGGCTTAAAATAATTAAAAAAAAAACACAGTCAAAAACATTTGTTAATAAACACCTCAAATCACAAAAATAAAGATAGGATTTACATATTTAACGCATAGACATTGGGTGTAAGCTGTAAATATTATAATCCAATTTAAAATACGATATATATATATATATATATATATATATATATATATATATATATATATATATATATATATATATATATACAGTGTAATCATACAGTTTGGACCATTATTAATAAATGTGTCATTTGATTTTTTTTAAGAAAAAGGCTCGGACAGATCAATTTTATCTTCTCAATTGCAAATTTATGACGTAAAAATTATACTTATGACGTCACCTATTTCTGAATGATGACGTCATTTTTGTGCTGCTTTTCCAGACCTGCTTACTACTTAAATGATGATAGAAAAAATTTGTACCTGACATAACAATTTTTTGAAAAATTGCATTATTTACTTTAAAAAATGGAAACGTAAATTTAATAATAAATAAGAAATATTTCTTAGCGTTTTTATTTGCGACGAGATTTTTTTAGAAAAATAAGGTTTTCCTTTACTTTTCTAAAGTAATAAACACTTGATTTTGTTATCTTTGATACGTTGTCGTGTAATTATTTGACAGATGGAACAAAAAGTAAACTCTAAATTAATCTTTGACAACACTCGTGATAATTTATTGATTATTTGCTGTTATCTGTATTTAGTTGCCGGGCTTTTACCCCAATATCGATTTGTATTCGGTGAATAAAGACGATAATGTTAAATCGTCAATTATATTCGACCTGCCGCTCAAATTAATTAATAGTCTTAGTGGTGAAAGTGTAACAGTGCTGAAAGTAATCATTTCTAATTTGAATTTATTAAAACTGGCACATTTAGCCGAAAGAGAAAGCATAGATATATTAATAATGATTGAATATGGCGACAGAACCCATCAGGAATCATGCAAGCTATTTAGCCAACAAGATCCTGATAGACCGCCAATTGCAAGATCTACAGAAAGTAAATTGGTTGCCAAATTCACAGAAACCGTCGCCGTAAAAGATTTGCCTCGACAAGGTCGACCACGAGTAAGTAAAGTCAGATTGGATATACTGTTTGAATCTGTAGAAAATCCTCACCATTCTACAAGGCAAGTAGCACTAAATAACAACATGTACCAATCTTTTGTGGTAAAATTATTCATAGAGAAGTAGCATCCTTACAAAGTGCAATTGATGCACAAGTTAAACAAACGATGATGATTCAGGCCGCCGCGCCGTTTAAAGTTTTGTGAACAATTAATATTACGCTGCGATGATGATCCCAATCTTCTTAATAACATTCTCTTTTTCGATGAAGTCACTTTTTACCTGATTGGGACAGTAAATCATAACAAATCAAGATATTGGTCACGGAAAAATCATCATTGGACTCTAGATTCCAACAGTCAACCTTATGACGAAGTGAATGTATGTGTGGGAATAATCGGAGTGAGTTTCATATGGCCTTATTTTGTATAAGGAAATCTCACAGCAGCACGTTACCTAAATTTCTTGCGACTGGATTTAGTGCAAGCTCTGGCAGTAATTTTTCCAAATAATCACAAGGCAGAGGTGCCCCTTCAAGATTTTGATTCCAACAATACTCGTCACTTTGGTGTAGACGTCCGTCAATATCAAGATGCCACATTGCCTAAAAGATGGATAGGGCGTCGAGAAACAATTGAGTGGCTACCACATTCCCCAGACTTGAATCCCTTGATTTTTTTCTGTGGGGTTATTTGAACTCAAAAGTTTATTTCAACAGATCAAATTATTTAGAGAAGCTACAACAAATAATTCGCGCTGAAGTGGAGCAAATTAGTCCTGACATCTCTGAGCACAGTAAAATGTTTATACTCGTATCAGTCAATCCCAAATGGTAGGTGGAAAACAATTTTAAATTTTCGCTAAATTTTGTTTGTTTTCCGTGGTTCATTTTTTTTTTCATTAAACTTACGTTTCCGTTTTAGTTAATTTTCGTATAAAAAGTTCACTAATAGAGAGATCCCCCCCCCTAGAACCCATATCCGGGGTCAGTTTCAATTTTTATATATTTATATGTATGTAAATGAAGTTCTCATGGTACTTCATTAGGTTTGAGTTTCCCGCTCATTAACTAGGGCGCATGACATTGTGAGAGTAGATAACACCATTAAATGTAAAGAAGTTATTGAAGTAATTTCATTAAGAATAAAATTCATCAGACTAATAAAAATTTAAAATTGTTAAGGAACTGGAGAAATAATAGCTTTAAATGTTTTCTCTTCTCAGGTAAGATTTGTACCTAGTAATGTTCAATTGATGTAAATAGTATTGATTTATTGTGATTAATAAATAAACACTCTTTTCAGAGCAACTCAATTTAGTTTTGTTTCGCAATTCCAACAATCTATAAAGGGTTTTATAAACTCACATATTATAAAACAACATTTCTACAGCTGCTGTTGAACAACAATGGAAAAGTTGAAATTTGAATTTGTAGTAAAACCGAGTGATGATCCAAAAACAAATGTTATCTGCCTAACCTCGATAATGAATATCGATAAACACACCTTTACAATCCCGGAGCATCTGCAAACCATAAAACTACACGATACAATTATAAAAAGCCAAACTTTTCAAAAAATAAAAACTACACTACAAAGGAGACATGAATCTAGGCAAGTATGGATTTCTGTGACACCAGAGATGAAGACTGTTTATGTGGATGAGGATGGAAATATGCAGTTTAAGGGTTATTTTCTGGAGGACATTACATCAGAAACACGACAACCTCCTGTAACTGGAATTTCAGAAGAAGCCTTGACAAAAATTCTGGAGAAGTTTGCTGACATGAAGAAGGACGCTTTAAAACCTTGTAATATAACAAACTTAACAGCTAAATTTGTGATAGAAAAATTCACTAGGAACACATCAAATGTATCGCAATGGATGACTATTTTTAAAACAGAATGTACTCGCTTAGGAGTAAATGAAAATACTAGGAAAATTGAGATTCTTAGGTTGGTTTTAGAAGATTCATGTCTTGACTGGTACAGTTACATGCTTATAAAACATACAGTAAACTCAGAATGGTCAATATGGAAAAATAATTTTTGTGAAACTTATGCAAGCAAAGGTTGATCGCCGGTCAGGTATGCAATTTTATTCAAATATAGACAGGGCACATTATTAGATTATGCTTTAAAAAAAGAAAGACTATTATTAGAAGTAAATGAATTAATGGATAAACCCACTCTAATTGATTTAATAGCGATGGGGTTACCAAATTTTATAGTAGATAAGATTGATAGAAATAACTTGAATGAGACTGAAGATTTATTTGATAATATCAGGAGCTTAGAATATTTGGTGAATAAAAGGAATGTGGGAAAGAATAGAGTAGATTTTGAAAATAAAATTAAAGAAAACAATGGAAAAGACAGACCATGCAGAATTTGTGAAAAAGAAAACAAAGGAACCCGGTATCATCCTGAATCCGTATGCTGGTTCAAAAACAAACATAGTGGCCGACCTAACAGAGACCAAATCAGAAGCGTTAATAATTCGGAATTAGAAGTGGAGTTGAATGGAATAGATCCAAAAAACTAGTAATTTCACCGTTAATCAAAATTAATATATTAATAAATGACACATTAGAATGTTTTGGGATTTATGATTCGGAATCGAATGTGTCTTTGATAAATTCAAAATTATTGTCCTTGAAAAAAAAAACAATCAATAATAGTAAAAATACAAACTTAAAAACAATTAATGGTGTAAAAAAGTCTATAGGAATAGTAAATTTAAAAATAAGGATCTGTGAGATTGAAAATAATATTAGTGTTTTCGTTATAGATGAAAAGAATTTAGGTTATGATTTCTTAATTAAATGAAAAATTAGAAATTACACAAACCAACCAAAACTTCAACACAAAAATAGTTCCTGCCTTTTCAGGTAGCAAAGTTGAAAAAAAAAACAAAATTTCAACAATGAAAACAAAGATGTGACTGTCGCAGAGAAAACAAAAGTTGAAACAAATGGTAATAATTTTAAAATTAACTTTAATGAACACATAGAAGAAGCTGATTTCAACGTTTCAGTAAATCATTTAGATTTACAGGAAGAGTCAGAAATAGATGAACTAATTTGCAAATATAAATCACTTTTTGCTAAAGATAAATATGATATAGACACAGTGAATGGCTATGAAGCACATATTGATTTATTAATAGATAAATATTGTAGCAAAAGATCATATAGGTGTACAATAGATGATAAAAAAGAAATAGAACAACAAATATCGAAACTCTCAGAAAAAAAATTGATTGAGGAGTCTTATAGTCCTTTTGCAGCCCCGGTAACATTGGCCTTCAAAAAAGAAGAAGGAATTAAATCTAGATTATGCATTGATTCTTGTGATTTAAATAAAATAGTGGTACCTCAATCACAACATTTTCCACTAATCGAAGATTTAATGGTAAAAACAAGAAAGTGTAAATTCTTCTCAACACTAGACATAAACTCAGCATTCTGGTCAATCTCTTTGAAAATTGAAGATAGGAAAAAAACAGCATTTGTAACTCAAGAAGGTCACTTTCAGGGGACCTGTTTACCATTCGGGTTAAAAACTTCTCCTGCAATCTTTCAGAAAATATTTGGTAGTATTATTAGAAAACATGGACTATCAGATTTCACGGTAAATTATATAGATGATATTTTAATATTTTCTGAGACTTTCGCAGAACATATAAAACATTTGTCATTATTATTGGAAGCAATTTCACAAGAAGGTTTCAGGTTAAAATTCTCTAAATGTAACTTCGCACAGGACTCGGTAAAGTACTTGGGTCATATAATCAAAAACAACACAATTACTCCGCTGAAGGATAATTTAATTGATATTAGAGATTTTCCTGTCCCGAAGATACAAAAAAATGTGCGACAATTTCTGGGTAAGATAAATTTTTATAGAAAATATGTACCCAATATATCAATCATATTAGATCCTTTACATAATTTGTTAAGAAAACGAAAAAAAATTATTTGGTCAGTAGAGTGCCAAGAATCATTTGATACAATAAAAAAGCTGTTTTGTTTAAACCCCTTTTTGCAATCTTTGACTCAGACCTACCGATACATATTTATACGGACGCTAGTATAAAGGGCATAAGCGCTGTACTGAAACAACCACAACACTTTGTGCATATTTTTCGAGAAAACTGAATGACACCCAAAAAAATAAAAAAGCTATATATCTGGAGTGTTTAGCAATAAAAGAGGCAGTGAAATATTGGCAGTATTGGCTCATAGGAAAAAAGTTTACAGTTTTCTCTGATCATAAGCCTCTAGAAAAAATGAATATTAAGGCTAGAACAGACGAAGAACTGGAAGACCTCAGTTATTATATATCTCAATTTAATTTTGAAGTAATATATTCTCCGGGGAAGTACAATTTAGAAGCTGATAATTTGAGCAGAAACCCCGTATTAGAATCATATGAAAATCAAAAGGAAAGTCTGAAAATTGTGAACTTTATTAAACTAGAAGATATTGAAAGGGATCAAGAAAAAAATGAATACATAAAACAGGTTAAAAACAAACTAAAATTAAATAATAAAATATATTATAAGAAGGTAGGAAAAAAGGAAAAGATTGTGTTGACTGAGGAATTTAGTAAAAAAATTACAACAAAAGTACAACAAATGGAAAGAAAAATTAAACCGCTGTATTTAGCGAAAAATTTAACACACAATATAAAGAAAATCTATCACAACTGTGACATCTGCAAGAAAAATAAATCGAGAACTAGATGTGAATTTGGACTGATGTCTCACCTAGGTCCCGCTACTTACCCTTTTGAAATAATGTCTATAGATACCATAGGGGGATTTGGTGGCTTACGTTCTACAAAAACTTATTTACACCTTATGGTAGGCCACTTCACGAGATATGCATATATTTTGACTTCAAAAACTCAAAGTTCGTAAGATTTTATAAAGCTTGTTAAAACGGTGACCCAGGGAAATAAAATTGGCATGATTCTATCGGATCAATATCCGGGTATAAATTCCAAAGAATTTAAAAACTTTTTAGATAAAGAAAATATACCGATTATGTTCACTGCAGTAAATGCACCTTTTTCAAATGGTTTGAATGAAAGATTAAACCAAACATTAGTTAATAAAATTAGATATAAGATAAACGAAAGGAAAAAAATTAGCATGGACGACTATTGCTCACGAATGTACCCAAAAATATAATGAAACAGAGCACACGGTGACAGGATTTGCTCCAAAATATTTATTAGAAGGAACAAATACAAATATTTTACCAGATGAATTGAAAGAAAAAATAACATATGATGATTTATCGAAAAATATGAAGGTAGCATTGGAAAGGACTATAAAATCACATAATTATAATAAGCAACGATTCGACAAAAACAGAAAAATATGCGAACTAAAAATATGAGATTTAGTATATGTGGAAAACGGAAACCGGTTAAATCGAAAAAAACTAGATGAATTAAAAATCGGCCCATATCACGTTTTAGGAAAATTGTGAAACTCAATTTATAAAATAAACACAGGACAAAAAAAATCCAATCAAATCTCTTGCACATAACAAAACTTGTTCCGGTACCAACCTTGGGTGTATAAGGTCTTGGGGGTGGGGAGATGTAAATGAAGTTCTCATGCTACTTCATTAGGTTTGAGTTTCCCGCTCATTAACTAGGGCGCATGACATTGTGAGTGTAGATAACACCATTAAATGTAAACAAGTTATTGAAGTAATTTCATTAAGAATGAAATTCATCAGACTAATAAAAATGTTAAATTGTTAAGGAATTGGAGAAATAATAGCTTTAAATGTTGTTTCTTTTTTCAGGTAAGATTTATACCTAGTAATGTTCAATTGATGTAAATAGTATTGATTTATTGTGATTAATAAATAGACACTCTTTTCAGAGCAACTCAATTTGGTTTTGTTTCGCAGTTCCAACAATCTATAAAGGGTTTTATAAACTCACATATATATATATATATATATATATATATATATATATATATATATATATATATATATATATATATATATATATATATATATATATATATAGCTGTGTGTGTGTGTCACACCAAAAACTCAAAAAATAACAGGGCGATTTTAATTGAATTTGTTGAGTGCGTTTCTTTTGCAAGTGGCGTGGATAAATTTCTTCGCTAGGAACATAGGACCATTCTCCGGGAAAATTTTTGGTTTTCTTTCGGAATTTTTTTATCTCCGGAAATAAAAAAGTTATGGCAAACTGAATTTGCTACGCTGATTTTTGTTATATAAAGTATATTACATACTCAAATTTAGATCTCTAGGTTAAAGGAAAAAAGTTATAGGCATTTAAGAAACAAATTTTGGTTGCCACTGATGACCAGAGAAACTCACAAAACCAAAATATTTTTTGTCGATAACAAAATCTAGTGTATATTACGGACAAACATTAAGTTTTTGTCCTTAATTTTACTAACATATTTCCAGAAAATTCATGATGTTTGGCAGTAGTTTTAGTTATAGGGTTTATCGTTTAATGGGCTACAATTTTCAACGGATTTTTCGTAGAAAAAATCAGCTGATGAGGAGACCACGACTTTTGACTTTTGAAAATATTTTTCATATAGGCGCGAACTAGGCTCCCTAGAACTCAAATCCGAGGTTAGTTTGAGTTTTATCTGTTAACATATATACAGGCTGACGCATTTCTACTGTAAAGCTCAATATACATTTTAAGTTTATTTTCGGATTTTTTTTTTACATTTTCAAGCAATAAAGTTATTTTAATGAAATATGGTACATTGTTTATACTATATAGGTTATACTGTCGTGAAAAATACTTTTTTAGCAAATTTGCGCAGAATTCTTTTTTCACGCCCGTGGTGGTAACACTCCTTGCATCGGTGAAGTCCCAACGGACGTTTCCGGTTCTGGTGTATGAGTCGGTTTTCCTTATAAACAAAAATGATGATGGCTCCTTCTTGTACAAAAGATTTCGGAGATAAAATACCCCTCCATTCGGATCTCCGGCAGAGGAGTGTGCAGGGGGTGCTGGCATCAAGATTTAACATATCCTCGAATATATGTGGCCTAAATTCTAACCTGAACTCCGTCCACCATTTCCTCCAGGCTAATAGGCCCCAACTCCCCTCCCTCACCAAAACATAAATCACTGCCAAAACAGCCACTAATCACCTTAACTTCCCGGGGTATGAGCTCCTTACTTCGTTTAGATTGCATGGAGATGTGTGCGCATACGTCCGTAGCAATCTACCCTGCACCAGACTCCCCAATTTGAAAGCTGGAAAAAAAAACATACTATGGATAAAACTCTCTATCAGGGCTACAACTAAATTCATCTGTTGAATTTACCGGTCACCTTCTGACAACAACTTTATCCAGATCTTTGACTACCTTTCTGAAAAAACCGGCCATCTGTTTTCTGAAAATCCTTCCTCCGAGGTCACTATTCTTGGCGACTTCAATGTCCATAATAAGGAATAGCTAGGATCTTAAAAACCAATCCACAAGGAAGAGCAGCGGAGGCCTTCGCAGTCAGTAATTCTCAAGCCAATATGGTTCAGCAACCTACTTACTTTCCTCGCATCCCAACACAAAGCTCAAATCCTTTGGATTTCCCTCTTACTATAAAACTTGAATGCTATAAGACATCAGTCACCTCCCCCCTTGGTCGCTCAGATCACGGCATGGTCACTGCTTCCTGCGCAATGCAACTCGAGGTCACACAGTCATCACACACGTATCGTTTGAACTACAACTCCGTGAACTGGGGCGAAATGCGGGATTATTTTTCCTCATTTCCATGGGCGTCTGCCTGTTTCTCTCATCATGACCCCTCTGATATCTCACAAAACGGCACCGAAATCATCCAAGCTGGCATGGAATTATTAATTCCACGTACACAGAAAACCTCTTCAGCCACTCAAAAGCCCTGGTTCTCTAAATCCTGTGACAAGGCCAGACTTGAAAAGGTCAAAGCTCACAAAACGCTTCTACACAATCCCAGTCAAGAAAACCGTCAAGCATTTAACGACGCAAGAAACCGCTATGTCCGCATTCTTCCTAAGGCAAAAAACTCGTTTAATAACGACATCAAAAACAGACTCCTCTCAAGCTCCAACGGCAGCAATCCTTTCTGGACTCTTGCTAAATCTATTGGGAATAATTTCTGCAAGAGCACGTTTCCACCTCTTGTTTCAGGGGATAAAATTATTTCTACCGCCGGCAAGACTGAGATTTTGCATTGTTGTTCACCGGCAATTTTACTCTCAACCCACCTCCAAATGTTCAACCACCAACAGTCCCCAATGTCACGCATAAAATGACGGATACTATTTTCAAAACTAAAAAGGCACGAAAGATGCGCTCTTCTCTTAATACCAGGAAAGCCTCTGGCCTTGACGAGATCCCAGCAATTGATCTCAAAAAATGCGCACCCAAACTTGCTCCTGTCCTGACTTGTCTGTTTCAGACATCTTACAATCGAGACATATTCTTTAGTAACTGGAAAACTGCTCGAGTACAACCCGTCCCCAAGAAAGGATCCAAAGCGCTTCCTAGCAACTACAGGCCTATTTATCTCCTTTCAGTCGTCTCTAAAGTGATGGAAAGGTATATAAACACCTAATTACTAAAATTTCTTAAAAAACACAGTCTAATCCACGACAGTTAGTATGGATTCCGTCAGCGCAGATCAACTGCCGACCTCCTTTCCTTTGTCACCCATTCTTGGAACAAGTCTATGGAACTACACGGTGAATCCCAGATTGTCTCTCTAGACATATCCAAAGCATTCGACCAGGTCTGGCACGCAGCGCTGCTTACTAAACTTCCGGGTTATGGCCTACCACCAAAACTCTCAACCTGGACAGCAAATTTCCTCTCCAACCGAAGCATTTCTGTTGTCGTGGATGGCCATTCCTCTAAACTGTATCCAATTGGTACAGGAGTCCCTCATGGTTCAACTTTAACCCCTACTTTGTTTCTTCTCCACATCCATGACCTTCTCTCTAGCACATCCAACCCAGTTCACAATTACGCGGATGACAGCACCCTCCACTCAAATATACAATATTTCAAGCCTGCCTCTTTAGCCCAATTAGATGAGGATCGCAGACTCATGGAGGGTTCTGTCTCTGTGGATCTCCAAAAAATATTAGACTGGGAAGTAGAAATCTTGTACAATTCAACTCCACCAAATCTCAGTCTTGTTTTCTATCTCATAAGAGATACATCAGCCCTAGACCTACCACAATGAACAACCAAGTTATTCAAAGTAATAAGTCCTTTTCACTTGTTGGCATTTCTATGGATCGAAATCTCAATTGGCACCAACATGTCACAACAATTGCAGAAGCGGCTGCTAAGAAATTAGGTTTCCTCTTCCGAGCTCGCAAATACTTTTCACCAGCTAATCTCTATAACTTATATACTTCACAAATAAGGCCAAACCTTGAATACTGCTCCCACATCTGGGGTGCTGTTGCCGCTTCTACACTCGCTATCCTGGACTCCATTCAGAAGAGAGCTATACGTCTCATCACTGACCCTACCCTCACCCAAAGGCTGCAATCGCTTGCCCACCGATGTGCCGTTGGTGACCTCTCTCTCTTTTTAGAACTAGTGCACCCTATAACTGTCAAGGTCACCAGACATAGAAAATCTTGTTATGCCCGCTCTTTTGTCCCGAGGACTTCCAAGTTGTGGAATTCCTTGCTGGCAGATGTTTTTCCTACTCCTCCGAACCTCCAAACCTTCAAGTCCAGAATTAACAAGTTGCCTATTTCCTCCTTGTCGACACCCAGGGTACGATAGTATTTAGGCTGTGAGCCCTCGTGGTGTGTTGTTGAAATTAAAAAAAAAACTTTCCCTTATTTTAGCTTGAGTTTCATATCCGTTAATATCGATTATAATACTTTGTTTTTGTATAGATTGATATTAATACCTCTTTCATTTTATGAAACGATGTTTTTCAATTAACATTATCGAGTTTGTTGCAGGTCTATAAAAGCAATAAACGTCTTCCTATATTTCTAAAGTCTGCCTTCTCCTATGGTATTGTGAGCTACCATTGCTTCTCTAGTCTATTGTCCAACAAGAAACCCGAACGAACTGATCTTGTTCTAAATATTTATCAATTGTGTTCTTAGTTCTATTTTTTATTATCATTAGCAGACTCTTCGCCAAATGACTCCGTACACTGATTGTCCTGTGCTGGTTGCGGGTTTGAGCATTCACCGTTCTTGGAATAGTACAAATTTTGCTCTTTACAGACTTTATATGCAGTTCTTCATATTTATCATACTTGGCAATCAGATGCCAAAGTTCTTCTTACATGTTTTGACCACAACTTTTTAAGTTCCACTGTCCAGTATATAGTCCTCTTCTAGTTACTGAGAAAATAAATTAAATTCTCTAAAATAGTTGGCGTTTTGATGGGTTTGACAAACAACAAAGCGCGAAGCGGTGTATAGAGAACAAATATTACTTGAAATATGCTTAATAAGGCTTTAAATTTCTATTTTGCCTGTTACTTTTCTTTATGTTGTTAAAATTTTTGCAGAAAATTAATTTGAAATATACCTTGTTTCCGGTTTGGCTATGTGGCACCGTAACTTAACATTTGAAACGGTAAATTCTTAAATGGATGACTGTAAATATCATATTCAGTGATTCCTAAATGAATATTTCTGAAACAAATGTGGCTTCTAGAGAACCAAAATGAAATATGTTTGACAAATTCTTTAATTTCTGTTTGAATTGATTTTTTTCATATGCCTGAAATGTTTGCAAAACATAAATTTGAGGAAGTCAGCCAGATACACTTAATTTTTTTTTG
Organism: Tillus elongatus; assembly: GCA_964006375.1. Taxonomy (NCBI): domain Eukaryota; kingdom Metazoa; phylum Arthropoda; class Insecta; order Coleoptera; family Cleridae; genus Tillus; species Tillus elongatus. Next base: position 159,583,902 of record OZ023262.1, read on the forward strand.
CCAGTCGCACAAGGAAAGCTACAGTATTTTATTAGTTTTAGCAAGATTCGAAAAAGTCTAGTAGCAACAAGTGCGTCATGGTGTGGAATTTTTATAAAAATGTGGTTGCAATGAAAATTTATTAGTTAATTAGCTAAATAAGGTTGGAAGTATAATGATAATTAACTCTGAGCGCAGCAAGTGCGTTATGATAGCGAGTTCTTTTGAAAATCTTTCACGTCATAATAATTCAATTTCCATTAAGCTAGAATCTTAAACTTTAATACAATGATGAAACCTTTATAACAGCAGCATACTTGATTTCATGAAAGTAACGTAAAAAGCTTTGAATTTTTTATTTATTTATTTTTTGGTGAAACCAGTTTGATTGGGTTGACTAACGAACTCATCCAAGCAATTAAGGAGGAATGGCGTGACCTACCAAGTTTATAATATATCAGATACTATTCTCTTGTGTAAATAGTTTGGATAAGTTCTTTAACCAGCCCGATCCCCTCAGTTTTTCAGGGAAAACTTTGAAATTCCTTCGTGAAAATGTTTATATCTTTAAAAATAACATAATTGCTTTAAAGTAATTTGGAGCACAAAATGCGTTAAAACAGCCCATGATATATGTATCATTACACAAGTTTGCCTTTTTGGCTTCATAAGAAATTATTTTTTTTGTAGAAAGAGCGCCCAACATAAAAATTATTGTGTGGTAAAAACAATGTATTTCATTTCACAAGGGTATGAAAGTAAAGAGACCTAAAAATACCAAAATATTAAAATAAAATTTTGCACCCAAAAAAGCCGAGAAACTAAGCGTCTTAGGTATCTTAGGTAATACATGGTTTAATTATTATTTGTCTATAATTGACAAATGTCCGGTCTAACTTCAAATTGACAGGTTTAATAGGCTAAGTAAATCTGCCAACTTATGAAATGCATGCTCTTCTTATATTAGTGAATTTTCTAAACAAAATTCACTAATGAGGAGATCCCGACCTTTGAATTTTGAAAAAATTTCTTCAACTATGCGCGAACTAGGCCCCCTAGAACCCATATCCAGGGTCAGTTACAATTTTTATGTATATATATATATATATATATATATATATATATATATATATATATATATATATATATATATATATATATATATATATATATGTCTGTGTGTGTGTAACACACCGATAACTCAAAAAATAATAGGCCGATTTTGATCAAATTTTCTGAGTACGTTCCTTTTGCAAGTGGCTGGGACAAGTTCTTTAGCCTAGAAAATCCACCCAGGTTTTCCCGAAAGATTTTGTGTTTTCTTCCGGAAATATTTATATCTCCGGAAATAACAAAGTGAGGGCAATGTCAAAGTCGCGATTTTAAACGTCAAAATTTTAACATTTTGGCAAATAACCTGAAACAAATACAGATTATGTAAAGAAAATGTCGCAAGGAAAGTGTTCTGCAAACCCTTAAGTTTCAGCATTGGCCTTCATGTTACTAAAATATTTACAGAAAATTCATCTCAAATAGACCCTTTTTTTTCTCCCTCAGGGCTCGTCCGCGGCTTTTCCGCCCCGATAGCACGCAGCCCTTGGCCTATTGTCTATTGCTCTGATGCTTTGGCGGTAGTTTTACTTAAGTTAATGGTTTAGCGGTCTATAACTTTTAGCTAATTTTCGTAGAAAAAATTCGTTAATGTGGAAATCGCGACTTTTGAATTTTAAAAAGATTTCTTCAAATGAGCGCAAACTAGGCCCCGTAGCATCCATATCCGGGTTTACATTCAGTTTTATCTGTTTACATATATACAGGGTGACGCATTTCTACAGTAAATCCCAATATGATTATTATTAGACAAGATACGAAAAAAATTGTATAGGTTAATTATAGGGTGTCTTGAGCTGCATCTTATAAAATTATTTTGACAATCACAGGGTGGCCCATAAGTCTTTGGTGATCCCTCCAAATTTTTCGAACCCTCTTATTTTATTGCATTTTTGCATATCCGGGTTTACATTCAGTTTTATCTGTTTACATGTATACAGGGTGACGCATTTCTACTGTAAATCCCAATATGATTATTATTTGACAAGATACGAAAAAAAATTCTATAGGTTAATTATAGGGTGTCTTGAGCTGCATCTTATAAAATTATTTTGACAATCACAGGTGGCCCATAAGTCGTTGGTGATCCCTCCAAATTTTTCGAACACTCTTATTTTATTGCATTTTTGCATTTTTTTATCGAAATATTATGTAGTTTGTAGGAAAAAAATTGAGACGCAGTAAGAGCGCTTTGGTAGCAAATTTTCATTAAAGGATTCAAATTTCAATAAACTCAATTTGCTGTTAACCTAAGGTTTGTTGGCTAGGAAACCAGTTTTCTCTGAAACATTTTAAGTTTATTTCCGAAAAATGTTTCCACATTTTCAAACAATAAGTTATTTTGATAAAATATGGTACATTGTTTCTACTATATAGGCTATACCGGTAACCAGATTGATGCCTGCTTGTATTAGAGAGACATATTTGCTATTAAAAACATTTTAATGAAAATTCACTTCTATAACGCACTTGCTGCGTTCAGACTTTTTAATATTTACTTTTCGGTCACCAAAAATTTAAATCATTGGGTAAATATCATTTCTTTTCAACTTTTATAATTATTTAACTAACCATTTTTTTAAACTCATTCTAAATTCTGGATTTTTTCCTTTCTGTCATTCTTCCATCTTCCGTACATGCATTTCTAATATATTTTGTAAGCTATCCACCCAACGTAACTCCTTCTTACTCCAGAAACAGTATGTTTCAGCTCTTGAGGTTCTAAATATAAACGTAGACACTATTTCTCTGGCTTCACAAATGTTCTTTTTCTTCTCTGTAACCGGTTGGCTACTTGAGAGCATCATACGACAGAAGAAAATTAAATGAATTTATACGCATTCAAGAAAACTACAAATTCAAATCCGTTGCTACATTATGATGTTTTGATCAAAAAATTCTTTAAAAATAAAAATAGAATAAAAAATTACAAATGACGTCTTCAAAATGTCTACCTAGACATGTGTCAATATTTATCATGAAAATAGAATTAAATTAAACTATACCAAAAATAACTATAACAACAATTACAATTATTTTTTTTAATTTCAACAACACACCACGAGGGCTTACAGCCTAAATACTATCGTACCGTGGGTGTTGACAAGGAGGAAAGAGGCAACTTGTTAATTTTGGACTTGAAGGTTTGGAGGTTCGGAGGAGAAGAACATGTGCCGGCAAGGAATTCCACAACTTGGAAGTCCTCGGGACAAAAGAGCGGGCATAACAAGATGCTCTAAGTCTGATGACCTGGACAGTAAAAGGGTGCATTCGCTCTGTTCCCCTGGTAGATCTGTTGGGGGCAGCAGGTGGGGGAACTATGGAGGAAAGCTCCTCTGAGCAGTGCCCGTGCAGATATTTATAAAAGAGAGAGAGGTCACCAACGGCACGTCGGTGGGCAAGGGATGGCAGCCTTTGGGTGAGGGTAGGGTCACCGATGAGGCGTATATCTCTCTTTTGAATGGAGTCCAGGATAGCGAGTGTAGAAGCGGCAGCTGCACCTCAGATGTGAGAGCAGTATTCGAGGTTTGGCCTTATTTGTAAAGTATATAAGGTATAGAGATTAGCTGGTGAAAAGTATTTGCGAGCCTGGAAGAGGAAACCTAATTTCTTAGCAGCCGCTTCTGCAATTGATGTGACATGTTGGTGCCAATTAAGATTTCGATCCACAGAAATGCCAACAAGAGAAAATGACTCATTACTTTGAATAACTTGATTGTTCATTGTGATGGGTCTAGGGCTGGTGTATCTCTTGTGAGAAAGAAAGCAAGACTTAGTTTTGGTGGGGTTGAATTGTACAAGATTTCTACTTCCCCAGTCTAATATTTTTTGGAGATCCACGGAGACAGAACCCTCAATGAGTCTGCGATCCTCATCTAATTGGGCTAAAGAGACAGGCTTAGAATATTGTATATTTGAATGGAGGGTGCTGTCGTCTGCGTAGCTGTGAACTGGGTTGGATGTGCTAGGGAGAACGTCATTAATGTGGAGAAGAAACAAAGTAGGGGCTAAAGCTGAACCTTGAGGAACTCCTGCATTAATTGGCTACAGTTTAGAGGAATGGCCATCCACAACAACAGATATGCTCCTGTTGGAGAGGAAATTTGCTGTCCACATACAGAGTTTTGATGGTAGGCCATAGGCCGGAAGTTTATTAAGCAGCGCTGCGTGCCAGACCTGGTCGAATGCTTTGGATATGTCTAGAGCAACAATCTGGGGTTCACCGTGTTGTTCCATGGACTTGTTCCAAGAATGGGTGACAAAGGAAAGGAGGTGTGCAGTCGATCTGCGCATCCTAATCAATACTGCCTGTCGTGGATTAGACTGTAATTTTCAAGAAATTTTAGTAATTCGGTGTTTATATACTTTTCCATCACTTTAGAGACGACTGAAAGGAGAGAAATAGACCTGTAGTTGCTAGGAAGCGCTTTGGATCCTTTCTTGGGGATGGGTTATACTCGAGCAGTTTTCCAGTTACTAGGGAATATGCCTTTATTATTAGATATCTGAAACAGACGAGTCAGGACAGGAGCAAACTCTGGTGCGCATTTTTTGAGAACAATTGCTGGGATCTCGTCAAGGCCAGAGGCTTTCCTGGTATTAAGAGAAGAGAGCATCTTTTGTACCTTTTTAGTTTTGAAAATGATATCCGTCATTTTATGCGCGACATTGGGGACTGTTGGTGGTTGAACATTTGAAGGTGGGTTGAGAGTAGAATTGCCGGCGAACAACGAAGCAAAAAGTTCAGCCTTGCCCAGGGCGGTAGAAACAATTTCATCCCCTGAGACAAGAGGTGGGAACGTGCTTTTGCAGAAATTATTCCCAATAGATTTAGCAAGAGTCCAGAAGGGTTTGCCGCCGTTGGAGCTTAAGAGAACTTTGTTTTTGATGTGGTTATTAAACGAGTTTTTTGCCTCAGAAAGAATGCGGACATAGCGGTTTCTTGCGTCGTTAAATGCTTGACGATTTTCTTGACTGGGATTGTGTAGAAGCGTTTTGTGAGCTTTGGCCTTTTCAAGTCTGGCCTTGTCACAGGATTTAGAGAACCAGGGCTTTTGAGTGGCTGAAGAGGTTTTCTGTGTACGTGGGATAAATAATTCCATGCCAGCTTGGATAATTGCGGTGACGTTTTGTGAGATATCAGAGGGGTCAGGATGAGAGAAGCAGACAGACGCCCATGGAAATGAGGAAAAGTAATCCCGCATTTCGTCCCAGTTTGCGGAGTTGTAGTGCCAAACGATACGTGGGTCTGATGACTGTGTGACCTCGGGTTGCATTGCGCAGAAAGCAGTGACCATGCCGTGGCCTGAGCGACCAAGGGGGGCGGTGACTGATATCTTATAGCATTCAGGTTGTGTAGTAAGAAGGAGATCCAAGGGATTTGAGCTGTGTGTTGAGATACGAGGAAAGTAAGTAGGTTGCTGAACCATATTGGCTAAAGAATTGCTGACTGCAAAGGCCTCCGCTGCTCTCCCTTGTGGATCGGTTTTTGAAGATCCTAGCCATTCCTTATTATGGACATTGAAGGCAACAAGAATAGTGGCCTCGGAGGAAGGATATTCAGAAATCAGATCGACGGTTTTTTCAGAAAGGTAGTCAAAGAGCTGGACAAAGTTGTTGTCAGAAGGTGACCGGTAAATGCAACAGATGAATTTAGTTGCAGCCCTGAGAGAGTTTTATCCATAGTATGTCTTTTCTCCCAGCAAACAATAACAGCAATAAATTAGACTCTATACATACAACGAAAATATCGACACACATCAATATATTATCTTATTACAACTATTTTAAATATAGTTAGACATATTTTGTTTCAACTATTAAATTAAAAAGCAGAACTTCCAAAAAAGGGAAATCCATTAGATCAGTTTGCTCATTTAAAACAGGTAGCCCTTGTCGTGCATGTGCTTTTTTATTTCTAAAGTTTCCAAAAAGTCACGTTTGTGCTGGTCATTACAAAAATGTAGTGGGTCTATGCGGTTTATCTATTGTGGGTCTATATTGAGTATCAATTATATAAGCACACTTGGAGAACACAAACCACCACAACACATTTTAAAAACCTGAATAATTCATCTTTGATTACGCTAACTTTGTTAGTGAAACGATCGCCCGGTTAAAAAAATGTATTTTGATGATTTGGGTTTTCCAAGTGTGCTTATCAATGCTCATCACAGGTTCCAATCTTCACAATTATATGTTTTATCGCAAATGCAGATTTGTCAGCGTGGTTATTTCTAAGTGAAGAAATATATTCTTTGTATGTGGTATTAAAATTTCTACACGTACGACCGATCTGGATTGCGTTACAGTAGGTACAGGCTAATTTATAATATCTAGCTTTTGTCAACAGACATAATTTTTCTTTATTAAATAACGTGTTGTGTAGTAATATGTAAAGCTACCTTTGTATTTGGGTAGGCATTTAAAATATTTGAAATGTTTTCTGAAATGTTTCCAAAATAAGTCATCGAAACATACTGGTTATCTTTTTTGCCTCTAATATTTGGATAAATTAAATGAAGCGTTGAATTGTTTTAATTATTTTCTCTCTATTATTTTTATTTATCGTTTTGACCGAGTAGCCATTATTAAGTTCTTTATGGATATGGACCCCTTCTTCGTGAAAAGTAAATATATAATAAACTAAAACAGGATTGATAACACGGCATTTATGTACTATACAAGGAGAAAGGTTTAAGGGCAAAGCCGCAAGGAGACAACCGCAAACACGTGTTTCAGGCTAATTAGCCATCATCAGTACGGTATAGCCAGGTGAAGATGGTAACACTCTGGATAAAGATGGAAAAATATACGGAGTCCCAACAGGCAACCAGTGCACAATTGCAGCAACATTTGGAAGACCCTCAATCCGAGGGAAACAACCAAAAAAGCTACGGAGGCAAAGAAATCACCTGCGTGAACATCCGGAGCCCAGGAAGTTATATTAACTAAAACAGGATTGATAACACGGCATTTATGTACTATACAAGGAGAAAGGTTTAATATATATATATATATATATATATATATATATATATATATATATATATATATATATATATATATATATATATATATATATATATATATATATATAAGTTCTTGTGATTTTTTGCTAACTCAATTAAAAATGAGGGCCAATTATCACCAGTCTTATTAGATAACAAAACAGAAGTAGCTTTAAATGACTTTATTTGGTAAAAGTAACATTACATACTGAAAGACATCAAATAGATATCAGCATTTTCGAAACTGATTTAGAAAAACCTCTGGCTAATGGACTTGAGCTTCCGAAGCCATCTAATTCATTTTAATTAACTAACTGAATGATTAGCATTCGGCAACGTTGAATGCAATGTACACCTTTTATTATATTACAATAACCATACTTTCTGGACAATATTTTTTTAGATTACAGTTGGGGCAGGTTTTATTTAGTTGTTAATTCTGTTTGCGTACAGTTCTACCATCTATCCGAGACTGCGAAAAACACCTAGAAATAACAGAGAGCTTTTTAGTGCATTTTCGTAGAAAAAATTCACTAATGGAGAGATCCCGACTTTTGAATTTTGAAAAATTTTTTGCAAATGAGCGCGAACTAGGACCCCTAGAACCCATATCCGGGGTCAGTTTTAATTTTTATATGTTTATATATATATATATATATATATATATATATTTATATATATATATATATATATATATATATATATATATATATATATATATATATATATATATATATATATATATATATATATATATATATATATATATATAGTATATATATATATATATATTTATATATATATATATTTATATACATATATATATATATATATATATATATATATATATATATATATATATATATATATATATATATATATATATATATATGTTTCACACCGATAACTCAAAAAATAATGGGCCGATTTCGATAAAATTTGACATGTACGTTTCTTTTGTAAATAGCTTGGATAAGTTCGTTAGTCAGGAAAATCGGACCAGGTTTTCCGGGAAAATTTTGAGTTTTCATTCGAAAAAAATTCTTATCTCAAAAAGTAATAAGCCGATTTTAATAAAATTTTGCATGTACCTTCCTTTTGTAAATGGTCTTGATGAGTTTGTTGTCAGGAAAATCAGACGAGGTTTTCCGGGAAAATTTTGAGTTTTCATTGGAAAAATTTTTTTATCTCAAAGAATAATGGGCCGATTTTGAAAAAATTTGGCATGTACCTTCCTTTTGTAAATATCTTTGATAAGTTCGTTAATCAGAAAATTCGGACGAGGTTTTCCGGAAAAATTTTGAGTTTTCATTTGAAAAAATTTTTTATCTTAAAAAATAAAAAATCTATGATAACCAAATTTGGTAGGTAGGTTTATGATATAAAAAGTAAACTATACACCAAAATTTAGATTTCTAGGTTACAAGAAAAAAAGTTATAATAAAATATTTTGTGCCAGATCATTTTTATGAAAATTCACTACCATAACGCACTTGCTGCGTCTTCGACTTTTTATATCTTTTAGCTAGTGTGTTTCTCTGTGTTCATAGCTTCCTATAGATGGTGAAAACATCACCACAACAAAGCTATGCAAATTCATTCATAAACGATACGCAATATACAGGCAAAATGTTACGTTACGTGGGAGAATTTCGTCATCCACGTGCAATCGGTAAACAAACATCCCCCATTTCGCCACTTGCTTATTTACGAATACCTCTAAATGTCTGAATCTAGACACGTGGATGGAACATATTGGATGTTTCAATGCTGATTATAAATGACATAAACAACATAATTATGAAGTTCCAATAGAATTTAATGTTCCTCTTAAATAAAACGTGTCATTTATAATTCTACAAACAGATAATTATGATTAAGTGAAGATTGGAACCTCTGATGAGCACTGACAAGTACACTTGGAGAACCAAAATCACCACAACACATTTTAAAAAAGACCTGACGATCGTTTCATTAACCAAGTTATCGTCATCAGAGGATGACAAATTCTAACTATTTTAAAAACTAACATCACCTTATATACCGGATCTTAGGTAAAGGGACTGAACTGAGATGGAAAAATAAACGCAGACAAATTCTGCAGCGTAATGTATTTTTATCGCAGGACGAGGCCTACACTGTCCCTACTAACTTATCTAAAATGTGTCCATCTCTAGTAGTTTTGGAAAGGTTCAACGACACCTAAATTAACATAGTTTGCTTTGTCAGAACTATCTGTATTATTATGTTATCTCTTTTTAACACGTCCTAGAGATAATATAATAATACAGATAGTTCCGACAAAGCAAACTATGTTAATCTAGGTGTCGTTGAAGCTTTCCAAAATTACTAGAGATGGACACATTTTAGTTAAGTTAGTAGGAACAGTGCAGACCTCATCCCGCGATAAAAATACAATACACTGCAGAATTTGCCTGCGTTTATTTTCCCATCTCAGTTCTGTCCCTTTACCTAAGATCCGATATATAAGGTGATGTTAGTTTTTAAAATAGTTATAATTTTTCATCCACTGACGACGCTAAGTTGGTTAGTGAAACGATCGTCGATCAGGTCTTTTTTTAAATGTGTTGTGGTGATTTGGGTTCTCCAAGTGTACTTGTCAGATAATTATGATTCTAGATAATTGTTCCAGCTTTTTACTAGAGATATAATTACCCTGATATTTTGTGAAATAAAAGCAGTTATATGTAGATTTCTCGCAGACGATTTTTTTATGACAGTTTAGCATACTTCCCAGACAGCACAGACAAATTCTGAGACTATACCAGGAATGTTTCGAAAGAACATTCAAACATCCCCAGAACATTCTCACAAGGTACAATATATATTCATAGAACATTCTATGAACATGAAAATGGGACAGATTCTGTCATACTAATAAGGTTCTTAGAATGTTATTCATAATATTCTTAGGAGCTCCCAGTATCTTTTGAAAATGTTCCACAAACATTCAATGAATCTTCTCAAAATGTTCATACATATACTCATGGGAACACTGGCTTTTTAAAAAAGATATACAGGCTGTTTCGCATAAGAAACGACACAGAGCAGGGGCATGTAGGTGAACCTAAAATATCTTACTCCTATACTAAGGTTCATCCCTGAGAAGTTATAGGCCTTCAAAGTAGGGTTTTAAATTTCGAAAAAAAAATCAATATCTCAGTAATATTTCAACTTAGAAAAACCAAATTTGGTACACGTTTTGGGTGTACCAAGAGCATTAATCGTTGGTGAGTAGAGTTCAATCGAAGCATTTCAAAGGGTTGAATAGGGGTGATGCACCCATAAAATGTGACAGAAATTCTTAACCTATTGGCGGATCTAAAAAATTATTATTTTCTTTTATGGGGAAGTAAATTACTCCTGTTATTTTTCAAAAAAACTTTTGTCGTTTTCAAGAAAAACCCGAATAATTAAAGACACATATTATTAATTCATTGATTGTTGTTGCCCTTACTTGGTGAAACTTGTCCATACTACATACAGATTTGGAGACTACTTCTCTGGCTTCACTGTTGGTTTTCGTTGGTGAAGGACGTAGCCAGCGCGTAAGCTAACTGGAGCAAAAGGCCCTTACGAATTCTGGATGCTCTAGGATGTTCTTCAACGTTTCTCTGACTATAGTTTCGCTGCTTGACAGCATTCTCAGACAGATTAAAATTGAATTAGTACGAAATCATGACAACTACAAATAAAGATATGTTGATATGTTATGATATGATGTTTTGATCGAAAAATTTATCAAATTGAAAATAGAAATGAACTACAGATGGCAGATGAGGCTTTCAAAATATCTACGTGATGTATGTCGATATTTAACATAAAATAGAACTAGCCTATAATAACTATGATAACAGTTACAACAATAAAATAACTAAACAATAACAGTATAAAAGCAGTCTCTATACAACGAAAATATCGACATACATCAACTCATTATCTTATTACAAGTTTTTTGAAAGAATAGTTAAATTTATTTTCTTTGGCTTATTTAATTAGAAAGAAGAATATCCAAGAAAGGGGAATTCATTAAATCAGTTTGCTCGTTTAAAACAAGGTAGCTATTGTCGTGTGTGTGCTTTTTGACTTCCAAAGCTTCAAAAAAGTCTAGTTTACGCTTGTCATTATAAAAATGTAGTGATTGTATGCGGTTATTTACTGCAGGTCTATGGTCTGTATCAATAATATGATTTGCAAATGTAGATTTGTCAGCGTGGTTATTTCTAAATGCAGAAATATGTTCTTTGTATTGGGTGTTAAAATTTCTAGAAGTTTGACCTATGTAGATTGCGTTACAATGTGCACAAGCTAATTTATAAACTCCAGCTTTTGTCAGGAAATAAGATTTTTCTTGAGCGTTAAATAGTAAATCACGCGTCGTGTTGTAAGATTTAAAAGCTACCTTTGTATTTGTACAGGTATTTAAAATTTTTGAAATGTTTTCTGAAATGGTTCAAAATAAGTTATCGAAACGTATCTGTTGTCTTCTTTGTCTCTAATATTTGGATAAATTAAATTAATCGCTAATTCGTATTCTTTTCTCTCGATCATTTTATCTATTGTTTTAACAGGGTAGTCATTATTAAATGCTGTTTGCTTAATTATTGAAATTTCTTTTTCAAAATTGTTTTGTGACATAGGTATTGAAAATGCACGATGTATCATGTAGGCTGAAAGCTTTTGTGAAAAAGGGTGACATGAATCGTATGGTATGGTTGTGTCAGTGAAAGTTGGTTTCCTATATATTGAAAAGTCAAATGAATTATTTTCTAACTTTCTAATTGTTAAGTCTAAAAAATTTATACAACTGTTAGCTTCTTCTTCTAAAGTAAACTTAATATTTATGTGAAAGTTATCAATAAAATTAAAAAATTCATTTAATTCTGTATGACTACCTTGAAAACATGTTAAATTTCATTTTAACGCAATCTACATAGGTCAAACTTCTAGAAATTTTAACACCCGATACAAAGAACATATTTCTGTATTTAGAAATAACCTCACTGACAAATCTACATTTGCAAAACATATTATTGATACCGAACATATACCTACAGTAAATAACCGCATACAACCACAACATTTTTATAATGACAAGCGTAAACTAGACTTTTTTGAAGCTTTGGAAGCCAAAAAGCACACACACGACAATAGCTACCTTGTTTTAAACGAGCAAACTGATTTAATGAATTTGCATTTCTTGGATATTCTTCTTTCTAATTAAATAAGTCAAAGAAAATAAATTTAACTATTCTTTCAAAAAAGTTGTAATAAGATAATGAGTTGATGTGTGTCGATATTTTCGTTGTATAGAGACTGTTTTTATACTGTTATTGTTTAGCTATTTTATTGTTGTAACTGTTATCATAGTTATTATAGGCTAGTTATATTTTTATGTTAAATATTGACATACATCACATAGACATTTTGAAAGCCTCATCCGTCATCTGTATTTCATTTTTATTTTCAATTTGTGAAATTTTTTGATCAAAACATCATATCATAACATAGCAACAGATCTTTATTTGTAGTTGTCATGATTTCGTGCTAATTCAATTTTAATCTGTCTGAGAATGCTGTCAAGCAGCGAAACTATAGTCCCAGAAACGTTGAACAACATCCTAGAGCATCCAGAATTCGTAAGGGCCACTTGCTCCAGTTAGCTTACGCGCTGGCTACGTCCTTTACCAACGAAAACCAACAGTGAAGCCAGAGAAGTAGTCTCCAAGTCTGTATGTAGTATATTATTAATGTTACTTAAAATCATCAAAAATTCAATAGATGCCTATCAAATTATCATGTTGAAAATTTTCTATAAGTTATCGATAGCAATTTTTTACTTTCTGTTGTTTGAGTTATCTGTTTTCCAATAAATTATACTTATTCATACTTTTTTCCTGATTGTCAAATTTGACCTATACATAAGTTTATTGGCAAATATTTAATTTTCGATGATTCTTAGTAAGACTGATAAAATATGTTTCTTTACTTATTCGTGTTTTTCTGGAAAGCAACAAAGTTTTTTGAAAATAACAGGAGTAACAAAGCTTTAGAGTTAAATTCCTCATAAAATGAAATATTTTCTTAAATCCACCAATCTGTTAAAAAATTGTCAACCCTTTCAAATGCCTTAATTGAACTCTACTACGATTGATTAATGCTCTAGGTACACTCAAAACGGGTACTAAACTTGATTTAAGTTAAAGTATTACAGAGATTTTTTTTTTCGAAATTTGAAACCCCACTTTGAAGGCCTATAAGTTCTCAGGGCTGCAAATTAATATAGAGGTAAGTTGCGTTAAATCACCATATTTTACGTTTACCTACATGCTCCTGCCCCATGTCGGTTCTTATGCGAAACACCCTGTATACATTTTTTGAATTATACAGAAGTTAAGAAAATGCAAAGATATGAAATATTGGATTTCTCTTCAAAATTTACTGATTTTCCACCATTTAATTGGCCTTTTATGTATTTTCGTATAAGCAAGCCAAACAGGCTAGAATTTGAACTTCAATCACTCACCCTTGTGTAGGTTATCATATTGTTCCAGTGACTAGATACACCTGTAAACTCAAGTTCAGATAAGTAATAAGTCTACAATTCGAGTATTGCACATTTATTCAGATTAAGTATGTACAAATGAAGGGTGCAGGAAAAGAACAGGCTTAGTCACATTTTTACGATTTTGAGATATACCACTTTGAAAGTTTAGAAGTCCACCATTTTTTTGTTTAACTGATAATTACTACAAAAATTATATTATTTTGTCTAATGGTTATCTCAGATCATATGTTCGCAAGTGCATCCTTTTTTTGTAATGTTTAGTAGTTATATTAGTTGGCTATTTGGCCAAAGTACATTGGGAACTATGTAACAAGCATTTTTGGGTTCTGATCTGATGTGTATGTTTTATATTGGTTATGACGGTGAAATAATTGGAATTAGTACTTATGTAGTTATAATAATTTCGAAAAATATATAATCAAATACATTTTTTGAAGAAAAAATCAAAAGTATTCATGTTTCACGTTACAAAATCATCACAAAACTTCTCCAACTATTGCAACTACTTGAAGAAAAAATCAAAATTATTCGTGCTTCAAGTTAGTAAAGTGGTCCTGGGCCTCAGTTCCACAAAATCTCTTCAATTCTTGCAAATTTTTGTACTTCAGGGCATTAATCGGGATAATATATACAAGAAATAATACAGTGAATTGAAGAAACTCGCTAAAAGAAAATTAATGTTTACCTTGGTAAGCATAATTTGGTAGGCGAAATTCTTCATCAGCGAGACCTGCCCTATATCCTCTCGACCTGCCTATGATTTCGCCTGTTTCCCAGGCGCCGTTAAAGGATGTTCTAAACGATACGAGTCGTTCATGGTCATGTTGTACTTTATGTTCCATAATTGGCCTAGATGGAAATGGGCACTTCTTTTTGTAAAATGAATCCAAGTGCTTCGACCAGTTACGGAACATGCTTTGATAACGCTCAAAGACGATAAAAGGACATGGTTTTATCCGTGCATCTTTGAACACCTGGATCCAATCCCTTGGCAGTTCTGCTCGAGTCTTTTGGTTGATTAAACCCATTTTTTTGTCACATTCGAGATGGGAATGCACTCGTATTGGAAAAATTACTTGGACCGACTGAAAGCTTTTTTCTTCATGAACTAAGTGGTGTAGAAATCTAAACAGTGTGAAATACTTGTTTTGCTCGCCACAGTACTTGCAAAATATGGATAATTTTGTTACATTGGGACTCAAACAATTGTATACAAAATGATGCAACAACGATCACACATCGACATTTTCCGGATACATGTAAAAGTAACTCTCTGCTGTGGATAACACATGAATGTTAAAGATATACACGAATAATTGTCGTTTGTAATAGATATCATTCATGGGAATGTTTGGAACTGGCAGGTTTTTTGCAAAATCTAGGCAAATGGCCTCTTTGGTTGTAGATGTTCTACAAGTTTTGTTTGCAGCTCTCTTTCTTGCATAAAAAGTAGCTGCCTTAAGTTTGTGTAATTGGTTTGCGCTTATTAAGCGTTTAATTTAGGCGTTAATTTCAAAACACGTCTTCTGGGAATTGGTTCCCCCGTTTTTATTTTTCCAGACATTTTATTTTCGCCAAAAATTCATCGCACGTACTGCACGTGTCCGTACGGGGGTAACCAAAGGAAATTTTGAAGTCATTGTTAAATACTGTTCTGTATGATTGATATGAGACTGCTGAGTTGTATTCTGTGCAAAAAATCCTATACATTTTTCGTATATTCAATTCTTCAGAAAGGTACACTTTTGAAGAATCATGTAAGCTATAGTGGCTGTTTCGTCCAGGGAAGGACGAAATATGACGTCTAGTTAATTTCAGTTGATCATCATTTAATCGCCAAGGTCTGTTATTATGCTTACCACAACCATCCTTTGGAATAGAACCAAGTTTTAAATTTCTGACTAGGTATTCTATCTTATATCATTATACCGTGAATTGACATAAATGCCTTCCTACACACTACTGTATCTTTGGTGATATCGTTAACAACATTTCGAACTGTAAACTTATAGGTAGCTTCATTAAATGACGCTTCCTGTTCTGTTTTCCTTGGGCTTCTTCTTTTTATAGGAAGCGCAGTAATCAGTCCACATAAGTAGGCATTTTGTAGGTCAGTGGACTCCAATAAATTAAATTCCTTTAATATCGTTTGCCTCCGTTCTCCGGAAACTACCGTAAAACATTTCAGCCGGCAGTTACAGTCCTTCCCCGCAACATGGCTTTGGAGGTTAAGTTTTTTGTTGACTTCTGCAAGTCTACCGTATTTTTTCCTTTTCCGTGTTAATTTCGCGTTGTTAACAATGTTAACTGCACTCACTTCATCACTGTCATGTCTCCCATTATGTTTGTTTGTAAACAAAATACTAAATTACCAGTGTTCGATAAACAGTCGTTTATTTTACAATATTTCATTCGCAGCAAGTGACACACATGTCACCGGACGGCAAAACAAAACCCGACTTATAATCGTAACTAGGGACTCGGCTTGTTTTTTCCCATTTGCGCATGGACTGAGCCTGTTATTTGCCTGTACCACATTTAAAATGTATTGTGTAACTTGTGACTGAGCCAATTGTATTCCTGTATCGTTAGCTCGTATTGTAGGGCAGGGAATATGCTATCGATTGCATCAATATCTCAAAATTCGTAAAAATGTGACTAAGGCTGTTCTTTTCCTGCACCCTTCAAATACAAAGAAATGTCTGAATAAAATATTAATAAAACAGTTAAAATTTCAATAACGTAAAAATCAAATAAATAAAGATACAGTTCTTGAAGTTGCCAGAAAATGTAATAGCCAAATACAAAGTTTCCGAGATGAATAATCACGGTTACCCCCACTGAAGTAACTTGAAATTTGGCTAGACTATTGATCTTACAGACTTTCAGTGTGGCATTAAAAGAATTGCATTACGCAATAGTACTTACACCTATATAGAATACAACTAAATTGGACGGAACATGCTACAAAATCACACTCACTTGCAATTACACAAAACTACAACTGAAAGTCATCGATCAGACCTTTTGACCCTTCCCTTGCATGATTGCTTTCTGCCCTGCTTCCGTGGACTTGATTTTGACTTCTAAAGCTATTTTAATATCCCAATGCCCAATGTTTGTCACCAACAGCATGGATATTCTGGTTGTAAAGGCATACTTTGGCAAAGTGATTCCGTATCTGATAAATTACAGGTTTTATCGTACATTCATATTCATACCATATGTTCAGGTCCACATTTTCTGCACTTTATAGTGATACTTCTCACAGCATTAACTTCTTCCACAGGAGTAAAAAGCCTGAGATGTTGCTTAGACAATTCTATAGATTTGCAGTATTCTTTCTCTTTTCCAGTCCATCCACATCAAACGGTGGTGGTGGTTTATATTGCATGACTTAGGTACTATTGAACATAACACATTTTTTAAATTATATATTATACAATGTAGGTGTACCTAATTCGTAAGATGATCCAGTCTCAAGCAAAAAGCAAAATTGGCGAACCCGTCGTCAGTGTCAGCTACAAGAGATGCTTCAAACTTGTTTCTTTACTGGGTGCGTCTTAGTTCCTGATAACCTCACACCGCGTTTTAGTTGCTTCTGTACTCTGGATCTGTGTTTGCAATTGCACACTGTTCTGCGTGTTCACATCACTTTATTATTTTTAATTAATTGTATTAGAATAGAACCTTATACAACGTTGACCACAATCATTCATTTTGACATTACTTTTTATTTACGTCTAGCGACCATCTTGCCATCTTCCCTTCCCGGCGGCATGGACATGCGCTCTATGCCTAAAGAATGGATGGCCTAAATATGTAATTTGGGATGTGTTTACCATAGACAGGTACCACAATCAAACATGCAAAATAGTTACTATTATAATTTTCACCACTATACCATAATCATCATCTATCTTTTTCATTAAATTTTAAAGTTATATAACATTAGAAGGACATCTCAAGCACATTCTAAGCGAATATTCGGTATAATCATCTATTCAAATATTATCAGTATATTGATGAAGAATTTTCTTAGGTTGTGATTGAATGAATGTACTCAGAATATTCAAGATTGCAGTTTGAAATTCCATAAATGTTATTAGAACATTCCGAAACAAATATTCTGAAAAAAGAATGTTCTCATATTGTGAGAACATTCTGAGAATATCTTGTGTTGTATGGGTTTAATCCATTTGTGTATTTATTATACACTCCATTTACACCACATTTAATTCACAGACGAGGTCGATACAACGTTGGACAACACAGGCATCGAACCTGGAACACCCAGCTTTATAACCTACTCAAACTGAAAGTTATTTAAAAGAGAAAAAACACACACTGGTTTACACCAAGATAAATTTTAAGTTTACAATATTTAAAAAAATTACATTCAAGCAAAATATTTTAATCTTAATTGATTTGGACAAATTTTGCTGGTTGCGGTAAATTCAAGGCACAATATCCCAGTTTTAAATAAGCCAACCAACTAATTCACATTTCATTGATTCTTTTTGTTGCCCTTACTAATGAAATGCATCAAATTGCATTAACAGTATAACCTATATAGTACCAATGTATCATATTTCATTAAAATATGTTGGAAAAAGTACAAAAATTTACTGAAAATAAACTTAAAATATTCCCGAAAAAACTGGTCCGGTTTTCCTGGTCAACGAACCTCTTGAAGCTATTTACACACCTGCCAAGTTATAATTGTTCAGAAAAAGCTTTTTGACAAAAATTAAAAAATATATATTAGCACGAAAATTTGCAAACAATTTCTTCCACCAAAATACACCATTTTTTTGAAATTGGCTTAAGTAATGTTTCACATGAATTATATAATTTACGAAAACTATATTTTTTACAAAAATTCGAAATTTTTTTTGACAATAACTTATTAAACATGTATTATTAATTACCAACATTTCACAAAAAAATATTTTAATGAATACATTAAAAAAATTGCGAAAACTAATATTTTTACACGAAACTTTGCTGGAAAAAAAACGTAAAATTCAAATTAGATACCTACCTAATCTGTAATTAAAATTGAAAAAAAAATGTGTAAAAGTTATTCTTTTAACTTTTCACGGAAATTTTAACTGGTAGCGAATTTTCATTAAAATGTTTTTAATGTAAATATATCTTTTTTTAATAAAGCAGGCATCAAATTTGGTTAACAGTGTAACATATATAGTAGAAACGATGTACGATATTTCATCAAAATAACTAAACAATTTAAACAATTTCTTTCACGAAATTTCGCCATTTTTTTACAGTAATTGTCAAGTGTAATGTTACACGAAAATTATATTTTCACGAATACTTGCTAAACATTTTTTTACGAAAATTATAAAACATATTTTTTACAATAACTCATTAAACATTCATTATTGTTTACCAACATTTCACAAAAATCTTATAAAAAATGATTCCTATAGAAACACTAAAAGAAATTTCTGCGAAAACTGACTAAATATATTTAACACAAGAATTTGCTAAAAGACTACATAAAATTCAAATTAGATACCTACTTTATAATTAAAACTGAAAAAAGGAAATGCAAAGAAAAATATTTTTTAAGTTTTCACGGAAATTTGAACCCAAGAAATGTAAAGAAAAATATAAGTAGAAAAATATATTTTAATGTCACAAACTGTCAGAAATAACGTTACTTAAGCATGTACCCGAAGCAACCGCCTCCCGGAGTTTGAATGCATGTAATTCTGGGTCATATGTTGGGAGTCTTGCATGTTTGAGCTAACAATCGGGCGCGTCCCCCGGCGTGGCTAGGGGGCTATATATATATATATATATATATATATATATATATATATATATATATATATATATATATAACACATCGTAAGACCTTTGCCAAGTTGATGCCGAAACGATGATGCTCTTGGCCATTTTTCTGGGCATTGGTAGAGTTGTAAACGCTACCGCTAGCTCTACAGGGATACCGGGCACCCTCCATGTGTATAAATGCTTTACCATCGAATGAGGAGCTCTTTCGTGGTGATTATTCACAATTTACCCTAGCTGCACGCGGGATCAATTAATTAACACAGCCGGAAACAAACCCAAACGAGATGAGTGATACTCTCGATCTGCAGGCAACTGAATAGATTGTATATTGTAAATTGTTTTAAGTCATATAGGCCTTTAGCCTCGCAGCGCCGCTACCCCGATGAGTCTTTTGTGCATGACTCGTTTTGTAATAGCTGCCCAATATGTTCAGACTCTTCATAATCACCACAACACATATAAGTACACTTGGAGAACCACTTGTTCTCAATTATTACTTCGTTATACTTATGCCCTTGCGATGAATCATTACTTTTTGTCTGTTTTTTTAATTGCCGTTTTCCGTTTAAAGTATTTATAGCGTTACCACATTCACCAATCGTAGCGTCATGTTAAGATCTTTCTACTAACTCTGATTATCACCTAACGAATTAGGTTCGTGAACGGAATTAATCAACTGCTACCATTTACTTACTTATTACTTTAATGTTCAACAAACTACATTAAGTGAATTATCTTTACAAAGCAAAGAGTGCTTGCTTCGTCGTGACTTATGTATGATGATGCTCTTTGTTAGTTGCTATGCCCTCTGAGTAGTAGCGCTCTGGCACTGTTGCCAGACTTATTTATTACTCAACAATGGGCAATTTTGAGCATTGCAACCTACGAAACTTTAGAGTTTTCCTCAATATTGAAAAGTATCCGTACCGTGATTTAAATTTAAATTTCGATGAAAATAATTTTGCATCACAACATGTATTCTCTTTCTTGCATTAGTGTATGCATATTTCTATCAGGCCATGTAATGTATTTTGTTTTCAGCTTCATTAAATTTAGCTTTCTTCGTGATTAACTGTATCAACTTATATTTAAATTACACTTATAATTCAATAGTTAGGTGTTTACAGATTTACGTTTCGTTCTCCCTCCTCGTTAACAAAAACAACCATCCTGTTCCCATGCGATGACTCGAGATATGTTTTCAATGGATCCGGAAAGTATTTCATGAACGGAAATCCAGTCTTGTGTCCTTCAAATCCACTATTAACTCACAATCACAACAGTTCTCATTCATGTAATCAATGGTTCGTCATTACACTCTTTTATATTTGGCTATCAGCGTAAACTCATCACTATTTAAGTCTTCTTTTTTTCTGCAAGCGTTCTTGCTCACGATTCAGTTCGTGACAAAGATAGCTTAGAGCTGATTTTAAATTCCTTTTTGTAGAACTCACTTTACTCACTATACTATGCTTTTCAGAGATGTGCATCCGAAACAAACTTTGCAGAGTATATACTACTAACTCTCAGGGTTAGCCGGGTTGGTCGAGCGGAGACAAATTTAATCTATGGACCTTGAAAGGAGGCGTGGGTTCGAATCCCACACATTTTGCGACCTCGGTAAGAGTGTTGACCTTGAGAGCAATGTTGACCTTGAGATCAATGTTGACCTTGAGAGCAATGTTGACCTTGAGAGGACGCAACCTTTAGAGGAGTAGTGATTTTGGTAGGAGGCAATCTTGAGAGGAGTGTTGACCTTGGAAGCGGGAGGAGGAGGAGAATGGTGCTGTAGAAGTCGCATACATTACCTACTACTTTTCAATACTTCCAAGTATATGTATACCTATCTCAGTAATTATTTTATAAAATTGTACCTTATCTGTATCTATAATTGTGTTGTTTCTTTAACGTCGGCCTATTTCTGCAACTCTGGCCACTCACGGACGCTAAGGAGCGGTTTTACCTGACCAACCTTCAAATTATACCAAAATCTCCTCTTTTGTAGGCAGAGTAGGAATCGTCTCCGTTCCCAGCATTGCATCGTATAAGGCACCGACGGTTTAACGCCCCCTCCAAGTGCGGAAGGTGCAAGTATTCAGCTTGCCTCGACATGGCGCCACTGATTGTTATTTTTCAGTATATACTGTGTTAATTAATTATCAATAGTCTCTGAAAAAGTATTCAAGAGGTTGCGGTAGGATGCGGACGCGGAACCCCGCGCAGCGTGCCGACGTTCCACATGCTACCTTAATTAAGACAACGCTCTTTCTAGGTGTTAAACGTTTTGTGAAAAGGAGTTTATTATTATATACAAAAAGAACATATGAAGTTCTAATGAATTTACGTCGACTCCACAACTTCAAACTAATTCATGTTACGTTTACAGTCGATCTGAATCTATACTTATGCGTTATAAATATTTTAGTCGATATTGAGTTAACTTACTTCTGAGTTTTACTAACAAACTTCCTAAACGAATTTGAAGTTTATGTAACAAACGTGACAAGATGCCTTAAATATGCAATGAAGTACAACACGCTTCTTGTCCGAAATGAAAGCTTGTGTGATCTTTTAGTCTATATCATAATTGACAAAGTAAACATTATTACTTCGCATCGTTAATATGATGCATAAAAACATAGCAGTATACAATGTACAAAATACAAGGTGGCCACTTAAAAACAAAACCGGCGCGTTTTAGGGCACTTATCGAAATTTTGTTCTAAATTACTTAAAGAAGTAAGTTTTGCTTTCAAGAGGAAAGACTTTTATAATTATTTACAACATCGTAACACCAACCCATAAGCGGTGCTGCGATCCACCCCTAAAATCTTAAGTGACAAGGGGGGTCAAGTAGCACATCATTTTAGAGCTGGTGTAAATTCCTTTTCAACGGTGTGTTATATTTTCAGTTTGAGCTAGTGTCTTTTGAGGAATTGACTCCTAAAAATAAAAACAGGTTTTCTTCAATTTGCTACAAATATCGTCACGTTTTGTTGATTGTTTTATCTGATTGTCACTCACCAAAAAGGGAGAGTTGATAATTTTTTAATTGTTACTGATAATAATTGAATTGTGTTCTTCGGTTTCTTTATTTGTGAAGAAACCTTAGTGTTCGAGTCATCTTTATTTTATTTGTCCATCTGCTTATTATTGCTTATGCAGATATTCAACAAATGGTAGTTTACTCGATTGCAGAGAGGGTGAAATGATTTCACTTTTTTATGAAACAATCAATGTGCTAATGCAGCAGCAAAATTACTTAATTAACAACATTTAGATAAGAATGTTAGTGGAAACTATGTTTTGGAGTTAGTACCAAAGTTTCAAGAGACCAGGTCTGTTTGTAATAAAAAGCGAAGTGCTGAAAGAAATGAAGCGGTAGAAGTGGCGATTCTTGGTCATGTTGTGCCGAACCCCAGGACGATTACGAGGCAACTGGCAAGTGAATCTGGTTTTGGGCGAACTACCATTCAAAACATTCTGAAGCCTCATAAATTCCACCCATACAAAATTTATCTTGCACACGAACTAAATGAAGATGACTTCGGCGGCTATTTAGACTTTTGTGAATTGATTAGTGAACCAGTGGTAATTGATTCGAATTTGTTTTCACAGTTGCGTTTCAGGTGAGTGTTCGTTTTTCCTAAACGGTACCCTGAATTCTCATAATTGTCGCTATTGGACCAATTTTAGTCACAGATTTTTTCACAGCACTCATACACAACTCCCGAAAAAACTCAATGTTTGGGCTGCAATTTTTGGTGACCATATTGTTGGTCCTTTTGTTCCTTACCTGGTAATCTGACTAGGGATATGTACTTGGAATTGGTAAAAAACACCATTAATCCAATCTCGACTGACATTACCGAGAATGATGAGCATTGTCTGGAAGACCAGTTAGTATTTCAGCAGGATGGAGCTCCTCACACCGATTTGGAAATCTGTGGGTTGGGAGAAGAGGTTCCTTACGATGGCCCGCATGATCGCCAGATTTATTACACCTAGGTTTCTTTTTATGGGGGTCCCATAAAAAGTAAAATTATTATACTTAGACCGAGTCCTTACAAGATTTACGTAAACGATACAGTACAGTGCAGAGCTCAGTTAAGACACAACAATTGTTCTCTTTACCAAAGTTGGGAGAAGATCCAGAAAGCAAAATGAACATAGAAGAATTGCTACCAATGGAACTGGAAAACGTCCCTTTGCACGACGTAAGCAACATCAGGGCTCAGCTGCAGTCTATAAAAAGTAGAATTCCCAACAAAATTAGACTCCCGTTGTACCACACAAGTGTTTGGACGATCCTACTCTACATCATACTAATCCTTCTAGAAACAATATTTATTACAGTTTTTGTCAAAAGAAGATGTGCCCAGAAGAATGAAAGAAGCAAAGCAGAAGCGGAAAATCCCTTAAGAATTCCGAAACTCAAGGGTTCCGTCCTCTAATGGGGGGAGGAGTTAACACATGGTTTCCCACGATATGTCACGTAGATGTATCAAGTTACATTTGCACGCAGCAGTTCCCATAAGCAGATTCTACGAATTATGCCGACCGTTGCAGATAGTGCCAGCAGTGCGAAATCAGAAGAAGCTAGATCTGCATGTTCTCGTGAGAACCTGCAACGAACACTCCTCCGATTATTATATAAAGCCATTGTTTTGTGTAATATTTGCTCAGTATTATTTTAGGCAGTAACTATGCTAGTTTGTTGTCAAATAGTTTAAGTAGTTTAATAAAAAAATTATTAAAAAGCAACCTAAGTGTTGTTAATTCGCGTTTGTTCTGTATGGTTTGGATAATGAACTAGAGTCTGACCTTATAAGCATATAACTCCAGGAAACACACAAAATACCTATTACCAAGTGAAATACATTGTTACTCCGGTTTACGGCTTTAAAATTAAATTTAATTATTTATTCAAAGCTTGTTAAGTTACAATTCATTATAAAATACGAGAACTGCAAAGACACAAGCTAAGTCTAATACAGAACTAATTAAAATTATAGATCTACACATATTTAATAACTCGGGTGGTATGATGTCAGATCACATGACATCAGGCCATCGATGTGGAAGTTTACAATAAAAAGACTGAATTGCATTATTAAAGTTTACAGAGTTAATGATCTAAATAAACTTGCTAAATTAGATATACGTATTATAAAGGAAACATTTATAAATGCTGAAATTGCAGAATTGCATAAACTATGCTATAATGCAAATTAACAATTAGATTTAAAATATTCCTATATACTTATACACAGGGCGATTACATAACTCCTCCATTCCCAGATGAAAACATAGGTCTTAGTGACCTAGTTTTTCAGGTTAATGTCTTCTAATGGAATTTCTCTTATCTCTGAACTTGACACTTTACTTGGCACTCGGTTCATTATAATGTTTTTATATCTGTACAAACAAAACATTAGTATTATAAGTAATATGATACATAAGATAATAGTTCATATGCTAAAACTTGAATGAAATAGTGGTAATTTTATAGTCTGTAATGTATCTTTCGTATGCTGCATGTGGTGTAAGATGGGCTGTAGATCATCAAGGTTAACTGGATCTAATTTCAGTGGTGTCATTCTTGCTATTTCCTTCTTGAAATTTAGTTGATTCATTTTGATTTCTGGACTCTCTAAATGTGTAATTCGTTTCAAAGGGCTTTTGTAAGCTCGAATAATTTGTTGTCCAAATTGTACTTGGCAATTTTCGGGAATACCAATTATGTAGGCACTTTCTAAGATAACAGTAACTTTGTTATTTGAGCACTTTTTGTTGACTATAGTTTCTCGAGGAAACACTGCAATCCATTTATCGTCGTTTACTTTCTGTATTTTTGGGTGTTGAGCAGGATGGGATGCTGTATACAATTTTCGTATTTGTAGGAAAATTGCATAAGTTGAATCTCACAAGGGCTGTCTTCATTTACTTCTTGCGTACTCTGTGGCAGACATAGATATTCTGCGGCACTAATTTCTTTGCATGGACCACTTGATAAACTGTAGTATCTCTCGGTTAGGATAAGATATTTTTTGATGTGGAATAATAGTATGGAAGGTTAAATTAGAATTTTTTATAGGTACAGAATAAAGGTGGAAATAATCATAAGATACTGACTCTGTTAAAGGTATTTCAATAACAAAAACGAATTGCATTGACTTATAATAAGATTTCACATTAGCGATACTTTCGTAGACTTGAATAGTGTGTCCGGACATTTCATACCGCAAACGTGGTTTATTTTCAAATGAGGATATTGCGTTAGGTTCATTAAGTAAATCCTGTAATTCTATAATAGAGGGATGAAAAACATTTAATTTGGCAAATGTGAAAGCATCTGCCAATATTTCGAAAGTTTCTTTTATAGCAATGGTACCGCTAATCATTTGCATAAGCAACATTTGAATGGTTAAGACAGTCTCTATATTTTCAGTTTTTAGATTGAGTCTATTTATGTTTTCAGTAGCTAAATTGAGTTGGGATTTAAGCTGAATTTGATTACTAGTTATTATTTTTATAGTGTTAGTGAATTTTTCTGTTGCCTCTTGATTTAACGAAATTTGCTCTTTTAACATAAATCTAACGTTATCTTGATTAAGTGATAATTGTTTAATAGCTTTGTCGTACCGCTCGGCATCCTCTTGATCTAGATTACCCGTTGATTGATTTCCAAACTGTTCCTAGGTCGTTGATCAGACCTCTGCGTTTTCTGTTTGTATCCGAAAGTAAGAGTTGTTTTTGCCAGTTTTTCTGCTTCTGCTATATGATAGAATGGTAGGTTTTGATAATTATCTATTTCGTATGTATAATTGTCTCCATAAGAACCGTATTTTAGGCTGCTCTCGAGTTTCTGTTCATTTTCTTTTATATACTTCAATCCGTTTTTTAAAGGTATCATATCAAAGGTTCTAATTATGCTCCAATAATTATTTATATTTTGAGCATTGCCAAGTTTGATGGGCAGCAGCCAGGGTTGTTTTTGATCTTCATTATGGCTATGTCTTCCGTGTTGATGGTCCGGCAGATTGCGATGAATCTGAAACAATAGGAGGTCTTTTCAATTTTATTAGTGGTAATCTTCTTGTGGTATTGGATTGTTGCACTATAGCTTGATTATCTCGAATTTTCTTAATTTTTAATGGACCATTGTACCTTACTCTTGTCTTATTTCTTAGCTCGTCCTTTTGGTACACTTCCATACCTGGTTTAAATGGGTGTGGTTTTAAGTCTTTATTTCTTTTTGCATGTACAGCAATTTTATGTTCCGCTAAAGTTTCTTTCACCTTTTCATATGTTTTGTTCAAAAGTTCATTATGTTTTTGAAGATATTGTTCATAAATTTGCATTTGAGCTTCCTAATGTGACGTAATTATGACCTTCTATAACAAATTAATTTGCATGGGTCTACTGGGTGTATTTGTAAGCATCATTTCTATCTGAGGGGGATGTCTGTCGTACTTGGCTCGTTGACACATTTCACAAGCATCTATAAACTGTTTCACTAATTGTTGCATCTTTGAAAAATAATATCGGGTAGAAATGTGTTTTGTAGTTTCTATTATTCCTCGGTGGTTTGTCTTCCCCTCATGATGAGCACGAATTATTTCCTGTATCTCATCGTCTTCTATTAAAGGTATTATGTATTTTGGACATGATATTATCTCCGGTGCGTTGTCGTTCAAATGTTTTATGTACACTCCACTGAAATCTTTGTACATAGCGTCGGTGTCGAAATTGAAATAGTGTTTTTTATTCAACCCAAAATAATTTTTAAAGAATTCTAATGTTTCTTGTTCGTTATTATTGCGGAAAATTTGAACAAAAAACTGATCCTGTTTTCCTACTCTCAAATGTTGTTATAAAATATTGATTTTGTTTTGATTCGATGCCATCTTCGGATATTTCAATAGCTCCTTTTGGTTCTAAATTAATATTAGAATGATCACTCTCTAGAAGTACACCTTCAAAAGGTTTGATTAACGGTGGGTCTCAAGTTTTCTCGCACAGTCCTGGGTGATGGAGTATTAAATTCGCGATCTTGGTTTCTCTCTTTTTCTTCATCGACATTTGCTATCATTGATTGGTTATTGTTGTTGTTTTCCTTCGTTAAAGTGTTGAGTTCTATGCGAGATAAAGCATCTGCATTGGTGTTGTATTTGCCTCTTTTATAAATTATCTCATAATTAAACTCTTCTAGTTTCAATCGCCATCAGACGAGTTTCGAGTTTGGTTCTTATAAATTCATAAGTCATACAAGTGGGCGGTGTATATATAAATTTTACGACCAAACAGATACAGTCTGAAGTATTTTGCGGCCCATACTATTGCAAGTAATTCCTTTTCAATCGTAGGATATCTTTGCTCACTGTCATTTAATGTTCTTGAGGCATAACAAACTGGGCGGTCTGAACCTATGTTTCCTTGGCTTAATAGGGCTCCTAATGCGACGTTACTAGCGTCTGCCGTTAGAATAAACGGTTTCGTAAAATCAGGGTATCGTAAAATCAGATCATTTATTAAAATTTTCTTGCATGTTTCAAAGGCGTTAATAAAATTTTCGGTATGTCTTATTTCTGCATCCTTTTTGAAACAAGCTGTAAGAGGGTTGGATAATTTCGCAAACTTTTTACAAAGTTTTCTGTTATATTTTATTAAACCTAAAAATCCCTTAATTTCTTTCCTATTACGAGGTAGTGGGTACTTAACGATGGCTTCAATTTTATCTGGGTTCGGTGTGACGCCGGCCCTGGTAATTTTATGCCACAAGTATGCTATTTCTTTACGCAAAAATTCGCTCTTGTCTAATTGTATTTTTAATCTTGTTTGTCTTAGTCTTTCAAACACTTCTCTGAGTCTTTCCATATGTTCTTGGAGTGACGTTGAAAATATTACTATATCATCAAGATATGCAAAGCAGATTTCATTTTGTAAAACCCTAAAAACATTGTCGATAATTTTTTTTGGAAGTACTTGGAGAATTCCGCAACCCAGCTGGCATTTTAGTAAATTCGAAATGACCATTGTTAGTTAAAAACGCAGTTTTTTCAATGTCTTCTGGAGATATTTCTATTTGGTGATAACCTAAAGCTAAGTTAAGGGTGGTAATTTATTGACTTTTTCCTAGTTTGTCTAAAATATCCGATATATTTGGAATTGGGTATTTGTCTTCTACAGTACGTTCATTTACTCTTCTGTAGTCAACGACCATTTTCCATTTTTTATTTCCACTATCATCTGCCCTTTTAGGTACAATAAGGACATGTGAACTCCAAGGTGATATAGAGTTACGTATGATGCCTTGTTGTAGGAGAGTATCTACTTGCCTTTTTACTTCTTGTTTATGTTCCGGCAGACGATAAGCCTTAACAAAAATTGGATCTTCATTGTTAAGACGAATTTTGTATTTTACAGTATTAGTAAAAGATAAAGGTTCTCCGTCAACATAAAATATATCTCTATATTCTTCACACAGTTGTCCAATGGCATTTTGTTCTTCGGCATTTAAATGATCTATACGCACATTTTTTAAATTTGATTTTAGTTTTTCATCCCAATCGATATCAGAAGCTACATCCATTGGTTCACTGTCACGATCTAAATTATTGCACATAATTTCGTTAAATTCCTTGGCAGGCAATTGTTTTGTAAATTTTATACTGATAGTTTTTTCACTAACATTTATAACAGTGGTTGTTGCAAAACCATTTTGAATTTTTACTAAGGCAGTAGGCGTTTGAATATTTTTGCATAATTGCGTTGCATTAATAATACCAAATTTACTATTTATATTAACAGGTAATTTTACAAGTTTTTGACAACGAGGTTCAATAAATATTTCGTGTAATGTAATTATAGAGTTATTTTTACTGTCTTTATTTCTTTGTTTAAATTATCTAAAATAAATACAGGACTTTCTGTATTATCCGTGTCTAAAATTCGTCTCGAAAAATCAATGCTTGCCCCTAAAATTTGTAGTAAATCTAAACCTATTCTGGGTGCACATCGTAAACATAAAATTTATGTAGTAATGGACCAACCTCAAAGGTCCTTGGCAAAGGCATAATGGCTATTTTATCGTGAAAACTAGAGCAATGGGTGGATTTTATCTGAAGAGGTTCGGTACTTGTAAAGTTAGAATAATATATGCCTACAATGGATTTACTTAAAAGTGATTTAGTTGAACCTGTGTCTATCATTAATTTAAAATTAACACCCGGTATAATTACGTATGGAAGTTTACAGCTATTATATGTGTTAATTGATATTAAAGTTGGCTTATATCTGAGGCTTCTATTGGAAAATTTACTGCATTGTTAAAATCTAGTTCAAATGTGTAATTTTTATACTCATTATATGTTTCAGGATTTTCAGCGTAACCTTCGTTTTCTTAATAATAATTAATATCATTGCCACTATTCTCTAAACAGTGGCTGTCAAATGCATTACTGTCGGGATAATGATAATAATAATAGTCGACCTCGGCATTTTCTAAATGCTGTGGCCTCTCTATTTCATTGCGAAAAAGTTCGCCTGAACTAAAATTTCTACGAGGCTGATTTGGTGCAAAATTTTGCTGTTGTCTCGCATTAGCATTGCTAAATGTGCAAGTCGAATTTTTTGTGAACGTCTCCATAGGAGTTGGCCTATATTCTTGGTTATTTTGAGGCATAATCTGCCTTCTGAAAGAGTTACTAGGACCTGGTAAGGGTCTTCGTAGCTGATTAAATGACTTATGAGGTCGTACTGACATATCAAACGGATTGGGAGGACGTTGAGGTATTGCAAAATTAGTGGACTGCCGATATGGCATTTGCTGCCGTGGAGCATTGAATACATTTGGTTTTGAATTAGTAATATAATTAGAATTAGATGGGGGTATATTATTGGTCAATTTATTTTGACTAGTGTTATTACTATTTTTATAATGTTTCTCTGCATAATTAAAATTTTCTTCTTCTATAACTAAACTCATTGCATGTTCTAGGTTAACTGGATGCTGCAACCTTATAGCTAACCCTAACTGCCCTTGCAATCCATGCAAGTAAGTTTGCAATGCTAAATTGTCATATATTGTTGTTTTAACTGATCGCTCATTTTCGTTGCCTAATGTAAGTCTAATTTCAGTTTCTAATAAACTTTTAACGTCCTGTATACGCATGCCAAACTGATAAGGTTGTTCATTCGGTCTCGGTTTTAAATTCATTAGGTCTCTAACCAATGAGTCTTCGTTTCGTTGGTCAGACAAATACTGCAACAAAAGTATCCTTATGCGTGGCCAGTTTGTTGCGTCTTCGCGACTTCCGATTAAAATTCTCGCCCTACCTTCTAATTTACTTAAAATAGCTCTTAATAACCATTCATTAGTAGGGTCATTAGCATCAGCTTTGTTTGTAAAAGTAGTACGGAAGCTAGCACATGCCGAAATAAATATTGCTTGATCGCCATTATAAGTAGGTATAGCATTTAAATGAAATACTTGTGGTAAATTTGTCATTTTAAAATTATGAGAATTATTATCTAAACTAGAACTACGTTTTTAGTTATTGGGCTCCTATCTCTATAACTTACTGTGTTATTTAATTGATCGATATTAGGATCAGTAACACTCGTGAATAATAAAAATTAAAAGGAATAAAATTATAGGAAATAACGAGAGCACTTACAGAAATATAATCCTTATATGCATCTCTGTCTGTGAAGCTATGGCGATGTCGTCCAAGTCTTCAGGCTACTAGTGGGTCGTGGAGATGATGTCCAGGTGAACCCAGTGATGTAAACTGTTGCTGAACCTTTGGCGATGTTGTCCGGTTGATTCACAGGATTGATGACTGGTCGGCCTATGGCGATGCTGTCCAAGTGGCTGAGCAGTTGAAGATGCTGTCGTGGTTCGCCGCCAGTGAAAGCTGTCCAAGTAGTTGACGATGTTGTTTAGGATATCCAGCGATGCTCTTTATTACGGCAAACTTGGAGTCATTTGCGGTTCGCTCAATAAATAGCTGAAACCAAAGTGTCACTTTTTCGCGATTTTTGGCGTCAAAACGGCACTTTGAACATCCACGAGATCTGCGCCAAATAAATTGTAATTGTTATTTATTCAAAGCTTGTTGAGTTACAATTCATTAAAAAATGCGAGAACTGCAAAGACACAAGGCTAAGTCTAATACGGAACTAATTAAAATTGTAGATCTACACATATTTAATAACTCGGGTAGTATGATGTTAGATCACATGGCATCAGGCCATCGATGTGGAAGTTTACAATAAAAAGACTGAATTGCATTATTAAAGTTCACAGAGTTAATGATCTAAATAAACTTGCTAAATTAGATATACGTATTATAAAGGAAACATTTATAAATGCTGAAATTGCAGAATTGCATAAACTATACAATAATGTAAATTAACAATTAGATTTAAAATATTCCTATATACTTATACACAGCGCGATTACATAGCTAGTGTTAGAAATTAAAAAATACCCGGAGGTTTCTTTATATGGTTGTGACCGACAATATAGTCACACTACAGAATTTAACAACCAAAGTTAAGTATGTAGCTAGCACGGCTGTACCTTTGAATAGACACCGCAACAAAAAATTATCTCACAATGTCACAGATGTCAAACTGGCGGACATGCCACATCAAACTGTAACGCCAACCCCAACTGCCTTAAATGCGCCGCGAACCACCTCACATACCAGTGCCAAAAACCAAGAGAATCAGCCGCTAAACGTTGCAATTGCGGCGGCGAATACCCTGCCAACAGCACCAGCTGCCCCGTGTACATCAAGAAAGTGAAAAAGCTGCACCACTCACCAATATCAACCCACAAAGAAAAACTACGCCGGGGAGGAAATCAGTTTAGGAAGTACTAGAGAATTTCCACATCTAAGGCCAGCTACTACATCAGTGACCAATGTATGAGAAAACAAGCAAAAGCTACCAACAAAAATGAATCCAGTCGCAAACGGAATTTCAGTTATTGGCGATTTAACTAATATTAAAAAGTCTGGACGCAGCAAGTGCGTTATGGAAGTGAATTTTCTTAAAATGTTTAAATAGAAAAAATGTTTCTTTAACACAAGCAGGAATCAATTTGGTCACCGGTATAACCTATATAGTAGGAACAATGTACCATATTTTACCAACATAACTTGTTTGAAAATATACAACAATTTTCAAGAAAATAAACTTAAAACATTTCCGAGAAAACTCGTTTCCTAGCTGACGAACCTTAGATTAATAGCAAATTGCGTTATTGAATTTTGAAGCGTTTAATGAAAAGTCGCTACTAAAACGCACTTACTGAATCTCGATTTTTTTACAAAAATGCAAAAATGCAATAAGGAATGTTAAAAAAATGTAGGTATCACCAACGACTTATGGGCCATCCTGTGGTTGTCAAAATAATTTTATAAGATGCAGCTCAAAACACCCTATAGGTAATGTATACAATGTTTTCTCGTATCTTGCATAATAACAATTATATTGAGCTTTACCGTAGAAATTCGTCACACTGTATATATGTAAACAGAAAGTAAACCGGGATATGGATTCTAGGGGGCCTAGTTTGCACTCATTTGAAGAAATCATTTTAAAACTCAAAAACCGCGGTCTCCTCATTAACGAATTTTTTCTATGAAAATAAGCTAAAAATTATAGACCGTTAAACCATAAATTTAACTAAAACTACTTCCAAAGCATCAGAGAAAGTGCCTATTTAAAATGAATTTTCTGGAAATATTTTATTAAAATGAAAGGCAATGATGGTTTAAGCTGAAAATTAAGGGTTTGCAGAATACTCTTTACACAATCCGTATTTCTTTCAGGTTCTTTGCCTAAATATTGCCAATGTTGACGTTTCAAATCGCGACTTTTTACGTTTTGAGGAAAACCCCAATTTTTTTTCTTTAAACTTACAGACCTAAATTTTGGTAGCTTGTTCACCCTTTATATATATATATATATATATATATATATATATATATATATATATATATATATATATAAAATTGAAACTGACCCTGGATATGGGTTCTAGGGGGCCTAGTTCGCGCTCATTTGAAGATTTTTTTTTAATACAAAAGTCGGTATCTCCTCGTTAGTGCATTTTTTAAAGAAAATTTACTAAAAAAAGCACTTGTGAGGCCACGACTGTATTAAATATGGAATGGTTTAACTAAGTTAGGGCAAGACAAGCAACCAGATATGCTATTCAAATTGAATTAAGTCTTAACACTTTCAACTCCCCTTTGTATAATTATTTTTTATACAAAAACTCGCTAAAAAATTTATCCAAATAACAACAATCTGATTAGATAATAGTAAAGTGAAATGGGACTAAAAAAAGATTGAAAAAAAAGTAAAGTCACTAACTAGGATTCGAACTCGTCGTGCAGGAGTGAAATGAATTTGATATCCGATGTATAGGGACTTAAGCCACTGAGCTATGCTCTACATGTATCTACTAGCAGCTATATCCCGTAATACATTGGTTCAATGTTTTAAAATTTACACAAAACCATTTCGATTTACAATATATTTTTTGCTCATATTATAACGAAATCAAGGAAAATAACGACTAAGACACATATCTAGGAGCTTCTTAGTCATTTCAGTAGTATTTTCTACTCCCATTCTTACTCAATCAAATTTGTTGTTTTAACTTTCTTGAATCAGATTTAATTCATTAAAACTTAATTTACTTCTAACTTTTTTGTCTAAGTTTTGGCACACAGGATAGACTTTATATCAGAAATCAGTTTGCTAAATTTGGTTGCCCTTACTTTGTTATTTCCGGACATATATATTTTTTTGAAAGAAAACACCATTTTCCGGCAAAACCTGGGCCGATTTTCCTGACTAACGAACTTATCCAAGCCACTTGCAAAAGGAAGGTATGTGCCCAATTTGACCAAAATCGGATCATTATTGTTTGAGTTATCGGTGTGATACATACATACACATACACAAATATATATATATATATATATATATATATATATATATATATATATATATATATATATATATATATATATATATATATATATATATATATATATATAAATTGAAACTGACCCTGGATATGAGTTCTAGGGGGCCTAGTTCGCGGTCATTTGAATACATTTTTTCAAAATTCAAAAGTCGGGATCTCCTCATTAGTGAATATTTTAAAGAAAATTCACTAAAACGAATTTGATAAACTAAACTCACTTATCAATGTAAATAGTATTCTTATAGCTGTTAGATTTCTAAATAATAGGTTGAGCTTAGCGAACAACGGAACCGAAAAAGTTTATGTTTTCTATAACTTTATTAATAATTTGCATGATTATGGATTATAAGTTAAATATTAATTCATGGAACGCAAACAGTATTAAAAAAAAAGCCTTGACGCAGCAAGTGCGGTATGGTAGTGAACTTTCATATAAATGATCTGGCACAAAATATTTTATTAAAACTTTTTTTCTTGTAACATAGAAATGTAAATTTTGGTGTATAGTTTACTTTTTATTTCGTAAACCTACCTACCAAATTTGGTTATCATAGCTTTTTTATTTTTTGAGATAAAAATTTTTTCCTAATGAAAACTCAAAATTTCCCGGAAAACCTCGTCCGATTTTCCTGACTTACAAACGTATCCAAGCCATTTACAAAAGGAAGGTGCATGCCAAATTTTATCAAAATCGGTCCATTAGTTGTTGAGTTATCGGTGTGATATATATATATATATATATATATATATATATATATATATATATATATATATATATATATATATATATATATATATATATATATATATATATATATATACATATAAAAATTGAAACTGACTCTGGATATGGGATCTATAGGGGTCCTAGTTCGCGCTCATTTGAAAAAAATTTTTCAAAATTCAAAAGTCGGGATCTTCTCATTAGTGAATTTTTTCTACGAAAATTCACTCATGAAACAGGTCAACGACCGCCTTTATGAGTGTACATAAAATAGATATCATGCTCGTTAACGAAACTAAACTGAAACCTTCCGAGATATTTAAAATTAGGGGAAAATTCAACAATTAGACGGGACACACCTAGTGACCATGCGGCAGGCGGGGTTGCCATCCTGATAAGGAACAATATACCTTTCTTGCAGGTAAACACCCCAAGCACCTCTATGGAAACAGTCTGTTGTAAATTATCTAACGATGTTCATATCATTGCTGTATATAACAGACAATGTAATAAAATTACTTTTAAATACTTCCCGGAAGGTCATTGTGGTCTGTGATCTAAACGCCTGTCACAGTAACTGAAATTATGTTTGGTATAACCACAATGGAAACATAATCAACAACTTTCTTCATAATAATAATAATGTCACACTATTATATCCCAATAGTCCCACCCACTATACTTCTAATGGTTCATCCCCTTTTACAATAGACATAATAATAAACAAAAACATAACTAACTTAACGGGGGTAATCTCGCTACCAGAGATTGATTCAAATTACAACCCCATTTTATTTACCCTTAATCATGATAACATAAACAATCAAAAAATACAAATACGATCCTATGAAAATACATCTTGGGTCAACTTTAAAAAACACCTGGACACAAAAATATGCATTTCACCACAACAAATTGATGAAGAAGTTCACAAATTTACAAATGTAGTTAATGAAACATTAGAATTACATACATCAACTAAATACATCATTCCCTACCATGACAACCTCCCCATTAACATTATTTACCTTATAAAAGACACAAACAGATTAAGAAAACAGTGGCAAAATACAGGCGATTTGCAGATAAAAACCAGTACAAAGCTAAAAACACAACAATCAACCAAAAAATATCTGAACACCGCAACGAGACTTGCACTAAAAAACTACAAAACCTAAGCAGCAGAGATAAATCACTCTGGAACCTAACAAAGACCTTCAGAAAAAAATATAGCACAATTCCAACATTAAACGAACACATTTCCTCCAGGCGACCATTTCCTCGTCCACCATTTCCTTCAGGCTAACAGGCCCCAACCCGAGGTCACACAGTCATCACACCCACGTATCGTTTGGCACTACAACTCCGCAAACTGGGACGAAATGCGGGATTACTTTTCCTCATTTCCATGGGCGTCTGTCTGCTTCTCTCATCCTGACCCCTCTGATATCTCACAAAACGTTACCGAAATTATCCAAGCTGGCATGGAATTATTTATCCCACGTACACAGAAAACCTCTTCAGCCACTCAAAAGCCCTGGTTCTCTAAATACTGTGACAAGGCCAGACTTGAAAAGGTCAAAGCTCATAAAACGCTTCTACACAATCCCAGTCAAGAAAATCGTCAAGCATTTAACGACGCAAGAAACCGCTATGTCCGCATTCTTTCTGAGGCAAAAAAATTCGTTTAATAACCACATCAAAAAGAAAGTCCTCTTAAGCTCCAACGGCGGCAAACCCTCCTGGACTCTTGCTAAATCTATTGGGAATAATTTCTGAAAGAGTACGTTCACACCTCTTGTCTCAGGGGATGAAATTCTACCGTCCTGGGAAAATCTGAACTTTTTGCCTCGTTGTTCGCCGACAATTCTACTCTCAACCCACCTCCAAATTTTCAAACACCAACAGTCCCCAATGTTGCGCACAAAATGACTGAAACCCATTCTTGGCACAAGTCTATGGTACTACACGGTGAATCACAGATTGTCGCTCTAGATATATCCAAAGCATTCGACCAGGTCTGGCACGCATCGCTGCTTAATAAACTACCGGCCTATGGCCTACCACCAAAACATTTCTGTTGTCGTGGATGGCCATTTCTCTAAACTGTATCCAATTAATGCAGGAGTTCCTCAAGGTTCAGCTTTAGCCCCTACTTTGTTTCTTCTCCACATCAATGACCTCCTCTCTAGCACATCCAACCCAGTTCACAGTTACGCGGACGACAGCACCTTACACTCAAATATACAATATTCCAAGCCTGTCTCTTTAGCCCAATTAGATGAGGATCGCAGACTCATGGAGGGTTCTATCTCCGTGGATCTCCAAAAAATATTAGACTGGGGAGGTAGAAATCTTGTACAATTCAACCCCACCAAATCACAGTCTTGCTTTCTTTCTCATAAGAGATACACCAGCCCTAGACCCATCACAATAAACAACCAAGTTATTCAAAGGCTTTTCTGTGGATCGAAATATCAATTGTCACCAAACCTCGAATACTGCTCCCTCATCTGGGGTGCTGCTGCCTCTTCTACACTCGCTATTTTGGACTCCATTCAGATACATACGTCTCATCGGTGAGCCTACCCTCACCCAAAGGCTGCCATCACTTGCCCACCGACGTGCCGTTGGTGACCTCTCTCTCTTTTATAAATATCTGCACGGGCACTGCTCAGAGGAGCTTTCTTCCATAGTTCCTTCACCTGCTGCCTCCAACAGATCTACCAGGGGAACAGAGCGAATGCACTTTTTTACTGTCCAGGTCACCAGACCTTGAACATCTTGTTATGTCCGCTCTTTTGTCCCGAGGACTTCCAAGTTGTGGAATTCCTTGCCGGCACATGTTTTTCCTTCTTCCCCAAACCTCCAAACCTTCAAGTCCAGAATTAACAAGTTGCCTCTTTCCTCATTGTCGACACCCACGGTACGATAGTATTTAGGCTGAAAGCCCTCGTGGTGTGTTGTTGAAATTATAAAAAAACTCCCATACTACAAAACCAAATTCTGCACAACACAATAAATTCCTTGTAACATCCCAAACGAAATGTTCCCTATATATTTCCAAAAGCTTTGATATTTATCACCATATGTAAAGTATCATAAATCCTAAAATACTAAGCCACTAGTTATCTAAGTATTATTTGTATTGTATATGTATGTATATATGTGTGTGTATACAATATCTGCATATATATATTATCTGCATATATATATATATATATATATATATATATATATATATATATATATATATATATATATATATATATTGTGTGTGTGTGTTTGTGCCCGTATAATTATGAGGACAAACCACATGCATGGACGTGACTTGTCGGATCTTCCCAACTTGTCGGGCCATACACGCGTCCCGACAATTTAGAGACGTGGTTTTTCGGATTCTCCACCTCTTAAATAGTATAAATAACTAATTTTCTGACGATGTCCTGATATACATACTATATGCATGTGTGTATTTTTGAGTTCGTGTTACTAAAACTGTCGGGCCCTATAAAAGTGACTGATAAAAGCGACCTCCGTGGTCAATTTTTGAAACAGACGTAATTGTGTGTAAGGCCCGACAACTGTTTGGTAAAATTTGTGTAAGTCCCGATAAATATAATTTTTTTTATACCTCGTGCAGGTAGTAAATGATCTGTTTTCAAGTGACTTGTCCCTGGTTTTATAAATAGCGTCTTTGTTGTTATTTTTTACTGCTTCATCTGCAAGGGTTGTTGACGGGGAATAACGGTACATCATTTTTCCTTGGGCCCTAAGCAGATAGCGGTGGGTTTTATGTAGTATGTTATATTTCAAAGAATATTGAGATATTGTTAAATTTATTTATTAGGGAAATTTCATAGAAAACATTTACTCTATTCTTCAAACGAAACAGAACTCATATTTGGGATGGAAACATTAGTTTATATATTATTTTACATACACATATTTATGTATGTATATATATATATATATATATATATATATATATATATATATATATATATATATATATATATATATATATATACTTATAGGGTTAGTATAGGATGGATTTGTATTTACAGAAATATTCCTTATTCAAAAAAAAAAAAAACTTAAAAGCTTTTCGACATATTTTTTGCTACAAAGTGACGATCTTCAATTTATCATAGCGTAAACAATTTCGTTGCTATGGCAACTAAATCTTTCTTTTTAAATATGAAGATATGATTTTTTCGCGATTTCGGAAATAGCGTCTAGTTCTTGATACGCCACTATAAAAATGTAATTAGGTTCAATTAGAAAAAAATTGAGAAAAAACTAATGTAATTATGCAGATGATCGCAAAAATGTATTTTTTAACAGAAACACGCTTAAAACCAACCCTGTACGCATAAGCAACATAACAAATGCTGTAAAATCACTCACTGCAGATGATAGGCAAACTAGCTTTAATTATTAACTTTAATTCTAAAAGAGACTGAGAAAACAAAACTAAAATAAAACAGCAATAATATTTGTCAACTTACTCAATGTTCAAAATGCTGTCCGTTATCAATACATAATTGAACTCGCGTTTCAAAGAAATTTATTAAACTAATTAACCTGGAATACACAATCCATCTTGTTTGGCCAACAATTATAGCTTTCAGGTCTTCCAGATTTCTCTGTAGAGAACATTCCTCAAGTGACCCTAAGAAAACAACCACATGGCGTCAAGTCAAGAGGGCGAGCAGTTCATTTAAGTACATCACAGCGCCTGATTCAATTTTTTCTAAAAACTTCATCCAATTTTGCGGCACGCGTCTGCCAAAATGATTGTGAGCTCCATATTTATCAAACCAAACTTCATTGACTGGGCTCACTGCAACCACTGTGGTATAATTTCTTCTCTTAAAAAAATTTAATACTTTTCAGATGTTAGATTTCCCTCAATAAATAACCGCCCAATATTACTACTGTCTAGTATACCCGTCCATACATAATTTTTTGTGGTCGTTGGGTTTGAGCCTCCAGCATCCAATGTGGATTCTGCTGAGACCAATAACGATAATTTCTACTAAAGTCCGGCTTCTCATTAAATTTGCCATAATATAACAAAATTCAACACGCCTCTAAAAATCGCCAACTACAAGTTCCTGTACTAGCTGTACTTTATATGGGTGAAATTCTTTCTTTTCCTTTTTAGCAAAGTTACCACAGATTTTTCCGAAAGGCTGTGTAATGTAGTAGCTTAATTTGTAGACACATGGTGGGTTTAATAAAAAGACAACAATATATCTAATGCGTTATTACCAGCTACAGCCGTTTTTGGTCTTCCTATTCTTGGCTTATCATTGACACTACCAGTTTCGTTAATTTTTTTCAGTGTTCTGGAAACATACACTTCATTAGTTTGTGGCCAGACTCATGAAAAAACATGCACATTTCTTTACAAAGCTTCCTGTCACCGTAGCCCAACATCACTAATATATCAATTCTTAGCTTTTTGCTCAATTCTGCCATAATAATAATAATAATTCATTTCTATAAATTCTCTATTTTCCAATATGAAGCTCTCTCAAGTATTACAAACTACATATAACTGACAGAAAACAATGCTTAAAATTGGCAGCTGCAAATACTATCACAATTTTTCAATTGGTAACTTGATAAGAAATTGATTAATGAAATCCAACCGAAGGTAATTTTTAAGAAACTTTTTTTTGCGATTTTTTCTTATTAATCCCGATTACATTTTCATAGTGCCGTTGCTAAGAAGGAGATGTGCTTTCCGTGAGTGCAAAAAAATCATACCTTGCTATTTAAAAAAAGATCTAGATTATCTATTTTTATGAAATTTGGTGTGTCTAAATTAGGGCTATATACACATATTTGAGGAGGAAAAAACATTTTTACATTTAACCAGCCGCACCCACATAAATATGACCTTGGCGTACTATTTGAAATGAAAATACAATACGCTGCTGCTTTTTTCAAAAGCAAAAATTATTCCTAGAATAGTACTATACTTTATATTTTAAAAAGTCTAAACGCAGCAAGTGCGTTATGGAAATGAATTTTCATTAAAATGTTTTTAATAGCAAATGCGAGCAGGCATCAATCTGATTACTGGTATAGCCTAAGCAGTAGAAACAATCTACCATATTTTATCAAAACTACTTATTGTTTAAAAATGGTCAAAAATTTTCCGAAAATAAACTTAAAGTTGGTTTCCTAGCCAACAAACCTTAGGTTAATAGCAAATCGAGTTATTGAAATTTAAAGGATTTCATTAAAGTTCGCTACCAAAACGCACTTACTGCGTCCAGATTTTTTTCTTACAAACATGCATCTTCTTCTTCTTCTATTGCTTATCCATTAATGGATATTCGCGATCACATGTGCCCATTCTTCCCTATTTCTGATGGAGCTGAATAGGTCTCCTACAGTTTTTAGTCCTGTCCATTCTCTCACGTTTCTGAGCCATGACATCCTCTTACTTCCGACTCCTCTCTTCCCCTCGATTTTTCCTTCGATTACTAATTGTAGGAATTGGTATCTTTCATTCCGTATTACGTGACCCAGATATGCTGTTTTTCTGCGCTTGATGGTGTTCACCAGTTCACGTTCTCTTTTAACCGTTCTAAGGATCTCTTCGATTGTTTTTCTGGCCGTCCATGAGACTTTTAGTATACGTCTGTATGTCCACATTTCAAAGGTTTCAAGTCTATTCATGGTATTCACCTTCAGCGTCCAGCCCTCCACACCATATAGTAACACTGACCACACGTAACATTTTACTAATTCTTAGCCTCTCACGTACCTAGTCCCCTTCTAAATCCAAATTATGTGGACCCTACCTCTCTTTCGCATTTTATGGAAATTGTGTAGTAAATAATCTTAAGGAATATATTTAACGTGTGGCTTACTAGACTGATCAGCCTATGGTCCTCGCACTTCGTTGCGTTACT
Organism: Tillus elongatus; assembly: GCA_964006375.1. Lineage (NCBI taxonomy): Eukaryota > Metazoa > Arthropoda > Insecta > Coleoptera > Cleridae > Tillus > Tillus elongatus. The sequence goes on from OZ023262.1 coordinate 159,626,089, forward strand.
ATTTTTTAGCAGGGGGATAAAATGTGATGTAATCCACTTGGCAGGGAACTCCCCCATGTTATATATCTTGTTAAATATTCTGTGCAGTACGGAAATTCCCCTGTCGTCTAGTATTTTTAGTAGTTTGACAGGTATGCAGTTCGGGCCAACTGCCTTTCTGGTCTTTGACGTATTTATTGTTCTTACAATTTCTACAATATATTCCTCCCAAATAACTCTTCGCTGACGATCGTCTTGTGCAATTTCCCCATGTTCGTTTTCTACATTAGAAAAGTATCTCTTCCGGTAAACTCCGCACACCTCTTTTATCTTCTGTGTATGTTAAATTCATCGTGCAGCTCTTGTAGTTGTTCTATATCCTCGCATTGCTTCTTTAACCAGTCATTCTTTGCCGCTCTTATTTTCCACCTAATAAGTCTTTGGATGTGTTTATAGCTCTCTGGATATCCTTGACTTATGCATCTTTTCCTTTCTTCGAAAAGCGCCATGATTTCTGCTGTCATCCAACTGTGTTTCTGTGTTTTCCGCTTATGACCTAGTTCACCTTCTGCGACCCTTATCTAGGCTTCCTCCATTTCTCCCCATATGACATCTATGCTTGCACTCTCTTCCAACTTCGGATCTATGCATCATATTTCGATAAAAAATGCAAAAATGCATTAACCAATTTGTTCTACTAAAATTAGCCAAAAATTATAGACCGTTAAACCATAAACTTAACTGAACGTACAGCGAAAGCATCAACTTAACTAAACCGACGGCCAAAGCATCAGAGAGAGGGTCTATTTGAAATAAATTTTCTGTAAATATTTTAGTAAAATGAAGGGCAATGACTTAAGGGTTCGCAGAACACATGTTTTGACGAAAACTCCAAAAAATTTTTAACTGCCCATAACTTTTATCTCTTTAAATTTATAAATGCAAATTATGGTACATGGTTCACTCTTTATATTACAAACACGCGTACCGAATTTCATTGCCCTTACTCTGTTATTTCCGGAGATATTATTTTTTTTAGAAAGAAAACACAAAATTTTCCAGCAAAACCTGGCCCGATTTTCTTGGGTACCGAACTTATCCAAGCCACTTGCAAAAGGAAGGTACTCACCAAATTTGATCAAATCGGCCCATTACTTTTTGAGTTATCGGTATGATACATACATATATTACTGTCAAAGCGATGTCATTTGGCATAGAATAGTTTATTATTTTTGAAAAAAATATGGGCTATTAAGGTTGACCCGTGGTTGAAAAATAAGTATAACGATGTCAAGAACTTTGGTAAATGGAAATAACAATAGAACAATTGAGAGGAGGAAGTTAAAGTAAGAAATATTTTCCATTTAGAATGTCAAAATTTGAAGTATAGTGAACTTGGTCCACAATTGCCAATGATTTTTTGGATGAACCCGTTAAATTTTGTAAAAACACAGCAATATATAGACTTATTGTGTATTGCATATTGTATAATTTAATTGAATAAACGCAATAATAATAATAATAATAATATATATATATATATATATATATATATATATATATATATATATATATATATATATATATATATATATATATATATATATATATATAAATTCAAATTGACATGACGGCGACGCCTCTCAAAAAAAACTATCGAGAACTACAAAAATCTCAATATTTGTAGTCATTTGACAATTATTTATAAAAATTATGCCGGGGCGACTGAATTACAGTCACAAAGATTATTAAAATTTATTTATTATTATGGTGAATGTAACCACGTTTTATCAAGAACGTGCCAAATATTTGCTGATATCGAGATAAACAAAAACCGTCGCGGAGGAGTGTTCGGCGAATAATAGAAACTTACAAAACTTTTGGCACCGTGAAGGCAAAAATTCATAAAAGAAATACCATCCTTAAGACAAGTAGCTCTGCAGAGAGGACTTTCGAAGAGCTTGATACACAGAATTCCGTTAAAGCACAACTTCCACCCTTATTCAATATCTTTGGTTCAACATCTGAGAGAAATGGATACGCAGAAAAGAGTTTTGTAAATTCATTTGAACGATGATACAAGACGACTCTCGATTTTTTTGGCAGCATAATTAGGACTGATGAAACGAAATCTATGAAAAATGTTCTTTTTAACACACAAAATTCTTATTTTTGGAGTAATTCAAATCGTCATGCAGTAAGAACCCGGAATTTTCAAAATAGCTAGCTAGTCTTTTGTGCTGTAAAAACTGATAGAATATAATATAATATAATTTATTAAAAAAACTTGAATGGTAAGTCATTAACCATACATTGCAAATTATTTCCCCATTCTAAATTATGTATTAACTTTTTTAAGATATACATATTTAAATATTCTGGAAGAGATGAATCATCAATATTTGAGAAATTTACCTCTAGCGGAACACAAGCAAATTTTTTAACAACGTGATGGCGCCCTACCCCACAGAACGGTTTCGTTTACTAAGAACATTTGATGACAAGTAGATTGCCAACTACTGGCCTTTTCTCTGGCGTTCTCGTTCTCCTTATTTGACTGTGTTGGATTACTTTACCTGGGGAACGATAATAAACATCGTTTTTTCAATCCAGTGAAAACGATGGGGGACTGTATGGCAAGGGTGAATGGCGCGTTCGAAAGCTTATCTCCAAATTTAATTAGAGCGGCCTTCCATGAAGAGCTAACTCGAAGAGGAAAAAATGTTTGGAAGTTCAAAATGGAAATTTTGAACATTTATTAAAATAAGTTGTTACCCTGTGTAGGTATTGTTTTCTTTTAGTAGGATAAATTGGTTTTCTTCTATAGATTTTTGTCTTGGCGATGTCAAAAGTCTTGTAATTTTCCATTATTCGTTTAACACTATTCGGTTTCTGTTCTTGATCGAACTTTGTTGCATTCCGCCTAAATATTTACACCTTAAAAATAATCCTAGTGCGTATAATTTAATCGCACCGCCATGATTATTAGCAATAAGTATTTGTCAAATGACAACCAATAGTGATGTGTCCGTAGTGCTCTAAAGTTTTATTTTGAGCCGTCATGGCCAACTAACAACAAAACTTGAAAGCCGTATAACATTTTTACAATAATAAAATGTTAAATTGCCAATATTTCTAAAACCCAGAAATTTTTGGCATAGCCAGCCATATACAAAGTTACCCTCTTTTTAATGCCAAATAAGATAGTATGATAAAAACAGGGGATTTCTATTTGAGAAAAAATAGTTTCAACGATTTTTTCAATTTAATTTTCAATATGAGTTTTTGATTTTCCTGTATTGATTTATTATCAAAATAATAAAGCAAATCAGCTTCTACAAGGAAACCAACCTATATTAAATGATAAAGGCCTTCATATAGGATAAACTGATAGTTATGTTTAGGCCTGCAAACGTCATTCTTGACATAAAATTTGAGATATGTCAAAAACGGTTGGACTCCGGTATAGGATATTATACATAGAATGTGTCTAAAATTTCACGGAGAAGTTAAAAATGTAACAATATATAGATTATCCTATTTAAAATAAGCAAGTTAACATCAACACCGTGCATAATCGGAAGTGTCACAATCTTAAGAATACTTTAGCCGAGTTGCCCCCATCGACTTCAGTAAACTGCCTAATTTTCAAAATTTTCCAAAGGCTATTTTCCGAGAAATGGATCGCGGGAGTTCGTCGTGGGATACTCTGTATCTTCTACGTATAAAGTAGTGTGTTGTTTGGGAATTTAAATATACAAGTGAAAATTATTCTTTACGACTTTATTAGTGTTAGTGGGTGACTAAACAGTGTTTGTGATGCTTTTAGACCAGCTAAAAAGGGCCAAAGTTTTACAAAAAGAGCTGATATGCAACATGTTAGTTATCTTAAAATTTATTTAACACTGTCACCTGTCTACAGAATTATTTAGTTATTTTGTAGAGAGTTAAGTTTATTTATTATTCGCTTAAGTTGTATTTAAATCAAAACATATTTAGTGACATGCTCTAATCTTTATCTATATTGCAAAGAATGGAATTTTGTAATCAAAATTACATAAATCGAAAGGCCTATTAGAACATATTTTATCTAAAATGGTGCTCATGATGAATAGAACTTACATTTTTGTTAAGTTTTTGTTTAGTGACGTTTTATTTCGTCTCGGTACCTATCTTGATTTTAAAACTCTTCATATGTTATCTAAATATGTGACATCACCGTAACAAAGTATTTGCGCTTATTTGTATAGTGAATTTTTCTACTTTCTTTATTCTTACAGGTTTGAACTTATATAAATTTTCTAAACATAGAGTTTACCAGGCGCCAAGATCTGAGTTAATTGCCCATCTGCTGACTATCGAGACATTTCAGCAGTTAGAGACTGATGAATGTACAGTTGACTCCAAGCACTATTGTGTAACTTGTGTCTGTCATTCCGTTTTGACAAATTGACCACAGTTAAGTTCCAAGAAAAGCTCAGCGGGGCTGATGAACGCATACGTTTACACACCTATTCAACTGTTGGCGCCTAGTGAACTCGACCAATTTAATCCCTGTACTGGCGTAAACTTTAAACACTAACAAGTATTTCTACTCTATATACACCCTATATATATATATATATATATATATATATATATATATATATACATATATATATATATATATATATATATATATATATATATATATATATATATATATATATATATATATATATATATATATATATATATATTGAAATGACTTAAGAATGGGTTTTTCGTTTCTCTATACAAGTTTAAATAAATGAGAGGCGAAAATTGAAAGTTCCATTTTTTCAGTTTTTTGACAATTTTTTTAACGACAGTTGCAAAACTTGGCTTTCTCTGCGAGATATTAAAGGGCACGAAATGTTGCAACTTTGCAGCATCTAAACCTATCGTCGATCTTTCATAATACGCGACATCCCCCTGGTGAGGCTCGAATTTGAATCACCCTGTATATTTATTAGGATTTTAAAATTTCCCTTTGCGGTCATTAACAAAACTATTTACTTAAAAAATGTTAAACTTTTCCTTTCCCAAATTATAAAATTTACTAAAAAGAAAAAAAGTTTTTACTAGTTTACCAGTTTCAACTACATAATATAATATAAGCATCCTTGGTGGTCCAGTAGGTAAACATTTCTATTTCTCCGTACATTGTGTAAATTAAGATTAACCGAGGTTGTGGCATTGTGTTTGAAATTTGATGCCTGCGCATTCCTCCCTTCCGAAGCGACGTAGAGCCGTCAATCCGATGTACCATCTGATGTCCGGCACGTTAAAGATCCCTACCCTCCTTACGGAAAGAAGACTTCGGCCAAAGTTCCAGGACACTGCAGATAAACTGTCCCCTGGCGTCGGTGATTTACCACAGTCGCAGAAATAATCCGACGTAAATCGAAAAAAGATAAACTATAATATAGGTATGTATACTGATGAAATATCGTGTGTTTAACTGAATTCACTAAAAACTAGTATAAACGCAAATAATTATATGTCGATAGTTATAAGCATTTTCTAATATGCAATTATACTTCAAATTAACATATTGCTTCAAATGAGCGAAAACTAGGCGGCTAGAACACATATCTGGGGTCTGTTTCGATTTTTATATGTATGTATATATATATATATATATATATATATATATATATATATATATATATATATATATATATATATATATATATATATATATATATATATATATATATATATATATATATATATCAACTCAAAAAATAATGGGATGATTTTGATCAAATTTTGTAAGCATTTTCCTTTTGCAAGTGGCATGGATAAGTTGCTTAGCCAGGAAATGCGGCCCGGTTTTCCCGGAATGGATTGTGATTTCTTTCGGGAATAAGAAAGTAGGGCCAACCAAATATGGTACGTATGTCTGTATTATAAAAAGTGAACGACGTACCAAAATTTTCATCTGTAAGTTAAAAGTCAAAAAAGTTATAGGCATTTGAAGAAAAAAAGGGGTTTTCCTGAAAACGCCCAGGTCGCGATTTGAAACGTAAAAATTGGCAACATTTAGGCAAAGAACATGAAATAAATACCGGTTACGTAAAAAAAATGTTGCAAGAAGAGTGCTCTTAAGTTTCAAATTTAGCCTTCATCGACCTTTATTTTACTAAAATATTCCGGGTTTACTTTCAGTTTTTATCTGTTTACATATATACAGGGTGACGCATTTCTACGGTAAAGCTCAATATAATTGTTATTATGCACGATATGAGAAAAATTGTATACGTTAATTATAAGGTCTTGAGCTGTATCTTATAAAATTATTTTGAAAATCACAGCGTGGCCCATAATTCGTTGGTGATAACTGCAATATTTTTTTCGAACATTCCTTATACTGTTGCATTTTTAATAGAAATATGATGCATGTTCGTAAAAAAAATCGAGACGCAGTAAGTGTGTTTTGGTAGCGTGTTTTCATTAAATGCTAGGAAACCAGTTTTCTCAGAAGTATTTAAAGTTAAAGTTACGTGCTGAAAATTTTTGTACATTTTCAAACAATACGGTATTTTAGTAAAATATGGTAAATTGTTTTTACTATATAGGTTATATCGGTAACTAAATTGATGCCTGCTTGAATTAAAAACATTTTATGGAAATTAACTTCCATAACGCACTCGCTGCGTCCAGACTTTTTATAACCTATAGGTGATACACACACACAGAAATATATATATATATATATATATATATATATATATATATATATATATATATATATATATATAAACATATCAAGATAGTAACTGACCACATACATGGGTTCTAGAGGTACTAGTTCGCGAATTGTTTTAAAATTCAAAAGTGTAGGAAAATTCACTAAAAGATGTATGTTATAATATATTTCAGAATAACTGCACAAGGTCAATGTGATCAACTATACAATGCCTCCACACAGCATTTAATAAACAAACCCTTCCCCTTATATTTGTCGGTCCTTACACGCACACAAGCCAGGCAGTTTTTTTAAACTGGTTTTTTTGTTGCCATGTGTAATTCAGAAACACAGTTATGTTTGAAGAAAAAAACAGTATGGTTTATGGGGTCTTATACACACTTCAAACATAATCCATATTTAAGGGGTCTTCACACAACGTGTGCATTAAACATAATTGCGGGACCTCACTTTATTTGTAAATATTTTCTAAACGAGCGTGTGTATAGTATTTTGGCGCGAATTATCCACATCTGGAGATACATCTACATCCACGACTCATCTCAAACATTAAGATCCCACAAGTTGGTGTGTTTTCGTGTGTCCCTGCAAACATACGAGCACATGTATGTGTGTGTGTGTGTATACAATGTCTGCATGTGTGTGTATTAATGTGTATATAATCTTGTAAAAATGTAAATAAATTTAGATATAGAGTTTTATAAAGGCAGGTTTTATACACTCTAGTTTTCCTGTCATTCGAAATTTCAATAAATAACCTTTGCCAAGTAACATCTGCTACAATTTACACTGAGAAAAATTGAGCGATTAAACTGTGTTGCTGAAATGTTTCTTATTATACCAGGTATCTTTCTAATATGGGAGATTACCGTCAACTTGTGGTAAAACAACCTGCTGCTACCCGTGGATATACTGCGTTTTCTAAACGTTGGTTACTACAGTTATATGATAAATTAATAACCATAATGAAACAGTTTGCTTACAGACGAAACTTATTAAACTCTTTAATAGTAAAAAGTCGACGCCTTTTTGCAGTAATGGTTCTATTTAATAGTTTTGGCAATCCCCGGATTATAAATTTGGTTTAATAGTGAGTAGAACATTTCTTGCTGTTTTTATTATATCGCATATTTTGGGCGAATTTTCGTCAACTTAGCTGTAAGTTGGCTACCGTTGAGATTGCGCAGTATGATAGTTCGGTGTTCAAACAGATACGGACTTACCTTTCGACCACCATTCTATCAGTGTGCTCGTGCTCTGTGCTCAGAACACAAGAGCACATAACCACACAAAACAAAGGGTCAGAATCAGCTAGATGATTATACTTTTTATCTTAATGGAAAAGGTTAGATGAGTGAAATAGTGAAAGTTTAATTGAGTAAAATCAAAATGGAAAATGAAAATGGGTAGAAATCCAAACTTAAGGAGTTGGGTTTGGGCGAGTATTATGAAATGGAGCATTCGCTGGTAAGATATATGTTTCTTGTGTTTTATTTCAACCAGCTTTCTAAACTGATATCAACTGTATGCATAATACAGACGTTTGGGTATATTACATATTATGAGCTCTTTAAAACGTCCATAGAATAAAATATTTCTAGTATAAGTTGAAATCATTTTGTTGTTTCCATAAAACTTTGCACAAATACATAAAAAATGCTTCCTTTTTCTGGACCACAATACCATAATCAAGCTTACATTAAAGAAAAATGGGCCTAGACTGATCTTCCTGAAAAAATTTCATGAGATTTTTGTACCTGATATGTTTTTAGATTATACAATACATTTTTTATTATTTTTATATGAAGTTTGTTATAACTTATGTATTTGTTAAAAATATTTTATACAATAAAAATCTCTCCTTTACTTACTTTCTTTCATGTTAAACACCTCTCTTCTATAGTTAGAAACGCACCGGTGTATTAAATTAAATGCTGCAATAGCATGACAGTTTTATGATTACAAGTAAGCTGCTTTATAACTATAGAGAGTACAGTACAATACAGTTTTATATGACAGTATAATAAATGTAGCAAGAATCTGTATAAAATGTATTAACCGTGTCGTGCTGGTGTAATATGATAGTATTATAATAACAAGTAAACTGCTTCAGAACCATAGATAGTCCAATTTGCAGCTTTTATATGATAGCATAATGAATATGGAATGAAGCAGTTTAAGATGTATTAACCTTCATATTGCAATAGTATGACAATTCTATAATCATATAAAGAAGCTTAATAACTATAGCAGGTCTGTTATGTTGCTTTTACTAGGCATGTGTACTACTGTTATTCTACACCAGCTTAATTACTGTAAGAATACTGTTCCAGCATTACCAGGATTATTGTTACAACAACCTGTCTAATTGTCCCTCATTTAATCAACCATTTTTTTAAAAGGTGCATCTATACACAGAAACGAATTAGTGTATTATTTTTGAAACACCTGTACACGGTGTCATGGCTAGACTCATCTTGGTTTGATTATTAATCATCTGTTAGGGCATATGATGAATTATATTAAGATTTACGCTCACTACTTCTCAAAATCTAGTACTTATTCCGACCTCGTTTTATTATTTCAGAAAACTTGCAAATGTCGGGTTGTTTCAAATGTGACATATTCCTTAAAAAATCTATTGTTACCGATATACAAAAGCATGGAGAAAAATATTCCTCAAATACAAATAATAATTAGAAAAGAAAATTTTACTGGAAAAATGTAACAAGTATAAATTAAAGATTTAGATTTAGTGATATTAAAATTATTATTTAGATTTAGTTATATTAAAATAAAGCTCATAGCTGAAATTAGAATCTATCATATCACGGAAAATTGTGATAACAATGATATAAGAACCAGGCAAAAGCAGTGAAAACTAGTTAATTAAGTGTTCGAAATGACCACCATTTTGCTCAACACATAAGTTTAAGCGAGTTTCAGAAGAATAGTTAGCGTCTTGTAATACACTTAAATTAATATTATCAAATATACCATGGATTCTTGCCTTCGTATCTTCTTTTGTAGACGGTTGTGTGTGATAAACTAATTTTTTTACATAACTTCATAAAAAGAAGTCCATTTTTATTAGATAAGGTGACCTAGGCGGTCATACATTCGGCCCTCCTCTCCCAATCCAGCGTTCTGGAAAATGTTAATTAAGAAAAGCACGAGTGTTTGCTGTATGATGAACTGGGACACTGTCATGCATAAACCACATATGATCACGTATGCTAACAGGCAGTTGGTCTAATAATGGTCTTTTCTTAGAAACTGAAGATATCGCTGTGCAGTGAGCCGTTCTTCAAATAAATGCGGACCGATGACAAAATTTCCAATAACTCCACCCCAGATGTTAAGAGACCACTTATTTTGACTAGTTGTGTAAGTATAGTGAGGGGTTTCAGTAGAATAGTAGTGAAAGTTATGTCTGTTGACATGTCCGTTCTTATGGACTGTTGCTTCATCAGTAAACAATACAAAGTTGAAGAATCTGAAACTCTCTGGATTTGTTGATGTGTCCAGTGAGAAAATGATAGTCGCCTTTCATGACCATTATTGTACAGTTCTTGGAGGAGTTGAATATGGTATGGGTGTAATTTGTTTTTGCGTATAATTTGTAAAACCGAGGTCTGACTGATATTAAATTCCTTGATATTTTTCTTGAGCTGATATGGGGGTCTTCTATCACTTCAAATTTACTATCAACTTTTTCTCTTGGTTCAAAACAGGTTTGGTTCTCTCAGTCTTCTTGTATCCTGTGTTCCCCGTTTCGGTAAAAACGTCGCATCACTCTTTCAAAAGCGCTTCTGTGTGGTTGTCTTCTATTGGAATATTCCTCATGATAGATTCTTGTCGCGAATATACAGGTTTTGCTACTTGCTCCTAACACATAAATCATATCAATCATTTCTTGTCGAGAGAAATTCATTTTAGCGTGTTGTTTTAATTCAAATACGAGAAAGTAACTACTCGATAGTTGAAGTTAGTGTTAGACAAGTAAGTCAATACAGTGTAAGACTAGATGCATTCTCGCAACAACTAGAACCGTACACCGGTTTCGCTCTCATTAGAGCTCTTCAGTACGGCATACTAATTGTAGCAAAAATGCACCAAAAATAACACGGCTATAGTATAGCCAGTCTTAAAACACTAAGTGAGTGGTGAACGTGTGGCCACCTAGTTCGAAACCAAGTACTATGTTGTCACGCCCGCTCCAAATAACACAGAGTGTTAAAAAATAGAGACAGTATACAACTAACTAACAATTTTAAAAATTGTTAGCCCTGACCCATTTCTACCCCAATATAGGGACAAAGTATGTAAGTATGTAATACAGTGTTTATTTTGCATATCTACGATATAATACACTAATTCGCTCCTGTGTATAAATTTACCTTTTTTCTTAAGAAACACCCAATATCTCAGTAAATACTAGTTTTATGTATAGGGAATACTTAATGAAACTGAAAGAACATTTCTTAATGAATCGAAATTGGTTATAATATACAGGGTGTTCCATTTTAATTTCTCGAGAAAACTTGACCCGAGTGTTTTTACTCACCCTGTATACTGTTTTCAAGGAATGCTTTCTGTATTGATTGAGGTTAAAAGAAGGGCACTTTTTCATATGTTTGGCATGATAGTGTTGCATGCTGACATATTAATGAAGATGCAGACCGTCAAATGTGCTTCTGATGTTTTAAAAAAGTAGCCATAACTTTGGAACAACTCTGTATGGACCCCAATGAATCGGCAAAACAAAAGAAATTAAAAACAAAACAATGTACAGGGTGTACCATTTAAAAAAGTGACGTTTGGGTTGTATCTAACTTATGCAACAGTCTGTATATGCAAAAATAATTTTAGTTTGTAGATAACGTTAGCACCTGCCACTTTTTTCCATTTTTTTTTAATTATTGAATAATAAAGGAGATATTGAACTTGTTGGACCACGCTGTATATACACCGTAGGTGCAAAAGCAATTTATGCTGCAAATTTTTTACTGTGAAATTTGCCTACATATTTAGACTTCTGAGGATTTTTTTATGTAAAGTTATTTAACCTTACACGTTCGAGTTTCAATGGACGTGATAGAGAAAACCATTTTTCATGCTATCTTACAAAGTCGAAGGGCTAGAAAGCGTTGTGCGGATGGTAGCATGTAGACCGTGTTAACTTTAAAAGGAGTTCTTTTGAGTTTACAATGTGATGTATTACAAAAATCCCATTATTACAAATATGTAAACCATCAATGTTTAAAAACCGTACATAAAGATACGCGATTGCCAAGTTTTATTTGAAGGGTGCTGGATTAAAAGTTTTCTCGCACTTTTTGATAAAGTTGGTAACAGATTCAATTTCATTTCAAAGTTGCACAAGTCAAACTTTAATAATTTCACATTAAAAGTAGAGACCGTAGCAAAATGAGAAAAAGTTTCTAAAGAAAGGAGAGAATTAAAATTTAACATTTTAGTTCATTAAATTACTTGGATAATGTTTTATGCTAAACTGTAAGAAGTTAGGCAAAGAAATCGGTATATATTCATACTAATTAAAATAAGAGGGTTACTGAGCGGAGGAGTTACTTGCAGTAATTGAAACTAATAAAAATCATACTTCGTTTAATGGTTTTAATTTATGCAACTTGTCTGCTAACTCCTGCTTCCCTAAATGTTAAGAACAGCAAACACTTTCCTGTAACATATTAATCTATATCATATTGTAATCAATTAAAAATAACACTGAAACCTTTTTTAGAAGAAACGATACAGGGCGTGGTGCCCACTCACTCAAATGTTCACACAACCACATAATTATTTATTATGCTGTGACACAACATTTTTAATGCCGTAGGGGTAAGAGAGCACCATGTTGGTACTCATTATTATTCTAAGTTTAGAGGGAATGAACATTAAGAACACAGGCCGATAGGTGATCTCGTCTTTCTTGTAAGTTACCAACATTTGCATATATATATATATATATATATATATATATATATATATATATATATATATATATATATATATATATATATATATATATATATACAGTGTGGAACAGCCAAATGGAATAAATTCGATAACGGATAAATGAGGGCGTGTTGGGAAAAACGCTTGGACACGTCGATTTGTATTTTTAACTGCGCATCTTTTTCAAGAAAAAAAAATTATATAGGGTGCGTCATGTGACAGTGGCCAATACCAACTTTCTTATTTTAAACACAAGCCCCTGTATATTATAAATTTTTTGGATTCTTCAGAAAATTCTAGACATAATTCATGTACAATGTTCTATACCTATCTTCAACTGTTTCGGAAATATTAAGTATTTTCAGATTTATTACAAAAATTAACATTAAAAATAGAAAATTATTTTATTTCACAAATTCGCTACATTGCATTCAATACTTATTTCCCATTCAGCTCTTGATAATGAGAAAGTAAACAAAAACCATTCCTGCGTTTCTTTTTACTGATATGAAATGAAACAAAAACAAAAACAGTTTTCTTTCTGTTCGTATAAAACTCGTAGCCTTAGCAACTTGTTGTCTGCCTGCATGACAGTAGTGATTAGTGTCAGTGCTATTGTCGTTTGAATTTCGTTAACTGTACGTAATAATATCAGAAAAATGGTTCATTTAACAGAAATGCACAAAATAACCATTCTACAAATGATTGGTTATGGAGATAACACACGGACACAGATGGAAGTGTCTCGCTTATTTCACGAAAAATTTCCAAATTTGCCGCCTGTATCCCAAGGAACAATTAGCAAAATAGAAAAGCAGTTTCGCGAGCTTGGTCATGTGAGACAGATAAAAAAAGTAGCTGCCAATGCAGTAAGTGATGATACGAAATTGGATATTACGCTTGAGTTTCAAGAAAACCCACATACTTCTGGTCGACAAGCAGCCCAACTATTCAACGTTAGCCACACAGCAATTTTTCGAACATTAAAGGAAAGTAAAATGCATCCCTATAAAATGATACCAACTCAGGAGCTCATGGAGGACGATTTCGATAGGAGAACGTATTTTTGTGAACAAATGATGGCAATGTTAGATAACAATGTGATGCAATTAGAAGATGTTTTGTTTTCTGATGAGAGCACATTTACACTTCACGGTCATGTTAATCGTCAAAATTGCCGCTATTGGTCTAATGAGAATCCTCATTGGATGAGAGAGGAACATACGCAATATCCTGAAAAAGTTAATGTTTGGGCAGGAATTGTTGGAAATCATATCGTAGGTCCCTTTTTCATTGATGGCAACTTGAATGGGGATAAATATTTAGAACTGCTCCAAAATAATGTCGTGCCAACTTTGACAAACTTATATCCAGATCCAGCAAACCCACAAGTTCCTGCCAATAAAATATGGTTTCAGCAAGATGGAGCACCGCCCCATTACCAAATCAATGTCCGGCAGTACCTGAACCAAATTTTTCCAAATCGGTGGATAGGGAGGCGCGGATCGATAGAATGGCCAGCACGATCTCCTGATCTGTCGCTATTAGACTACTTTTTGTGGGGATATGTCAAAAGTATTGTATACAAAACTAAGCCCCTCAACTTAGATGACTTAAAAAGACGAATCACGCTTGCGATTAGATCAGTCACGCCTGAGATGTTGAGTAATGTTAGAAGACATTTCTATACCAGATTAGCATGTTGCCAAGATGTTCGTGGCGAGCATTTTGAACATTTACTACATTGACATTAATTTTTTTTTGTTTTTTTAAATTATTAAGAAATAATCAGTATTTCTTATTAGAATTTGTGAAATAAAATAATTTTCTATTTTTAATGTTAATTTTTGTAATAAATCTGAAAATACTTAATATTTCCGAAACAGTTGAAGATAGGTATAGGACATTGTACATGAATTATGTCTAGAATTTTCTGAAGAATCCAAAAAATTAATAATATACAGGGGCTTGTATTTAAAATAAGAAAGTTGGTATTGGCCACTGTCACATGACGCACCCTATATAATTTTTTTTCTTGAAAAAGATGCGCAGTTAAAAATACAAATCGACGTGTCCAAGCGTTTTTCCCAACACGTCCTCATTTATCCGTTATCGAATTTATTCCATTTGGCTGTTCCACACTGTATATATATATATATATATATATATATATATATATATATATATATATATATATATATATATATATATATATATATATTTTAACTCCTGTTTTGGAGCCATTTTCAAGAGGTTAAGGAAATACGAAAATAAATGCACTCTAAAGCCTCAATCTGGCTACTCCTTAGAGCGGTGGATAAGGGTAGGTTGGATTGCTGTAGCTCAATTTGCCTACTCCGCAAATCTTGCTGGCGTTTGTCTCTAAGGTCTCAGTGTGCTCAACCCTAGAGAGAGATCTGACCGATCGTTATAAGTCTTGTATTGTTTATAGTGTTTTGTCTACCTGTCTCGTTATCAGTGTAATTATTCAAGTCAAGGTCTATTAAGTCAGATGCTTTCGTAACGGTACCTACTTAGGGGATTAAGCGGGTTAGAAGTAGGTATTTGTTAAGTCAGCTAAAAATACAGTTGAAGTGTCTATTGATTTGTTGGTCATTTTATGTGTTTTTAATGATGATATAATTAGTCTCCAGGTAGTCGGAAGTCGAAGACCATCTTCTCTCTTATTTAAACAATTGAGACGGTTTTACGTCTCCATCGCTTCGGGGGTGGTTTTGGTTTTCAAGTTGTAAACCGGGGCTATTGTTGGGGCATTGTCGAAGTCTATTTTGTGTTCTGTTGCATGGCCAGTAGGGATGACGGGTCAGATTTTCAAACTCTGAAGGTGTGATCATATATTCTATTGTGGATAAGTCTACTAGTATGTCCTACATAAGTTCGGAAACAGTCGGAACAATTAATTTCGTAAACTCAATGAGATTCGTTTGGCATCGTATCTTCAGGAGTTTTTTTATTCAACTTTGCAGTTTTTGCTCTATTGTAAATATCGTTTGGATATTATGGGTTACAAATATACGGCTGATTTGGTCAGTGACACCTTTAATGTATAGTAAGAAGGCCATGTGCTATTGCGAGCGCTCTGTCTGTACTTGTTTTGGTGTAGTGGCTAGTTTTTGGGTGTTTCTAATCTCTCATAGAAGGTGGTTTTTGCCGTATCCATTTTCTAGCAATAGCTGTCCCAAAAAGTTTAATTCTCTCTAGTTATTGTTGTCGTCTGTTAGTCTAAGATATCGTGTTACTAGTGTTGAAACGACGGAATCTCGTTGCGATGGGTGATTAAGGTAGCGATTAGTGTATGTAGGCATTCTGTACACAGTGTAAGAAAATCCTCTGCCTGGGCTGATGCGTAGATCTAAGAAAGGAAAGAAAACATTTTCTAGTTTCATGCTTAACTGGACTGATGCTTGATGCTATTTAGGTAAGAAAGGAATTCGTCCAAAGATCTTTACAGTGTGGTCAGACGGGCAAAATGTTGTCAACGTATCTTAACCCGCAGGTTGGTTTTAGTTGGGATGAATTGAAGGTTTGTGTCTCGAAATTTTTCATGGAAATGTTAGATAGCGCAGGAAGAAATGATGAACCGATTGTTAACCTTGAACTTGTTTGTAAAATTTGTTTTGGAAATAAGTGTTAGAAGTGCAAAGTTCTAGAAGGCTAGGCTATCCTGAGAAATAGTGTTTTCATTTTTGGAAAATGACGAGCGTTTCAGATAGAGGTATATTAGTCAATAAGGAAGCAATATCGAAGATAACTATAATGACATTTCGAGAAATGGTGCTGTTTATAAAATGGGTTGAGTTTTTAACATAGGATGTGGCTTCTTCTACTAAAGGCTGGAGTGTTTTGACTAGATGTTTTGAAAGCTTTTGTATGGGTGAACGGTGGGCACTCGCGATAGGGCGAAGAGGAATATCAGGCTTGCGGATTTTTTTGAGACCGTATTTTCTATGGGTGCGAGTCTATTTCCATAACTTCTTAAAAATTACTTTAGAACAGGTGCCGAAACGTCAGGTTTCGATTAATTCTGGACCCAAGGATCTATTATATCTCACACTAAGGACCGCAAAAATTTTTTGTTGCCTGGTGTAAAGCCGTTCCCACGGTTTTACTATGATTGCATCAGACAACCCGTGCTCCTGCAACATAGACAAATCCAAGCCTGGACAGACCGTGTTATCCGCTTTGCAAGCATTTGTTAGTTTATAAGTAATACCAGTGTTAGAATAAAATTACATTATTACATTGTACATTTAAGTAGCAACACCTCTTGTTTGCTTCTTTTCAAATCTTTGTAATTTTCATTTTATTAACGTTTGTACTTTAGAGTTTACATAAATAATTTTTTATCAAATTACTGAAATTCAAAATCTAATTGGCGCGGCATGGCACCGGATGTCAAAACGTCATTAAAACCAGATAATCGTCCATTTATTTTAATAATTTATTTGACAACGAACCAAAATTTTATTAAATTTCAAGTGCAAGTGTTGGAAAACAAGCCACTGGTGCAGACGATCTACAAGGAATTAAGGTCCTGTAAGTCTATCCATTTTTTCATTTCGAATACAATTGTATCTTATTGTGTTTCACAAAAATTTTATTTTTTTCGTAAATGCAATTAATAATTAAGTAACAAATTAATCGTATTTCATAAAGATTTTATTCGTACATAAATACGTATAATAATTAAATAAAATATCCGCGTTTTACAAAGTTATTGTTTCGTAAAATTCGCGTTTCATAGTAATTGTTGTTTGAAAGGTTTTAAATGCTTTCACAAGTAACTAAGACCTAACTAAACAAGTTTACAGTACATATTCCAGTTTTCGGTGGAAAATTATTTTATTAAATACTCTATAGTTTAGTGATTTTTATTGATTATTTTAATAACGATATTACAAATATTTTATTTTTAATTCTAAGAAGCTTTTATTGATTTTTGATTATTGACTGATTTGACTGACCATAATTTTATGAGCTTTCGTGACAGATCCGCTTTCATTCTCTCATATATTTTAGAGGAAGAAATTGAGTCACATTTAGTCACTGAACTACCCATTTCGCCTTCACCAGATAATTTACATTCTAACAAAATGCCTGAAACATCAATCATCCAAATTTGCAAAGCTTCTGCAATGATATCTGAATACTAGGGCGGTCTAAAACAATTGGCTTATTTTCTAAATCAATGCAGAACCTATATTCTTTGCAATAAAAGACAAGGCGACACATCTGACAACCTACATTGTAACCGCATGAATATAGAATTTATTAAAGCAAAAATTACTGGTGCAGCTAGGGACATTTTAATGAAATTAGATACCATCATGTGAGAAAATATTGAAAACGCGTTAAAATCTCAATCTACAGATCCAAGATCTGAAGACTTATTAATGACATACCTAACGACTAGCTATATGAGAAAACCCAGAAAGCTACAGACTTCTATAATGTTATTCAAGAAACGCAAAAAATGCTGAATGAGCATATTGTTCTACAGACACTGGACGAAGTCATAAACACGTACAAAAAAAAACACGAAACAGCAGCCGTCACTTCTTTTAAAATTGGCACTTCTGATTCATATCATAGTCACTTACGTCTTTTAAATATTTCCAATGTAGAAACAGCACTGCTCGAATGTCACCGTATTTACAATGGGCAAATGCAAGTGAATTTTCTAAAGGTTATTAAAGAGAAAGACGAAGCTCATTTTTTTCAAGGCAATAAAAACCCACCACAACAAAAACTATCTGTGACTTACAAAATGTGAAATTACTTTAACCTGAAATTTAGAAACACCCCTTAACAAAATTATTACCAACAGCCACCTGTTAGGCAACAATTTCCTAGCAGACCGATTTCCAATATTAGGCCCATTCAAAAACATAGGACATATCCGACTAATTCTCAAGTTTTTGGACGCCGTACATCTCAACCAACCCCTATGTCAATTTCGACAAATAACACCAATAATCGACCCCGTCCAAATTAGTTAATTCCTCAATTAAATCATAACCAATCGTATGAAGAATAGTAACAAGAGCCTGTTTTACTCCAACAAACAGGTGAGAATTACCTGGATGATGAAAATTCTTATGATGAGGAAATAAACGAATCGATTGATCAATATGAGGAGGAGCAGGATTATCACAGTGCTGCCTCGGAATATCTATAAGATAGACCCGAATAACATACAGCCCCAAACTGCCCTTTTCTGTTTTGCCTGTTTCGAGCTTAAAATTCTAATCGATAATGGTGCCTCGAATAGTATTATTAATTCAGGTCCGGCTTACGAGTTTTTTAGCGATTATATTTACAAAAAACCTTACGCCATGAAATCTGTTGGAAAAATTACCAAAGGTATCGACAATATTCAATACCCCTTATTACATGAATATGGTGTCAAATTTCCACTTGATTTTCACGTTATGCAATGGCACGATCGCTTTGATGCATTAATTGGTTCGGCCCATTTCCAAAAACCTAAGGCACGCATTAATTATGAAAAACAAATTATAAAATTGGGCAAAATAGAAATTCCTTTTTATCTTGAACTCAACACTGAATTTTAAACAAATATGTGTAAATCACATAAAAATTCCAGTTAACACAGAAAACGGAACAGTTTCAATTCCCCAACTATCTGAAAACACTGTAACGGTAGACGAAGCTATAGCTACTTCGCATTCAGGTATTTGTACAATTCTTATTAAAAAAATACACTTGATGATATTCAAATTTATATTTCTGGCAAAGTGAAGTCAAGTCCAATCAAAATTTTGAAGAAACATCTAAATTTACCAATTCAATTCACTTTGACGTACGGCAACTTAGAACTGACCATTTAAATTCTGCAGAAAAACAAAAATTAGCTTATATCATCGCTTTAAGAACATATTCTATCATAAAAATTCATACTTTACGTTTACAAGTGACATCAAACACGATATAACAACTCGTGAAAATGACGCTATACATGTAAAATCTTACAGACACCCACTTAAACACTGAGATACAAAAAGACATCCAAAATTTATTGGATAATAAAATTATTAGGCCCTCTATATCTGACTATTCTTCTCCAGTATTATGGATTATATCAAAAAGCGTAAACTCGTCAGAAAAGCAAAAATGGCGATTAGTCATTGATTATAGGAAACTTAACGAGAAAACCATACCTGAAAAATACCCCCTACCAAACGTCGACGAGATTCTAAATAACTAGGAAAATGTACGTACATTACCACCATCCACGCTTTCATCATATTGAATTAACGCCTGAAAGTAGAGAAAAACAGCCTTCAGCGTAAATAACGGTCATTATGATTATATTAAAATACCCCATGGTCTCCGTACTCGTCAATAAGTTTAAAAAAAAGATGATGTTTTAAAACAGTTCTTGTACAAAAGTTGTTTTTGCTACATGGACGATATTGTAATATTTTCTAAATCCCTTCAGGAACATCTTATTAATATCAAAGAGATATTTCAAAAATTAGAGGACTTTAATTTAAGGGTACAATTAGATAAATCAAATTTCCTTAGAAAAGAAGTTGGGTCCCAAAAGACGGCCTAAAACCAAATCCAAACAAAATTAAATGTATACAAAATTATCCTATACGCCGTTAAGAAAACAAAGGAACTAATCACAAATTCCCCAATCCTGACTTACCCTGACTTTAATAAAACTTTCCACTTAGCTACAGACGCTAGCAATATCGCTATAGGAGGTGTTTTGTCACAAAATGACAAGCCCATAACCTATTATAGTCGCATTCTAAATTCCGCAGAAATAAATTATTCAACAATAGAAAAATAAGTTTTGGCAATAGTTGAAAGTACCAAACATTTTAGGCCCTACCTCTTTGGCAATAAGTTTACAATTAAAACGGATCATAAACCACTTGTATGGTTATTTTCCATTAAAGAACCAAATTCACGGTTAGTAAAATGGCGGTTAAAATTAGAAGAATATGACTATGATATAAAGTATAAGAAGGGTAAAGAAAATGTTGTAGCTGATGCCTTATCTCGCATCGAAATCAACGCAGTTGAAGACGACGACGATCTAGCGTCAATATTCAATAATTTAGATCCATCGGAACTTAGCGTATTAACCGATGACGATCTCAAAGAACTAGGACTTAACACTCAAGAAGAACAATCTTCCGAATCTCAAACACAACACACCTCTGCCGAAAATTCTCTTTTTAGTATGCCTATTTCAGAAAACCCCTTAAATCATTTTAAATATCAAATAGTTATGTACTATGGCGTTAACAACTAAATAAAGACAGATACCGTATTTAAAAATAAATGATATAGAGTGTACATTCAACGCCAATGAATTACAGCAACTAACTTTTTAAAATCTTATATATTCATCCAAATAATAATTACCGCATAGTATCTTTGGACCCACAACTTGAACATTACTTTAGATTAATAGCTTCCACTATTTTCAATAGTTCTGTTAAAATAGTTAAATGTACAAGACACTTACAATACGTAACGAAAATTCAAGAACAAAAAGGGAAAATTCCGGATTATCTCGAACAAAATCATAACGGCATTAATGAAACGTATGCACAATTAAAAGCAAATTTTACTGGCCAAATATGAAAATTCAAATTAATGACTTTATAAATAAATGTGAGTTATGCTTACAAGCAAAATATGACCGTGACTTTTATAAACCCCCACTTCAAAGCCCCTTAGTTGCTTCTAGACCCTTCGAAGTCATACATATTAACATATGTAGTTTTGATAGCCGTAAATCTCTAACAATAGTGGATTTATTTAGCAAATATGCACAGTCTTATTAGGTCATAGATACTGCAGCACTCACCATAGTCAATAAGCTCCGTCACTTATTTTCTCAACATAACTAACCCCTCAAGATGGTCTCTGACCCAGGCCGCAAATTTGACAATTCGATACTCACAGAGTTCCCATCAATATTCAAAATCGATGTACACGTTACCACCCCTTAAAATTCTAATTCTAATTCGCCCGTAGAGGGGCTACATTCAACACTTTTAGAAAAGATACGTGTCCTTAAAATACAAAATGAAAGTCCCCAGTCTCTTATGAGTACAGCTGTTTTAACCTATAACCAATTAATACATTCTTCGACAGGCCACTCTCCTTTTAAACTTCTTTATGGCCCATACGACAATTTACCACCTATCGATCTCCATCAAACGGTCTTTGAAGAATATAACAATAAACGTTTGAAAGAAATAGTTCCGTTTTATAACGACATTTATCAAAAACAAAAAGTTCTTGATTGAGCAAGTGCGTTATGTTAGTGAATTTTTATTAAATGCGGCAAATTTGAATAACTCAATTTTCTATAAACTTAAAAAGTTTAATTTTAGTACGTATTGAGTTCTTTTCTAACAAAATATATCCACCAAATTTCATTAAAATAACTTTGTAATTTTCGGAGAAAAAATTTTGTTCCAAGGAAAATTTAAAGTTTAAATAACTCAATTTTCTATAAACTTAAAAAGTTGCATTTTGGCAAGTAGTAAGGTCTCTCCCAAGGCAACCTATTCATTAGATTTGACTAAAATATCTTTGTAATTTTTGATTAAATTTTTTTTTCGAAATAAAACTCAAAACTTTTCCGGAAAATCCTGTCCGATTTTCCTGGCTAACAAACTCGTCCAAGCCATTAATAAAAGAAAGGCACTTGCCGAGTTTAATCGAAATCGGTTATCCAACCGATATAATTGTAGTGTGGTGACATTTGCTTTTATACTTGCTTAAATAAATTATGATTAAAAGTGAGCTGGCGTATTAAAGAAAATAAAATAAAATAATACCATTTCAAAACATGGTGTAGGGTTTTTGTAAAGAATCCACTAGTCAGTTCCACAATTAAGAGAATTAGCTCGAAGAAAAAAGGTACGTTGACCTTGAGTATAATAACAGTAATAGGTAATAAAAATGGAGGCATCAGCATTCAAACCGCCTAAAATCATAAGTACTGAACAAAGTACCAGTCAAAACTTTGATAAATTCATGAGTAGTTTTAAAATTTACATGCCTTCAACCCGGTTTAGCGCTAAGGATGAACCCACTAAGAGTGCAATAATTCCAGGGGAAGGGGCCCAGGATATCTATGAAACTTTGGAATTAACAGAAGAGGATAGAGCTAGATATAATGTAGTTGTAAATGCGTTCAAAGAATGTTGCAAGCCATTAAGAAATGAAACTTACGATGGTTTCAGGTTGTTTGTCAGAAAGCAGGAAGAGAAGGGAGAATCTGACCATTTTTTAACAGATGTTAAGATGTTGGCGAAAAATTGTAATTTCCAAAACTTATTGGACTCACTTGTAAGGGATAAAATTATTAGCAGCATCAGAGACGTGGAACTCCAAGACAGACTGTTACGAATCCTGAATTTATCATTCGCAGAGGCCAAGAAACAGTGTCGATCAATAGAGGCAAGTAAATATCAGCTGAAGGGACTAAGAAAGACTGCTGAGGTAAAAGCTATAGAAAGTAAGACACGAGGTAGGATAACGAGTAAGACTGTCAATACTAACAACGATTGTGGTACTAACCATGGCCAAAGACAATGTCCTATGGTAAAAGTTGCAGAAATTGTGAAAAGCCTAATCATTTCAAGATAGGGTGTAAAAATCAAAATTATAATAAGGATTGTAGGAGTAGATATAAGCGTAATGCAATTTACGTACTAAAATGTTATTAGGTCCGATTTTATTATTTCATACAGTTTACAATGTAGCCTAATTGAAGCCAGTGTTTACGTTGGCAGACCTCTTGTCTGTCCCCCGCTGTAATTTATGGGTCGTCTGAAATCTATAACGAGATGAGAGGTTAGGCGGTTTTGGTGAAGAGGGGGGCATTGACAAAAGACTGTATCTGGAAGTAGGTACAGTAGAGCGGTTCTGCAACCACCGCCAGGCTCTGCGTCTGCGTGTGACGTCACGGTGACGAAACAAGATGGCGGGTTGAATAGAGAGAGAGAGAGAAAAGAGAGGTGACCTGAGATGAGGCAATCCAAGTTGGCCGCCAAGATGGCCGACCGGAAGTGAAAAATCTGGTGAGTTTGTAGCCAAAGTGATAAAACAAAGATGATGGATGGATAGAGAGAGAAAGAGATTTGGAATGAGATGAAGTAATTCAATATGGCAGCCAAGATGGCCGACCGGAAGTCAAAAATCTGTGAAATTTGAATTTTTAAAAGACATTTAGACTAATCTATCAAAATAAGAGAGCCCACCGTTTTGATTTTTGTGAAAATGACACATATAAAAAAATATGGCTGACAGCGCAGACGCAAACCAAGTTTTTTTATTTGTATGCTTATGACATTTGCGCATGCGCAAACCGAAAATTTTGAGTTTTCAAGTAAGAGAGCACATGTGGGTATCATTCTACTCGTCTCCATGAGGGGAGATACAATATTTATTTACTTATTTATTTTTTATATTTACACACACACACACACACACACACATACATATATATATATATATATATATATATATATATATATATATATATATATATATATATATATATATATATATATATATATATATATATATATATATATATATGTATGTGTGTGTGTTTGTGCCCGTATAATTATGAGGACAAACCACATGCATGGACGTGACTTGTCGGGTCTTCCCAACTTGTCGGGCCATACACGCGTCCCGACAATTTAGAGACGTGGTTTTTCGGATTATCCACCTCTTAAATAGTATAAATAACTAATTTTCCGACAATGTCCTGATATACATACTATATGCATGTGTGTATTTTTGAGTTCGTGTTACTAAAACTGTCGGGCCCTATAAAAGTGACTGATAAAAGCGACCTCCGTGGTCAATTTTTGAAACAGACCTAATTGTGTGTAAGGCCCGACAACTGTTTGGTAAAATTTGTGTAAGTCCCGATAAATATAATTTTTTTTTACCTCGTGCAGGTAGTAAATGATCTGTTTTCAAGTGACTTGTCCCTGGTTTTATAAATAGCGTCTTTGTTGTTATTTTTTACTGCTTGATCTGCAAGGGTTGTTGACGGGGAATAACGGTACATCATTTTTCCTTGGGCCCTAAAGCAGATAGCGGTGGGTTTTATGTAGTATGTTATATTTCAAAGAATATTGAGATATTGTTAAATTTATTTATTAGGGAAATTTCATAGAAAACATTTACTCTATTCTTCAAACGAAACAGAACTCATATTTGGGATGGAAACATTAGTTTATATATTATTTTACATACACATATTTATGTATGTATATATATATATATATATATATATATATATATATATATATATATATATATATATATATATATATATATATATATATATATATATATATATATACTTATAGGGTTAGTATAGGATGGATTTGTATTTACAGAAATATTCCTTATTCAAAAAAAAAACTTAAAACCTTTTCGACATATTTTTTGCTACAAAGTGACGATCTTCAATTTATCATAGCGTAAACAATTTCGTTGCTATGGCAACTAAATCTTTCTTTTTAAATAGCAAGATATGATTTTTTCGCGATTTCGGAAATAGCGTCTATTTCTTGATACGCCACTATAAA
Source organism: Tillus elongatus (assembly GCA_964006375.1). Classification (NCBI taxonomy): domain Eukaryota; kingdom Metazoa; phylum Arthropoda; class Insecta; order Coleoptera; family Cleridae; genus Tillus; species Tillus elongatus. The sequence continues at coordinate 159,651,412 of OZ023262.1, forward strand.
AATGTAATTAGGTTCAATTAGAAAAAAATGGAGAAAAAACTAATGTAATTATGCAGATGATCGCAAAAATGTTTTTTTTTTAACAGAAGCACGCTTAAAACCAACCCTGTACACATAAGTAACATAACAAATGCTGTAAAATCACTCACTGCAGATGATAGGCAAACTAGCTTTAATTGTTAACTTTAATTCTAAAAGACTGACAAAACAAAACTAAAACAAAACAGCAATAATATTTGTCAACTAACTCAATGTTCAAAATTCTGTCCATTATCAATAAATAATTGAACTCGCGTTTCAAAGAAATTTATTAAACTAATTAACCTGGAATACACAATCCATCTTGTTTGGCCAACAATTATAGCTTTCAGGTCTTCCAGATTTAATGGTCTGTCTCTGTAGAGAACATTCCTCAAGTGACGCTAAGAAAACAACCACATGGCGTCAAGTCAAGAGGGCGAGCAGTTCATTTAAGTGCATCACAGCGCCTGATTCAATTTTCTCTAAAAACTTCATCCAATTTTGCCGCACGCGTCTGCCAAAATGATTGTGAGCTCCATATTTATCAAACCAAACTTCATTGACTGGGCTCACTGCAACCACTGTGGTATAATTTCTTCTCTTAAAAAAATTTAATACTTTTCAGATGTTAGATTTCCCTCAATAAATAACCGCCCAATATTACTACTGTCTAGTATACCCGTCCATACATAATTTTTTTGTGGTCGTTGGGTTTGAGCCTCCAGCATCCAATGTCGATTCTGCTGAGACCAATAACGATAATTTCTACTAAAGTCCGGCTTCTCATTAAATTTGCCATAATGTAACAAAATTCAACACGCCTCTAAAAATCGCCAACTACAAGTTCCTGTACTAGCTGTACTTTATATGGGTGAAATTCTTTCTTTTCCTTTTTAGCAAAGTTACCACAGATTTTTCTGAAAGGCTGTGTAATGTAGTAACTTAATTTGTAGACACATGGTGGGTTTAATAAAAAGACAACAATATATCTAATTCGTTATTACCAGCTACAGCCGTTTTTGGTCTTCCTATTCTTGGCTTATCATTGACACTACCAGTTTCGTTAATTTTTTTTCAGTGTTCTAGACACATACACTTCATTAATTTGTGGCCAGACTCATGAAAAAACATGCACATTTCTTTTTAAAGCTTCCTGTCACCGTAGCCCAACATCACTAATATATCAATTCTTAGCTTTTTGCTCAATTCTGCCATAATAATAATAATAATTTTCTATAAATTCTCTATTTTCCACTATGAAGCTCTCTAAAGTATTACAAACTACATATAACTGACAGAAAACAATGCTTCAAATTGGCAGCTGCAAATACTATCACAATTTTTCAATTGGTAACTTGATAAGAAATTGATTAATGAAATCCAACCGAAGGTAATTTTTAAGAAACTTTTTTTGCGATTTTTTCTTATTAATCCCGATTACATTTTCATAGTGCCGTTGCTAAGAAGGAGATGTGCTTTCCGTGAGTGCAAAAAAATCATATCTTGCTATTTAAAAAAAGATCTAGATTATCTATTTTTATGAAATTTGGTGTCTAAATTAGGGCTATATACACATATTTGAGGAGGAAAAAAACATTTTTACATTTAACCAGCCGCACCCACATAAATATGACCTTGGCGTACTATTTGAAATGAAAATACAATACGCTGCTGCTTTTTTCAAAAGCAAAAATTATTCCTAGGATAGTACTATACTTTATATTTAAAAAAGTCTAAACGCAGCAAGTGCGTTATGGAAGTGAATTTTCATTAAAATGTTTTTAATGGCAAATGCGAGCAGGCATCAATCTGATTACTGGTATAGCCTATGCAGTAAAAACAGTCTACCATATTTTATCAAAACTACTTATTGTTTAAAAATGTTCAAAAATTTTCCGAAAATAAACTTAAAGTTGGTTTCCTAGCCAACAAACCTTAGGTTAATAGCAAATTGAGTTATTGAAATTTAAAGGATTTCATTAAAGTTCGCTACCAAAACGCACTTACTGCGTCTAGATTTTTTTCTTACAAACATGCATCTTCTTCTTCTTCTATTGCTTATCCATTAATGGATATTCGCGATCACATGTGCCCATTCTTTCCTATTTCTGATGGAGCTGAATAGGTCTCCTACAGTTTTTAGTCCTGTCCATTCTCTCACGTTTCGGAGCCATGACATCCTCTTACTTCCGACTGCTCTCTTCCCCTCGATCTTTCCTTCGATTACTAATTGTAGGAATTGGTATCTTTCATTCCGTATTACGTGACCCAGATATGCTGTTTTTCTGCGCTTGATGGTGTTCACCAGTTCACGTTCTCTTTTAACCGTTCTTAGGATCTCTTCGATTGTTTTTCTGGCCGTCCATGAGACTTTAAGTATACGTCTGTATGTCCACATTCCAAAGGTTTCAAGTCTATTCATGGTATTCACCTTCAGCGTCCAGCCCTCCACACCATATAGTAACACTGACCACACGTAACATTTTACTAATTCTTAGCCTCTCACGTACCTAGTCCCCTTCTAAATCCAAATTGTGTGGACCCTACCTCTCTTTCGCATTTTATGGAAATTGTGTAGTAAATAATCTTGAGGAATATATTTAACGTGTGGCTTACTAGACTGATCAGCCTATGGTCCTCGCACTTCGTTGCGTTATTCTTTTTTGGCAGGGGGATGAAATGTGATGTAATCCTTTTGGCAGGGAACTCCCCCATGTTATATATCTTGTTAAATATTCTGTGCAGTACGGAAATTCCCCTGTCGTCTAGTATTTTTAGTAGTTTGACAGGTATGCAGTTCGGGCCAACTGCCTCTCTGGCCTTTGACGTATTTATTGTTCTTACAATTTCTTCTTTGGTGATAGGGGGTCCAGACAGGTCTACGTCCTCCGCAACCTTTATGTCAGGTCTATTATCGTCGAAAAGGTTGTTAATATATTCCTCCCAAATAACTCTTCGCTGCCGATCGTCTTGTGCAATTTCCCCATGTTCGTTTTCTACATTAGAAAAGTATCTCTTCCGGTAAACTCCGGACACCTCTTTTATCTTCTGTGTATGTTAAATTCATCGTGCAGCTCTTGTAGTTGTTCTATATCCTCGCATTGCTTCTTTAACCAGTCATTCTTTGCCGCTCTTATTTTCCACCTAATAAGTCTTTGGATGTGTTTGTAGCTCTCTGGATATCCTTGACTTATGCATCTTCTCCTTTCTTCGAAAAGCGCCATGATTTCTGCTGTCATCCAACTGTGTTTCTGTGTTTTCCGCTTATGACCTAGTTCACCTTCTGCGACCCTTATCAAGGCTTCCTCCATTTCTCCCCATATGACATCTATGCTTGCACTCTCTTCCAACTTCGGTTCTATGCATCATATTTCGATAAAAAAATGCAAAAATGCATTAACGCATTTGTTCTACGAAAATTAGCCAAAAATTATAGACCGTTAAACCATAAACTTAACTAAACGTACAGCGAAAGCATCAACTTAACTAAACCGACGGCTAAAGCATCAGAGAGAGGGTCTATTTGAAATGAATTTTCTGTAAATATTTTAGTAAAATGAAGGGCAATGACTTAAGGGTTCGCAGAACACATGTTTTGAGGAAAACTCCAATTTTTTTTAAATGCCCATAACTTTTATCTCTTTAAATTTAGAAATACAAATTATGGTACATGGTTCACTCTTTATATTACAAACACGCGTACCGAATTTCGTTGCCCTTACTCTGTTATTTCCGGAGATATTTTTTTTTTTTTTAGAAAGCAAACACAAAATTTTCCAGCAAAACCTGGGCCGATTTTCTTGGGTACCGAACTTATCCAAGCCACTTGCAAAAGGAAGGTACTCACCAAATTTGATCAAAATCGGCCCATTACTTTTTGAGTTATCGGTATGATATATACATATATTACTGTCAAAGCGATGTCATTCGGCATAGAATAGTTTATTATTTTTGAAAAAAATATGGGCTATTAAGGTTGACCCGTGGTTGAAAAATAAGTATAACGATGTCAAGAACTTTGGTAAATGGAGGTAACAATAGAACAATTGAGAGGAGAAAGTTAAAGTAAGAAATATTTTCCATTTAGAATGTCAAAATTTGAAGTATAGTGAACTTGGTCCACAATTGCCAATGATTTTTTGGATGAACCCGTTAAATTTTGTAAAAACACAGCACATGTCATAGACTTATTGTGTATTGCATATTGTATAATTTAATTCAATAAACGCAATAATAATAATAATAATATATATATATATATATATATATATATATATATATATATATATATATATATATATATATATATATATATATATATATATAATTCAAATTGACCCCGTTATATAATCATGACGGCGACGCCTCTCAAAAAAAAAAACTATCGAGAACTACAAAAACTTCAATATTTGTTGTCATTTGACAATTATTTATAAAAATTATGCCGGGGCGACTGAATTACAGTCACAAAGATTATTAAAATTTATTTATTATTATTGTGAATGTAACCACGTTTTATAAAGAACGTGCCAAATATTTGCTGATATCGAGGTAAACAAAAGCCGTCGCGGAGGAGTGTTCGGCGAATAATAGAAACTTACAAAACTTTTGGCACCGTGAAGGCAAAAATTCATAAAAGAAATACCATCCTTAAGACAAGTAGCTCTGCAGAGAGGACTTTCGAAGAGCTTGATACACAGAATTCCGTTAAAGCACAACTTCCACCCTTATTCAATATCTTTGGTTCAACATCTGAGAGAAATGGATACGCAGAAAAGAGTTTTGTAAATTCATTTGAACGATGATACAAGACGACTGTCGATTTTTCTGAGAGCATAATTAGGACTGATGAAGCGAAATCTATGAAAAATGTTCTTTTTAACACACAAAATTCTTATTTTTGGAGTAATTCAAATCGTCATGCAGTAAGAACCCGGAATTTTCAAAATAGCTAGCTAGTCTTTTGTGCTGTAAAAACTGATAGAATATAATATAATATAATTTATTAAGAAAACTTGAATGGTAAGTCATTAACCATACATTGCAAATTATTTCCCCATTCTAAATTATGTATTAACTTTTTTAAGATATACATATTTAAATATTCTGGAAGAGATGAATCATCAATATTTGAGCAATTTACCTCTAGCGGAACACAAGCAAATTTTTTAACAACGTGATGGCGCCCTACCCCACAGAACGGTTTCGTTTACTAAGAACATTTGATGACAAGTAGATTGCCAACTACTGGCCTTCTCGTTCTCCTTATTTGACTGTGTTGGATTACTTTACCTGGGGAACGATAATAAACATCGTTTTTTCAATCCAGTGAAAACGATGGGGGACTGTATGGCAAGGGTGAATGGCGCGTTCGAAAGCTTATCTCCAAATTCAATTAGAGCGGCCTTCCATGAAGAACTAACTCGAAGAGGAAAAAAATGTTTGGAAGTTCAAAATGGAAATTTTGAACATTTATTAAAATAAGTTGTTACCCTGTGTAGGTATTGTTTTCTTTTAGTGGGATAAATTGGTTTTCTTCTATAGATTTTGTCTTGGCGATGTCAAAAGTTTTGTAATTTTCCATTATTCGTTTAACACTATTCGGTTTCTGTTCTTGATCGAACTTTGTTGCATTCCGCCTAAATATTTACACCTTAAAAATAATCCTAGTGCGTATAATTTAATCGCACCGCCATGATTATTAGCAATAAGTATTTGTCAAATGACAACCAATAGTGATGTGTCTGTAGTGCTCTAAAGTTTTATTTTGAGCCGTCATGGCCAACTAACAACAAAACTTGAAAGCCGTCTAACATTTTTACAATAATAAAATGTTAAAGTGCCAATATTTCTAAAACCACAAATTTTTGGCATAGCCAGCCATATACAAAGTTACCCTCTTTTTAATGCCAAATAAGATAGTATGATAAACACAGGGGATTTCTATTTGAGAAAAAAGAGTTTTAACGATTTTTTCAATTCAATTTTCAATATGAGGTTTTGATTTTCCTGTATTGATTTATTATCAAAATAATAAAGTAAATCAGCTTCTACAAGGAAACCAACCCATATTAAATGATAAAGGCTTTCATATAGGATAAACTGATACTTATTTTTAGGCCTGCAAACGTCATTCTTGACATAAAATTTGAGATATGTCAAAAACGTTTGGACTCCGGTATAGGATATTATACATAGAATGTGTCTAAAATTTCACGGAGAAGTTAAAAATGTAACAATATATAGATTATCCTATTTAAAATAAGCAAGTTAACATCAACACCGTGCATAATCGGAAGTGCCACAATCTTAAGAATACTTTAGCCGAGTTGCCCCCATCGACTTCAGTAAACTGCCTAATTTTCAAAATTTTCCAAAGGCTATTTTCCGAGAAATTGATCGCGGGAGTTCGTCGTGGGATACTCTGTATCTTCTACGTATAAAGTAGTGTGTTGTTTGGGAATTTAAATATACAAGTGCAAATTATTCTTTACGACTTTATTAGTGTTAGTGGGTGACTAAACAGTGTTTGTGATGCTTTTCGACCAGCTAAAAAGGGCCAAAGTTTTACAAAAAGAGCTGATATGCAACAGGTTACTTATCTTAAAATTTATTTAACACTGTCACCTGTCTACAGAATTATTTAATTATTTCGTAGAGAGTTAAGTTTATTTATTATTCGCTTAAGTTGTATTTAAATCAAAACATAGCTAGTGACGTGCTCTAATCTTTATCTATATTGCAAAGAATGGAATTTTGTAATCAAAATTACATAAATCGAAAGGCCTACTAGAACATATTTTATCTAAAATGGTGCTCATGATGAATAGAACCTACATTTTTGTTAAGTTTTTGTTTAGTGACGTTTTATTTCGTCTCGGTACCTATCTTGATTTTAAAACTCCTCATGTGTTATCTAAATATGTGACATCACCGTAACGAAGTATTTGCGCTTATTTGTATAGTGAATTTTTTTACTTTCTTTATTCTTACAGGTTTGAACTTATATAAATTTTCTAAACATAGAGTTTACCAGGCGCCAAGATCTGAGTTAATTGCCCATCTGCTGACTATCGAGACATTTCAGCAGTTAGAGACTGATGAACGTACAGTTGACTCCAAGCACTATTGTGTAACTTGTGTCTGTCATTCCGTTTTGACAAATTGACAACAGTTAAGTTCCAACAAAAGCTCAGCGGGGCTGATGAACGCATACGTTTACACACCTATTCAACTGTTGGCGCCTAGTGAACTCGACCAATTTAATCCCTGTACGTTTAGCTGATTTACTGGCGTAAACTTTAAACACTAACAAGTATTTCTACTCTATATACACCCTATATATATATATATATATATATATATATATATATATATATATATATATATATATATATATATATATATATATATATATATTGAAATGACTTAAGAATGGGTTTTTCGTTTCTTTATACAAGTTTAAATAAATGAGAGGCGAAAATTGAAAATTGCATTTTTTCAGTTTTTTGACAATTGTTTTAACGACAGTTGCAAAACTTGGCTTTCTCTGCGAGATATTAAAGGGCACGAAATGTTGCAACTTTGCAGCATCTAAACCTATCGTCGATCTTGCATAATACGCAACATCCCCCTGGTGAGGCTCGAATTTGAATCACCTTGTATATTTATTAGGATTTTAAAATTTCCCTTTGCGGTCATTAACAAAACTATTTACTGAAAAAATGTTAAACTTTTCCTTTCCCAAATTATAAAATTTACTAAAAAGAAAAAAAGTTTTTACTAGTTTACCAGTTTCAACTACATAATATAATATAAGCATCCTTGGTGGTCCAGTAGGTAAACATTTCTATTTCTCCGTACATACTGTAAATTAAGATTAACCGAGGTTGTGGCATTGTGTTTGAAATTTGATGCCTGCACATTCCTCCCTTCCGAAGCGACGTAGAGCCGTCAATCCGATGTACCATCTGATATCCGGCACGTTAAAGATCCCTACCCTCCTTACGGAAAGAAGACTTCGGCCAAAGTTCCAGGACACTGCAGATAAACTGTTCCCTGGCGTCGGTGATTTACCACAGTCGCAGAAATAATCCGACCTAAATCGAAAAACGATAAACTATAATATAGGTATGTATACTGATGAAATATCGCGTGTTTAACTGAATTCACTAAAAACTAGTATAAACGCAAATAATTATATGTCGATAGTTATAAGCATTTTCTAATATGCAATTACACTTCAAATTAACATATTGCTTCAAATGAGCGAAAACTAGGCGCCTAGAACACATATCTGGGGTCTGTTTCGATTTATATATATATATATATATATATATATATATATATATATATATATATATATATATATATATATATATATATATATATATATATATATATATATATATATATATATATATATATATATATAATCTAAAAAAATAATGGGACGATTTTGATCAAATTTTGTAAGCATTTTCCTTTTGCAAGTGGCATGGATAAGCTGCTTAGCCAGGAAATGCGGCCCGGTTTTCCCGGAATGGATTGTGATTTCTTTCGGGAATAAGAAAGTAGGGCCAACCAAATATGGTACGTATGTCTGTATTATAAAAAGTGAACGACGTACCAAAATTTTCATCTGTCAGTTAAAAGTCAAAAAAGTTATAGGCATTTGAAGAAAAAAAAGGGGTTTTCCTCAAAACGCCCAGGTCGCGATTTGAAACGTAAAAATTGGCAACATTTAGGCCAGAACATGAAATAAATACCGGTTACGTAAAAAAAATGTTGCAAGAAGAGTGCTCGTAAGTTTCAACTTTAGCCTTCATCGACCTTTATTTTACTAAAATATTCCGGGTTTACTTTCAGTTTTTATCTGTTTACATATATACAGGGTGACGCATTTCTACGGTAAAGCTCAATATAATTGTTATTATGCAAGATACGAGAAAAATTGTATACGTTAATTATAACGTCTTGAGCTGTATCTTATAAAATTATTTTGAAAATCACAGCGTGGCCCATAATTCGTTGGTGATAACTGCAAATTTTTTTTTCGAACATTCCTTATACTGTTGCATTTTTAATAGAAATATGATGCATGTTCGTAAAAAAAATCGAGACGCAGTAAGTGTGTTTTGGTAGCGTGTTTTCATTAAATGCTAGGAAACCAGTTTTCTCAGAAGTATTTAAAGTTAAAGTTAAAGTTATTTGCTGAAAATTTTTGTACATTTTCAAAAAATACGGTATTTTATTAAAATATGGTAAATTGTTTTTACTATATAGGTTATACCGGTAACTAAATTGATGCCTGCTTGAATTAAAAACATTTTATGGAAATTTACTTCCATAACGCACTCGCTGCGTCCAGACTTTTTATAACCTATAGCCACATACCCAATTTGGTGGCCCATTATTTTTTGAGTTACCGGGGTGATACACACACACAGAAATATATATATATATATATATATATATATATATATATATATATATATATATATATATATATAAACATATTAAGATAGTAACTGACCACATACATGGGTTCTAGAGGTACTAGTTCGCGAATTGTTTTAAAATCAAAAGTGTAGGAAAATTCACTAAAAGATATATGTTATAATATATTTCAGAATAACTGCACAAGGTCAATGTGATCAACTATACAATGCCTCCACACAGCATTTAGAAACAAACCCTTCCCCTTATATTTGTCGGTCCTTACACGCACACAAGCCAGACAGTTTTTTTAAACTGGTTTTTTTGTTGCCATGTGTAATTCAGAAACACAGTTATGTTTGTAGAAAAAAAAAACAGTATGGTTTATGGGGTCTTATACACACTTCAAACATAATCCATATTTAAGGGGTCTTCACACAACGTGTGCATTAAACATAATTGCGGGACCTCACTTTATTTGTAAATATTTTCTAAACGAGCGTGTGTATAGTATTTTGGCGCGAATTATCCACATCTGGAGATACATCTACATCCACGACTCATCTCAAACATTAAGATCCCACAAGTTGGTGTGTTTTCGTGTGTCCCTGCAAACATACGAGCACATGTATGTGTGTGTGTGTGTGTGTGTGTGTGTGTGTATGTTCAGAAAGATTTCTGCGGTCTTTAATGTAAGACATGCTTGGTTCTCGGGTTAAACCGCGTCCAGAATTTATGGAAACTCGACGTTTCGGCTCCTGTTTTGGAGCCATTTTCAAGAGGTAAAGGAAATATGTAAGAACACTCTAAGGCCTCAATCTGCCTACTCCCTAGAGTGATGGACAAAGGTGGGTAAAGGAATTATGTAAGGACACTCTAAGGCTTCAATCTGCCTACTCCTTAGAGTGGTGGACAAAGGTGGGTAAAGGAAATATGTAAGGACACTCTAAGGCCTCAATCTGCCTACTCCTTAGCGTGGTGGATAAAGGTGGGTAAATGAAATATGTAAGGACACTCTAAGGCCTCAATCTGCCTACTCCTTAGAGCGGTGGACAAAGGTAGGTAAAGGAAATATGTAAGGACACTCTAAGGCCTCAATCTGCCTACTCCTTAGAGTGGTGGACAAAGGTAGGTAAAGGAAATATGTAAGGACACTCTAAGGCCTCAATCTGCCTACTCCTTAGAGCGGTGGATAAAGGTAGGTTGGGTTGTTGTAGCTTGATTACGGGGCCTCAATCTGCCTACTCCCCAAATCTCGCCGGAGATCATCTGTGAGGTCTCAGTGTGTTCAACCCTAGGCATCAGAGAGATCTGGCAGTTCGTTGCAAGTCTTGTCTTATATATATCGTTCCGTCTACCTGTTGCGTCATCAGTGAAAGTAGTGGGGTCACCGTCAGTTAAGTTAATTTCCTTTACCCACCTTTGTCCATCACTCTAAGGAGTAGGCAGATTGAGGCCTTAGAGTGTCCCTACATATTTTCTTTACCTCTTGAAAATGGCTCCAAAACAGGAGCCGAAACGTCGAGTTTCCATAAATTCTGGACGCGGTTTAACCCGAGAACCAAGCATGTCTCACATTAAAGACCGCGGAAATCTTTCTGAAGATTTAATTCGCCTCTACGGGGAGGAACTCCCGTCTCCTTTGTGACCTCACCTTTCTAAAAGCCTGCCGTGATCATCACATGGTCCCAAAATCTTTTCAACTTAAACATCACACCAAATCACATAACGTCTCCAACATTTTAAAACGAACAGGCTTCGCTCTCCTTAGAAATTCCATTCACGAGACAAGACGACACCTTAACACTACCAACACACTGCTTTACGACACTTACATAAAAATACACACATACAAAATACACCCTACACTTTGGGACACTCTAGACAGACTCTCACATAGTAGATCACAACATGTTACACAACAAAAGACGGACGTACAAAAAAAGGAAATTACAACAGCTTCTAGACAACAAAAATCTTACACAACACACACATAATACCAATCCTACTATAGTAGTTCACAACCTTTCAAATTCCACCATAAGTGACGTCGCCATCAAAGTCCTATCCAAAGGTTTTAATTTCGCACCAACCCCTAAATTCATCCCAATAGAAAAGATAATTTCTCAATCAGAAGATGCGATAACACACTTACCGACTGACGAAGCTGAAATTACGAGACAATACATTGCCAGGATATTACGTTCTGCCAAACCTCCACCTTCCAACCTTTCTCCTCACGAACGACAGTCAATCAGAGACCTAAACCGAAACACAGAAATTATAATCCTACCAGCAGACAAAGGCAACGCTACAGTCATACTTGACAAAACAGACTATATACAAAAGATGGACAATATACTAAACAACACAGACTACAAACAAATCCCTAACGACCCTACAACCTATCTCGAAAAGAAAACCAAAACTATCATCAACAACTCCCAACTCAATCCTGACCTCAAAAAAGAACTAATCCCCCGCGAAAAATCATCTCGCATCCCTAGAAAATATGGTCTCCCGAAAATCCATAAGCCTGATATTCCCCTTCGCCCTATCGTAAGTGCCCACCGTTCACCCACACAAAAACCTGCAAAACATCTAGCCAAAACTCTCCAACCATTAGTAGAAAACGCTACATCCTATGTCAAAAATTCCACCCATTTCATTGACCTTCTTCAAAGCAACGCCATTTCTCAAAACGACATCCTAGTTAGCTTTGATATAGTTTCCTTATTCACCAATATACCTCTATCAGAAACCCTTGACATTCTCAAAAATAAACACAAAATTTCCCACGATACCTTAGCTCTTGTAGAACACTGCACGTCTAACACTTATTTCCTTTTTCAAAACAAATTTTACAAACAAGTTCGAGGTGCTCAAATGGGTTCACCCCTCTCTCCTGCATTGGCCAACATTTTCATGGAAAACTTCGAGACACAAGCCCGCAATTTATCCCAACTTAAACCAACCTGTTGGTTAAGATACGTTGACGACATTTTCGCTGTCTGGCCACACGGCAAAGAATCTCTAGACGAATTCCTTTCTTACCTAAATAACATCAACCCCCAAATCCAGTTCACCATGGAAATGGAAAATAATTTTTCTTTGCCTTTTTTAGATGTACGCATCACTAAAAACCCAGTCAGAGGATTTTCTTACACTGTCTACCGAAAACCAACCCACACTAATCGTTATCTTAACGCGCAATCTCACCATCACTCATCGCAACTAAATTCCGTGGTTCAAACATTAGTAACATGATCCCTTAGACTAACGGACAACAACAACAAACAGACAGAATTAAACTTTTTAAGACAGACATTGCTAGAAAACGGATACGACAACAATTACATACTACGAAACATTATAAACGCACAACAAACCACTACACCACAACAACAACAAACAGCGTCCACACAACAACACACAGCGTTTTTAGCATACATTAAAGGTGTCACCGACAAAATCAGCCGAATTTTCAGAACCCATAATATCAAAACCGTATTCACAACAGACCAAAAACTGTCAAATCTGATAAAAACTCCCAAAGATACGATCCCAAACGAATCCCACGGAGTTTACGAAATTCCTTGTTCCGACTGTTCCCGAACTTACGTAGGACAAACAAACAGACGCATCCACAATAGAATATACGAACACACCCTCGCAGTTAGAAAATCCGACCCCTCATCGGCGCTGGCCATGCATCATATTCATACAGGGCACAAAATAGACTTCGATAATGCCAAAACAATAGCACCGGTTTACAGTTTCAAAACGAGAATTATCCGCGAAGCAATCGAGATTGAAAAACGTCCCGATTGTTTAAATAAGAGAGCTGATGGTCTTCGCCTTCCGACTACTTAGAAACCTATTATATCTTCTTTACAAACACACAAAAAGGAAATAAATTCCACAGACAATTTTATTGTATCATTATCTGCCTCAACAAATGCCGGTGACCCTCTTAATCCTCCTTTAAATACCGTGACCAAAGCCCCCCACTTAACTGACGGTGACCCCACTACTTTCACTGATGACGCAACAGGTAGACGGAACGACATATATAAGACAAGACTTGCAACGAACTGCCAGATCTCTCTGAGGCCTAGGGTTGAACACACTGAGACCTCACAGATGATCTCCGGCGAGATTTGGGGAGTAGGCAGATTGAGGCCCCGTAATCGAGCTACAACAACCCAACCTACCTTTATCCACCGCTCTAAGGAGTAGGCAGATTGAGGCCTTAGAGTGTCCTCACATATTTCCTTTACTTACCTTTGTCCACCACTCTAAGGAGTAGGCAGATTGAGGCCTTAGAGTGTCCTTACATATTTCCTTTACCTACCTTTGTCCACCGGTCTAAAGAGTAGGCAGATTGAGGCCTTAGAGTGTCCTTACATATTTCCTTTATCCACCACTCTAAGGAGTAGGCAGATTGAGGCCTTAGAGTGTCCTTACATATTTCCTTTACCCACCTTTGTCCACCACTCTAAGGAGTAGGCAGATTGAGGCCTTAGAGTGTCCTTACATATTTCCTTTACCCACCTTTGTCCATCACTCTAAGGAGTAGGCAGATTGAGGCCTTAGAGTGTCCTTACATATTTCCTTTACCTCTTGAAAATGGCTCCAAAACAGGAGCCGAAACGTCGAGTTTTCATAAATTCTGGACGCGGTTTAACCCGAGAACCAAGCATGTCTCATATATATATATATATATATATATATATATATATATATATATATATATATATATATATATATATATATATATATATATATATATATATATATATATATATATATATGATATATTTATATAAATTTATATATATATATTGTGCTGAGAATTGCTAAGGCCATATAAAAGTTATAAAAACAAAAATGAAAACCCTTACGGAAACTACTATGATAATGTTAAATTCTGATTATTGATTAAAAAATTGGGTGATCAGATTAGTGATGGGGGGTAGTAGTTGTACCACTGGTCAGTAATAAGTAAAATACTTACGGTTTACACGTAATGCATATGGGTTCTCTGTATATTGTATACATATCCACATCGTTCGACATATTTTACTGTACACTAAAACAGAAAACAAAATAATAACATTAAAACACAAGCACATTCACTATTATTGTTAGTCAGTGTTATTTGGAGAAGCAATGAAAGATATATAGCCATAATTTGTTGGAATGATAATTAAATGAGTCTTAAAAAGTTTAACTAGCAATTTGGAAAATATCTCAGTTAAAGTGAAATAAAAAGAGCCAGAAATCTATATGTAGATAGATTGAAATATTAAGCATGAAATACATACCAAAGAATTATGTTCAAAATCAATTACCAAAAGGTAATGAACAAAACAAACCCCTTGTATGATGTTTTCAATATGTGAATTTAGTTTATTTTTATGTGAACAATGAACTGAAATGTACCCATATATGTGTCTGTGTTTGTAAAAAAACAATGAACTGGAAGTTATTAAAAAACAGTGTTTAGTGTTCTGGAACTTTTAAATCAAGATTACAGCATGAACTTAATGAATTTATACATTTATTATTGATTATATTTAGATTAAAAAAGTAAGGTTAGATCAGATGTCAATTTTAAGAATAGAATATTTTATACTTACTCGATGGTTCCAAGGACAATATCTGTCAAACATTAAATAATTAATTGGAAGAGAGAATGCTTTGAACAGACAGGAAACACGAAATGTTAGATGAATTTGGGCAACATTTCCGCTTTTGTTATTATTGTTGTTGGTTGTTGATGAAATTTAGATGCGAGAGCGCGTCATTCTTGCTTCCCATTTTAAATGTAAATATTTTAAAGTATAAATTGTCCAAAGAAAATTCAATTTGCCACTAAAACAAAGAAGAGACGTTACATCAAGTTTTTAACGTAAGGAAGTACGAGATAAGCAGTAAATATATCAATAATACGTACATTTGAGGATACCCAATACCAGTAGCGAGGAAGCCAAGGTTAGAGATTTATTTTATTTAATGTATAGCAGCTCAACCAGACAAACATTTCAATAAAAAGACAGCCCATTCTGTCAAATATCATTTTAAGCAAATGTGTTTATGGGAAATTAAGATTTAAACGCATAAAGTAGAAATCTTATGGGATAATTTAACCATAGTTCAACATTGCGAATACAGGGGGAGTGCAGGTCAAGGATCCATATTTATTAATAAGAACAATTGAATGAAAGCCGTAAATTCGGATACTAAATTTAATCATTGTAAATTGATATTAGTTTGATAATTAGAACAACGGATCCGTTTAAAGTTTAGAGTTTAGATTTTAAATTGTGCCAATAAAATTTGTTTAAGAATTTTGAAACGTAATTCTTTGAAAACCCATAATAAGATAATAAGGCTACTATAAATATTTGCAGGCTACTTTCTTCCTATTTTAGCAGAACTCACCACTGAGATAAGTAAGTAAATAAAATATTTGAATATAATTTATTTGACATACATATATGTATATATAATAGAAGGATAGGCAACCCAAATAACCCTGAGATATCTTAAATCACAAGAGTCACAAAACATATTTTATTCAGATAAAGTTTCACACAAATAATATACAGAGTCACCCACAATATATGGTGTAAAATAATACAAGGTGTAAATAAAATTTTTTATATCACTTTTCCATATATAAAATAATTCTAAATATAAATATCAAATATCATTTCAATAGGGCATTATAATATAAAAATTAATAATAAATATAATAATATAATATAAAAAGTCAAGCCAATAATAGTATAATTGACGCCCAACAGTGGGGCAATATAAAGTATATTATATAATAATAAAATATAATAAAAATTAAAAGCCAATAATTATATAATTGTATAATTGGCGCCGCAACGTTCGGGCACAGCAAAAATAGGGGAAACTAGCTATAACGTCCAGGCACAGCAAAACAGAGGAGCAAACTGCAACATCTGGGCACAGGAATTTTTAACATTGGTAGAACCAGACCTGAAAAACAAAATTTAATTACTGACCATCCTAAATAAAGAAATTTAAACATAAAAATGTCACAACAAAAGCAAACAAGAGCTAGAAAAACAAAGAAGACTGAAGAAATACAACAGGAGGAACAATTTGATGAAGGAGACACAGGAGAAGAGAAAACGGAAGAAATGTTAGTAAAAGAAACCGTATCGCAGGAGGAAATACCAGATAAACCGGAGGAGAGTGAAGAAACTGAAACGGTAGAACCGAACGCACAAGAAGAAACGCCAAGTACGGAACAAAAATTATTGCAAGAAATGACATATATGTTTCTACAGAATATGAATAAGTTGGAAGAAAGTATAAGTAATAAAATGGCGAAGCAAGAAAGAAATATGGAAAGTATAAATGAAAACATGAATAAAATGGTGAAACAAGAAGATATGAAAAATCTAGAAGTATTTATACAGAATGTCACAACAGAAATCAAAAGGGATATGAATAAATTACAAGAAAATGATACTATATTGTATCGAAACATTCAAGATCTCAGAGAAGAAACGAAAGAAAATATAGAAAAACTCAAGCAAGATATGGAAAACAGGATGGCAGGAAAATTAGAAGAGAGTGAGAAATATCTCATGGAGGAAATGAACAGGAAAGAAAACACCTTGGAAAAGGAAAATGAGGTGATAATTATACAAATAAGAAGTGACGTGGACGAGGCAAAACAGAAATGTCAACAAAATTGCCAGAAAATAGAAACTGAAATGAATACAGGGATGCAAGAAATTCACGACCACTTATATAATCAAGCCGAGAAAACCAGAGAAGAGTTTACAAAAGTCGAAACGCAAATACAAATGGTTGACTCAGAAATAACACACATAAAAAAGAAAACAGAGGAGCAAATTGGCAAGACGAGAGAAGAAATCTTCAACAAAATAAACAGTCAAAACACCAGGAGCTACGGTATGCCAATAAATATGGATACAGGAACAAAATTTGATGGAAATATAAACAAACTACACCCCAGAGTGTTTATCAACAGCATAAAAAACAAAGTAAGATATATAACTGATATCAACAATGTAAAGGACGTGATAAGGATGCAGCTGGTAGGAAATCCTCTACTATGGTTTTCCAGTAGAGAAAACGAAATCCACAACATAGAAGAATTTGAACTTCTTTTCATGAAATTTTACTGGGGAGAGTTCCATCAAGGGATATTCAGAGAAAAACTTTACTTTGGACGGTTCGATTACAATCGAAATCAAGATTTTAGCAACTATTGTCTGCATTTATACAATACAGCGCAGTACCTACACCCGAGAATGGAGGAAGAAGAAATAGTCATGTATATCTCCAGGCATTTCGAAAACCAGATTACGGAGACAATTGCCATTAATAATATCAAAACGATGGAGCAACTATTAACTTATTTGACAAGAATTGAGAGAACCCTAAGGACAAGAAATATAAGAAATAAAGGGGAAAACAAACCAGACTACAGAAGACCAAATTATCAAGAGAATCAAAGATATGGAGGTAACACGTATGACAATAAGCCACGCTACAACCAGAATGAAGCAAGACCTGGGGTATCGAACAACAATAGCAACCCAAGAAATTATCAGTATCAAAACAGGGATAGAAACAGAAATGACCAAGGAAATTACGACAACACAAGACAAGATCAGAGGCAATACAGATATAACAACAATTATCAGCCAGGAAGAACACAGATGCCCAGGACAAATGACAACAATAACCGTCAATATCCTTATCCAGGTGGCCAACTAAGAAATTGTGCAATGGAAAATAATATACCACAACAAATTGAAGAGCAAAACAGAATTGAAGTCGCAGCACAGATACATGGACCCAGCCAAAATTTTTTAGAATAAGCGCACCTTTGTTTGTAAATAATGTCATGCAGTATAGTCACCCGAGAGAATTTATAAAATTAGAAAATGAAAAAAACCTTGAAAACAAAAATAAATTAGTTTTTGTAAAAGCAAACTTCCAAAACAAAATGGTGAATATAATGGTGGACTCTGGATCAAATGCGTCAATCATCAGTAGTAATATAATAGATCAATTAAAGTTAAACAAATTTAGTTATAATATACCAAAGGTGTCACTAATAAATGCGAGGGGAAGAAAGATTTGTGAAGTATCGAAGGCAGTAATGGGAAAATTACAATTTAACAAAAATAAAAAGGAAATCAACGTTAATTTATTAATAATGGAAGGTTTGGAATTTGATGTAGTAATGGGATCAGATATATTAAATGAAAATAATGCTATCATAGATTATGAACGGAATATAGTAATTATCGACAACGAAATAGTGCATATGACTGACGAAATTGTGAATAAATGTGAAGAAAATAGTAGTGAAAATGAAAATATGAATTATATAAATAGTATAGATTATATGAAAGAATATGAAGAAAAGAATATAAAAGAAATAATAAATGAAAATGAAGAATATGATAGAAAAATAAAGAATATATTATGTAAGTATGAAAGTTTGTTCGATGAAACTAGTCGAGTAGCTGTGGGTCATATGCATCAATTTAAAGTAAAAGAGATAGCAAATTTTAAATCGAAAACGTATCCGATTCCATATAAATATCAGAAACAAGTACACCAGGAAATAAATAACATGTTAGAGCAAGGAATAATAGAAAGAAGTGATACTCCATATATCAACCCAATAGTCGTAGTAAAAAAGGCAGATGGGGGAATAAGATTGTGTTTAGATGCTAGAAATATTAATAAATTGTCAATTCCTCAATATAGTTCACCAGTAGGAATAGAAAGTATTTTCGGAAGTATAACGGGTGCAAATATTTTTTCAAAAGTAGATTTAAAACATAGTTTTTGGCTGATACCACTGGAAGAATCATGTAGAGAGTACACAGGCTTTATGATAGATGGTTCAGTATATCGATTTGCTGTAACCCCATTTGGAATACAATCAGCTTGTTCTGCTCTAGTTAAAGCATTACACAAAATCCTAGACAAATTTGAAGATTTTGTACTGCATTATGTCGATGACATCTTAATCTACTCCAAAACCATTGAAGATCATTACAGACATGTAGACGTTGTTTTAAGAGCATTAGACAGAGAAGGTTTAAAGGTAAACTTGGAGAAATGCCATTTCTGCAAAATGCAAGTCAAATATTTGGGATACGAACTGAACGACAAAGGAGTTAAAATGGACGAAGATCGAGTCAAGAGTATATTGGAATATCATCGACCAAGAAACCTAAAGGCATTACGAGGATTTCTCGGGGTACTGAATTATTTTAAAAGATTAATTCCAGATCTCTCAAATAAAATGTTACCTTTGTTGAGATTATTGAAAAAGGATGTCAAATGGAAATGGGGGGCCCGGACTTTGTCGAAACTTTGCAACTAACCACAAAATGTATTTTCTGTTAACATGTCTGTTTGAATGTCGTTCATTAAACAAATTTGCGGTGCGGTTGGCACAGTCATCGTTTTTGAAAAAAAGAGTAATTATTTAAACTCTTTTTTTACAGAATACACCATTGTGAAATTAATTTTCGGTAGTACTATCAAGTATCAAACCGACCAATGAACTGAAATAATAAACCGCATTTCTCTCATTCCGATAAGAAATGTTCTGATAGTCATTTTTTTGTTTACAAACCAACAAAACATTGACTATCAGCACATTTCTTATCGGAATGAGTAAAATGCGTTTTTGCATCTTCAACTGTGAATAATTTTTAAACGAGTTAATAAAACTTCCAAAAAATGTTGTGTGCTGAATTCAAAAAAGAAAGAGCTTTCAAATGATGTAACATTCGACCCATGTTCCCTATTTAAAATATAAGGGTTGTTATCACCACCCTTAAGGGGTTGATGTGACAAAGTTGAGTTTTATGTCAAAACATGTCCCCCTCAATATTAAAATTGACGTGTTTCAACGTTTCTTAAAAAAATATTCTCTGGACGCAAATCGATCTGTTTCGTTTTCAATGCGCCACCCTATATAACGTGAACACGTCGCAGACTACCACCTAAATCAACCCTGAATTCGAAAGGCACTAAGGCCACATTAATTCTTTTTGTTTAGCTGCCTCGTTTAAGGGGCCATAAGCATCTACCTTGTTGAGGGAGCTACCAACGGCCACGCTCGTTAAGACAACAGACAACCCCGTTGGAAGGGCTACCGATAGGCGCCCTCAAGACAGCCTTCCCATCAACGCAACTTAGGGGGCTTAATGCTGACACTTCCCGTATGCAAAAGTCAGGATATATATATATATATATATATATATATATATATATATATATATATATATATATATATATATATATATATATATAATGTAGTATGGTCTGGACAGCCGTGAGTGCCTTAAAACTCATTTTAGAATGTGTGGCTTGCCCTGAGAAGCTGAAGCCCATGAAACATCAATGAAATCATGAAAGCTAAGTACAGGCTCATCTATTTCAATTAAATAAGTTAAAGTGTTATTAGCAATTGTCGCCACTAGTCATTTTTCTATCAGGATTTTTTAAACGCTTTGCCCTGTATAACTTCAAAATTTTCATAAATAAATTACCGTAACTTCTTCTTGCATTATATAGAATCACTTTGGTTAATAAATGAATTTTATACAGTCCTGATTTTTTGTTTGTTTTGTGTCCATGACCTCTACCCGGGCTCGAGCATGAGAACCCCATTTTATTTTGCCTTTATTTAAATCATCGAATTGCTATATCATTTACTTAGAGTCAATACTCTGTTTGCTAGCCGAGCATTTGCATTTATACTTTATAATTTCATTCATTTAAAAACAATAATTGAGTTATACTGGCGCAAGTTACGTGGGCCATTCGTCAAAAAGACATCTTGAGGTCATGGTTGGGTGATGTCAGGATTACGGGTCAGAACTTTTGTTGCAACAATTGCTTGCTGTAGAATATGACTGTCTTTTAGATACAAGCAAGGCAGTTCGTTCTGGCATGTTGGCATTTTGAAGATTGGTTTTTATGTTTATTTAATTTATTGTGCATTTGATCGGAGAAAATTTTTGAGCCACATAGTTTTTATTCATTATCTTATCTTAACCATATCTAGTTGATAAATGTTATTTCAGGAAAGACACATTCTTCGAGTTGAATTAATTAATGTATTTAAATTTATTTACCATTTGCTTAATAATTTAGCGAAATATTTGTTTCTAAACTTTTACAGGTCTCCATTCAGCATTTACTGGGGAAAACAACTGTAAATTATATTTTATTTTAGATTTCGCCAGCCTTCATTGCTATCGGGTTTCGAATTCCTTGATAGTTCACATGCAGATTTTTATAGGATATTATCTGTTTATTATTTAAATAAATTATAGCTGGTGTTTTATTTTAGATTTTGCCGACCTTGTTAACAAGTTTGGGAATTTAATAATTTTCATATAATTTATTTACAGGTTCTTATTTGATATTCATTTGCGAGAATTATTATAGATTACATTTCAGTCCGGTACAAAAATTACGAATTATCTTTTATTATTCTTTAAGTATATTATTGTTTACCTTTTAATTATTTTTAATTATTTGAATCTTCACTGTGGTGCCATTGAACACACAGTATTTAATTGGATTCAATAAATTTAGAGTCTGGATTCTTATTTAACATCTCGACCTGTGTTATGTCGCTAAACTGCATCCATACTATATTAGGTGCATAATTTATCATAATTCTTATTTAACATATCGACTTGTGGTATGTCACTAAACTGCATCCATACTATATTAGGTGCATAATTTATCATAATTCTTATTTAACATCTCGACTTGTGGTATGTCGCTAAACTGCATCCATACCATATTAGGTGCATAATTTATCATAATTTTTATTTACATCTCAACCTGTGGTATGTCGTTAAACTGAATCCATACTATATTAGGTGCATAATAACCTTTCTCACCTAATCTGGCGTTTCCTTCCTCTATTCTGAGTGGATTACTCGTCAAGTGAGCCATTCATTTGAATTTTTTCCTTGCCCCCTCTGAATGGCTTGCTCTTCAAGTAAGTCATTCATTTAATTTTTTTGTCCACCATACTGTTCCCCCTACATATTTTCCTATACATTGTGTTGGAGAACGAAATTTGTGACATATATGGTATAGCAAAATTCAAACTTCCTTTATCTTATTATTATATATAATCCAGTGATTTTCATTATTTAAATTTGAATTTCAAACCAGCCACTGTTTTAGTATTTTATTATTATTATTATAGGCGTTTTTAACTGTCGTAATGCTCTGGATGCTGCGTTTTATATTTATGGTTTGAGTTGTCCCGGGGCATTTATTTTTGGTATGACGTGGTAAGTCATACGTTTTTATTAGAATTTTTAGCTTGGTCTTGGGACATATTATTAGGCAGACATCCGGGAGCCTTTAAAATTTGGCTAAAGGTGCTTTATGATGTACGTCTCGGCTTCGGTCTCCTGCAGCACTGATAAATCTGGCACGCTGTGGAGGGACCTGGGAGTTCTTTGGTGCATCGCCTGGGTGCCTCTGACGTAATGTTTACTTTATAATGAACGAAGTGCGTCTTGCATGGTAGCCTCTGAAAATTTTGCTAATTCTGGTATGATCTTGCGGTAGAGTTTCATTGATAAATTAAAATTCACCTTTCTTAAATACAGTTATTATTAAGCATATGAATTCTTCGACACAATATGATTTTACCCTTCTTTATTTTGATCAATTGTAGTAATCCTTTGCCTTTAATTGAATTGATTAATAGTTTTAATATATTTTAATCACTTAATTTGTATAATTCATGGAATTTCTCTTGTCTAGATTTTATATTCTTGGTTTAAACTATAGTGGGAAATGTGTTGTGTCAACAGACCTACAGGTGGTGGCGAAGTGTTTTGCCACACTTCATTTCTACCTCACTGGCGCCCTCTTCCTTGTTTTAGTCTCCAGTGCTCTCTTGCTGGGAGTGTACGGTCTTAGATTGCCCTAACTGATAGGTTACCTCATTTTTATCTGTTATATAACAACTTTATTTAATGAAACAAAGATTGATTGATTAAACTTTATTGGTCAGTTGAGGATCGTGTGCTCGCAGCAATGAAGCACTCGTGTGCCTGGTTCTATTAGGGAAATGCACAAGGGTGTTGATTGACACCGTGCAAGCTTCTGATATGATCGGGTGATGAGCTTCTTCGATGAGCGAAACTCCATGTCTGTAGATGGCTGGAACCTCTCCACGGGATGGTATCACTGCAGCACAACTTTGCTTTTTTTAATTTTTGTACGTTGCAGCGCGCTGGAGGAGTGTGTACACCCCGGCACCTGAAGGGGTAAAAGCTATTTGCGTATCTCTGAGTTCCAAAACCCCGAAAATATACAGAGTAAGGCTGCGCGAGGAGGCTTGGGGATTGTACGTAGCTAAGTGACCCAATGCCAATCTTTTCTTTATTCATTCCGTTTATTCACGTCGTAGCATTATAAATTTCCTTAAAAACCCTTTCGTCATTAGTTGCTTTCAATCTTCAGTCGTTCTATTTTATCGACCAGTTTCACATAATAAAATATAGATTGTCTTTCAGACCCTTTTCACTATTAGTAAAATTCAATCAATATTACCGTTTTTCCTTTACATTTTTTTCATTGTCAATTTAAGTTTAATTTAATAGTAATTTTTTGACTAATTAATTATATTCCATTTTAAATTTCTTTCCATTATTGCATATTAACTTTTTTTACTTCATAAAGATTGGTATACCTGTGTTAAAAATATTCGGCGGGGTGTGCACTGTCCAGGGAGGCACGGGCAATTAGTGTTAACCTGTGATGCTGTCGTGATCTGTTGTTGCCAGCGAGGCTTCCCGAGCGAGCTGTCGGATTATTTTTATTTTCCTTGTTCCCTGTTCCAGTAACTTATTTATCATACCTTGTAAGGTGAGGTCTTGAGTTAGCTTTAATATGTAACGTTCACTCGTTAATTTTTGTTAAATAAATAAGTGCTTCAGCAACAATTGTTCTTCAGGCATTGCTCTAGATATATTTCAAGCCTTTATTATGCGAATTTAAGTTTTCAAATGGCGGAATCGGTGCGATTATTGTCGAGTTTGAACTCTGTTGTTAGTTTTTGTTGGAAAGAAGCATTGTAACTTTCGGGTTCGCTATTGTTGCTTACCTCACCTTTGATGCGTCCCTGTTTTTCAGGCGGCCTTCTCAATGATACAACCTCCTTGACTACGTTCCCCTTTGACCTGATCACCCCTGGCTGAGATCATGAATTGATATCAGCCTTCTATTTTTGGTGGTGTTAATAAAAAAATGTTTCGATTTTTTTACCACGGTCAGTGGGATGTGTAACATGTTACACGACTCTCGGCTTTAATGCATTTGCAAGGGTAATAACATTATTATTTTATTCGACGAAATTCGTCCCTCTTTTATTAAGTCAATTCTTAAACTGTGTTGAGGGAAGAGCGTAGTCAACATGTATTGCCATCTATTCCATTGCGACCGTCCTTCCTTTACTATTATCAGAGTAACGCTGTCGATTCTGAATCTTCCTTCGGTTGATACAGATCTGTCAGAGATAAGAGTCGGTCTGCCTCTAGCGGTCAGTTCCTCCCTTTGCTGCTTAATAATAAATTATTATTGAAAATGCCATCTGTACGACCAGCTAAATTTCAAGAAGTCAGCATGTTACCAGCGGGTAAGTGAAAGTGTATCGGGGTGCTAGCCTGATTGTGCTATTTGTTTAATTGCTTTATTAGCGCCTTGTTTCTTTTGGTAGTTACGACAGAATTCACGTATTTAAAATTATTAACAGATAAAACTTGTATTTTTTAATAGTAATTTTGTTAATAAGTTAAAATTAATTTTTAAGAACAATTTTCATGACCAATAACAATAGAGGAGCATTGTATTTAACGTGAACACGTCGCAGACTACCACCTAAATCAACCCCGAATTCGGCAGGCACTAAGACACATTAATTCTTTTTGATTAGCTGCATTTGTTTTCTGGTATTGGATTTCATAGCCTGCTGTCCTCAAACCGGGTTTTCTAAAAATTGTCAGTGCTGTTACAAGATTTCTCGAGCATGTTGTACATCATTAGAAAGCTCTTTTCACAGGCTATCACATGAGCAAAAACTCCAATATGGCTGCCATAATAAAAACAATCGTTGATACCTGTAACTCAAAAACAAATGACAATCCAAAGTTGCGAATAGCACAAAAATATTACTCTGTAAAAAGTATACTGATAATGTGCAAGTCTTAGACATGTCAGATCAACGCCTACTTAGATATTGAAGAAAAAAGAAATCGACATATTTTGGTTTTTTAAAAATAACTCGAAAACAAAAAGAGGCAGGGCAAAATACAAGTCATATTTGGAACGAGCATGAAATTTTACAAAACATTGCTAATTTAACCGTCTCCCTACATCTAATAATAACGGAGATAGCAATAGATTCCCATCCAGTTTGGGACACGCTGTATGTACTTTATGTTTGTACGTTCCTACTTACTCTATATCGCGTAAGGGTGAGTTCGTCCAGGTTTTACCTAGTCTATATCGGCTTGGTACTCGAGTATCGGTCTGTTTGTTATAATCCCCCTATGTTAGTAGTTCCTTTGAAACCAACACCAGCCTTCGTGACACTAGCCTTCGTGGCATTACCTAGCCTGTGTGGCATGTAACAACCCGAGCCACCTCCTCTTAACTGCAACTCGCTTTACTCCTATGAATCAGCCTGCTTCGTGGTAACTCCACAGCCTTTGTGGCGCACTCCAGACAGTCCTCCAACTAACCTTCCCTTGTCAAACCTTCTTGGCATGCGCCTTCGTGGCACCAGCCTTCGTGGCACCAGCCTTCGTGGCACTAGCCTCCGTGGCACTAGCCTTCGTGGCACTAGCCTTCGTGGCACCAGCCTTCGTGGAATTACCCAGCCTGTGTGTCATATCTCAACCCGAGTCATCTCCACTCAACTGTAACTCGCTTTACTCATGTTAATCGGTCAGCTTCGTGGTAACTCCATAGCCTTTGTGGCGCACTCCAGGCAGTCTTTCCAACTAATTCTTCCTTATCCAACCTTCGTGGCACCAGCCTTCGTGGCACTAGTCTTCGTGGCATTACCTAGCCTGTTGGGCATGTCCCAACCCGAGTCACCTCCTCTTATCTGTAACTAGCTTTCCTCCTATGAACCACGCAGCTTCGTGATAACTCCATAGCCTTTGTGGCGCACCCCGGACCGTCCTCCAACTACCCTTCCCTTGTCCAGCCTTCGTGGTACCAGCCTTCGTAACACCAGCCTTCGTGGCACCAGCCTTCGTGACATTAGCCTTCGTGGCACCATCCTTCGTGGCATTACCTAGACTGTGTGGCTTGCCCCAACCCGAATCACCTCCTCTTAACTGTACTGCGCTTTACTCCTATGAATCATCCAGCTTTGTGGCGCACTCCAGACAGTTTTTCCAACTAACCTTCCCTTGTGCAGCCTTTCTGGCACCAGCCTTCGTCGCACCAGCTTTCGTTGCATTACTGAGTCTGTGTGGCATGTCCCAACCCAAGTCACCTCCTCTTAACTGTAACTAGCTTTACTTCTATGAACCAGCCAGCTTCGTGGTAACTCTATAGCCTCTGGCGCATTCCAGGCAGTCTTTCAGCTAACCTTTGGCCAGCCTCGTGGCACCAGCCTTCGTAGCATTAGCCTTGATGACGCCAGCTTATGTGGCATTACCTAGCCTGTGTGGCATGTCCCAACGCGAGTCACCTTTCCCGTAACTGCAACTAGCTCTATTCCTCTTAACCAGCCATATTGTTGTCCAGCCTTCGTGGCAATAGCCTGTGTGGTACCAGACTTCGTGGCGCCGGCCTTCGCGGCATTACCTAGCCTGTGTGGCGTACTCTAACAATCATGACTGTTGGCATACTGTAATTTGTGATAACTCTATACTTGTGAGAAGCCTTCGTTTGTATCTATTAGCTTCATGGCACTGGACTGTGGAGCGCTTCCTAGCTGTGTGGTATCAGCTGCTTCCTGGCTTTGTGGTATTAACTTCGGTAGTGCATCCTTGGCCTTATTTAGATTAAGGGCTAACCTATATTCCTTTGAGTGGCTTACGTGGTAGTGGCCTGTGTGGCACTATATTGTCAAGTACCTTAAGTCTCTGTCTATTAGCTTCATGGCACTGGACTGTGGAGCGCTTCCTAGCTTTGTGGTATCAGCCGCTTCCTAGCTTTGTGGTATCAGCTTCGGTAGTTCACTCTTGGACCATGTGGCCTTACTTAGATTAGGAGCTACCCAGTTTCCTTTCAGTGGCATACGTGGTACTGGTCTGTGTGGCACTTTATTGTCAAGTACCTTAAGACTTCGTCTATTAGCTTCATGGCACTGAACTGTGGATCGTTTCCTAGATTTGTGGTATTAGCTTCGGCAGTTCATCCTTGGCCTGTGTGGACTTACTTTGGTTAATGGTTTCCCAGCTTCCTTTGAGTGACTGGTAGGGGTCCATGTGACACTACCTGAGTCTTGTGGCGTGCCCTGAAATAGCCTAGTTCAGTCGAAGGTAGCCTTTGTAGCATCAGTTTTGGGTTACCGAGTCGTTGCAGACTTGCCTATGTGCGCTTACTAATGCTGTCTATTATTAATCTTCTTTCATGTAACTGCATCTTGTAATGAGACGACGGTGCTACAGTGAATGATGACGAATGATCACTGATGGAAAAGGCGACGCGCTGAGACAACGGTGCTACGGTAAATGATGACGGATGATAACCGTTGGAAAATGTGAAGCGCTAACCTGACTATTAGCCGCCATCACGCAGGTAGTTGCAGCCGGGAAGCAAAATCCAGTAGGCTTGAAAAGCCCCAGGTGAGTTGGCTGGTAATGAGCGTTCAGATACAATGAGTTGTAATCATTATCTCTCTTTACACGTAGAGGGTGGCGCTGATGTTCCATGCCAGCCCGGGGAAACTCAGACTAAAACCCTAACTCTGTTTAAGTGATGAGTACTAAGCCAATTAAAAAAAATATTGAATACAGAATATGTTTGTTAATAAGAATCATAGTAAGAGGAAATTTAATGGGAAACAAGTACATGATTAAAATGTAAATGAAAGGTCGACGGATAATAGTGACAGCGAACCTTATGTTGACTTTCTTATGTTAGATAATGTTGCTTGTAAGAAGAAAGAAAATACTCTTTGGACTATTGATGTCAAAATCAATCATAAAAAATTGTCTTCGAGTTAGATAGTGGAGCAAATTGTAATTGGTTACACGTAAGAATTTTAAAAAAATTTGGCATTGATCAAAATAACATAGATAAAACTGATTTATCGTTAATTACTTATGGAAATAATAAATTAAAAACAATATGTAGTATTATATTAAGATGTGTAATTAAAAATAAATTTTGTAAGGTCAAGTTTGTATTGGTTGATGTTATAGTATGCCGATACTTGGTGTGACGGCGGTTCCGACCGCAGTGTTTCCGTCAACACTACTCTATGTTTCTGCATAAATACTCTTAACAGTTAAACGTTACGTTACGTTATGCGACAGCCAGCTGTCAAGAACTACGGCAACTATAAGAGACACCAGGCGATCTCTCTCACTCTCCTCGCTACCAACCGCTACAGTGAACACACGTCCTCCACGCTCGGTCAGTTATCTGCTATGTACTCGTGTACTGTTGTAATTGTTATTATATCATAAAGTGTATTATAGTTAAATGTATCATATAGTTTATTCAGTTAGTAAAGTAATAAAGTTATATTAAATGTTTACGTATGGATTTAATATCAACAAGTGCAATTAACATCCATATTGGTGACCCCGGCGTGATTTGAACACGCAACCTTCCATCCATACTTGGGCTTAATACATGTGTTAAATTAACTTTACTAAGAGGAGTAGATGCCGTCAGCATAAATAAGTAAATTTTGTCTAATGATACAGTAGAGTTTATTGAAAATCATTTAAATGTTTTTGTGGTTACTGAGAATGTTCCATTTAAGTACAAATTAATATTAAGTAAACATGATATTCCTGTAGTCAGCTCTTGCAGAAGGATTCCAGATATAGCAAAACCCAAGTTGAAAAAGACTCTTGATAATCTTGAGGTAAGAGGTATTATCACTAAAAGGGATGAACCAACTGAATGTGCAAACAACTTGGTTATTGTTGAAAAAATGGTGGTTCACTTATACTATGTTTAGACTCAATACATCTGAATAAGTACATTTGTACAGATCAATTTCCAATACCCACCGTTGAAGAATTAGGGTTTAAATTACAGGGCAAAAAGATATTTACTGTTTTAGATCTAAAAGAGGGATTTTATCAGGTCCCATTGGATACAGAATGTAACAAAATGTGCACATTTATAACATCATTTGGTAAATATTCATCCAAAGGTTACCATTTGTCTCATTAGTTAATCCTGAGGTGTTCCAAAGAATAAATGAAAAAATATTTGGAGACTTGCCAATAGGTATATGTTTTGATGATTTTATAATAGCTGCAAAAGCTGTGGAATAACACGATAAAATTCTAAAATTAGTTGTAAAAAGAGCCGAAAAGTTTGGCATAAAGTTTAATAAAAATAAAGTGCAGTACAAAATTAGTTCAGTAAAAGTTGTTGGACAATTTTTTTTCAGAAGAGGGTGTTAGGCCTCATTCTGAGTATATTCAACCTATACTTGCACTTAAAGAACCATAAAACAAAAAAGATCTATTAAAAATACTACCGATGAATAATTATTTTAAAAAATACTTACGCGAGATAACAATAGCCAACTCATACAATGTATATAAGAAGTACAGATCCCGATTCAACACCCAAGGTCGCTGACGAATGGGTTAATTAAAAGCAGCGCAATTAGAAGAATAGACTATTCATAAATGGGTAAACAACTAGACCTTCAAATCAGCAACCAGCCACCTGCTAGGATCACCTTCAAGACTGCAACTTAGGTGGAAACCGCCTCTCGGTCCACGCCCCACCAGAGACTATATATGGAAGTTACCAGACCACGGACGGACATTCCTACATTGTTATTGCTTTAGTCTCTTTTAACTTGTCATAATTTATATTTATCATTTTTTATTATTATTCATAAGTATTTTATGTAACTATAATCAATAAATTCTTTTAAAAAAGTCAAGTGTGTTAACAAGAAAGTTAACTGGCGCAGTCGCAACGGATAGTGCTGAAGAACCAAAAGGATATTGATTCTTTGCGTTTCAACGCTTAACAGCCAAAGAACCGATCAAGAGAGACGTCATGAAGACAGCAGCAATAGCATCGATTCTGTAAGTTGTTTGCTTCCTTTATTTCCTATATATATATATATATATATATATACTGTATTTCCTCATATATTGATAATATTATATGTGTGATAGCGATATTGATAATTTAGAACATTTGGAATATAGATTAAGAAATATTAGTATTGGCGAAATTGATATTGTAGAACAACCCGATATAAATAATTCTAGAAACAATTTAAATATGGCAAATCAATTCCAAGAGTTTTACCTTAAAGCAATCCCCGAATTTAACGGACAACCTGAAAATGTAGGGAACTTCTTAAAAGCTTGTGATCTAGTAATGAACCAATTCTATGATGCAGATAATCCAAATTTATATCTTAAACATTTTCTATTAAATTACATTCAAACGAAACTAATTGCACAAGCCAGGTTAATTATTAACACTGAAACAGAGACATAACGAGGATGCATTAGCGTTCAGTAATCGTTGCAGACACATTGAACAATTACTCATCTCTAATTTAATATCTAATGAACGTAACGAGGGAATTTTAGTATTAAAACAAAACATGTACAGACAACAGACACTGAAAGCGTTTATCGGTGGGTTAAAAAATCCCCTTGGTATGGTGGTCAGGTCAACTAGACCAGACAGCATAGAACAAGCGTTAAAATTTATATTTTCCGAGGAAAATTATGAATATAGGGACAGATTATTACAACGGTCAAATTTCAACAATAATAACAATAACAGGCACGACAAACAACAAAAACCAGTTTTCCAAAGAAATACCCCAAATTTTAACAATATTCAATTTCAAAAACCCTTCCAACAACAAAATTATCGTGCATCTTTTAACTATAATTCAAACAGACCCCAAATGTCTCACCCACAATTTCAGGGGAGCCCTCCAAATCAATACTCAATGAGAAGACCGACGTACAACCCTAATGACAATACTAGAAGATATCCACAGGCTATGGATGTCGGCAGTAACAACACGAGACATACTAATTTCAGCCGACAACAACCCTCACAAAATAGACGAAACAATTTTCCTTCCAACAATTTTCAAAAAAGACAAAATTTCATACCAGAAGAAGTAAACTATAACGAAACGAATAATTCTTTTCCTTTCAATGAATTAGAAAGAAGACAACATTTCTTACCAGAAGAATTAAATTATGACGCAACATATAATGAACAATCACCCTCCGAATTATACGATGCACAGCATCAAAATTTTCCGATAGCAGGGAGCTAAAAAACAGAACCGTAATAGATATTAATAATTTTAACACAGTATCCCAATTACCCTACGTAATAATAAAAGAACTACCCGGAAAAATACTGCTCGACTCAGGTAGTACTAAGAGCCTTTTAAACCCGTCCATAGCATATAACAACTTTTATAATAAGATTTACAATCACCCGTTTTTGATAAAAAGTGAGCATGGCTACTCCAGTCATAATAATCGAGCTAAAATAATTTTAAACTCACTAACGGACAGTGAACAAGAGTTTTGCCTATTTGAATTTAACAAAAATTTCATAGCTCTTATTGGAATTGACTTTTTGATAAAAAATCAAGCGAACATTGATTTTAAAAACCAGAGACTCAATTTAAAAAATCGAAGCATTAAGATAAACTTCCCTTATACAAAGGATCATGAAGACAAAATGGGTAGTAATAGTAGTAGCAATAACAATCGGATAAGTAGGAACATCAAAGCAAATGATGAAATGAATCACCTTAACGTAAGTAATACAATAGACAGAAGCATTATTGCACTTGAACTCGACCTAGGAAAGCGTAATCAGCCATTAAACGATGACGATGGAAGGTTACAACGAACAAAGGACACATGAGAAATCTTTACCCATAATAAATGTAAACGGGATCAAGTTTCATTAAACACATATGAATATCGTCGAAATAAAAATGTGAGTGATACGAGGACGATACAAAAAGATATAACGGATCAAATTGAAAATAAAGCGAATATGATATCAAATAATTCTTACTATCACCAGAATTATAATAATAATTATACGGGGAGTGTACAAAAAAATATTGCAGATAAGATTAGGTTAGATTTCTTGCACAAGCCTCGACAAGAAGCGAGCAATGCAGACAGTATAATGAAATATGTATATTCAATGTGTAAAGAACGCAATAAAATCGACCAACCGGTTAAAATCGAAGAGTACAGGGCGGTTATTCCGAACAAAATAAAATATACAGGCACCACGCAAAATGATAAGTTAAGTAATCATTTAATTCAGGTACAGGACGACCATAGACAAATAGGTAAGGAACAAATTTCACAAATAATAAAATCAAAAATCAATAACGAAAGGAAATTCTCACACGATAAGGTTTACAAGTCGGAAGTAAATCCCGTAAATATGGAAACTCAGTCAAAATTAAATAACATGAATAAACCCGAGAAAATCATGAATATAAACGACAATGAAATTAACGACGCAATAGTTTTATTTCACGAAAGTAAAAGAGATCACAGAAATGCAAAGGAGCCATATTTAAGAATGAAAACTAAATTTATTTTTCCAAAAATGAAACAAAAAATCAAAGCTTTTATTAGAGCTTGCCAATATTGCAACAACGAAAAAAATAATTCGTTCCAACTAAATAGATTAAACAAACAGTCCGATTATATCACCTAGCTAAGTCGAACCTAGATATTCGGATAATCGACAAACGAGACATGACGTAAGAAACTGACTAATAAATCCATAATACTAAACGACAAAACTGACAAACAGACGATCACCAATTTACGTAATCTTCGCCTTGCAGGTTCATTCTCTTCACCAGAGTAAAACCACAATTAGAAGACCTAACAGACAATCCAGGCATACTGCCACGCAAACATGGGACAAGCCTTTTCAGAAAACGATAAATGGAGAATGATTCATATGCATGACCTAAGACAACTATACGACGACTTTAACAGACTAAAAACTTACTTTGACAACATAATAAGCGTAATGAATGCAGAATACAAGTTAGAATACAAAAATTTTATTTTAACAATCAATTTCACCATCAGCAATATTGATGACACATTTTATCGAATATTTCCAAGAACGATTAGGAACAAAAGAGGTATAATAAACGGACTAGGATCGATATTCAAATCAATAACTGGGAACTTAGATGCAGATGATGGCGACAGAATATATAAAGCTCTTGAAATTTTGAGGAAAGATCAAAATCAAGTACATCAACTTTTTAGTTCACAGACATCCCTAATGATAGATGCTATAACAGAGTTCAATAAAACAATAGACAACCTGAACCATAACCAAGAAGCCATAGTAGTGAGAATAAACGATTTGGAATATACAATAAATAGTCTAAAAAGCGACCAACTAACAAATTTTCATAGAGTAAAACATTTGGAATTACTCACTCAAATCAGTTATTTGTTAAATAATGTACTAAACATGATATTAACAACAGAAAATGCAATTACTTTTTCAAAATTGAACACGTATCATACGTCAATACTGAAACCGAAATTTATATCAAAAGAATTAGAAAATATTGAAAACCATATCTCAAAATCAAGATTAATAACAAAATTCGACATTTCACTGTATGAAAAAATATTTAACATAAAAACCGTTCAAATTGATTTTAAAATTATATTCCAAATAGATATACCCTTAGTAGACAAATCAGATTATATTTATTATCAATTGTATGCATTACCAGTCCCTAAAAATCCATATACCTTCAGAATGATTGTCCCTAGAACCAAGTACCTAATCCTTAGCAGCAAACACTACGCTTACAGAAACGAAAAGTGTAGGAATCTAAAAGACCAAACATACTTTTGTGAAAATGACAACCCGACAGCACTTAACGAAAACAACCTATGCGAAATTAAACTGATCAACTTCCAGAAACCGATAAACAATTGCATGCAAGAACTTGTCAAAATAACAAAAAAAAACGGTCTCTAAATATGGCAATACCCAATACATAATAGTGGCACCCGAAGAAACGAAAATCAAACTTAGCTGCGAAGAAAATGAAGAAACCAAAATAATCAGCGGAACAAAACTGGCGACTCTGAAACCCAAATGCCAACTTATCATCAATAACGAAAGATTTAGTTCAGTACAAATGGCATCGGAAACACAACAATCGTTCAATCTCCCAAACATCGAATTGGTAACAAATAAAGCACCCATATTCCCAGACAAATTACCAGAACTAAAATTAGAAAATGTCCAACTGCACGACTTGAACAATATCAAATCCCAGTTACAATCCATCAATGGCAAAATTCCAGGAACCATCGATTTGCCCATATACCACCCTAGTGTATGGACAATTATACTATACCTTGTGATAATAATAACAATAATCACAATAACTTCAAGATACTTCTGGCAGAAATCAAAAACGAAAACTGCTGACTCCAAACCAATTACTGGATTCCCGATGACTATTCGGAACGAACCATAGGCTTCGTTCTCTAAAGGATGGAGGAGATAACAATAGCCAACTCATACAATGTATATAAGTACAGATCCCGATTCAACACCCAAGGTCGCTGACGAATGGGTTAATTAAAAGCAGCGCAATTAGAAGAATAGACTATTCATAAATGGGTAAACAACTAGACCTTCAAATCAGCAACCAGCCACCTGCTAGGATCACCTTCAAGACTGCAACTTAGGTGGAAACCGCCTCTCGGTCCACGCCCCACCAGAGACTATATATGGAAGTTACCAGACCACGGACGGACATTCCTACATTGTTATTGCTTTAGTCTCTTTTAACTTGTCATAATTTATATTTATCATTTTTTATTATTTATAAGTATTTTATGTAACTATAATCAATAATTTTTTAAAAAAAAGTCAAGTGTGTTAACAAGAAAGTTAACTCGCGATTTGTCGAACATTATTGCTTCCTCCAGAAACTTGATAAAAAATGTTTTGTGGCTTTGGCCTGAAGATTACTCCGAATAGTTTGCGAAGATAAAAAAATTAATTACTGAAACACCTACTTTACAAATATTTTATGGTAGTTTGCCTTTAGAAATACAAGCGAATGCTAGTTAAAATCGTATAGGTGGCTGACTATTACAAAATGGCAAGCCTATAGCCTTTTGCTCTCACAGTTTCACAGAAACAGAAGAGCAATGGGCTCAATCAGAAAAAGGATTCCTATAGATTTCATTTTGCTTAAATAAATTTCACCACTATATCTATGGCAGAAAAATATTGGTAAAATCAGATCATAATTCATAAGTTTCAATAAGTCAGAAAGAGATGTGTAATGTCAGTAGTAGGTTAAAATGTCTTAAATTAAAAGGCTCTTCTACCAAACAAAATGTTTAATTTATAATCCTACGCATTTCGGCCCTTATCGAGCCATCTACAGAGGTTAAGACCGAGAATGTAAAAGGTTGGTTGTCAGGAGCTATGTCTCTGGTAGGTCTAACATACAAGCACTACACTGCAACTACAGAAAGCACAAGGTCTAACAAAAGCTAATGTCAAACATCAAAACGAGCCCTAAACGAGTCATGCAACGTTAAACTGACAAAGTGCCAGGAATGATAAAATGTTTTTACAAATATACATTTAAAACGAGACTGAAGTCCCACAAAAGAACAATACTCTGATGGAGTCAAAATACATGTTAAAAAGTCAAGTTAATCACCTAGATAAAAGCAAAAGACAAGCACAATATAAAACGCACGCAGGCTGCATAGTCGAGCAGAACCCCCTGAGAACATCTGAAAAAGTGAAACTCAGAAAGAAAACGAAAAGAAAGCAGGTGCCACTTAGGCAATTGACACTTACTAATTCCTGTCTCTAGTTAGAGAAAAGGTGCTGTATGGTATGTTGCCAAAGTTTTGTTTTTTCGTCTATTGTCTTCAAACTTCCAGACGAAAATAGCATTGGACAAGAAACCAGAAACATCACCAGACTTGAAGCAGTTAGAGGATGAATATAAACGAGGCAAATTTTTTATTTTATCAAAGCAGCAAAATGGAGTCTGTGCACTTATAAAAACCAAACCTGAATGATAACTAAGGGTGAAAAGAACAAGTGGCAGAAGTGACAGAAGCGACAGAAGTGACAGATGCACACCGGCAATCGGAGAACTGTCAATGACAAGGACAGAGAGAAAAAACAAATAACAACGAAACCAAGCTTGCTTAGCTCCATGGTTGGAATGGACCATCAATCAGCAGGAGCACTATTATGGAACTCTATTATATCAGGTTTCTGTATGTGAAAGGAAAGTTCATGGCACTGGTGTTGAAAACGTTTAGAACATTGTTGTGGGAGCCATTTATGTATTTGTAAATCTTCATGACCTCCAGGACGAATTGTTCGGTGCCAATACGTGATGGGTGAAGGATTCCGGCGTCGCTCTCCCTGTCAAAGGTGTGGTCGCTCTCTCTCTCTCTCTCAGGTGGCAACCGAAAACTGAAGTGGTGTTGTCAGCATTATTTCTGCTTTTCAGATGTTCAGAGATTCTGGTACCCAGCGCCCGTCTCGTTCTTCCTATATATACGATGCTACATTGGGGATCACCGCAGGTGAGAGAGTAGGTATACTCCTAACTTCTTCAGGTGGGGAATATAATCTTTATAGTGAACCAAAATTTTCTTAATGGTATCTTTTGACTTGTATACGAATTTGAAGAGAGAGAACATCAATCAAATTTACCCCACAATATGCATTGTATATGACCCTTTTGGACCCAGAAATTATCTAGAATTGCTATATTTTCTTAATTTACAGTTACTTTATGATCATTTAGTGTATGTAGGTTTGGTTTTTGTGTGGTGCATGTTAGTTCGACTTATACATATAAAATTTTAGTTTGTTCCTAATTAGAGTTTAGCTATAATAATATAGCAATATATATATATATATATATATATATATATATATATATATATATATATATATATATATATATATATATATATATTATATATATATCACTGAAAACTACCTAGTCAGGCGCCAGGCTATAAATAGTTCAAGACGTACGACGACCAGTCAGATTTTTCTCAGGTTTAGGGTTAAACACACTGTGATCTTAAAGACAATCTCTAATCAGATTGTGAGAGTAGACAGATTGAGAGCCAGTGAACAAACTACAACAACAAAACTTTCTCTTTGAGGCTCGGTGGTTCAGGGGTAGGAACGTGTGCCTTTGAACCGAAGGGTACTGGGTTCCATCCCAGGGTTCTCCTTTCACTTTTTCAGTACAAACTGTAACATTAACATCAACCGAGGTTCTGGCATTGTATCTGAGCAAGTTGAATTACGCCCTTCGGAGAGGGCGTAAAGCCGTCGGTCCCGTGTCCATGCGATGTTGGGCACGTTAAAGATCCCTACCCTCCTTACAGAAAGGCAGGGTTCGGCAAAATTTCCAGGAAAGTGAGGTGAAACTGCTCCCTGGCGTCGGTGATTGGCCATAGTCGCGGAAATAGGCCGACGTTAAAGAAACAAAGCACACACACAAACCTTCTCTTTACCACCAGAAAGTAGGTAGATTAAGGAATTAAAATTCATTTCCTTTCATATTTCCTTAACCTCTTAAGAATGGCGTCAGAAGAGGAGCCAAAATGTCAAGTTTTTATATATTCTAGACGCGGTTCAGCTCGAGAATCAAGAATTTGATTAATGACTGCAGAACTTTTCGGAACTATATATATATATATATATATATATATATATATATATATATATATATATATATATATATATATATATATATATATATATATATATATATATATATTACATTATTTTGCATACGGAGTTATGACATTTTGGTGGCGTTGGATAATAAACATCTAAGAATTTAAGCCACGGTTGTCTTATAAAAATGTATAATTAATAATTAATTAATTCGTACGTCAATAAGCATGTTTAGTGAGACATCGCCTAACGCTTTTTTATCAACCTGGTCAACATTTCTGTTTTATCGACGGAAACTTAATCGTGTCTTCTCGAAGAAAATTTAGTTTCAGAAAAATAGATCAATTTATTAAGATATAGTGTCGTGCCAAAACTACAAAATCACTATGGTGATTATCAACATGCATGGTTCCGGCAAAATAGAACACCTTCTCATTTTGACCCCGAAGTCCGAGGTTTCTTAAATAAAATTTACCTGAACATATGGATTGTGTGTTGTGTGTTTTTGTTTCTTTAACGTGTGTCTGTTACCGCGACTATGGACAATCACCGACGCCAGCGAGCAGTTTCACCTCACTATCCCAAAATTTTTTCCCAACCCCTGCCTTTCTGTATGGGGGGCAGTGATCTTTAACGTGCCTAACATCGCATGGACACGGGACCGACGACTGTACGCCCTATCCAAAGGGCGGAACGTGTAGACATTCAACTTGCTCAAATATAATGCCAGGAGATATAGATGAGGGGTTATAGGCCCTCCACCCACACTGCTCATGCGCGCAGTGACGTCACAGGGCGGGGGGGTCTAAACTGAAATCACGTCATTCAAGATGCCGTCCAAGATGGCGGCTGACAGCTGACAGCTGACAGTTGACATTCCAAGATGGCGGCTGGATATACGACCAATAGGGAGTCTAACCTGAGATGACGCCATCCAAGATGGCGTCCAAGATGACCGACCGGAAGTGAAAAACCCGGGAAATGTAAAATTCTAAACGACAGGTGGCACAACCTGTCAAAATAAAAGGATTGACCATTTAGATTTTTATAAAAATGGCGTATGTAAAGGTGGCGGTTTGCGCAGCCGCGAACCAACTTTTTTATTAATCAGTGTAGAGGTATAGTGTTTAATATCATGTTACTCGTCGTGACGTGCAGAATGCGACGCCGCCACCGGAGGTGGCATTGGAGGCGGTGTAGGCTGAGTTTTTAGTCAGATTTGGATTTTTGGAATCTCAATCGAGATTAAATCTAACTTACCTAAATAAGAAAAAGATCTTTCATTTTGATTTTTATAAAAATGACGTATGTAAAGGTGGCGGTTTGCGCATGCGCAAACCAACTTTATTACTTTTTAAGTTAGCCTCTACATGTTTAGTATCGTGTTACTCGTCGTGACGAGTTGAATTCAAATCTGGCATTGCGGCCGCCGGAGGCAGTGGTAGGGGGCGGCGCAAACCAACGTTCTCAGTTTTCGGTTTAGATGTTCGGTGTCATGTTTCTCGACCTGACTTATAATATAAGTGAGGTCAACAAACAGCTGACGTTGCGGTTTTGAAAGTCTGAACACACTCGGAATAGAAATTGTTGGTAAACTCTACACAATATAATAAAGGCCGTCTGTTTTATCGAATATGTTCGTATATCCCATAAGAAATCATGTAAAAAACGCAGATATAAGCAAAATAACATGTAACTTTATGTATTTTAGACACATTTGTTAAAGAGAGGACAAAGTCCGAGACCACGATCATTTGCTGACGTTGTGGTTTTGCAAGTCTGAACACACTCGGAATAGAAGCAATCGAAAAATCATTCTGTAGTGTTACGTTAAACTAGAAACATGTGATATGGAGTTAACTAACTACTCTTAAGAGTAGAATATCTAACGAAGCGAGTGATCTAAAACAGCTGGTGTCGAAAATACAAGAGCAAGCATATATAGGCGAATGTGATTCAAAAGGTGAAGACTTTCAAAGCAACAGGAAAGATATAGTTTATTTGGGAAGCAGACGCCAACGCGTTAGCATCATGGAGGAGATTATGTCGAAATACATTATAGAAGACTCATCTTGAGTGTATCAAAATTTTGGTATACACACAAAGAAGTTAGTGTTTAAGATTAAACTTCCTGAAAATATTAATAACGTATTTAAATGGTTTGAAGACGCTATAACAGCAGCCATAGATTATATTGTTCCACATGTATCTAGAGACTTATTTTGGTTTTCAATGTACTCTGTTAAGCAAGCCAGGACGATTTGGTTCTATGTCTTTTAGGAAAATAGAAAATACAACATATGAAGATTTGTGGGACGCCTTAGATAAACAGCTACTTCAACGATAATAATAATGAGCTATCATCTGCAATATTTAGTTTTATATGAACTGAGGTGCATAAAACAACTACATGTGTTTTATTTATTAGTTAAGTAAGACGTGTGAAAACATATATTAACAAATACAGTTTTAAACCATAGAGTGATATCAACATCTATAAATTGTCGTACACACACTCTTAAGCTCATTCAAAATTTAGTTGTCGTAGATGTAAGACGTGCTTCAGTTTGCTCTATCTGTTCAAATGGCTACATTAAGTGATGTATGTTACCAGCAAATTAAAGACAACTTCTGGTATCGTCTATTTGGTGACTTTAAATTAATTATCGATAAGAACACTGGTTATTTTAACGCAACTAAACTGTGTAAAAATGGTGAAAAGAGATTGTACATTGGTTAGAAAATAAGAAAACCAAAGAGCTGATAACCTATTACAACAACAAGTTGGAGGAACATTTGGATAAACAGAATTCCGTTGTCCCAAATGTTCCAGCAGAAGGAGTTAGTACCTACAACTGCTACATACTTGGTAAACATTGGTGGAGCGCAGACTGAAAACGATTCGATATCTGGTACATATGTGTGTAAAGATTTGATATTAAATTTGGCTTGTTGGGTATCAAATCCTTTCTATGAAAAGTGCAACCAAATTATTTTTTTATTTTTTCGTAAATGAATTTAATCAAAAAAACAAGGATAACCTTAAAGAAATTAAAGTGAAATTAATGGAGATGGATGATGAATTGCAGCACATGCGAGAAACAGACGCTAAAATCACAGAACATCTTGAAGATATATTTCCAAAATCAAGCAACCTTGGAAAAATAAGTGTGTTTGGTTTACTTGCAAGAAACGAGAAAGACCCCACCTATCCATATCATGCTGTAAGAACGCAAAAGAAAAGGTTTCGAAGAGCTGTCAAGAACTTTAAAAATAAACATCCCGATGCTGAAGTGATCCTAAACATGTTGTATAATCCAAATTCTGTAAATCTCTTTAACAGAATAAAGACCAAAGTACCTTAAGGCGAATAGAAACAACATACAGATAGCAAATGTACCGTCATATGGGAAAACAAAAAACATTAATTTTAATAAACACTTTTATTTTATTCTAAGTACATTAATACATTAAATATAAGCTTATTTAACATCATCTGAATTTATCCAAGAATTATGAGATTTGTCAAAACCAAGCCATTTTACATAGAGGTTCTTGCCTTTCTTCCTCAAGATTCTTTCTACCAGATAGATGTCTGTTTGTTTGGTCTTTTGTAGTTCTTCCTCGTAGATCCCTCTACTGATAGGCTTGCCTTGCATGTCTTCAAGAAGGTATGTTACTGGATTTGTGAAATGCATTAAATAACTCTGTTGGCCAACGAGGTTCCTTTTCAAATTGACTTTTTGTTTTACTTATACGTACAACATCGCCCACTTTAAACTTATTTTTTGTTAAACACTTTAATATTTGAGTAAATTTGTTTAAGAATAGCTTGTTCATTTTTCTTATTAACATCTTGATGTTTTATACCTGTTAGTCGATGAACAGTAGCGTTGTAGGCAGTCGTGACATCAGGTGGTGTATTAAGCCATTTGTAGGAACCAAATAAGTTAAAGTTCTTATATATT
The DNA here is from genome assembly GCA_964006375.1 of Tillus elongatus. Lineage (NCBI taxonomy): Eukaryota > Metazoa > Arthropoda > Insecta > Coleoptera > Cleridae > Tillus > Tillus elongatus. The sequence continues at coordinate 159,693,861 of OZ023262.1, forward strand.
TTTTCTTTCAAGGTACGTACGACTATTTCCACCATTGCAGCCTTCTTCACACTCTAAGTGCTGTAGTGATTAATATTGGTTTTTTTTCATTAAGGCGTTAAATTTAAAGTTATAGAATTCGCGGCCAAGATCAGACTGGATGTTAGAGGGTGCTATACTATTAGCTAAAATATCGGTCATAGCTTTAGTCACCCTTTCAGCATTTTTAAATTTAAGTAGACGAGTCCATAAATACTTGAAAAACAATTGAAAACCACTAAAATGTACTTGTAGCCAGAGTTTTCTCGATGATAGTCTGTAAATTCAGCTAAATCGATCTGCCACAAGTCATCCAAACCTTTGATTATTGTACCCCTGCGCTTAAAATCGATTCTTGCTGCTGTGTACAGCAAATTTATTACTTGTTTTTTAGCATCAGATGGTTTGAGATGTTTCGTGGCGACGATGGGTTTAACAGTATCCACTTGTCATCTTTTAGTTTGTTGTCTAGGTCACCCAACGTCTTCTTCAACTTGTTATTCTTTGACACATCAATGTCTTTTAAAACTTGAGCTGTTATGTTCTTGGTAAAATTTTTCAATTTATTTAAATTCGTTTTCTAAATCTTCCAGCTCTGGCTTGTGTACAGCTTCAAGCAGTATAGCAATTATTCTTTGTGTTACCTCATCTTTGTTCTTCTGATAGTCGTCTATCCATACATCAACAAGTTTTTTATTTACACCATTTATAGGATCGATAGGATCACCAACGTTACACAATCTATGGCTTTGCAAATCAAAATCACCACTAGTAGTTCTCTCTTTCAATAATTTTAAACTTAAAACGTTTATTGAACTGGGAACGTCCGATCTTATCAATAGACATTTTTATTCTAAGCAATAGGTAGGTATGTCTGGGATATATGTAGGTATACTAGGCGATAACACCAGCCTCCTTCAATTATTCAATTAATGACTGAATTTCATTGTTATGAGTATTATTACCAGCATCTTGGGAAGCCGCTAAAAGCGTAAGTCTATCAACCAACTCGTTTATGTCATCCCAATACAAATATTCTTTTTGTTTGTTATTTTGTGTCATATAGTTGTTAGTGCTGCTTTTCCTATCACTTATATTCTGAGCTTTAGGTTCAGTCTTTTGTTTTTTGTTAAGATCGATATCGTAACCAAAACCATGAGGAGTTGAGGATCTTGGCCCTCGTCGAACAACAGGTATAAAACCTCAAGATGTTAATAAGAAAAATGAACAAGCTATTTTTAAACCAATCTACTTAAATATTAAAGTTTTTAACAAAAATAAATTTAAAGTGGGCGATGTTGTACATATAAGTAAAGCAAAAGCTCAATTTGAAAAGGGGTATACCCCTCGTTGATCAACAGAGTTATTTAAAATTGTTGGTGTGCATTTCACAAATCCAGTCTGTATTAAAATTAATGTTTTTATTTTCCCATATGACTAATACAATTAAAAATTATGACGTAAATCAATAATATCCTGAACAAACTTCTCCTGCGATACATCTGCTATCTGTAGGTTGCTTCTATTCGCCTTAAGGTATTTCACTTCGGCCTTTACTCTGTTAAAGAGGTTTGCAGAATTTGAATCATACAACATGTTTAGGATCACTTCAGCATCAGGATGTTTATTTTTATAGTTCTTGACAGCTCTTCGAAAACTTTTCTTTTGCGTTCTTACAGCCTGATATGGATAGGTGGCGTCTTTCTCGTTTCTTGCGCACACTTATTTTTCCAGGGTTGCTTGGTTTTGGAGATATATCTTCAAGATGTTCTGGGATTTTAGCGTTTGTTTCTCGCATGCGCTGCACTTCATTATCTATCCATTAATTTCACTTCAATTTCTTTAAGGTTATCCTTGTATTTTTGATTATATTCACTTACGAAAAAATCAAAAATAATTTATTTGCACTTTTCATAGAACGGGTTTAATATCCAACAAGCCAAATTTAATATCAACTCTTTACACACATATGTACCAGATATCGATTCGTTTTCAGTCTGCGCTCCACCAATTTTCACCTAGTATGTAGCAGCTGTAGGTGCTAAGTTAACTCCTTCTGCTGGAACATTTTGGCCAACGGAATTACTGCATACAGACTTGGAGAATACTTCTCTGGCTTCACTGTTGGTTTTTAGTGGTGAAGGACGTAGCCAGCGCGTGAGCTAACTGAAGCAAGTGGCCTTTCGAATTCTGGAAGTTCTAGGATGTTCTTCAATGCTTCTGTGACTATATTTTAGCTGCTTGACAGCATTTTCAGACAGATTAAAATTGAATTAGTACAAAATCATGACAACTACAAATAAATATCTGTTGCTATGTTATGATATGATGTTTTGATCAAAAAATTTTATCAAATTGAAAATAAAATGAAACACAGATGACAGATGAGGTATTCAAAATGTCTATGTGATGTATGTCAATATTTAACATAAAAACTAGAACTAGCCTATAATAACTATGATAACAGTTACAACAATAAAATAACTAAACAATAACAGTATAAAAGTAGTCTCTATACAACGAAAATATCCACATACATCAATTCATTATTTTATTACAACTTTTTTGAAATAATAGTTCAATTTATTTTCTTTGACATATTTAATTAGAAAGAAGAATATCCAAGAAAGGGGAATTCATTAAATCAGTTTGCTCGTTTAAAACAAGGTAGTTATTGTCGTGTGTGTGCCTTTTGACTTCTAAAGCTTCAAAAAAGTCTAGTTTACGTTTGTCATTATAAAAATGTAGTGGTTGTATGCGGTTATTTATTGTAGGTCTATGTTCGGTATCAATAATATGTTTTGCAAATGTAGATTTGTCAGCGTGGTTATTTCTAAATGCAGAAATATGTTCTTTGTATCGGGTGTTAAAATTTCTAGAAGTTTGACCTATGTAGATTGCGTTACAATGTGTACAAGCTAATTTATAAACTCCAGCTTTTGTCAAGAAACAAGATTTTTCTTTTGCGTTAAATAACAAATCACGCGTCGTGTTGTAAGATTTAAAATCTGCCTTTGTATTTGTACAAGTGTTTAAAATTTTTTTTTTGCAATGTTTTCTGAAATGGTTCCAAAATAAGTTATCGAAACGTATATGTTGTCTTCTTTGTCTCTAATATTTGGATAAATTAAATTAATTGCTAATTTGTATTCTTTTCTCTCTATCATTTTATCTATTATTTTAACAGAGTAGCCATTATTAAATGCTGTTTGCTTAATTATTGAAATTGCTTTTTCAAAATTGTTTTGCGACATAGGTATTGAAAATGCACGATGTATCATAGAATGATAGGCTGACAGCTTTTGTGAAAAAGGGTGACATGAATCGTATGGTATGGTTGTGTCAGTGTAAGTTGGTTTCCTATATATTGAAAAGTCAAATGAATTATTTTCTAATTTTCTAATTGTTAAGTCTAAAAAGTTTATACAACTGTTAGCTTCTTCTTCTAAAGTAAACTTAATATTTGTGTGAAAGCTATCAATAAAATTAAAAAATTCATTCAATTCTGTATGACTACCTTGAAAACATGCTAAAATATCATCTACGTATCTGTACCAAAAGACAATATTATGTGAAAGTTCTGATGTTAAAATTTGGTTTTCTAAGTTTTCCATAAATATGTTGGCTAATAAAGGTGACAAAGGACTACCCATAGGCAGACCTTCATTTTGCATATAAATTTTATTATTAAATTTAAAATAGTTTTGTTTTATACATTCATTAAAAAGATTCATTATTTCTTGTCTTTTTATGACATTTGCGTTCTTTCTTTTAAAACGTTTTCTAATAGAGGTAAACATTCTTCAGGGGGTATCTTAGAATACATGCTACAAACATCAAACGTGACTAATTTACTATTTGTGGGAATAATTAAGTTTTTTAATTTTTGTGTAAGTTCATAAGAATTCTTAACTGAATATTTTGGAAAGTAATTGTATTCTTTAATAAGTGAAACCAGTTTTCTCGCTATCTTATGATTAGGTGTATTAACATAGCTAACTACTGGTCTCACCGGTATATTTGGCTTATGAATTTTCAGGTGGCCATATAATTTTGGTGGTTGCGGGCTTTTATATAAAATATATTCCTTTTCTTGTTGACTAAACAGAGACATATTTTTAAGTTCATTTTTTAGTTTTGTCTGAAATACGTTTGTTGGGTCTCTCCTAATTTCTGTTAAATTTTCCGTAGTAATAAAATCATTAATTTTAATGTTATATGCGTCCCTACTTATAGCTACAATTGTATTTCCTTTATCAGCTTTAGTAAAAACTAGATCATTGTCTAATATTTTATGCTGAACATATTTTAAAATTTGAGTTTCGTTAATTTGACGTTTGTCATATTTTGAAGTTAAATGTCTTAAAAATTCACATATTTTTAATTTTTCATATTGCCTTATAGACCTGGAAGCAATTTCGGATTCAGAAGCTAATATCTCTTTAATTTTGTTTGTAAATTTAAATTTTGGGCAGTATTTATATGCTTTATTTAGAAAAGAAATTTCTTCAGTTGTAAAAATTGTACCGCTTAGGTTTTCAAACCTTTTGTAAAACTTATGTGTTTGTGGGGGAGATCTTTCTCGATTATGTAAATGTTGTGTGCTTTCTCGGTTTCTAATTTTGTTTGTCTGTGTTAAGCGTTTTTTAAATTTCAATTCACTAACTAAAATATGTATTTGGTCATCTAATATATCAAATTCTACTGGATGTAATTTATAAGCAAGTTCTGAATAGATTACCTTGATATAAAGAAGCAAACTATCACGAATTGAAAACCATTTCTTGGATTCTTCTTTCAGCCAGATGAAACTGGCTTTTCTAATAGCAATTTTTGATTAATTTGATGTTTTAGTAGTTGTTATGATTACGTACTTCGGGATGACTTTCTTTCTTATGCATTCTTGGTTAAACCATGCATTTTGTGAAGCGTTCATCTGATTGATTTTCAATTTTCTATACAAATGGTCTTCGATAGAAGACCTCTTCAATTCATTGATTGTTGTAAGGGCAACAACAATCAATGAATTGAAGAGGTCTTCTATCGAAGAGCTTGCCCATTTGTATAGAAAATTGAAAATCAAGGAGATGAACGCTTCCCAGAATGCATGGTTTAACCAAGAATGCATAAGAAAGAAGGTCATCCCGAAGTACGTAATCATAACAACTACTATAACATCAAATCAATCAAAAATTGCTATTAGAAAAGCAAGTTTCATCTGGCTGAAAGAAGAATCCAAGAAATGGTTTTTAATTCGTGATAGTTTGCTTCTTTATATCAAGGTAATCCATTCAGAACTTGCTTATAAATTACATCCAGTAGAATTTGATATATTAGATGACCAAATACATATTTTAGTTAGTGAATTGAAATTTAAAAAACGCTTAACACAGACAAACAAAATTAGAAACCTAGAAAGCACACAACATTTACATAATCGAGAAAGATCTCCCCCACAAACACATAAGTTTTACAAAAGGTTTGAAAACCTAAGCGATACAATTTTTACAACTGAAGAAATTTCTTTTCCAAATAAAGGATATAAATACTGCCCAAAATTTAAATTTACAAACAAAATTAAAGAGATATTAGCTTCTGAATCCGAAATTGCTTCCAGATCTATAAGGCAATATGAAAAATTAAAAATTTGTGAATTTTTAAGACATTTAACTTCAAAATATGACACGTCAAATTAACGAAACTCAAATTTTAAAATCTGTTCAGCATAAAGTATTAGACAATGATCTAGTTTTTACTAAAGCTGATAAAGGAAATACAACTGTAGCTATAAGTAGGGACGCATATAACATTAAAATTATTGATTTTATTACTACGGAAAATTTAACAGAAATTAGGGGAGACCCAACAAACGTATTTCAGACAAAACTAAAAAATGAACTTAAAAATATGTCTCTGTTTAGTCAACAAGAAAAGAAATATATTTTATATAAAAGCCCGCAACCACCAAAATTATATGGCCACCTGAAAATTCATAAGCCAAATATACCGGTGAGACCAGTAGTTAGCTATGTTAATACACCTAATCATAAGATAGCGAGCAAACTGGTTTCACTTATTAAAGAATACAATTACTTTCCAAAATATTCAGTTAAGAATTCTTATGAACTTACACAAAAATTAAATAACTTAATTATTCCCACAAATAGTAAATTAGTCTCGTTTGATGTTTGTAGCATGTATTCTAAGATACCCCCTAAAGAATGTTTACCTCTATTAGAAAACGTTTTAATAAAAAAGAACGTAAATTTCATAAAAAGACAAGAAATAATGAATCTTTTAAATGAATGTATAAAACAAAACTATTTTAAATTTAATAATAAAATTTATATGCAAAATGAAGGTCTGCCTATGGGTAGTCCGTTGTCACCTTTATTAGCCAACATATTTATGGAAAACTTAGAAAACCAAATTTTTACATCAGAACTTTCACATAATATTGTCTTTTGGTACAGATACGTAGATGATATTTTAGCATGTTTTCAAGGTAGTCATACAGAATTAAATGAATTTTTAAATTTTATTAATAGCTTTCTCACAAATATTAAGTTTAGTTTAGAAGAAGAAGCTAACAGTTGTATAAACTTTTTAGACTTAACAATTAGAAAATTAGAAAATAATTCATTTGACTTTTCAATATATAGGAAACCAACTTACACTGACACAACCATACCATACTATTCATGTCACCCTTTTTCACAAAAGCTGTCAGCCTATCATTCTATGATACATCGTGCATTTTCAATACCTATGTCGCAAAACAATTTTGAAAAAGAAATTTCAATAATTAAGCAAACAGCATTTAATAATGGCTACTCTGTTAAAATAATAGATAAAATGATAGAGAGAAAAGAATACAAATTAGCAATTAATTTAATTTATCCAAATATTAGAGACAAAGAAGACAACATATACGTTTCGATAACTTATTTTGGAACCATTTCAGAAAACATTGCAAAAAAAATTTTTAAACACTTGTACAAATACAAAGGCAGCTTTTAAATCTTACAACACGACGCGTGATTTGTTATTTAACGCGAAAAAAAAATCTTGTTTCTTGACAAAAGCTGGAGTTTATAAATTAGCTTGTACACATTGTAACGCAATCTACATAGGTCAAACTTCTAGAAATTTTAACACCCGATACAAAGAACATATTTCTGCATTTAGAAATAACCACGCTGACAAATCTACATTTGCAAAACATATTATTGATACCGAAAATAGACCTACAATAAATAACCGCAAACAACCACTACATTTTTATAATGACAAACGTAAACTAGACTTTTTTGAAGCTTTAGAAGTCAAAAGGCACACACACGACAATAACTACCTTGTTTTAAACGAGCAAACTGATTTAATGAATTCCCCTTTCTTGGATATTCTTCTTTCTAATTAAATATATCAAAGAAAATAAATTGAACTATTATTTCAAAAAAGTTGTAATAAAATAATGAGTTGATGTATGTCGATATTTTCGTTGTATAGAGACTACTTTTATACTGTTATTGTTTAGTTATTTTATTGTTGTAACTGTTATCATAGTTATTATAGGCTAGTTCTAGTTTTTATGTTAAATATTGACATACATCACATAGACATTTTGAAAACCTCATCTGTCATCTGTGTTTCATTTTACTTTCAATTTGATAAAATTTTTTGATCAAAACATCATATCATAACATAGCAACAGATATTTATTTGTAGTTGTCATGATTTCGTACTAATTCAATTTTAATGTCTGAAAATGCTGTCAAGCAGCGAAACTATAGTCACAGAAGCATTGAAGAACATCCTAGAACTTCCAGAATTCGAAGGGTCACTTGCTCCAGTTAGCTCACGCGCTGGCTACGTCCTTCACCACTAAAAACCAACAGTGAAGCCAGGGCAGTATTCTCCAAGTCTGTTTGCAGTATGGACAAGTTTCACCAAGTAAGGGCAACAACAATCAATCAACGGAATTACAATTATCCAAATGATGTTAACGCGTTGGCGTCTGCTTCCCAAATAAGCTATATCTTTCCCGTTGCTTTGAAAGTCTTCACCTTTTGAATCACATTCGCCTATATGTGCTTGCTCTTGTATTTTCAACACCAGCTGCTTTAGATTACTCGCTTCGTTATATATTCTACTCTAAACTCCATATTACATGTTCCTATTTTAACGTAACACTACAGAATGATTTTTAGATTGCTTCTATTCCGAGTGTGTTCAGACTTGCAAAACCGCAATGTCAGCAAATGATCGTGGTCTCGGACTTTGTCCTCTCTTTAACATATGTGTCTTTAACATGTTATTTTGCTTATATTAATCTTTTTTTCATGGTTTCTTATGGGATATACGAACAGATTCGATAAAACAGACGGCCTTTTTATATCGTGTTGAGTTTACCAACAATTTCTATTGCGAGCGTGTTCAAACTTGCAAAACCGCAACGTCAGCTGTTTGTTGACCTCATTTGTATTATAAATCAGGTCGACAAACATGACACCGAACATCTAAACTGAAAACTGAGAACGTTGGTTTGCTCCGCCCCCCACCAGCGCCTCCGGCGGCGGCGATGCCGGGTTTTAATTCTACTCGTCACGACGAGTAACATGATACCAAACATGCGGAGGCTTACTTAAAAACTAACAAATTTGGTTGGCGCATGCGCAAACCACTATCTTTACATACGTCATTTTTATAAAAATCAAAATGGTAGGTATTTTTCTTATGTAGGTATGTTAGGTCAATCTCGATTGAGATTCCAAAAATCCATTTCTGACTGAAGACACAGCCGCCATCGTCTCCAATGCCGCCTCTGGTGACGGCGTTGCATTCTACACGTCACGACGAGCAACATGATACCAAACACTATACCTCTACACCGTTTAATAAAAAAAGTTGGTTTGCGCATGCGCAAACTGCCATTTTTACATACGTCATTCTTAAAAAAATCAAAATGGTTGATCCTCTTATTTTGATAGGTTGTACCACCTGTCGTTTAACATTTTAAATTTCCCGGGTTTTTCACTTCCGGTCGGCCATCTTGGACGCATCTTGAATGGTGTCATCTCAGGTTAGACTGCCTATTGGTGGTCTATCCAGCCGCCGTCTTATAATGTCAACTGTCAGCTGTCAGCCGCCATCCTGGACGCCATCTTGGATGACGTCACCTCAGGTTAGCCCCCCACCATGTGACGTCACTGCGCGTAGTGTGGGTGGAGTTGGGTGGAGGGGCCAGAACCGCTCATCTATACCTACTAATGCCACAACCTCAGTTGATGTTAATTTTACAGTATGTAGTGAAAAAGTGAAAGGGGAACGCTAGGAATCGTACCCAGTACCCTTCTGTTCTGAGGCACACGTTCTTATCACTGAACCACTAAGGCTCTAGCATGATGGGCGTCTGGCAAAAATAATATAGCCAGCCACGGGCGCCTGATTTCAACCCATCCTACTTTTTCTTATGGGGGCCACCTGAAAATTTAAGTGTACAAAGAGCGGTCCAATAATTTCGATACCTAAGGGTTCGCATTTTAGGTATAGCTAGAGTAGTGACGCAAGAAACATTTGCAAATGTTAGACGATCGATTTTGAAAAGGCTTGATTTGTATGTAGAACATAATGGAAGACATTTTGAACAGTTATTTTGATATCTTGTGCGACTTTTCTATTATTTTTTTATTTTTTTTTTTTTTTTAGTTAATGGGACAACCGTGGTTTTATTGTTAGACTGCAATAATACAAAGAAAATTGTTTTTCTTTTCTCAGAACTTTTATTATTCAACCCCACTAAAATTTGATTATCTGTATGAAACATATAGGTAAAAAAAAAAAAAAAAAAAAAAAAAAAAAAAAAAAAACATATAGGTAAAGGTTTATTTAGAAAAGAGTCTGGACGCAGCAAGTGCGTTATGGCAGTAAAATTTCATAAAAATGTTTTTAATAGCAATGTTTTTTCGATGAAAGCAGGCATCCGATCTGGTTACCAGTATAACATATCTAGTGGAAACAATGTACCATATTTCCTCAAAATAACTTTATTGGGAAAGTAAGAAGTTTTCCGAAAGTAGACTTAAAATGTTTCCGAAAAACTGGTTCGATTTTTCTGGCCAATGAACTTCAAGCTACTTACCCACCTACGAAGTTATAATTATTCACAAAAAGCTTTCGACAAAACATACAACAACAAAAAATCCATGAAAATTTGCAAAGAATTTTTTCACGAAATTCTGAAATCATTTGTTTACAATAACTTATCAAATATTTATTATTAATTAGGTACCAAAATTTCACGAACATTTTACAAACAATGATTTCTACAGAAACACAAAAAAATTGTATATGGGACCTCGATTTTTTTTCACGAGTAATATAAACGAAAACCTATCTGAACGCGTCATTTTCATGGGACTATATATATATATATATATATATATATATATATATATATATATATATATATATATATATATGTATATGTATATATTTACTTAAAAATTGTGGGATAGCCCTCAGTTGCAAAATAAAAACTCTTTATTAATTGCCGAGCTTTTGGAATAGTTTTTTCCATTATCAAGGCTACAACATGGAAAGAAAATAGGTTACAATTTACACAGGAAAAATGCAAAGGTTTTAAATACTTACATATAACGCGAGTTTTACTTGAACTAATTATTGATTAACAAACATTAAAGAAAAAACCTGTTTGAAAATTTTACTGAAGTCTATAACAGTCACACTTACATATGCAGCTAACTATTGTGTATTTAAATATGTTGTTTTTTTTTTGTTTTTTTTTTTTTGTCTAGGAAATATAAATAGGGGTAGGGATTTCTAAAATTATTATCTTTCTTTAAGTTTATTAAATTGTCCTTAAAAGTTTTTATTATTTAAGGTTTCACAATGTAAAATAGAAACATTAAATTATAATTAAAAGACATTGGCCAAACAAGCAGAGTCCTTAAAGATAGATTAACACAGCACAAAAGTGATATACGTTTACAAAAAAGAACTTGTGCTCTGTCTGAACATAATCTGGACACTGGCCACAATATAAATTTTAGTAATGTTTCTGTTTTACATTGTGAAACCTTAATAAAAGAATGTGTTTAGAAGAATTTGAAATTACTTTTAACGACAATTTAATAAACTTAAAGAAAGATTTTAGAAATCACTATCCCTATTGATATTTCCTAGACAAAAATAAACAAACAAAAAAACAAAGTCAAATATACAATAGTTAGTGCATTAGCTGCATATGTCAGTGTGACTGTTATAGACTTCAGTTAAATTTTCAAACAGGTTTTTTCTTTGATGTTTGTTAATCAATAATTACTCCAAGTAAAATTCGCGTTATATGTAAGTATTTTAAACTTTTGCATTTTTCCTACATAAATTGTAAACTTTTTTCTTTCCATGTTGTAGTCTTGATAATGGAATAAACTATTCCGAAAGCTCGGCAATTAATAAAGTGTTTTTATTTTGCAACACAATTTTTAAGAAAATAACAATATTACTGTCACAAAAACTTAATATATATATATATATATATATATATATATATATATATATATATATATATATATATATATATATATATATATATATATATATATATTTGTGTGTGTGTGTGTGTGTGTGTGTGTGTGTGTGTGTGTGTGTGTGTGTGTGTGTGTGTGTGTGTGTGTGTGTGTGTGTGTGTGTGTGTGTGTGTGTGTGTGTGTGTGTGTGTGTGTGTGTGTGTGTGTGTGTGTGTGTGTGTGTGTGTAGAAACGCCGTATTTTTCTACGAAAATTCGGTGAAAATTATAGAATATTAAACCATATTAGTGGACCTGTGCAGTGGTCGAAATTCGACCGTAATTCATTAGATTTTTGAGTTTGAACATTATTGATGTTCTTTTCTCATATAGTATACCTCTATAATCTCAGTGCTATGTGTTTGACATTTCACATATTAATTAACGATCAGCTCAGACCAGGGAATCCAACTGCCTAATTAAAACAAAGCATTGTTTAATCAATTTGTAACCCATATTGTACATACATTTTATTTTTCTGCACTCCTTCTCCAAATGAACTTTAACTATGCCAAATCTCACACTCCTCCGGGCGCGCAATGTGTTAGGGCTACAAAATTCTCTCTTCACTCTATAACTAAAACTACTGACAAGCATCAGAGAAGTGTTCTATTACCTCGGTGGTTCAGGAGTAAGAACGTGTGCCTCTGAACCGAAGGGTACTGGGTTCGATCCCAGGGTACTCCTTTCACTTTTTCAGTACAAACTGTAACATTAACATCAACCGAGGTTCTGACATTGTATTTGAGCAAGTTGAATGTCTACACGTTCCGCCCTTCGGAGGGGGCGTAAAGCCGTCGGTCCCGTGTCCATGCGATGTTGGGAACGTTAAAGATCCCTACCCTCATTACATAAAGGCAGGGGTTCGGCAAATTTTCAGGATAATGAGGTGAAACTGCTCCCTGGCGTCGGTGATTGGCTATATAGTAGCGGAAATAGGCCGCGTTAAAGAAACAAAAACACACACACACAAATGTTCTATTTGAAATTTTCTGGAAATAGTTTAGTAAAATGAATAACAATGATGGTTGAAGCTGAAATTTGAAGGTTTGTCAAACACACTTCTTGCGACATTTTCTCTACATAACCCGTATTTGTTTCAGGTTCTTTGCCTAAAAGTTGCCAATTTTGACACTTCAAATCGCGACTTTGACGTTTTAGGGGAAAAACTATAAAATTTTCAAAGTACCGTATCTTGGGGTTACTTTGCCACGATTTTGTCATATATTTTTGAATAACGTCCAAACCAAAGACAATATCTTACAACGCTGACGATATGTGGTATATCTCACTTTAGGCTACTCGTAGACTTATTTACAGTTGTCTGGGCATTCAAGATTATTTTCTATTAATTTTTTTAACGGCCGGGCAAAGTTACCCGTAAGAAGTGTTACTTTGCCCACTGGCAATAAACACGTAGTTACGGGTATTTAACTGCAGTTTAAAGCAAAGTTGTGCCGGTACAAGGGTTACTTTGCCCGCCTAGAAGCCAAAAAAATTACCGCATGGAAGAAGTGCTTGAGATGACCAAAAAAACCACAAGTTTATAAACTATTATTTTTATTTCAGTGCATCTTGCTTTAGCAAAAGATATGATCAACAAATAGGTACAATCAATATCACAACATATAGTCTTACGTACGTATGAGTTTTTAAATGCACAGGCACGTTAAAAAAAGCCACTAAATACTCACTAGGAAAATATTAACATAATTTTAACCAAAATAAATATTCTGAACAAGAAAACTAAAAAGAACATTTTCAGATATCATTTGTTTTTTATAATCAATACATATAAAGGACAATACTTTCTGGGCTAATATACCTAAAGAAAACAAATTTTTAAAAATTGCTAACAGATAAAAAAATAAACAACTTTCTACCCGTTCGAATGTGTACTGAATTTTGTATATTCTAAAACCGGAGCAAAATGTATCAACTTATCCAACTAAAGTTTATAGGCACTGAGATCACAGTTGAATTTCTGAATTCCTCTTCGATATTCAGTTGGTGCTCCCAAAACCTTAACAGTGTCCTGTTCTTTGGCTAGAGAAATATCGTCTACCCGAGGGAATGTAAATAAATTTTCATTTGGCTTAAATTTTCTCATGAATTTTGCGTTGTATTCATCGTCAAAGATAGCTAACACAACTCCAATGTAGTGTTTAAGAGTTTTCTTTGTGACAAATTGGACTACAAAAAAATCGTTAATTCTTGGCGTCTGTAGATAGCTTGAAATTCCGTTTTGGTCGCCTACTTCTGTTTGGTCTACGTCTTCTGAAAGTTCTGGATCTACTGTTTCTATTATATCATCTGACACATTCATGTAATTTTCTGGGTTTTCTTCTGGGAATAATTCTTCAACGGACACAGACTTTCCAGCAGTAACTTTGAGCATTTTTTCTTTCCTCTAGATGCTATTGTAGAGGATCTGGAATTTCTAATTTCCTTCAAATAATCCAGCACCGCGTTGTCAATTTGATTGTTAACATTTTCTTCCAACTTTTGTTGTGGGAGCCTTTTAAGAACTTGTTGAGGATCTAGCGGAATAATTCCTGTTGCCCTAAAAGCATTCTTAATGGTCACTTCTTCATTTATTTGGATTTTATCCATCAGAATCTTCAACAACGAAGGAAATTATGTTTTATTGACACAGCTCTCTCTTGGATTTCTTGTTTTGTAGTCTGTTATTATATCTCTCAAACAAGTTTTGAGGGATTTGAAATATCCCACATCCAGTGGTTGAGTAAGGTGAGTTGAATGTGGAGCTGGGAAAACGAATCTAATAGTATTACGTTGGCAGGACCTAAGAACTTCAATATTGAGATGTGATGATAAATTATCCCCTATAATAACTTTGGGACCTGACCTTGTACGACTCCATGGAATCGATACCTTCTCAAACCAGTCCAAAAAACAAACAGAGTCAAACCAACCCGACTTTGTTCTGTTGAATTTAGTACCTTTTGGACCACCAATTAACCATCGGTCATACAACCGTTCAGCTTTGTACACGACATATAGAGGAAGCATTTCACGAGCACCTGTCGCACAAAACATAATGGAAACTGATGACTTAGAAAAATTCATCATCCGTTCGGGATGCTTCATCCCACGACGAAAAATGCACTTCCTAACTCCAGGATCGTCTGTGAGGTTAGTTTCGTCATAATTAAGGATATTCTCAGGTGGAACATCAGGGATACTGCCAGAAAGATTTTGGAAGTAGGTTCTAAGTTCCTCCTCACTTTTTTGAGCACGGACGTACTTAATATTTTGGCACGCACGCTGTTATAGTCAAGCGCTGTGTCTGTTCATAAATGAATAGCATCAATCGTTTCCTGGTGTAGTACCGTCTTGAAACTGTTTTATTCGCTTGCCTTGCTTTTCCAAATGATTTTTAACGATCATTTTCAAATCAAATTTGGTTAGAGGTGCTCCGAGCTCAGCACTTGCAGTTAATAAATCGACCAAATGACGTTCCTGAATTTCGGTGAGCGCTGTTTGTCCACCGAGGGATCCCATATGGTTTTGTCGATGCTTATTCCAAACCATTTTTTTCGGAACACGAAAATTGTCCGCGGCCTCTTGATAGAATAGACCTCGTTTCACAGCTTGAACAGCTTTACTCGAGTCATCTTCTGTGTAGTCTTTGTACCTTCTACACCCAACTGACCTAACATAATTTCTTGGCATAATGAATATATCTGCAATGAAATAGTGCAGATAGAGTAATACCGCCTCATATAACAAAATTAACAAAAATGTAGTTATTTCAAAAATTGTTCCAAAATAAACCGTTGGGTAAAGTCACCCCAAGGGGGAGGCCATTTAACAAAAAAAAATTATATAACACACAAAGATACAGAAATATCAGCGTAATTTTTGGTATATTAAGGCCCAGGCGTATAATATCCGACATGGTAGACTTAAAGCGACAAAACAATGTTTCAATTCTCTTATAGGTCCGTTAGCATTTCACCATCATTAAAGTATGCAATTTCAGGTAAATACTTACATGGCTACTGTTACGTTTAGACATGTCACATCAAGCTCGCATCAGCGCTAGTCAACAACTGAAGTATCTCGGTTTACAACTTCACTTCACGCGATTAAATCGGCGTTGCCATTGTTGCAAATTTGTTTATTTTAAAATATTTCAGTTGCGTGGGCAAAGTGACCCCCTGGGGCAAAGTAACCCCAATACACGGTAATTTTTCTGGCATTTCTTGACCTTTTTGCTCTAAAAAATCTTAACCTTTGTCTGCAATATACAATAGGTTTTGTTATTCACACAGGATATTTTGTTTTTGTAGGTT
This sequence comes from Tillus elongatus, assembly GCA_964006375.1. Classification (NCBI taxonomy): domain Eukaryota; kingdom Metazoa; phylum Arthropoda; class Insecta; order Coleoptera; family Cleridae; genus Tillus; species Tillus elongatus. Next base: position 159,709,785 of record OZ023262.1, read on the forward strand.
TCTCTGGTCATCAGTGGCACCCATTTTTTTAAATGCCTACAAGTTTTTTGTCTTTTAACTTACATATCTAAATTTTGTACCTAGCTTACTGTGAATGGCGTTCATCAGCGTACCAAATTTGGTTGCCATAACTTTGTCAGTTCCGGAGATATAAAAATTTTCCGGGAAAAACGGAGCCGATGTTCCTGGCTAACAAATTATCTAAATATTTGCAAAAGGAAGGTACTCATCAAATTTGATCGAAATCAGCCCATTGTTTTTTGAGTTTTCGGTGTGACACATACATATTATATATATTGAGATTACCCCCCCTCTCTATTTTTTTTGAATTTATTAATATTTGTTAATTGAATTTCGACATTTCATTATTATTTTATTTATTTACATAAGATATTTACTGTTAAATGCAACTCAACAAGTACCACCATTTGTTGCACAAGCAATACATGATCTTGTGACGTCGCGAGGCAATCCGAAAATATCCTACAATGATTAAAAAACGCGTTACCTAAAGGACCCGTAATGAGCGCTGATTCCCTGTTTAGTAATAAGACGAGCCGTTACTGACTTGCAATGAAAGTGCATCTCCTGAGCTTGAATGACCCTGTAGCATGGTGGTTTCCATTATTTAGATATACTGGGATTTTTAATTTTAGCCTTCAGATTTAACCTATAGTTTTCGAGTTTTAGTTTCATTCACATTTTTTTTACTGTCGTAGAGGGATAACCACAAGCATAAAGCACTCAGTAGGTATGGCGCCACTTTGGCCAGACAGTGACGTCACATTTCACATCTCGCCTTGTTATGTAACCTGTAAACATTCCAAAGGTCAATGACCTTCCAAGGTGATTGACCTGTTATTTCTAGGAAACTTTGTCCAGACAGTGACGTCACATTTCACATCTCGCCTTGTTATGTAACCTGTAAACATTCCAAAGGTCAATGACCTTCCAAGGTGATTGACCTGTTATTTCTAGGAAACTTTGGCCAGACAGTGACGTCACATGACTTGGGCCAGACAGTCACATGCAAACATTCCAAAGTGTCTAACCTATTACTTCAAAGTATTCTAAGGATATTTTTATTTTTAAAAAAACCATTTGGAGCAGGTGAGTTTCGAACCCGGGACATTCAGATGAGGAACGACTACCTTAACCGTCGCGGCTAATCAAGCACTTGTTAATTTATTGTTTCAGATTTGTATATATACGACTTTTAATTAAAACAAACCATTCATAAAGCTTTTGTTATTAGACATAAGACATAATAATTAATATGTTTAATATTAGACAGACTATTAGATTTCGCATAGAAATTAGCCGAACGCCACAATTGTTATATGGGTAGGTTCTAAAAATAACACACAGAGGTCGTTGGTAAACAAAAGAAGGAAGTTCAGAAACAAAATAGACAACAGGTTCAAATAGGAAACCAAACTTAAATATCGTAGAGACAATAGAGGTCGCTGGCAAAACAAAGAAGGAAGCTCAGAAACAAAATGGACAACAGGTTCAACTCTTAAAAATAGGAACTTTTTTAGCCTTATGTGTGGGTGCGGCAAGTAGTTGATTTTATTTTGAAAGAGATACAGGTTCGATTCCGGATATATGCTCCTTGATATGGTAGCGTCAAACAAATACAAAGAGGTACTGAATAACTAAACAGTAAGCTTAGAAACAATGGATGGTTACAGGTTCAATTCCTTTCTTAAGCTAACCCCCCACGTGTTTAGTGGCATGTTACTCGTCTAAGTAAGCAGAAGTAAAAAATGGCGACTGAAATAAGAGAAAAAACTTAAAACCCTTATCGCGGAAGATCCGTGAGATGTACTATAGAACCAACACATGCACGGTGTTAAGAAGGCCAAATCAAAGTGGTATATACAATAAAATGACCACTTCCGGTCTAAACTTTAAATCGTTATATCTTTTGAACGGAAAGTGATAGAAAGGAACCGACTTCAAAAATAGATCGTTTCGTAACAAGGTCTACAAGAAACTGAGATAAAAAACTTAAAACCCTTATCGCGGAAGATCCGTGAGATGTACGATAGAACCAACACATGCACGGTGTTAAGGAGGTCAAATCAAATTGGAATATACAATAAAACGGCCACTTCCGGTCTAAAATTTAAATCGTTATATCTTTTGAACGGAAAGTGATAGAAAGGAACTGACTTCAAAAATAGATCGTTTCGTAACAAGGTCTACAAGAAACTGAGATAAAAAACTTTAAACCCTTATCGCGGAAGATCCGTGAGATGTACGAGAGAACCAACACATGCACGGTGTTAAGGAGGTCAAAGCAAATTGGAATATACAATAAAATGGCCACTTCCGGTCTAAACTTTAAATCGTTATATCTTTTGAATGGAAAGTGATAGAAAGGAACCGACTTCAAAAATGTATGTTTCGTAACAAGGTCTACAAGAAACTGAGATAAAAAACTTCAAACCCTTATCACGGAAGATCGGCGAGACGTACGATAGAACCAATACATACACGCTGTTCAGCAAAGCAAACTCTAATAGCATATTCAATAAAAATGTTACTTCCGGTAGACACTTCCGGTATAGCCGTTCTTAGAGCTACATACATGTGTGACACCTCAAAATCATCGTCTTGTTGAACAGAAGAAATATAATATTTAAGTAAGTCAGAACAAGCTGTGTTAACACCTAAAAACAACACACTCTCTTAGACTTAATGAAGTTACTTTCAGAGAAAATTTCAACCATACCATAAAGAACAGTATTCAATAGCGTATTTAAATGTTGACTACATCAAGTGATGCGTGCTACAGACAAATTTTAGTACACCCTCTTAGACTTATTGAAGTTGACGGCACAGGCAGCTGTCAAGCGTACCTAACAAATCAAAGTAAATATGTCTTGAAGAACAGTCTTCAATTGCCCTAAACCAACACATCTCTATCATTTCAGAGTAATCTTAGCCATGTGACCAGTTAAACTAAGTATCTTGAAGTGTAGCTTTTATGTTTATGAGATATAAAATAAGAAAAACAAAGAGTTAATTGTCTATTACAACAACAAGCAGAAGGGGTTGACTTGGTACCTACAGCTGCTACATACCTGGTAAAAATGGGTGCCACTAGCATTTCAGAGTAATTTTAATCACACAACACTCTAACTAACTGTCTTGAGATGTGGCTTTTATGTGTTAATATGGGTGGAAATAACAAAACTAAAGAGTTGATTGTCTATTACAACTGTCAGCTAAAGAAGCATTTAGGTAGCCGGAATACCGATATCCTAAATATTTCAAGAGTAATCTTAGTCATACAACACTCTCAACTAACTGTCTTGAGATGTGGCTTTATGTGTCATTGGTTGGAAAATAAGAAAACTAAAGAGTTGATTGGCTATTACAACGGTCAGCTGAAGAAACATTTAGGTAGCCAGAATACCGATACCCTAAATATTTCAACCGAAGGAGTCCACTTAAAGTCATCTCCAGGGAGCCGGAATACTGCCCCCCTAGAAGTGTCGGAAGCAACATTTCAATTAACACCAACAACCGCTAAATACTTGTTGGACTTTAATATGTTTGATATTAAATTCGGTTTGCTACATAACCATTCATTTTTATGAAAAACTCAACAATTTTTTATTTCTGCGTAAGCGAATTTAATCAGAAAGAACCAATCTTCAAGAAACCGAAAAAAGAGGATAAGAACATTAAGAATAAACATTCCGATACCGAAATGATCCTAAACACACCATATGATGCAAATTCTGTAAATCTCTTTAACAGAAGAAAAACAGAAGTCAAACACCGTAAGACAAATAGAACCGACGCACATAACAGATGTGTCTGAGGAGAAACGTATTCAGAACCTTATTGAGTTTACTAAGTTTTAAGTATACGAATATAACAGTCTATATACCAACCGACCAGAGCAACACAACTAACCAACCAACTGTTTTTGAGGTGTAACCTTTATGTATGTATGTAATTTAATTTTCGATGGTGTAAAATAAAATTAAAAAGTGTGATATAGGCAAAATAAGAAAACCAAAGATTTAATTGCCTATCACAACAAGCTGACCGAACAGTGGGACCAACGGAATACCGATATCTTAAATATTTCAACGGAAGGAACCCACTGAGAGTCATCTCCAGGGGATCGGAATACCGATGCCCTAGAAATGTCGGAAGCAACATTTCCAGTAACACCTAGAACAGCTACATACTTGGTAAAAATGGGTGGAGCTCAGACTGTAAACGACTTGATAGGTGGTACATATGTTTACAAAGATTTGATTCTAAAGTTAGCCTGTCGGGATATCCAAGCATTTCTATGAAAACGCAACCAGCCAACTAACCCACCAACCCACCAACCCACGTTGAGGGGTGTAGAGATAGCAAGCTACCTACAAGTGGTCCCTCTGAATATATGTGATGTTAATGATAGATTAAGAGATTTAAGTGGCACGTGTTTGTATTGAAGGCTTGCAAGCTACGTACAAGTGTCTGAATATATGATGGTGATGACGGGTCACAAACAACATTCTTTACTTTTCTGAATAGCAAGTGAGCAACCCCCTTGTCGAACCCCTCCGAGCTAAAGGTAAACCCCACCCCGTCTTTAGGGATGGAGTAGTGTAAACGATGAAATATTAGATCCAACAGAAGCCCTGGACAACTCGATGTTTATATTCGATGATGTAGCTTGTAACAAACAAGATAAAATAAGACCATAGCATACTTTAGTATGGACAGACATAAGAATATTGATTCATTCTATCTCTGTCAAACATATACTCGAACAACCAAACATCTGGTACGTAACAACACAAATGTTGTGTTATTCAAGCAAAATGAAACCAATTTAAAACATGTGTACGACGATCATATGACCACCGATATGGACTTTAAACAATTTTAAAAATATATGCTACCAATGTTGGAAAGATAAATGATGTGCAAGACTAAAGGTTAGCAGATACTAATCGTTTTAACCTTCACTGCTGCCTACCTACTGAACCTTAGCAGATACTCCTCGTCTTAATATTCGACAGACAACACAACTTATTGTTTTCACCTTCACTGTTGGCTACCGACTGAACCTTAGCGGACGCTCCTCGTCTTAATATTCGACAAACAACACAGACAACACAACTTATTGTTTTCACCTTCACTGTTGGTTAACGACTGAACCTTAGTGGACGCTTCACGTCTTAATATTCAACAGACAACAACGACAGCTGTCATACAGCTGTCATACAGCTGTCATACAGCTGTCTAACACAGCTGTCTAACACAGCTGTCTAACACAGCTGTCTAACACAGCTGTCTAACACAGCTGTTTAACACAGCTGTCTAACACAGCTGTCTAATAGGGCAGACATATGTCTAACACATGTCTAGCAGATGTGTAACAGTCACTCTTTTGCGGAACATAAGCTGAATGTTTTTAAGTCAAACAAGAAGAAAACAATTTAAAACACATCTGCGATGACCATGAGGCAGCCTACCTGGACTTTGAACAATTTTTAAAAATAGATGCGGCCAGGTTAGTTGATTAACCATCCAGGTCAGTCACAGCTGACGCTATAAATAAAAACGATGCTGGAAGCGAGTGACGTCACAAGAAACGGTGGTGCATGTGCCCAGGTTAGACCTCTAAGCTTTCCAGGTTAATACCGGGTTAGCTCCATGACAAGGTGGTGGACCAGTCGGGTCAGCTAAGAGTCGGGGTGGTGGAATGGTCGGGTCAGCTAGGGGAGCCCTAGCTGACCCGACCATTCCACCACCCCGACTCTTAGCTGACCCGACTGGTCCACCACCTTGTCATGGAGCTAACCCGGTATTAACCTGGAAAGCTTAGAGGTCTAACCTGGGCACATGCACCACCGTTTCTTGTGACGTCACTCGCTTCCAGCATCGTTTTTATTTATAGCGTCAGCTGTGACTGACCTGGATGGTTAATCAACTAACCTGGCCGCATCTATTTTTAAAAATTGTTCAAAGTCCAGGTAGGCTGCCTCATGGTCATCGCAGATGTGTTTTAAATTGTTTTCTTCTTGTTTGACTTAAAAACATTCAGCTTATGTTCCGCAAAAGAGTGACTGTTACACATCTGCTAGACATGTGTTAGACATATGTCTGCCCTATTAGACAGCTGTGTTAGACAGCTGTGTTAAACAGCTGTGTTAGACAGCTGTGTTAGACAGCTGTGTTAGACAGCTGTGTTAGACAGCTGTGTTAGACAGCTGTATGACAGCTGTATGACAGCTGTATGACAGCTGTCGTTGTTGTCTGTTGAATATTAAGACGTGAAGCGTCCACTAAGGTTCAGTCGTTAACCAACAGTGAAGGTGAAAACAATAAGTTGTGTTGTCTGTGTTGTTTGTCGAATATTAAGACGAGGAGCGTCCGCTAAGGTTCAGTCGGTAGCCAACAGTGAAGGTGAAAACAATAAGTTGTGTTGTCTGTCGAATATTAAGACGAGGAGTATCTGCTAAGGTTCAGTAGGTAGGCAGCAGTGAAGGTTAAAACGATTAGTATCTGCTAACCTTTAGTCTTGCACATCATTTATCTTTCCAACATTGGTAGCATATATTTTTAAAATTGTTTAAAGTCCATATCGGTGGTCATATGATCGTCGTACACATGTTTTAAATTGGTTTCATTTTGCTTGAATAACACAACATTTGTGTTGTTACGTACCAGATGTTTGGTTGTTCGAGTATATGTTTGACAGAGATAGAATGAATCAATATTCTTATGTCTGTCCATACTAAAGTATGCTATGGTCTTATTTTATCTTGTTTGTTACAAGCTACATCATCGAATATAAACATCGAGTTGTCCAGGGCTTCTGTTGGATCTAATATTTCATCGTTTACACTACTCCATCCCTAAAGACGGGGTGGGGTTTACCTTTAGCTCGGAGGGGTTCGACAAGGGGGTTGCTCACTTGCTATTCAGAAAAGTAAAGAATGTTGTTTGTGACCCGTCATCACCATCATATATTCAGACACTTGTACGTAGCTTGCAAGCCTTCAATACAAACACGTGCCACTTAAATCTCTTAATCTATCATTAACATCACATATATTCAGAGGGACCACTTGTAGGTAGCTTGCTATCTCTACACCCCTCAACGTGGGTTGGTGGGTTGGTGGGTTAGTTGGCTGGTTGCGTTTTCATAGAAATGCTTGGATATCCCGACAGGCTAACTTTAGAATCAAATCTTTGTAAACATATGTACCACCTATCAAGTCGTTTACAGTCTGAGCTCCACCCATTTTTACCAAGTATGTAGCTGTTCTAGGTGTTACTGGAAATGTTGCTTCCGACATTTCTAGGGCATCGGTATTCCGATCCCCTGGAGATGACTCTCAGTGGGTTCCTTCCGTTGAAATATTTAAGATATCGGTATTCCGTTGGTCCCACTGTTCGGTCAGCTTGTTGTGATAGGCAATTAAATCTTTGGTTTTCTTATTTTGCCTATATCACACTTTTTAATTTTATTTTACACCATCGAAAATTAAATTACATACATACATAAAGGTTACACCTCAAAAACAGTTGGTTGGTTAGTTGTGTTGCTCTGGTCGGTTGGTATATAGACTGTTATATTCGTATACTTAAAACTTAGTAAACTCAATAAGGTTCTGAATACGTTTCTCCTCAGACACATCTGTTATGTGCGTCGGTTCTATTTGTCTTACGGTGTTTGACTTCTGTTTTTCTTCTGTTAAAGAGATTTACAGAATTTGCATCATATGGTGTGTTTAGGATCATTTCGGTATCGGAATGTTTATTCTTAATGTTCTTATCCTCTTTTTTCGGTTTCTTGAAGATTGGTTCTTTCTGATTAAATTCGCTTACGCAGAAATAAAAAATTGTTGAGTTTTTCATAAAAATGAATGGTTATGTAGCAAACCGAATTTAATATCAAACATATTAAAGTCCAACAAGTATTTAGCGGTTGTTGGTGTTAATTGAAATGTTGCTTCCGACACTTCTAGGGGGCCAGTATTCCGGCTCCCTGGAGATGACTTTAAGTGGACTCCTTCGGTTGAAATATTTAGGGTATCGGTATTCTGGCTACCTAAATGTTTCTTCAGCTGACCGTTGTAATAGCCAATCAACTCTTTAGTTTTCTTATTTTCCAACCAATGACACATAAAGCCACATCTCAAGACAGTTAGTTGAGAGTGTTGTATGACTAAGATTACTCTTGAAATATTTAGGATATCGGTATTCCGGCTACCTAAATGCTTCTTTAGCTGACAGTTGTAATAGACAATCAACTCTTTAGTTTTGTTATTTCCACCCATATTAACACATAAAAGCCACATCTCAAGACAGTTAGTTAGAGTGTTGTGTGATTAAAATTACTCTGAAATGCTAGTGGCACCCATTTTTACCAGGTATGTAGCAGCTGTAGGTACCAAGTCAACCCCTTCTGCTTGTTGTTGTAATAGACAATTAACTCTTTGTTTTTCTTATTTTATATCTCATAAACATAAAAGCTACACTTCAAGATACTTAGTTTAACTGGTCACATGGCTAAGATTACTCTGAAATGATAGAGATGTGTTGGTTTAGGGCAATTGAAGACTGTTCTTCAAGACATATTTACTTTGATTTGTTAGGTACGCTTGACAGCTGCCTGTGCCGTCAACTTCAATAAGTCTAAGAGGGTGTACTAAAATTTGTCTGTAGCACGCATCACTTGATGTAGTCAACATTTAAATACGCTATTGAATACTGTTCTTTATGGTATGGTTGAAATTTTCTCTGAAAGTAACTTCATTAAGTCTAAGAGAGTGTGTTGTTTTTAGGTGTTAACACAGCTTGTTCTGACTTACTTAAATATTATATTTCTTCTGTTCAACAAGACGATGATTTTGAGGTGTCACACATGTATGTAGCTCTAAGAACGGCTATACCGGAAGTGTCTACCGGAAGTAACATTTTTATTGAATATGCTATTAGAGTTTGCTTTGCTGAACAGCGTGTATGTATTGGTTCTATCGTACGTCTCGCCGATCTTCCGTGATAAGGGTTTGAAGTTTTTTATCTCAGTTTCTTGTAGACCTTGTTACGAAACATACATTTTTGAAGTCGGTTCCTTTCTATCACTTTCCATTCAAAAGATATAACGATTTAAAGTTTAGACCGGAAGTGGCCATTTTATTGTATATTCCAATTTGCTTTGACCTCCTTAACACCGTGCATGTGTTGGTTCTCTCGTACATCTCACGGATCTTCCGCGATAAGGGTTTAAAGTTTTTTATCTCAGTTTCTTGTAGACCTTGTTACGAAACGATCTATTTTTGAAGTCAGTTCCTTTCTATCACTTTCCGTTCAAAAGATATAACGATTTAAAGTTTAGACCGGAAGTGGCCGTTTTATTGTATATTCCAATTTGATTTGACCTCCTTAACACCGTGCATGTGTTGGTTCTATCGTACATCTCACGGATCTTCCGCGATAAGGGTTTTAAGTTTTTTATCTCAGTTTCTTGTAGACCTTGTTACGAAACGATCTATTTTTGAAGTCGGTTCCTTTCTATCACTTTCCGTTCAAAAGATATAACGATTTAAAGTTTAGACCGGAAGTGGTCATTTTATTGTATATACCACTTTGATTTGGCCTTCTTAACACCGTGCATGTGTTGGTTCTATAGTACATCTCACGGATCTTCCGCGATAAGGGTTTTAAGTTTTTTCTCTTATTTCAGTCGCCATTTTTTACTTCTGCTTACTTAGACGAGTAACATGCCACTAAACACGTGGGGGGTTAGCTTAAGAAAGGAATTGAACCTGTAACCATCCATTGTTTCTAAGCTTACTGTTTAGTTATTCAGTACCTCTTTGTATTTGTTTGACGCTACCATATCAAGGAGCATATATCCGGAATCGAACCTGTATCTCTTTCAAAATAAAATCAACTACTTGCCGCACCCACACATAAGGCTAAAAAAGTTCCTATTTTTAAGAGTTGAACCTGTTGTCCATTTTGTTTCTGAGCTTCCTTCTTTGTTTTGCCAGCGACCTCTATTGTCTCTACGATATTTAAGTTTGGTTTCCTATTTGAACCTGTTGTCTATTTTGTTTCTGAACTTCCTTCTTTTGTTTACCAACGACCTCTGTGTGTTATTTTTAGAACCTACCCATATAACAATTGTGGCGTTCGGCTAATTTCTATGCGAAATCTAATAGTCTGTCTAATATTAAACATATTAATTATTATGTCTTATGTCTAATAACAAAAGCTTTATGAATGGTTTGTTTTAATTAAAAGTCGTATATATACAAATCTGAAACAATAAATTAACAAGTGCTTGATTAGCCGCGACGGTTAAGGTAGTCGTTCCTCATCTGAATGTCCCGGGTTCGAAACTCACCTGCTCCAAATGGTTTTTTTAAAAATAAAAATATCCTTAGAATACTTTGAAGTAATAGGTTAGACACTTTGGAATGTTTGCATGTGACTGTCTGGCCCAAGTCATGTGACGTCACTGTCTGGCCAAAGTTTCCTAGAAATAACAGGTCAATCACCTTGGAAGGTCATTGACCTTTGGAATGTTTACAGGTTACATAACAAGGCGAGATGTGAAATGTGACGTCACTGTCTGGACAAAGTTTCCTAGAAATAACAGGTCAATCACCTTGGAAGGTCATTGACCTTTGGAATGTTTACAGGTTACATAACAAGGCGAGATGTGAAATGTGACGTCACTGTCTGGCCAAAGTGGCGCCATACCTACTGCACTCAGAAAGGATAATACATCGCAATCGCAATTTGTCAGTCGCTCATCTTCTCGCGCTATCTTTCAATCAACCAGATCACTCATATGAAATTCACCTTTTCATCTGTCCTGACCCCTGTAGTTTCGCGAATGTCCTTCAGGGACGTTTTGCCGCTATGCGCGGTCTTAGCGGGATGCCATCGCAAATTTATAGGTTTCATTCACATTAGTGTCCACTTATTTACAGACTTCTCTCCACGTCCAGCCTTTTTTAGTTATGTTTATTTTTAGTACATGCTAAATTGCCAGTTGTACTTCACTCCTGCATCTATGTACGTTTCACGTTTATCCTTCTTGGATGGGTTGCCAAATACTGGTCTTTCGGGTTGCACAAATTGTGCAATTCATGAAGCACAAATTTCACTTAGGCATGTTTCAAATTTCGTTTATTTATTAAGCAACGGCTGGAAGACATAGTGAGAAGTCACAACAACAACAAAGTATTATAAGCTTAATTTAATCGAGGGAACCAAGCGTACGTTACGGGATTTCTTCTGTATTTTAGTTATGTATATTACTTTTCCCTTCTTGCTAGCAAATAACCCTTTTTTATGCATGTTCGATACATGAACAGGGTTGCCTGTGTGACGTCGGGACAGTGACATATCTAGTTCCATAACTCGTTTCACCCAATTAGTCTGTCCTATAAAAAAATACATACTAGGCATGTAGATATTTCGCTGAGCTCAGGCATATGAAGTACACATGCTTGGTTCATGTGACGTCACTGCGGTGACGTACGAGTTTGCTTTGCATCAAGCTAACCCGTTGCGAACTAATTGACTCTAATTCAGGACAACATTGAACTAAAATACATGAGTAATTTGACCATAGGCGAGAAACATGAAAATACGTATCCTAAACACACGTCAATTCACTTGAATATCGTGTGACGTCAGTACGGTGACGTATTTGTTTTCCTGCTTATAAAGCTAAAGCATTGAAAACTAATTAAGTAACCCTGAGTTACAATAACATTAACCTAATAATACATAGACATATTTACTAAAGCGGGAAACATGAAAATACCTATCCTAAACACCCGTTAATTCACTTGAATATCGTGTGACGTCCAGTACAGTGCCGTATTTGTTTTCCTGCTTATAAAGCTAAACCATTGAAAACTAATTAAGTAACCCTGAGCTACAATGACATTAACCTAATAATACATAGACAATTTTACCAAAGCGAGAGACATGAAAATGTCTATCCTCAACACACGTCAATTCACTTGAATATCGTGTGACGTCAGTACGGTGACATATTTGTTTCCCTGCTTATAAAGCTAAAGCATTGAAAACTAATTAAGTAACCCTGAGCTACAATGACATTAACCTAATAATACATAGACAATTTTACTAAAGCGAGAGACATGAAAATACCTATCCTAAACACACGTCAATTCACTAGAATATCGTGTGACGTCAGTACGGTAACGTATTTGTTTTTCTGCTTATAAAGCTAAAGCATTAAAAACTATCTTTGTAGCCCTGAGCTACAATAACATTAACCCAATAATACATAGACAATTTGACTAAAGCGAGAGACATGAAAATACCTATCCTAAAAACACGTCAATTCACTTGAATATCGTGTTACGTCAGTACGGTGACGTATTTGTTTTCCTGCTTATAAAGCTAAAGCATTGAAAACTAATTAAGTAACCCTGAGTTACAATAACATTAACCTAATAATACATAGACAATTTTACTAAAGCGGGAAACATGAAAATACCTATCCTAAACACCCGTTAATTCACTTGAATATCGTGTGACGTCCAGTACAGTGCCGTATTTGTTTTCCTGATTATAAAGCTAAAACATTGAAAACTAATTAAGTAACCCTGAGCTACAATGACATTAACCTAATAATACATAAACAATTTTACCAAAGCGAGAGACATGAAAATGTCTATCCTCAACACACGTCAATTCACTTGAATATCGTGTGACGTCAGTACGGTGACGTATTTGTTTCCCTGCTTATAAAGCTAAAGCATTGAAAACTAACTAAGTAGCCCTGAGCTACAATAACATTAACCCAATAATACATGGACAATTTTACTAAAGCGAGAGACAGGGAGTATGTGTTTCTTGCTTAAAGATGACTCAGGTGCCGTCACTACGGTGACGTATTTTTTTCACTTATGAGACTAAACCGTTGCATATGCATTTGCTCCGATTTATTGGAAAATGAATATAAGCACATACCTATCGAGTCACGCTAAGGGAGGTGGTTTAGGCTCTCTCAACATAAACGGGGTTGCTTGAAAGCATCCCTATACCTATACTTAGATGCGACAAATGTGATAAATGCCGGGTCGTCCCTACACTCTAGCACCTTCGTCATCTCGCGGAATTGCAATACTAATTCAAAATATGCAAGGTTTTTTTTACGTGACCCCCTTTATAATGACCAACGACGCGTTCCTTCGGACTTCAAGTAAAAATAAAAGTAATGTAAAGAAATATACGAAACTCACCCTCTGTCTCGCTGCCGGACATCGTTATCAGGGGGAAATCTGGGGACGGCGTGAATGGCAGAAAAGTCTACGTGGGTATTGTGGTGATTCTCCCTATGATGGCAGGGGTCGCTACGGTTTTGTGGCAATTATTGTATAGTGGTAGTGCTCAACCTTCCCGGGTCAAAGGGTTATGCGGGCGTCTACTGGGAGAGGCCAAGCTTCTAACAAGGATGGTGCACTAAGAATCGGCAGGAAAATATGGGGACGGTTCTTAATGCGCGCTGATGTCGTGGTAGTGCACGGCTCCTACGGATTTGATAGGTAACTAGGTGAGGTCTGCTGATATCAGACCTGGTGTTTTCCACCTGGCAGTAAAATAAAGTAAATAAGAGAGCGGGTTCAGCAATAAATGCTTACTTGCAAAATTGTGGATTCCACGACACCACGGACCTGGTGTGGTCAGACGTAGGAAATGTGGAAATAGCCACTCTTTCACAAGGGCAATTTGAGGACGACAAATGTTAAGACCTGGTGTTTTTCACCTGGCAGTAAAATAAAGTAAATAAGAGAGTGGGTTCAGTAAGAAATGCTTACTTGCAAAATTGTGGATTCCATGGCGCCACGGACCTGTTGTGGTCAGACGTAGGAAGTGTGGAAACAACCACTCTTTTACAAGGGCAATGTAGGGGCGACAAATGTTAAGACGTGGTGTTTTTCACCTGGCAGTAAAACAAAGTAAATAAGAGAGCGGGTTTAGTAATAAATGCTTACTTGCAAAATTGTGGGTTCCATGGCGCCACGGACCTGGTGTGGTCAGACGTAGGAAGTGTGGAAACAACCACTCTTTCACAAGGGCAATGTGGGGGCGACAAATGTTAAGACCTGGTGTTTTTCACCTGGCAGTAAAACAAAGTAAATAAGAGAGCGGGGTGAGTAATAAATGCTTACTTGCAAAATTGTGGATTCTACGCATCACGGATCTGGTGTGATCAGACGTAGGAAATGTAGAAACAACCACTTTTACACAAGGGCAGTGTAATGACGACTAGTAAGAGAACGGGGTGGCAATGAGCGCGAATTTTAGACAGATGTAGCGAGGTAGAATAGGGAGAATCTGTCTGGCTCCTAACTGAAAGACCCTTGCTTTTATATGATGCCGATATCCCTTCTCAATGCTAGAGACGCGAACGTCGGTTAATTGAGGCGAAAGTCCCGCGTCTCAGACGTTGCATATCGCAACACTGAACACGACATTAGGTTCATATTGCCGTGTATTCTATATGACTTCGCCTATACCATGTCTCCTTATTAATTCTACATTCTCATAAAGTTAGCCTGACAACAATTGCATCATATTTAACGAAATATTCTAACAACTTACAAATTTACACAGAAAATCATTTCATGTCCTACTTACATTTATTACAAATTACAGTATTTCAACATAATCAGAATCAGGGAACTAGAATATCAGGAATAAGTGCATTTTAACTATTAAAATATATGTACAAATATAGTTGCTAGTATTCATTTCATGAGGCATTTCCACCTGTTCTACCATTTAATAAGTTTTCTTTTCATCAACAATATGGGGTGAAAAATAATCAGATTTGTATTATTTTCTTTACACGATCCGGTTACCATATAAAAACAATACATATTTTTATAAATCATTTAGTACAGCCACGTTACCCGAAATATTACACATTTCCCTAGCACTACGTGTTCTCTTCATCCTTACGTATTTTCTTTTACACGACACGTGCACAACGAATAAGTATATTAAACTTACTTCAACGATAGTAAATCTAGCTTATCAGCGAGGCGACGCTTACGTTTCACCTACTTGTACGAAAAACAGATTACATTACTTTTTCATTCAACGACCGAAGCCTAACTTTAATTATTTGTATGAATAAACTCAATGCATTAACTTTTATTCAGTAATGGTAAGGCTAACGTCGTCAGCGAAGCAATCGTCAAGTATAACACGGTGTCGTGATGATTCTGGCTCTCCAGATTGTGCTTATTAGTGCTCATCACAGGTTCCAAACTGCACAAATTTACAGCAAAGTGCTTCATGGTATTTAAAATTATGTCAAACTGTTTTAAATTGCTGTAGGTACACTTAAAACAAAGAATACAGATCACCTATTTATTTTTATTTTTCAACAGAGATTTAATGTGCTTTCTGTTGTATCAATGTTTACCTAAGCGACATGAACTCTGCTTTACTTTAGCGGTAAATTAATACCAAATATGACCTTAAACAATATAACTTGTTCTTTAAATCAGCCGTCCCCTGTCTAACCTACGCAATTGACCGGGTTTACATTAGCCAATTGCAACATGAAGTACATATATTACAAGTACGTTATGGTTTCCCAAGTTATTCATGTAATTATTACACAGTCTGTTTATCAAAACATTCTTTCTCGCATACATTGCAGTCAAGATAAACATATCACTTATTTTATCACCCTCGCGACCATCGAGTTCAACCCTCTATCTTCCCCTTAACACAACAACGATAATCTATAGCATCTAGCCGTGAGAACTGCATCTCATCTTAGCCGAGTGGCCATTAAGATATTAATTTACTTATTTAAACTTTTAAAGCGCGACACTAGTGCATGTTTCTTAGGTGATAGTATATTTTTTATCGCTCGATAGACAAAAACCAGACCTTGCAGAACATACCACGCTTCTAACATTTTGTCAGGATAGGTTACCTTATCTGACGTTTAGATATTGGTAACAGAAGGTACACAAACATAGCTATTTCATTAATTTCAAGGCAGGTCTGCGAAATCAACCCCCTAGTCTATGTGAACAATACGGTGAAAATGCCACATAATGTATTTTTACAATTTAACCGTATATTGTTTCCTTAGAGTTCTAGCATCGACACATGTAGACGGAGAATTAATTGTATTGATAATAAAAATTATAATGTAAAGCATGTCCAAGAGCGGGGACATCTCACAGCCTCCTTAATTTTTTTTAACTTGAGAGCACCCGATCGAGAGTTGAAAATTTTGAAATACCAATATAAACCGTAACCGAGGTAGTTGCAAGAGATTCGCTAAACCGAAAGTTTAAAAGAATTGGGGCTCCACTTTCTCGCGTAGCTAGATGAATATTTACCTGGATAATTAAGGAAAAGAGATCAACAAACTCACTCTACTACAATCAGTTAAAGGTTGGTGCTAATGCAGAGTGACGTGTAATCACACAGTCCTCGAAAATTTCTAGTCAGGACCTCGACGTTATGAACAGAAAATTTTATATGAGCCATAGATGCACAATGAATACTACTCAGGAGAAAGGTGCCTCCTTCGACTATGAGACCCCCTAACAATGATGAATAACTTAAATACGTCTAGATTAGGCTGCCTCGGTGGTCCAGTGTAAAGAATGCGTATCTTCGAACATTCCTTGGTGCCTCCCTGTATTTGATTCCCTGTAAAAGCAACAGTACGTGTTCAACACGCAGTACAAATAACCATTGACTACGAAGGTGGAAAAGCAGGTTCGCCTCTTCCAAGGGCGAGACGATGTCGGTCCTGTGTACCATGCGATGTCAGGTGCGCTAAACTTCCCTGTTCTGCAGAAATAAATGAGATAATCGGCAAACTCTCCATTTTGTGAGGTGCAACTGCTCACTCGAGTCAGTGATGAGCCACAGTCGCAAACATACCGGTGTTACAGAAATGTAGTACAACACAAAGACAAATGACCAAATTTCGGAGATAACAGGATAATGGCGGAGTATAGCTGGGTGGTAACACTAATCTCACAATGAAATATTTAGCAAATATATACTACAATCTGTTCTGATTTTCCAGCTCTCTTTTCCCATATAGCGCACTCAGAAAAACAATTGTACGACCCTACTCAAGCTTATCGCTA
This sequence comes from Tillus elongatus, assembly GCA_964006375.1. Lineage (NCBI taxonomy): Eukaryota > Metazoa > Arthropoda > Insecta > Coleoptera > Cleridae > Tillus > Tillus elongatus. The sequence continues at coordinate 159,726,953 of OZ023262.1, forward strand.
CGACTCTGGTCTAAACTTGCTCTGAAAATGTAGGAGAAGGAATAGAGGTTGGTCAGTTCGTTAACTCGGACACAAGTACGTAGAAACCCGATACTACATACGTGATGGAAAAAACTCGACTATTTTCTTGGTTAGGAGACTAGAGACCTTAAGAACAACAAGCCATATTTCTTTTGTCAACATACGTATGCGAAACAACTAGTTCTAAGCCGGACCCTCTTACACACAACAATTATTCAGAGAACTGATTAAGGAAGCTCATACGGTTTTCGCATTCAGGCTATCGGCTATTTGGGAAGTCTATAACAGAAAGCGGCGTGAAGCAAACGAACACTTAAAACTGAAAAACTCTGGGCACCTGTACAATAATAATACGAGGTCACTCTATAATGTTACATTTCAAAAGTATTTTCCTTTCCTTAAGTTAAATAAAATTATTGTGATATTTGCAAACAATAGTATGTTTTCCGAAACAACAATAATCAGTTCTACAATCATTATGATGCCTTTCTACAAGTGCCGATGACTGTTGTATTGCAGCAGACTGCTGCCGGAGTGACGTCATCGCGGCCGGACCCTGGCTAGCGATGTTCCCTTCCAGTCCCTTGATGTCAGGCCGCGGAGCAATGGAGCCGTGCTGACGCTATCCCCTGGTCTGCAGGGCTGTCCTTCGTGTGCAGGGATCCATCGTTGTTCGCAAGATGACCTGGTGCTGTGTCGGGCGACATGGAGTTTACATCGCCAGGGCGATTGATTAATGATAACTAAAACAAAACAGAAAACACGGCAGAACCTATACAATAATTATGCATGAGTTGATTTCCTTATCCATCCCTCGGTCCCCATGTGCAGAAAACCTGTCACGGGCAACAGTGAGAGTCGCCCAGGCGACTTTGTAGTAACCCAGTAATATGTGCAATAGAAATAACAACACTTTGCATACCGCGTGTAATTAAAAGTAATTAATTTAAAATATCCTGGTCGCGGCCACATCAGTGAGATTACCCCCCCCCCCCTCTTTAAAATTTTCTTAATATTTCTAATTGAATTTCGACATTTTATTGTTATTTTATTTATTTACATAAGATATTTACTGTTAAATGAAACCCAACAAGTACCACCATTTGTAGCACAAGCAATACATGATCTTACCTTTTGTTATTCTCTTTGCAATTGAATAATTACCTGATATAAATGTTCCGTGATCACCCCGTGTTAGGACCCCAAGTTGTAAGAAGTACCATGTCCTAAATAATTTTTTCTATTGCACATTTTCCCGCTGCACTAGGGGTAAAGGATCAGAAAGAAAAAGCAACTCTCGACTTAACATGATTTATTTAGTACTTACAAAGTTAGCATGACATTACAAAAGTGTATCCCTAGCTAAACATCGTGACGTCGCGAGGCAATCCGAAAATATCCTACAATGATTAAAAAACGCGTTACCTAAAGGATCCGTAATGAGCGCTGATTCCCTGTTTAGTAATAAGACGAGCCGTTACTGACTTGCAACGAAAGTGCATCTCCTGAGCTTGAATGACCCTGTAGCATGGTGGTTTCCATTATTTAGATATACTGGGATTTTTTATTTTAGCTTTCAGATTTAACCTTTAGTTTTCGAGTTTTAGTTTCATTCACATTTTTGTACTGTCGTAGAGGGATAACCACAAGCATAGAGCACTCAGAAAGGATAATGCATCGCAATTTGTCAGTCGCTCATCTTCTCGCGCTATCTTTCAATCAACCAGATCACTCATATAAAATTCACCTTTTCATCTGTCCTGACACCTGTAGTTTCGCGAATGTCCTTTAGGGGCGTTTTGCCGCTATGCGCGGTCTTAGCGGGATGCCATCGCAAATTTATAGGTTTCATTCACATTAGTGTCCACTTATTTACAGACTTCTCTCCACGTCCAGCATTTTTTAGTTATATTTATTTTTAGTACATGCTAAATTGCCAGTTGTACTTTACTCCTGCATCTATGTACGTTTCGCGTTTATCCTTCTTGGATGGGTTGCCAAATACTGGTCTTTCGGGTTGCACAAATTGTGCAATTCATGAAGCACAAATTTCACTTAGGCATGTTTCAAATTTCGTTTATTTATTAATCGAGGGAACCAAGCGTACGTTACGGGATTTCTTCTGTATTTTAGTTATGTATATCACTTTTCCCTTCTTGCTAGCAAATAACCCTTTTTTATGCCTATTCGATACATGAACAGGGTCGCCTGTGTGACGTCGGGACAGTGACATATCTAGTTCCCTAACTCGTTTCAGACAATCAGTCTGTCCTATAAAAAAATACATACTAGGCATGTAGATATTTCGCTGAGCTCAGGTATATGAAGTACACATGCTTGGTTCATGTGACGTCACTGCGGTGACGTACGAGTTTGCTTCGCATCAAACTAACCCTCTGCGAACTAATTGACTCTAATTCAGGACAACATTGAACTAAAATACATGAGTAATTTGACCATAGGCGAGAGACATGAAAATACCTATCCTAAACACACGTCAATTCACTTGAATATCGTGTGACGTCAGTACGGTGACGTATTTGTTTTCCTGCTTATAAAGCTAAAGCATTGAAAACTAATTAAGTAACCCTAAGTTACAATAACATTAACCTAATAATACATAGACAATTTTACTAAAGCGGGAAACATGAAAATACCTATCCTAAACACCCGTTAATTCACTTGAATATCGTGTGACGTCAGTACACTGACGTATTTCTTTTCCTGCTTATAAATCTAAAACATTGAAAACTAATTAAGTAACCCTGAGCTACAATGACATTAACCTAATAATACATAAACAATTTTACTAAAGCGGGAGACATGAAAATACCTATCCTCAACACACGTCAATTCACTAGAATATCGTGTGACGTCAGTACGGTAACGTATTTGTTTTTCTGCTTATAAAGCTAAAGCATTAAAAACTATCTTTGTAGCCCTGAGCTACAATAACATTAACCCAATAATACATAGACAATTTTACTAAAGCGAGAGACATGAAAATACCTAACCTAAACACACGTCAATTCACTTGAATATCGTGTGACGTCAGTACGGTGACGTATTTGTTTTCCTGCTTATAAAGCTAAAGCATTGAAAACTAATTAAGTAACCCTGAGCTACAATGACAATAACCTAATAATACATAGACAATTTTACTAAAGCGAGAGACATGAAAATACCTATCCTAAACACACGTCAATTCACTAGAATATCGTGTGAGGTCAGTACGGTGACGTATTTGTTTTCCTGCTTATAAAGCTAAAGAATTGAAAACTAACTAAGTAACCCTGAGCTACAATAACATTAATTCAATAATACATAGACAATTTTACTAAAGCGAGAGACAGGGAGTATGTGTTTCTTGCTTAAACATGACTCAGGTGCCGTCACTACGGTGACGTATTTTTTTCACTTATGAGACTAAACCGTTGCATATTCATTTGCTCCGATTTATTGGAAAATGAATATAAGCACATACCTATCGAGTCACGCTAAGGGAGGTGGTATAGGCTTTTTGAACATGAACGGGGTTGCTTGAAAGCATCCCTATACCTATACTTAGATGCGACAAATTTGATAAATGCCGGGTCGTCCCCCCACTCTAGCACCCTCTCCATCTCGCGGAATTGCAATACTAATTCAAAATATGCATGTTTTTTTTTACGTGACCCCCTTCATAATGACCAACGACGCGTTCCTTCGGACTTCAAGTAAAAATAAAAGTAATGTAAAGAAATATACGAAACTCACCCTCTGTCTCGCTGCCGGACATCATTATCAGGGGGAAATCTGGGGGCGGCGTGAATGGCAGAAAAGTCTACGTGGGTATTGTGGTGATTCTCCCTATGATGGCAGGGGTCGCTACGGTTTTGTGGCAATTATTGTATAGTGGTAGTGCTCAGCCTTCCCGGGTCAAAGGGTTATGCGGGCGTCCACTGGGAGAGGCCAAGCTTCTAACAAGGATGGTGCACTAAGAATCGGCAGGAAAATATGGGGACGGTTCTTAATGCGCGCTGATGTCGTGGTAGTGCACGGCTCCTACGGATTTGATAGGTAACTAAGTGAGGTCTGCTGATATCAGACCTGGTGTTTTCCACCTGGCAGTAAAATAAAGTAAATAAGAGAGCGGGTTCAGCAATAAATGCTTACTTGCAAAATTGTGGATTCCACGACACCACGGACCTGGTGTGGTCAGACGTAGGAAATGTGAAAATAACCACTCTTTCACAAGGGCAATTTGAGGACGACAAATGTTATGACCTGGTGTTTTTCACCTGGCAGTAAAATAAAGTAAATAAGAGAGTGGGTTCAGTAAGAAACGCTTACTTGCAAAATTTTGGATTCCGCGGCGCCACGGACCTGGTGTGGTCAGACGTAGGAAGTGTGGAAACAACCACTCTTTTGCAAGGGCAATGTAGGGGCGACAAATTTTAAGACGTGGTGTTTTTCACCTGGCAGTAAAACAAAGTAAATAAGAGAGCGGGTTGAGTAATGAATGCTTACTTGCAACATTGTGGGTTCCACGGCGCCACGGACCTGGTGTGGTCAGACCTAGGAAATGTGGAAACAACCACTCTTTCACAAGGGCAATGTGGGGGCGACAAATGTTAAGACCTGGTGTTTTGCACCTGGCAGTAAAATAAAGTAAATAAGAGAGCGGGTTTAGTAATAAATGCTTACTTGCAAAATTGTGGGTTCCACGGCGCCACGGACCTGGTGTGGTCAGACGTAGGAAGTGTGGAAACAACCACTCTTTCACAAGGGCAATGTGGGGGCGACAAATGTTAAGACCTGGTGTTTTTCACCTGGCAGTAAAACAAAGTAAATAAGGGAACGGGGTGAGTAATAAATGCTTACTTGCAAAATTGTGGATTCTACGCACCACGGATCTGGTGTGATCAGACGTAGGAAATGTAGAAACAACCACTTTTACACAAGGGCAGTGTAATGACGACTAGTAAGAGAACGGGGTGGCAATGAGCGCGAATTTTAGACAGATGTAGCGAGGTAGAATAGGGAGAATCTGTCTGACTCCTAACTGAAAGACCCTTGCTTTTATATGATGCCGATATCCCTTCTCAATGCTAGAGACGCGAACGTCGGTTAATTGAGGCGAAAGTCCCGCGTCTCAGACGTTGCACATCGCAACGCTGAACACGACATTAGGTTCATATTGCCGTGTATTCTATATGACTTCGCCTATACCATGTCTCCTTATTAATTCTACATTCTCATAAAGTTAGCCTGACAACAATTGCATCATATTTAACGAAATATTCTAACAACTTACAAATTTACACAGAAAATCATTTCATGTCCTACTTACATTAATTACAAATTACAGTATTTCAACATAATCAGAATCAGGGAACTAGAATATCAGGAATAAGTGCATTTTACCTATTAAAATATATGTACAAATATAGTTGCTAGTATTCATTTCATGAGACATTTCCACCTGTTCTACCATTTAACAAGTTTTGTTTTCATCAACAATATGGGGTGAAAAATAATCAGATTTATATTATTTTCTTTACACGATCCGGTTACCATATAAAAACAATACATATTTTTATAAATCATTTAGTACAACCACGTTACCCGAAATATTACACATTTCCCTAGCACTACGTATTCTCTTCATCCTTACTTATTTTATTTTACACCACACGTGCACAACGAATAAGTATATTAAATCTAGCTTATCAGCGAAGCGACGCTTACGTTTCACGTACGAAAAACAGATTGCATTACTTTTTCATTCAATGACCGAAGCCTAACTTTAATTACTTGTATGAATAAACTCAATGCATTAACTTTTATTCAGTAATGGTAAGGCTGACTTCGTCAGCGAAGCAATCGTCAAGTATAACACGGTGTCGTGATGATTCTGGCTCTCCAAATTGTGCTTATTAGTGCTCATCACAGGTTCCAAGCTGCACAAATTTACAGCAAAGTGCTTCATAGTAATTAAAATTATGTCAAACTGTTTTAAATTGCTGTAGGCACACTTAAAACAAAGAATACAGATCACCTATTTATTTTTATTTTTCAACAGAGATTTAATGTGCTTTCTGTTGTATAAATGTTTACCTAAGCGACATGAACTCTGCTTTACTTTAGCGGTAAATTAATGCCAAATATGACCTAAACAATATAACTTGTTCTTTAAATCAGCCGTCCCCTGTCTAACCTACGCAATTGACCGGGTTTACATTAGCCAATTGCAACATGAAGTACATATATTACAAGTACGTTATGGTTCTCCAAGTTATTCATGTAATTATTACACAGTCTCTTTATCAAAACATTCTTTCTCGCATACATTGCAGTCAGGATAAACATATCACTTATTTTATCACCCTCGCAACCATCGAGTTCAACCCTCTATGTTCCCCTTAACACAACAACGATAATCTCAAGCATCTAGCCGTGAGAACTGCATCTCTCTTAGCCGAGTGGCCATTAAGATATTAATTTACTTATTTAAACTTTTAAAGCGCGACACTAGTGCATGTTTCTTAGGTGATAGTATATTTTTATCGCTGGATAGACAAAAACCAGACCTAGCAGAACACACCACGCTTCTAACATTTTGTCAGGATAGGTTACCTTATCTGACGTTTAGATATTGGTAACAGAAGGTACACAAACATTGCTATTTCATTAATTTCAAGGCAGGTCTGCGAAGTCAGCCCCCCAGTCTATGTAAACAATACGGTGAAAATGCCACATAATGTATTTTTACAATTTAACAGTATATTGTTTTCTTAGAGTTCTAGCATCGACACATGTAGACGGAGAATTAATTGTATTGATAATAAAAATTATAATGTGCAGCATGTCCACGAGCGGGGACATCTCAATATATATATATATATATATATATATATATATATATATATATATATATATATATATATATATATATATATATATATATATATATATATACAGTGTGGAACAGCCAAATGGAATAAATTCGATAACGGATAAATGAGGACGTGTTGGGAAAAACGCTTGGACACGTCGATTTGTATTTTTAACTGCGCATCTTTTTCAAGAAAAAAAAATTATATAGGGTGCGTCATGTGACAGTGGCCAATACCAACTTTCTTATTTTAAATACAAGCCCCTGTATATTATTAATTTTTTGGATTCTTCAGAAAATTCTAGACATAATTCATGTACAATGTCCTATACCTATCTTCAACTGTTTCGGAAATATTAAGTATTTTCAGATTTATTACAAAAATTAACATTAAAAATAGAAAATTATTTTATTTCACAAATTCTAATAAGAAATACTGATTATTTCTTAATAATTTAAAAAAACAAAAAAAAATTAATGTCAATGTAGTAAATGTTCAAAATGCTCGCCACGAACATCTTGGCAACATGCTAATCTGGTATAGAAATGTCTTCTAACATTACTCAACATCTCAGGCGTGACTGATCTAATCGCAAGCGTGATTCGTCTTTTTAAGTCATCTAAGTTGAGGGGCTTAGTTTTGTATACAATACTTTTGACATATCCCCACAAAAAGTAGTCTAATAGCGACAGATCAGGAGATCGTGCTGGCCATTCTATCGATCCGCGCCTCCCTATCCACCGATTTGGAAAAATTTGGTTCAGGTACTGCCGGACATTGATTTGGTAATGGGGCGGTGCTCCATCTTGCTGAAACCATATTTTATTGGCAGGAACTTGTGGGTTTGCTGGATCTGGATATAAGTTTGTCAAAGTTGGCACGACATTATTTTGGAGCAGTTCTAAATATTTATCCCCATTCAAGTTGCCATCAATGAAAAAGGGACCTACGATATGATTTCCAACAATTCCTGCCCAAACATTAACTTTTTCAGGATATTGCGTATGTTCCTCTCTCATCCAATGAGGATTCTCATTAGACCAATAGCGGCAATTTTGACGATTAACATGACCGTGAAGTGTAAATGTGCTCTCATCAGAAAACAAAACATCTTCTAATTGGATCACATTGTTATCTAACATTGCCATCATTTGTTCACAAAAATACGTTCTCCTATCGAAATCGTCCTCCATGAGCTCCTGAGTTGGTATCATTTTATAGGGATGCATTTTACTTTCCTTTAATGTTCGAAAAATTGCTGTGTGGCTAACGTTGAATAGTTGGGCTGCTTGTCGACCAGAAGTATGTGGGTTTTCTTGAAACTCAAGCGTAATATCCAATTTCGTATCATCACTTACTGCATTGGCAGCTACTTTTTTTATCTGTCTCACATGACCAAGCTCGCGAAACTGCTTTTCTATTTTGCTAATTGTTCCTTGGGATACAGGCGGCAAATTTGGAAATTTTTCGTGAAATAAGCGAGACACTTCCATCTGTGTCCGTGTGTTATCTCCATAACCAATCATTTGTAGAATGGTTATTTTGTGCATTTCTGTTAAATGAACCATTTTTCTGATATTATTACGTACAGTTAACGAAATTCAAACGACAATAGCACTGACACTAATCACTACTGTCATGCAGGCAGACAACAAGTTGCTAAGGCTACGAGTTTTATACGAACAGAAAGAAAACTGTTTTTGTTTTTGTTTCATTTCATATCAGTAAAAAGAAACGCAGGAATGGTTTTTGTTTACTTTCTCATTATCAAGAGCTGAATGGGAAATAAGTATTGAATGCAATGTAGCGAATTTGTGAAATAAAATAATTTTCTATTTTTAATGTTAATTTTTGTAATAAATCTGAAAATACTTAATATTTCCGAAACAGTTGAAGATAGGTATAGAACATTGTACATGAATTATGTCTAGAATTTTCTGAAGAATCCAAAAAATTTATAATATACAGGGGCTTGTGTTTAAAATAAGAAAGTTGGTATTGGCCACTGTCACATGACGCACCCTATATAATTTTTTTTCTTGAAAAAGATGCGCAGTTAAAAATACAAATCGACGTGTCCAAGCGTTTTTCCCAACACGCCCTCATTTATCCGTTATCGAATTTATTCCATTTGGCTGTTCCACACTGTATATATATATATATATATATATATATATATATATATATATATATATATATATATATATATATATATATATATATATATATAACTTGAAACTGACTAGGGGTCCTAGTTTGCGCTCATTTGAAGAAATTTTTTTAAATTCAAAATTCGCGAATTAACAACACTTGTACTTAGGTTGCTTTTTTTTAATTTATTAAACCACTTAAACTATTTTACAACAAACTAGCATAGTTGCTGCCTAAAATATAACTGAACAAATATTACACAAAACAATGGCTTTATATAATAATCGGATAAGTGTTCGTTGCAGGTTCTCACGAGAACATGCAGATCTAGCTTCTTCTGAATTCGCACTGCTGGCACTATCTGTAACGGTCGGTATAATTCGTAGAATCTGCTGACGGGAACCGCTGCAGGTAAATGTAACTTGATACCATCTACGTGACATATCGTGGGAAGCCATGTGTTAACTCCTTCCCCCGTTAGAGGACGGAACCCTTGGGTTTCGGAATTCTTAAGGGATTTTCCACTTCTGCTTTGGTTCTTTCATTCTGCTGGGCACATCTTCTTTTGACAAAAATTGTGTGGTACAACGGGAGTCTAATTTTGTTGGGAATTCTACTTTTTATAGACTGCAGCTGAGTCCCGATGTTTCTTACGTCGTTTTCCAGTTCCACTGCTGGCAATTCTTCTATGTTCATTTTGCTTTCTGGACCTTCTTCCAACTTTGGTAAGGAGAACAATTGTTGTGTCTCAACTGAGCTTTGCACTGTACTGTATCGTTTACCACCAATCGATAACTGACATCTTGGTTTGAGTCACCATATACGTGCCTTGTATAATTTGTGTGTTTTCTTCTCCAGGGCATTTGATTGGCATCTTGGTTTTCTTTGGAGCTACCACCATAAACTGTGTGTTGCCATACTTGGAAACGATAGTCTTGGTAATTTTTACAGTCTCTGGTTCGCAATTATTGATAGGCTTTTGGAAATTAATTAGCCTAACTTCACAGAGAGTATCACTGACGTCTGCTATTGTATCTTCTGTACAGACATAGATCTCGTTCGTAAGCTTCTCGCAGGGGTTGTTTCTGAAGGCGTATTGTTGCTCATTTAGGATAAGGTACTTGGATCGAGGTATTATCATAGAGAAGCTGTTAGGATTGGTTTGTATAGGTAGGGAGTACAGTTGGTAGTAAATATAGTCAGATTTGCCTATTAGTGGAATATCAATTTGGAATATAATTTTATATCCTGTTTGGATAGACTTGATTTTAAATAATTTTTCATACAAAGATAAGTCTTACTAATAAGCTTACTAATCTAGATTGTGAAATGTATTTTTCTATTACAGGAAGCTCTTTAATAATGAATTTTAGTTTGATGATAGACGTGTGAAAAGTATTTAATTTAGAGAACGTTATAGCATTTTCAGTTGTTAATATTATCGATTCTATGACGTTAAATAGGTTAGCGATTTCAGTCAACAGTTCTAGAATATGTGCTCGCTGGAGAACAGGCATGATATTAGTAGCTAAATCTTTAGTAATGTTTTGAAGTGCTAATATTCTTTTGACAATTTCTTTTTGATTATGAGTTAAAGTATTTACTGTTTGATTAAATTCGTTTATTGCATTTATCATAACAGATGTTTGTTCGTCAAATAGCTCATGCATTCTATTTTGATCATCAGCTAATAATTGAAGGGCTTTGTTGATTCTTTCGCCATCATCGACATCTAGATTGCCAGTGATTGATTTAAAAACTTTACCCAAATGGTTGAGCAAACCTCTCTTAAATCTATACTTATCAGACAAAATTCTAAGGAAAGTTTCATCTATGTTATCTACAGTATAATTAAGGGCGATTATAAAATTATGGTATTCAGATCTAAAATTATCACTTAAAGTATTGGCTATAAGATAATATTTGTATTTAAGTTTACTGTAGTCAGTAAATAAGGATTCAATATTATATACATGTATAAGGCGCCATACGTCATTTTCGCAATAGCTTCTACCTAACTTGCGAGGTAAAAACCCAGGGTTGTTCTTCAAATCTTCTAGCTGTGGCTCCCCTCCGCATGCTCACCTGAAAGACGAAGATTTCTTAAATGAGTTACACATTGCTCGTCATTCTTGTGATTTATGAGTAAAGCTTTATTATGTTCTAAGAGGGATATTATCGTGTATGGGACTGTATAGGGGTTTTTGTGCTTCTTGTGAAATCCAGGGGGTATCTTTTAATATACTGTTTGGCCCTCTTTAAATGGCTGATTAACTTCGACGTTAGTTCTGAGGAGCATTTTTTCTTTTGATTTTTCTATCCGATCTAATACGATATCATAAACTATTTTCATAAAATGTTTGTGTTTTTGGTTATATTCTTGGGTGAGTGTAACTTCGGGATCGAAGTTGAAGATTTCTGGGATGTATCCGAATAGTAGCTCAAAAGGAGGTTTGAGAGTGAATGCTTGAATTGTAAGCTAGGATGCAGTAGGGTATCAAGTCAGGAGGTTTTAGATTTGGGTATTTTATTTTGAAAATTCTATAGTGTTCAATCAGTGTGCTGTGGAATCTCTCTACTGGGCTGTTAGAGTTGGGATTATGAGATGTAGTTATGTGCAGTTCAATTTGATATGACTTTATGAGCTCTTTGACAGTGTCATTTGAGAATTCCGTACCAGAGTCGGAAACGACGCCGCTTACTGTTCCATATTGTGAAAAATATCTTAATAATACCCTGAAAACTTCTATAGCACTCTTGCTTTTAATCGGAAAGGCCTGACCGAATTTACTGAAAGGATAAAGAATTGTAAAGAACTGAGATGATTCGATTTGAAATGTATCTATGTGAATTAATTCTAGAGGTTTCGAGGGAGTTGGAGTGTGTTCTAAAGGTATTTTAATTGGATGTCTATTGTATTTTGCTTGTTTACATGTCGCACAGTCTAATATGAATTCTAAAATTTTTTGTTTTAAACTAGGATAATAATATTTCTGTTTCATCCTTAAATAAGTTTCATCCGGACCCCTATGGTTAGTTTTACCTTGATGATATGCTATTATAAGATCATTTAATTCATCCTCACTGTTAATTTCTTTCAAAATTTTATCACATCTATAAAATTGCGGCGCATGTGCATTATTAAAGTGTTGATTGATAGCTGAACTAACTAATTCATAATGTCTCTCAATAATAAATAAATAAAAAATAAATAATAAATATTTCTTTTGAGGCAAACAGTGCTGCTTTACAAATTCCGCTATCTTGTCTGGATCTTCTAAATTAAATTTAGCATGAATAAAATTTGTCTTGCCTTTTCTGACGTAGAATTTCGGGTTCATCTGAGCAACTAAAGAATATTTGATTGGATTTATTATTGATAATTTCCCTCTTCCAAAATAGGAATGCCTGGTGCGGCGTATGATTCCTGGTTAGAATTAACTGTATCTAGTTCTTCGATTTCCTCATCAGTGTTTTCACTATCTCTCTGCCATTCTGTTTCATCTACATTATTAATTAGTGATTGATTATCAACATCCAGAGGATTAATTTCTACACGTGATAAAGCATCAGCGTTATTTGTTTTTCCTTTCTTGTATTCTATATCGTACTCATATTCTTCAAGCTTTAAACGCCATCTTACTAGCTTCGAATTGGGCTCCTTTAATGAAAATAGCAATTTCAGTGGTTTGTGATCGGTCATTATAGTAAATCTTTTGCCGTAAAGGTAGGGTCTAAAGTAATTTAAAGCCCAGACTATTGCAAGTAGCTCTTTTTCGATTGTACTATACCTGCTTTCTGTCTCGTTCAGAGTTCGGCTTGCATAAGCTACAGGCAGGTCTGAATTCGGTTCGCCTTGACTTAAGACAGTTCCAAGTGCGACGTTGGAAGCATCGGTAGTTAATATAAATTTCTTTGTAAAATATGGTGGCTGTAATATTGGACTGTTCATTAAAATATGTTTATATGTTTCAAATGCCTCTTCGTTGTTAATATCAATTTTTGAATTTTTCTTTAGACATTTTGTTAAAGGTTTTGTGACATTGGCAAAATTCTTTATAAATTTTCGGTAGTATCCTATTAAACCCAAAAAAGGATTTGATTTCTATTTGTGTTTTAGGAATCGGAAATTTCTCTATGGCTTCGAGTTTTCGTGGGTTAGGTTTAATTCCTTCTGTGCTGACCACATGTCCCAGAAATTCAGCCTCCTTCTTTAAAAATTCGGTTTTGTCCAGTTGTATCTTTAGCTGAAAGTTCCTGAACCTTTCGAATACGTCTGTAAGCTTGTCTAGATGCTCCTGTAGAGACGTCGAGAACACAATGACGTCATCCATGTAGACAAGGCAAGGTTTCCCAATCAATCCGTGTAGAACATTATTCATTGGGCACTGAAACGAGGCTGGAGCATTATTTAGGCCGAATGGCATCCTTAAATACTCATAATGACCTAGATCTGTTGAGAATGCCGTCTTTTCAATGTCGTCCGGGTGTATCTCTATCTGATGAAAACCTGATGCCAAATCAATTGTAGTGAAATAGTGAGATCTACCAATTTTATCCAATATTTCTTCTATTTTAGGTATGGGGTAGCGATCTGATATGGTTTTATCGTTGAGCTTTCTGTAGTCTACAACGATTCTCCACTTTTGTTTCCCAGTGGCATCTGCTTTCTTTGGAACGACCCAAATTGATGAACACCACGATGAATGTGAATGCCTAATAATATTTTGCTGTAACATTTTATCCATTTGTTTTTGTACCTCTTCTTTATGCACCTGTGGGTAACGATGTAATTTCGAATGTACAAGTATATCGTCAGTCGTTCTAATCCTATGTTTTACCACGTGTGTGGAAGTTAACCTTTCGTCCTCTTTATAAAATATATCTGAATAACGTTTGCATAAATATATTAGTTGTTCGCGTTCTTCTTGATTCAAGTGATCCATACGTATTTCTTTTAAGGCCCAGTTGTCATCGCAATTTTTCTTAACACTATTATTATATTTATGATTATAACTGCTAAAAATTGCATTATTATGTAACTTAATAGTCTCTAAGGGTTTAGTAAATCTGACATTAATTTGTGTAGAAGTTAGGTTTATTATTTTAACACTGGCCTCACTATCTGACAATTTAACTAAACAGTCAGGTATAAATGAATTATTAATTAACATTTGGTTAACAAGTCCATATCCATTGGACTTATTGACAGGAACATTGATTTTAGTTTCCGTATTTGGCTTAAGAGTATATTCGCAAGGAAAATGTATATCAATTTCTAGCCTACCTAAGTATAATTTCCTATTATTAAAATCTAGCCTAGCCTTACTTGCAAGGAGAAAATCGGCTCCTATCAAACCCGTGTAGTTATCATTAAAATTAAATAAACAAAATTCGTGTGGACGATTAGTATTTGAGTTTAGTAAAATATTTGCCCTATATTTGTGCACGGAGAATCCATGAGTTGATTTAATGTGAAACAATTTTTGAAAGATATTATTTTTATATTTTTCTTGAACAATATCTGGTTTCAAAAGACTTTTACTGCTTCCCGAATCTATGAGCAATTTTCCAGGCAGTTCGGGATTTTAACGTAAGAAAGTTGACATAAATTGAGATTGTTTATTTCTATTAAGGATTTTCGGTTGATGTGCCCGGTGTAGGAAAATTTTGATTTTCACGATCATAAATTTCGGAAGGTGTATCAATCTCATGGGTAAATAGTTCGTCAGAATTAAACCTTGTTCCCGGAACTGTTGACCTTTGCTGATTAGCAGGGAAGTTATTTCTTCTTGACTGCGTTGAAAAATTATTAGAATGTCTTGTAAACCTTGTGTTGACACTCGAAGTATCCATGGGTTCAGGATATCTGTTTTGGAAATCTTCACGTGGGTTTTCTGGTTTAAAAGAGGGCGATCTAGAAAATTGTGAATTCTGATTATTTTGGCTTTGATATTGGGAAGTATTCCTAAATTGTGAAGTTTGATTATTTTGGCTTTGATATTGGGGATTATTTCTAAATGGTTTCTGAAATTGCATAACTGGAAAGTTTTGGGGAGTAGAACGATTGTTAAAAGACCTGGTTTGTGGATTGGAGGTTTTATTATTTAGCGATGTATAATTGCCTGATTTAAGAAATGTCCTATCTCTATACTCATAATTTTCTTCCAGAACTATAAACTTAAGAGCGTCCTCAATAGATGCAGGTGCAGTGGATCTTACTACACCATTCCTAGAGGGTTTCTAAGTCCCCCGAGGAACGCTTTTAATGTTTGTTGGGCGTAAATTGTTCTTTTCAGTTCTAGTATTTGTTGATTGTTTTCATTACAAATTAAATTAGAAACCAAAAGTTGTTCACTGTATCTACACCTATTACTAAATGTTAAAGCATCCTCATTATGTTTCTGCTTAAGTGTTAAAAGTTCACTCAAAAGACTAGTGTCATCTCGTTGGTCCGTAAAGTTTTGCACTATAGCCTGTCTTAGATCTTGCCAATTATTAATAATTTTTGTGCTAATTATAAGTCTAGCATGACTGGTTAATTTTGATTGTATAAAATTAACTAAAAAATGATTTAAATATAATCTTTCGTCTTCGGCGTTATAAAATGTGTTCATAATGAGGTCGCATGCTTTAAGAAAGTTACAACGGTCGGTATAATTCGTAGAATCTGCTGATGGAAACTGCTGCATGTAAATGTAACTTGATACCATCTATGTGACATATCGTGGGAAGCCATGTGTTAACTCGCGAAGTCCTCTAGTGAATTTTTAAAGAAAATTCACTAAAAACAAGATGGTTGTTGTTACCAAGATGACAATTTAAGCTGTCACAAAAGGTAAGGTGAAAAAAATAGTCGGACAAGTTTTATTTCGATGTTTTTTTTCCTTTTAGGGTATTCACTATTCCAAATATATGCCTCACCCTGTATAAAAGAAACTTCACCTAAAAAAGACCTTTCAAAATTTTGAGATGTGTGACAGACAAATCTAATTAAGAAGTATCCATTGCGTTGTGAATCACCTTATATATATACAGTGTGGAACAGCCAAATGGAATAAATTCGATAACGGATAAATGAGGGCGTGTTGGGAAAAACGCTTGGACACGTCGATTTGTATTTTTAACTGCGCATCTTTTTCAAGAAAAAAAAATTATATATATGGTGCGTCATGTGACAGTGGCCAATACCAACTTTCTTATTTTAAACACAAGCCCCTGTATATTATAAATTTTTTGGATTCTTCGGAAAATTCTAGACATAATTCATGTACAATGTTCTATACCTATCTTCAACTGTTTCGGAAATATTAAGTATTTTCAGATTTATTACAAAAATTAACATTAAAAATAGAAAATTATTTTATTTCACAAATTCGCTACATTGCATTCAATACTTATTTCCCATTCAGCTCTTGATAATGAGAAAGTAAACAAAAACCATTCCTGCGTTTCTTTTTACTGATATGAAATGAAACAAAAACAAAAACAGTTTTCTTTCTGTTCGTATAAAACTCGTAGCCTTAGCAACTTGTTGTCTGCCTGCATGACAGTAGTGATTAGTGTCAGTGCTATTGTCGTTTGAATTTCGTTAACTGTACGTAATAATATCAGAAAAATGGTTCATTTAACAGAAATGCACAAAATAACCATTCTACAAATGATTGGTTATGGAGATAACACACGGACACAGATGGAAGTGTCTCGCTTATTTCACGAAAAATTTCCAAATTTGCCGCCTGTATCCCAAGGAACAATTAGCAAAATAGAAAAGCAGTTTCGCGAGCTTGGTCATGTGAGACAGATAAAAAAAGTAGCTGCCAATGCAGTAAGTGATGATACGAAATTGGATATTACGCTTGAGTTTCAAGAAAACCCACATACTTCTGGTCGACAAGCAGCCCAACTATTCAACGTTAGCCACACAGCAATTTTTCGAACATTAAAGGAAAGTAAAATGCATCCCTATAAAATGATACCAACTCAGGAGCTCATGGAGGACGATTTCGATAGGAGAACGTATTTTTGTGAACAAATGATGGCAATGTTAGATAACAATGTGATCCAATTAGAAGATGTTTTGTTTTCTGATGAGAGCACATTTACACTTCACGGTCATGTTAATCGTCAAAATTGCCGCTATTGGTCTAATGAGAATCCTCATTGGATGAGAGAGGAACATACGCAATATCCTGAAAAAGTTAATGTTTGGGCAGGAATTGTTGGAAATCATATCGTAGGTCCCTTTTTCATTGATGGCAACTTGAATGGGGATAAATATTTAGAACTGCTCCAAAATAATGTCGTGCCAACTTTGACAAACTTATATCCAGATCCAGCAAACCCACAAGTTCCTGCCAATAAAATATGGTTTCAGCAAGATGGAGCACCGCCCCATTACCAAATCAATGTCCGGCAGTACCTGAACCAAATTTTTCCAAATCGGTGGATAGGGAGGCGCGGATCGATAGAATGGCCAGCACGATCTCCTGATCTGTCGCTATTAGACTACTTTTTGTGGGGATATGTCAAAAGTATTGTATACAAAACTAAGCCCCTCAACTTAGATGACTTAAAAAGACGAATCACGCTTGCGATTAGATCAGTCACGCCTGAGATGTTGAGTAATGTTAGAAGACATTTCTATACCAGATTAGCATGTTGCCAAGATGTTCGTGGCGAGCATTTTGAACATTTACTACATTGACATTAATTTTTTTTTGTTTTTTTAAATTATTAAGAAATAATCAGTATTTCTTATTAGAATTTGTGAAATAAAATAATTTTCTATTTTTAATGTTAATTTTTGTAATAAATCTGAAAATACTTAATATTTCCGAAACAGTTGAAGATAGGTATAGGACATTGTACATGAATTATGTCTAGAATTTTCTGAAGAATCCAAAATATTAATAATATACAGGGGCTTGTATTTAAAATAAGAAAGTTGGTATTGGCCACTGTCACATGACGCACCCTATATAATTTTTTTTTCTTGAAAAAGATGCGCAGTTAAAAATACAAATCGACGTGTCCAAGCGTTTTTCCCAACACGTCCTCATTTATCCGTTATCGAATTTATTCCATTTGGCTGTTCCACACTGTATATATATATATATATATATATATATATATATATATATATATATATATATATATATATATATATATAAACTCGGTGGAAGTCAATTCCGACTACGTTAGCAAACAAAATGAGTGAGTAATTGGGACTTCAGACATTCACACGACTGTTCACTTAGAAATACTCTTTATTGTTTTAACAAGCCTAGCTTTCGCAGTTTCTTGACCGCTTCATCGGGGCTATGATAATTTTTAAAAATATTGTCAGTGCACCTATTACTATACAGAAAGTTTAGATAATTAAAAATGTTAAAAAATGGAAAATCTATAACAGACTTGTAAAAGCCGGATAACAGTTTAACACTGCAGTTAGCAATCAGTGGCACCCATTTTTTTAAATGCCTATAACTTTTTTGTGTTTTAACTTACATATCTAAATTTTGTACCTAGCTTACTGTGAATGGCGTTAATGAGCGTACCAAATTTGGTTGCCATGACTTTGTCAGTTCCGGAGATATAAAAATTTCCCGGGAAAAATTGAGCCGATGTTCCTGGCTAACAAATTATCTAAGTATTTGCAAAAGGAAGGTACTCACCAAATTTGATCGAAATCGGCCCATTGTTTTTTGAGTTTTCGGTGTGATACATACACACACACACACACACACACACATATATATATATATATATATATATATATATATATATATATATATATATATATATATATATATATATATATATATATATATATATATATATATATATATATATATATATATATATATATATATATATATATATATATATATATATATATATATATATATGTGTGTGTGTGTGTGTGTGTGTGTGTGTGTATGTATCACACCGAAAACTCAGAAAACAACGCAATGGATACTTCTTAATTAGATTTGTCTGTCACACATCTCCAAATTTTGGTAGGTCTTTTTTAGGTGAAGTTTCTTTTATACAGGGTGAGGCATATATTTGGAATAGTGGGAATGCCCTAAAAGGAAGAAAAAAAACATCGAAATAAAAGTTGTCCGACTATTTTTTTCACCTTACCTTTTGTGACAGCTTAAATTGTCATCTTGGTAACAACAACCATCTTGTTTTTAGTGAATTTTCTTTAAAAATTCACTAGAGGACTTCGCGAGTTAACACATGGCTTCCCACGATATGTCACATAGATGGTATCAAGTTACATTTACATGCAGCAGTTTCCATCAGCAGATTCTACGAATTATACCGACCGTTGTAACTTTCTTAAGGCATGCGACCTCATTATGAACACATTTTATAACGCCGAAGACGAAAGATTATATTTAAATCATTTTTTAGTTAATTTTATACAATCAAAATTAACCAGTCATGCTAGACTTATAATTAGCACAAAAATTATAAATAATTGGCAAGATCTAAGACAGGCTATAGTGCAAAACTTTACGGACCAACGAGATGACACTAGTCTTTTGAGTGAACTTTTAACACTTAAGCAGAAACATAATGATAACTAATTTAATTTGTAATGAAAACAATCAACAAATACTAGAACTGAAAAGAACAATTTACGCCCAACAAACATTAAAAGCGTTCCTCGGGGGACTTAGAAACCCTCTAAGAATGGTGTAGTAAGATCCACTGCACCTGCATCTATTGAGGACGCTCTTAAGTTTATAGTTCTGGAAGAAAATTATGAGTATAGAGATAGGACATTTCTTAAATCAGGCAATTATACATCGCTAAATAATAAAACCTCCAATCCACAAACCAGGTCTTTTAACAATCGTTCTACTCCCCAAAACTTTCCAGTTATGCAATTTCAGAAACCATTTAGAAATAATCCCCAATATCAAAGCCAAAATAATCAAACTTCACAATTTAGGAATACTTCCCAATATCAAAGCCAAAATAATCAGAATTCACAATTTTCTAGATCGCCCTCTTTTAAACCAGAAAACCCACGAGAACATTTCCAAAACAGATATCCTGAACCCATGGATACTTCGAGTGTCAACACAAGGTTTACAAGACATTCTAATAATTTTTCAACGCAGTCAAGAAGAAATAACTTCCCTGCTAATCAGCAAAGGTCAACAGTTCCGGGAACAAGGTTTAATTCTGACGAACTATTTACCCATGAGATTGATACACCTTCCGAAATTTATGATCGTGAAAATCAAAATTTTCCTACACCGGGCACATCAACCGAAAATCCTTAATAGAAATAAACAATCTCAATTTATGTCAACTTTCTTACGTTGAAATCCCGAACTGCCTGGAAAATTGCTCATAGATTCGGGAAGCAGTAAAAGTCTTTTGAAACCAGATATTGTTCAAAAAAAATATAAAAATAAAATCTTTCAAAAATTGTTTCACATTAAATCAGCTCATGGATTCTCCGTGCACAAATATAGGGCAAATATTTTACTAAACTCAAATACTAATCGTCCACACGAATTTTGTTTATTTAATTTTAATGATAACTACACGGGTTTGATAGGAGCCGATTTTCTCCTTGCAAGTAAGGCTAGGCTAGATTTTAATAATAGGAAATTATACTTAGGTAGGCTAGAAATTGATATACATTTTCCTTGCGAATATACTCTTGAGCCAAACACGGAAACTAAAATCAATGTTCCTGTCAATAAGTCCAATGGATATGGACTTGTTAACCAAATGTTAATTAATAATTCATTTATACCTGACTGTTTAGTTAAATTGTCAGATAGTGAGGCCAGTGTTAAAATAATAAACCTAACTTCTACACAAATTAATGTCAGATTTACTAAACCCTTAGAGACTATTAAGTTACATAATAATGCAATTTTTAGCAGTTATAATCATAAATATAATAATAGTGTTAAGAAAAATTGCGATGACAACTGGGCCTTAAAAGAAATACGTATGGATCACTTGAATCAAGAAGAACGTGAACAACTAATATATTTATGCAAACGTTATTCAGATATATTTTATAAAGAGGACGAAAGGTTAACTTCCACACACGTGGTAAAACATAGGATTAGAACGACTGACGATATACTTGTACATTCGAAATTACATCGTTACCCACAGGTGCATAAAGAAGAGGTACAAAAACAAATGGATAAAATGTTACAGCAAAATATTATTAGGCATTCACATTCATCGTGGTGTTCATCAATTTGGGTTGTTCCAATGAAAGCAGATGCCACTGGGAAACAAAAGTGGAGAATCGTTGTAGACTACAGAAAGCTCAACGATAAAACCATATCAGATCGCTACCCCATACCTAAAATAGAAGAAATATTGGATAAAATTGGTAGATCTCACTATTTCACTACAATTGATTTGGCATCAGGTTTTCATCAGATAGAGTACACCCGGACGACATTGAAAAGACGGCATTCTCAACAGATCTAGGTCATTATGAGTATTTAAGGATGCCATTCGGCCTAAATAATGCTCCAGCCTCGTTTCAGTGCCCAATGAATAATGTTCTACACGGATTGATTGGGAAACCTTGCCTTGTCTACATGGATGACGTCATTGTGTTCTCGACGTCTCTACAGGAGCATCTAGACAAGCTTACAGAAGTATTCGAAAGGTTCAGGAACTTTCAGCTAAAGATACAACTGGACAAAACCGAATTTTTAAAGAAGGAGGCTGAATTTCTGGGACATGTGGTCAGCACAGTAGGAATTAAACCTAACCCACGAAAACTCGAAGCCATAGAGAAATTTCCGATTCCTAAAACACAAATAGCAAGCAAATCCTTTTTTGTGTTTAATAGGATACTACCGAAAATTTATAAAGAATTTTGCCAATGTCACAAAACCTTTAACAAAATTTTAACAAAATTAAGTATTTGCAAAAGGAAGGTACTCACCAAATTTGATCGAAATCGGCCCATTGTTTTTTGAGTTTTCGGTGTGATACATACACACACACACACACACACACATATATATATATATATATATATATATATATATATATATATATATATATATATATATATATATATATATATATATCTTGAAACTGACTAGGGGTCCTAGTTTGCGCTCATTTGAAGAAAAAATTTTTAATTGAAAAGTCGCGATATCCTCATTAGTGAATTTTTACAGAAAATTCACTAAAAACAAGATGGTTACAAGATGGTTGTTGTTGTTAACAAGATGACAATTTAAGCTGTCAAAAAGGTGAGGTGAAAAAATTAGTCCGACAACTTTTATTTCAAACAGTTTTGTATGTTTTTTCCTTTTAGGGTATTCCCACTATTCCAGATATATGCCTCACCCTGTATAAAAGAAACTTCACCTAAAAAGACCAACCAAAATTTTGAGAATTGTGACAGACAAATCTAATTCAGAAGTATCCATTGCGTTGTGAATCACCTTGTATATATATATATATATATATATATATATATATATATATATATATATATATATATATATATATATATATATATATATATATATAAACTCGGTGGAAGTCAATTTCGACTACGTTAGCTATCAAAATGAGTGAGTAATTGGGACTTCAGACATACACAGGACTGTTCACTTAGAAATACTCTTTATTGTTTTAACAAGCCTAGCTTTCGCAGTCTCTTGACCGCTTCATCAGGGCCATGATAATTTAAAAACATTTTGTCAGCGCACCTACTACTATACAGAAAGTTTAGATCCTTAAAAATGTTAAAAAATGGAAACTCTATAAAGGACTTGTAAAAGCCGGATAACAGTTTAAGACTGCAGTTAGCAATTAATTAAAAATAACATTTTAAAATACAATAGAACCAAACTCACCATGACAATGTGACGTTATTGTGAAAGTTCTTATATGATCATTCACGTGAACCACGTGGGAAGGCGACTGCTCATTCTAGTGATCGCTACAATGCAAACGAATATACATTTGGCACCTGCACCGACGTGGTATATATATATATATATATATATATATATATATATATATATATATATATATATATATATATATATATATGTTTGTGTGTGTGTGGCAGGTACCTACCTTTTGTAAGCGGCTTGAATAAGTTCGTTAGCGGGTTTTCCGGGAAAATTTTGGGTTCTCTTTTGAAATAAATTATATCTCCGAAAATAAAAAATCTATGGCAACCAAATTTGGTACCTAGGTTTACGACACAGAAAGTAAACCAGGCACCAAAATGTAGATCTCTATGTTACAAGAAAAAAGTTATAGGCATTTAATAAGAAAATGTTGGGTCCCAGATTATTTCGATGAAAATTCACTACCACAACGTACTTGCTGCGCCCAAAATTTTTATAAGAATATAAGAAATATTAAGTGTTGAAAAATATGTGATGGCTTTGGGATTAAAATCTTTGGTGATTAAAATGAAATTCTGTTATTTATAGTACAATTATTTAAGATTAATGCATTCCAAGTATCACTAGAAACACAAACCGATTTCGCTCTTATTACAGCTCGTCAATGTGATCTACTAGTGACAATAAAAACGCATCCAAAGCAACTTGCCAAGATGTGGCCTGCCATCCAGAACATTGTGAGATGTATAACAATAGCGACCTCCCGCGCGTGACGAGGAGTTGGTTCTCTTAGTAGCCAGAATAAACACAAAATGTTGTATATAGATACTGTGAAGAACGAACCAAATATTTTCAAATCATCCGCTTCATCACCCACTTTTCCCGATACAGGAATCAATATACAATATTTAAGGCTAGATACATTCAGATCATCACTAGAAACACATATCGGGTCCGTTCATGTTAGAGCTTGTCAATATGTTATGCTAGTGATAGTTAAAACGCATCTAAAGCAACATAGCTTATGTTTAACATTTTGTGCTTACTCGCACTGTTGAGGCAACATACCATTATTTCCTAACGTCAACTGGAACATAGTTCCTAGTCACGCACGAGAGTTCACTACTGTAATACATCTTATAATACTCTGGAAGGCAGGCTACATAGCCAAGTTGCTTTAGCAGCATGTTAACTGGTATTCGTATCACAACACACTAATGGGGTCCCATACAAACAAAACCGGTGTGTATGCATCTAGCCTTATACGAAGGTGGATTGAAGGTTCGTAGCCTAAGCTGGAGAGCGAAACACTGTTTAATTGATCATCTTTTTACTTTCCTACATAGGTTTTGAAAAAATATTCCGCTGGTACTCCAAAACACCCCGATACATCAGTTTTAACCTCTCAATCTCAACAAAATGTTTGGTCCCTCAAAAACTTGTTAAGATTATTGAATGAGTTGAAGTCAAAGTGGGCCAAATCACTTGAAAGACGCGGAAGCGGCAATAGTTTAAGCCCAAAGGTATGAATTTGTGTCATGGGAACAACGGAAGTAGGAAAGCGCTCATTATCCTAGTGAAACACCTTTCTTTGCCACAATTATGCCTTTTTTAATTTCTTTACGCAACCGTCACAGAATATTGCAATAGTACTGCAGAATTAATAGTGTGATTTTTTCCAAATAATCTATCATGCTGGTGCCCTTACAAATCCAAAAAACGTGTCTTCTCCAATATTTGGATTCACGCTTCTCGTCCATAGTAACAAATCTAGCTCCTTTGAATCAGTTGCAAACATTTGCAAACAATCACAAAAAAGCGTTATATGAGTGAGCCTGTGATCAACTGTAAGCAATTTGGGTACCCAGACTGGTATCAAAGACACACACACACGCAGAGAGAGAGAGAGACGACACTTTGGAAACTCCTAATTCGTTGACATTATTTTGCGGTGGCTTAAAGAAAATGCCCACAATTTCATCAGTCTTCTGGACTTTCAGTCTGTGATCACTCGAAATTAGGTCACATATTTTGTTGACATTATGTGAAGTGGTCGGTGTTGAAGGCCTGAGACTGCGGGTATCATCTGCAATCCTCTCTCTTCCACATCTAAATTCAGCTGCTCAGTACTTGACTATAAAATAGGATGGATCAGTCTCCTAGTAGTTCTATTTCCAGTTCTACTCGATCAATTTGATGTGGTGCTAGCCTAGCCACTTTTATGCAAGTACTTGATGGACGATGTTCAATTCTCTCCACTACAGAATGTCAAAAAACTTGGCCAAGTTAAGGAACTATAAAATGTTAACATAGAAAAATAGGGAAATTAAATTTTATACATGGTCTAAGGATGTAACTTGAAATAATAGTAAAAGAAGAAGCCACTTTTATGCAAGTACTTAATGGATGGTGCTGAATTCTCTCCATTACACAATTTGAAAAAAACTTGGTTAAGTTAAGGACCTATAACAACGGGAAATTTAAATTTTATACATGGCCTAAGTATCTAACTTGATAACAAATGTATCTGAAAAGAAAACAAGAATATTTTGAGCTGTTCCTATCTTGGTTCATATTGAAGCCGAAATTGCATCAACTGCAGTCACAAGTATAAAACTTTTTCGTATGATGCATTGTAAAATTTCTATTTAAATAAACTAATAATATTAATGATAATGATAAATGGATAATTTGCTTTCTAGTCGAGCTATGAACTTTTTAATCCAGCCTTGTAGCTACTACATTTAGGCTCGGCAATTTAAGAATTATTGGTTCCTCTTGACGACAGACAGTGTCATAACTGACTTGTGACTTAGTGCATTGACGAAAGAGTAACCTCTTAATATTACGTTACGTTCTTTTCTTTTGACTTTACAGGATTTATTTATAGTTAAGCGTTATTAAAATTATTGGACCAAACAACACTTTAAGCTTCGCAGAAGACAGTGAGCATCACCTTTCTTGCAAACGATTGTACCCTAAACTTTTGAGGGTTAAAGAACTACACACTTAAAAAGTGATGCTAAATTACCAGAGGATGTCCAATAAAAATATCATACAGGCTATTATATATTAGATTAGATAAGATTAAGAGAAGGAAATTGACGTTTTGCCTTTGTCACCGAGTCCTCTGAGATCTATTGTGAACGCTTACCTCCATTATTTAGTTCTACAGCCTTGATAGGTTTCTATTGTGTAATGAGTGAAGTTTGGAACCTGTGATGAGAACTGATAAGTACAATTTGGAGAACCCAATTCATCACAATACGGTTTTTAGACCTGACGATCGTTTCGATAACAAAATTAGGGTCATAGGACGGATGAACAAACGAAGTGAATAAAGACTAGAACTACTATTTACATATATATTAGTTGCCAAGCAGTCGCGAACAGCGATTTCTAACGATATATATATATATATATATATATATATATATATATATATATATATATATATATATATATATATATATATATATATATATATATATATATATATATATATATATATATGTATATATATATATATATATATATATATATATATATATATATATATATATATATATATATATACTTTTGTAAGCATCTAGCTGACGCGACTGCTTGGCCAACATATTTAAGTTCACAATCCTTACAACCTATTTCATAGATTTCCGACACTGCTGTGGTTTTATCTTTGTCCTTTGGGTTACCTAGCAAATTTTTAATGTATTTTTTGTAAAAAATGTTAGCTGCAAATTGGCTTTCTTAGAAATGCTTTTTAAATTATTCAAATGGTGAACAAACAACAGTTTTGTCTGTTTTATCTTTTCTAAAAGTACTAGATTCCGACAACATTTTCTTTGTTTTATGTTTATTGACTAGTTTCTCCACTAAGCTA
This sequence comes from Tillus elongatus, assembly GCA_964006375.1. Classification (NCBI taxonomy): domain Eukaryota; kingdom Metazoa; phylum Arthropoda; class Insecta; order Coleoptera; family Cleridae; genus Tillus; species Tillus elongatus. The sequence goes on from OZ023262.1 coordinate 159,753,772, forward strand.
ACAGACATACTTAACTACATTTTTAATATATTCAAGTTTGCTGTTGTATCTTTCTTTATTTCAGGGAAACTGTATTAATCTATGAACTAGAAAATTCAAACTAGCTGTTTTTTGTTTAAAACTATGGTGTGAATCAATCGAAATGTAGCTCACAGTAGTAATCTGTATACTAATTCGTTAGCCAGACTCATTTGGCTCATGTAATTATTGATTTCGCAGTGTTCTGTAAACCAACTATTATTTATGTGGCATATGCGCTTTTGTATAAAAAGCCGTTCCTGAATTTTGGCGACTGTTCTTTTATAAACGCTTTGGCCTGTCGCTGTCGTGGCGAGTTTTGCCGCCACTCCAGTGTTTTGCTTTTGGTACATGCATGGATCTCCTTATTCTCGGCTTGGCTAGACTGCAACACGATTCAGTACCTATAATGGACTAGACCCACCTTCTTTGATCAGTTGGTCTACATTTTTGTTCTCTTTGTGGACCTTGTGTGCTTGGACCCATGCTAGTGTCACTTTGTTTTAACGTTCTAGCTCTATTGAGGTTGACTAAGTGAAGATTGGAACCTGTGATGAGCACTGATAAGTACACTTGGAGAACCCAAATCACCACAACACATTTTAAAAGACCTGACGATCGTTTCACTAACCAAGTTAGCGTCGTCAGAGGATGAAAAATTCTAACTACTTTAAAAACTAACATCACCTTATATACCGGATCTTAGGTAAAGAGACCGAACTGAGATCGGAAACTAATCGCCGGCAAATTCTGCAGCGTAGGTATTGTATTTTTATCACCGGACGAGGTTTTTGCACTGTCCCTACTAACTTATCTAAAAGGTGCCCATCTCTGATAATTTTAAGAAGGTTCAACGACAACTAAATTAACACAGTTTCCTTTGGCGGAGCTATCTGTATTTTTATGTTATCTTTAGGACGTGCTGAATCGTGGGAATTTTATTTAACGAAGCAATCGATCAGGTGACTCGTAATCGGGGGTGGTAAAACGTTCATACATTTTTTGTTGTAACTATATTTCGCAATATATATATATATATATATATATATATATATATATATATATATATATATATATATATATATATATATATATATACAAAATTCAGACTGGCAATTTTTTGTTCGTACGTATGATGTGAGTCGTTCGGAATGTATCTTAAAGTGGTGGTTTCATATCTATAGACATCGAGATCTAAAGCGTCTTTATTCTTGATAACTAATACATCTAAAAGGGGTAATTTATTATTAATTTCTAATTCATGGGTAAATTTCATAGAATCAAATTTATGGTTTAATTTGGGAATAAAATCTTTTATTATGCAAATGTTTGTGTTAAACACTGCGAAATTATCATCCACGTAACGAAACCACACTCTATGAAAATAGCCTCTTTCACATTCAAGATCGGTTTCAAATCTGCTCATAAATGGCAATAGCGGATTGCCCATTGTCGTGCCCTGGATTTGTTCAAAAAATTCATTGTTGAATTGTAAAATATCTTGTTTGATACAAAGGTTTGTTAAAGTTAAATATTCTTTGCAGACATATTCATTTATGTGATTGATTTTGTACTTGTAACTTTCTTCCTAAGTCTTTTGATATCAGGTTGTGACAAAAATATAATCAAATAAAAATAGTTAAAGGATTGCGTGAGAAAGAGTGTTTCTATGTTAAAGCAGATAAAGGCGATAAGGTAGTGATTTTGGACAAAAACGAGTATAAATATAGGGTTAATATCGCCATAGCGACAGGACCGTATAAAAAACTAAATAAAAACCCGCTACCAAAAATGATTTCGGACGTTAAAAATAGTCTAAAAAGTTGTCACAACCTCATATCAAGAAACTTAGAAAGAAATTTACAAGTTTCTAATTCGAAAGTCGCCAAGAAGTACGGTCTCCCAAAAATTTATAAACCGGGAAAATCAATTAGACCTATTGTTTAGGCTATAGATTCCCCGACATATAATTTAGCAAAGTGGTTGACAAATGAGTTTAAAGGCTTGCCTGTCAAACAGAAAAGTTTTTCAGTAATAAATTTACTTGAATTAATCAATAAGATTAAAGAGGTTAAATTGACTGAAGGCGGGGTTTTAATTTCATTCGATGTAACCTCATTGTTTCCCAGCGTTCCTACGGAGCAAACTTTAACGTATTTAGAGCAGTTGTTAAAAATCAACATAAATGAAAATGTCTGCAAAGAATATTTAACTTTAACAGACCTTTGTATCAAACAAAATATTTTTCAATTCAACAATGAATTTTTTGAACAAACCCAAGGCACGACAATGGGCAATCCGCTGTCGCCATTTATTGCAGACCTTTTCATGAGCAGATTTGAAACCGATCTTTAAAGTGAAAGTGGCTATTTTCATGGAGTGTGCTTTCGTTACGTGGATGATATTTTTGCAGTGTTTAACACAAACATTTGCATAATAGAAGATTTTATTGCCAAGTTAAACAATAAATCTGATTCTATGAAATTTACCCATGAATTAGAAATTAATAATAAATTACCCTTTCTAGATGTATTAGTTATCAAGAATAAAGACATTTTAACTTTAATTCGATGTCTATAGAAAGGAAACCACCACTATAAGCTACATTCCGAACGACTCACATCATACGTACGCACAAAAAATTGCCAGTCTGAATTTTGTAGTAAATCGGTTAATTTATTTTCCTTTAAACAAAAGTAGATATACCAAAGAAATAAATTATATTAAGAACGTGGCGGAATATAACGGATACACTGCTTGCCAGGTGGAAAAATTAATCAACCAGAAAACAAAGAAAAAGTTGACGGAACGACGTTTAGAAGAGAGAAATCCGAAAAAAAAACTTAGTCTGCTTACCATTTGAACCTCGAATCACGAGGGGTCTAGATAGCATTTTTTTAAAAGTCAACTTGCAGCTAACATTTTCGACAAAAAAATACCTTAAAAACTGGCCAGGTAACCCAAAAGACAGGGATAGCACGGACAAAATGTCGGAAATTTATGAAATAAGTTGTAAAGATTGTAATCTTAAGTACGTCGAACAAACAAAAAGATCGATTGGAATTCGATTCAAAGAACACTTAGCCCAATTACGTTACGGTACTATAGATAGATCTTCCGTCGCCCGACATATTTGGGATAATAATCATCACGATAATGAAGATAATCTGAAATTAATAAAAAAATTTAGACAACCAGGACAGCTAAACTCCTTCGAGAGTATATATATTGCGAAGTATAGTTACAACAAAAATTATATTAACGTTTTACCACCGCCGACTACGAATCACCTGATCGATTGCTTCGTTAAATAAAATTCCCACGTTTCAACACGTCCTAAAGATAACATAAAAATACAGATAGTGCCGCCAAAGGACACTATGTTAATTTAGTTGTTGTTAAACCTTGTCAAAATTATTAGAGATGGACACCTTTTAGATAAGTTAGTAGGGACAGTGACAAGACCTCGTCCGGCGATAAAAATATAATACACTGCAGAATTTGCCTGCGATTAGTTTTCCATCTCAGTTCGGTCTCTTTACCTAAGATCCGGTATATAAGGTGATGTTAGTATTTAAAGTGGTTAGAATTTTCCATCCTCTGATGACGCTAACTTGGTTAGTGAAACGATCGTCAGGTTTTTTTTAATGTGTTGTGGTGATTTGGGTTCTCCAAGTGTACTTATCTATTAAGGTTGTCAGGTGCAATCTTCAAAATGATTTCCAGCGCAGTTTTGATATGAAAGTATTGACCTTTTAGTCGTAGATTACTCAATAAGATGTTGCAACGTTGCATTACTACAATTTTTGTATAAAATATTTTTGTTTGTTCCCTAGGCGGTCTAAAGTTTAGGCTTTTGCCCTGGTCCAGCATTTAACTCTGTCTTGGTGCCGTGTGTGTATCAGACTATTTGCGTTGTTACCAAAAGACTCTTTTGTAATAATTTCCTACCTGAGATTTCCATACTAAAATTTTTCTCAAAGCTGAACTTAGAGAATATACACTCAGTGGGCATACCGAAGACGGATTGTGCCTTCAATTAGTCGTAGAGTTGTTTATTTTGCCCTATGCTGCTGAAAATCGGTGTTTGTCGTTGCATTAGTCGATTGCACCATTAAACAACCACACAATTGTAGTAAAGAAGAAAATGGCTCCAAGATAACACTTTATTTTTTGAAATAATGACGGTGGTACTATAACCTCGGAACATCCTAAACTATATGTATTTTTTACTTTTAAGAAAAAAATGTATTTCAATTGGATTTAGATTTACGTTGGGAGCTGGCCACTCAGACTATGTCACCGCGACCTTTGCAGCTCTATTGTCTGTCGGTACCTCTAAAACAAACTATAATATCATCTACACCAGAAAACTCATAGTTTGAATAAAGGATGAGTTTGTATTGTATCCTCAATATTGTTCATAAATATCTCCGCAAAATAAGGGACTTCGCGGGTTACCCATAATTAAACTGTTATTGCTTAGGTAAGCTTTATTGTGAAACGTAAAATAATTTTGTTCTAAGCAAGTTTCCAAAAGTTTTAAGATATCTGATTCAATTATTGGATTTATATGATTAGATTGTAGAAATGTTTGCGTTTTCTGGTATAGATATGCAGATGATATTATAATTTGTTTTAGAGGTACCGTCAGACAATTGCACACCTTTGAGAAGTTTCTAAATTCTATACATCCTAAAATCAAATTCACACCAGAATTAGAAGTAAGCAAATCAATTACTTCCTAGACCTTACCATCACCAGATTAATCAATAAACTTGATTTTTCCATTTCCCATAAACCTTCCCACACTGATACATTGTACTTCCCATCATGCATACGCACACAAAATTGCAGCCTACAATTCAGTGATACACCGCTTACTACATATATCTTTATCCAATGCAAATTTTCAAAAATAACTTAGTGTGATAAAACAAATAGCGGTTAATAATAGCTATAATCCAAATCTAATTGATAATATTCTAAAGAAAAAGAAATATACCTTAGCTTTACAACAAGTATTCCCGCCCACTAGAATAATAGAGAATAAATTCACATCTTTGACTTACGTAAATAAGAATAGCAAAAAAATTAAAACATCTGTTTTCCAAACTTTTAATCAGAACAGCATATAAAACCGACAACAACTTGGACAAATACATAAAAAACAATAAGTCGAATGTTGAAAAACCGGATAAGTCTGGAGTATATAAACTCTCATGTGGCTATATATATATATATATATATATATATATATATATATATATATATATATATATATATATATATATATATATATATATATATATATATATATATATATGTGTGTGTGTGTGTGTGTGTGTGTGTGTGTGTGTGTGTGTGTGTGTGTGTGTGTGTGTGTGTGTGTGTGTGTGTGTGTGTGTGTGTGTGTGCAGAACATTTAGAAGTTTAAAAACACGCGTTCGTAAACACAAAAGAAGCTTTAAACATAATAAATTTGATTAAAATTATGCAAGTCATTTATGAAATGAGAATCATCAATTTAATGATGATTCTGACATCCCAAAATTAGGTACAAAAAGTTTTAAATTAAATTTGTGCGAAACGGTTGAAATTAACAAACAAAAAAGACAGGAAATTTGCTAAACGCTCAAATTGACCAAACTAACAATAGCCCATTATTAAACATGTTTGCATGAAATAATAATTACGCGAGGAGAGTTTACAGACCTGACTCATAAATGCTCCCAGAAAAACACGTAGTTTTGAATGGATATCGCCACTATACCTTTATTTGTTTACCTGAGAAAACAGAGACTTGTCAATTTTTATAAATGTTCACTCAACATGGAGTAGATATTTGAATTTTACAATCTTACTTTTATGCTGTATTTGAAGAAGCTGAGATCTTCAGCGAAACTTCAGTTATACATATAATAAAATAGTGAAAATCAATTTGTTTGTTTATCTAAGTTGACAATGGATTTGCATCAAGTATCGGTCTCCACAATATAAAATTTGCAAAAAGTCACTTACAATATATTAATTATCAGAGGTCGTTTTATACTCTGCAATCAAATGAATGTCCCATGTAGTATTTTTGTGCAACAGAAAAAAATTAACAAAGTTGCAGTCACAGTTTTGCAACGCACACCGCATATTCAAATAAAACGAATTTTTTGTTGTCTTCACTGGACTTACAAACGGTCAGTCCTTTCTCATTATATATTATATAACTTACGAGCGACCGAAACAAATATATGACATGTATATATTAACCTATTTAGAAAAAAAGTACACAACAAAAAATGAATAACATACAAGGTTCCCGTTTAGAAAAACATATGTTTTGTTTGCATCTCGATGCCCAGCTGTTTTTCTAAAATGTGGATTAAACTCAAATAAAGAGATTCCCCACAAATGTTTTATTCAAAATTTTTTTAAACGAAAAAATTAAAGATAGCAAATATCCATTTCCTTTATTCCGAAGAAAGCTTGGAAGAAAAATGTAGTTATTGTTATAAATATGTAGATAATAACATTGTGAGGTTTACTGGAACCATTAGGGGGTTAAAGGTAAAGGTACCCTTTTTGCTCATCTAAACTAACCTACCCTCCACCTTAAGCTCGATCTCAACGACAGAAGTGATTTGAAAAATCATCCACTGCCGGTGAGTCCCGAACCCTCGTCCCCGAATCCGAATTGGAAAGTTTGAATCGACTTTCCCACACGGCCACGGCGGCGCTATTAGGGGGTTAAATGCGTCCTTTTTTGTTAAAAGGATGTAAAACATATTGTATTATTTGTTATCAATACATTATAATAATTATTATAGGATGTGACAACATTTTAAAAATATCTAGCTCCTACTAAATAAATAGGCAAGCATTTTAAAATTCTAAATAATGGCAACCATCCAAAAAATATACTCGAACAGAATATAGTTTTTGCCACGTTTAGAAAGAAAAACTTGATTTATTTAGTGGATTGTTATCTAATATAAATGAACTGTACTTTTTTATTTATTTTCTTTAAGCTATTTACAAAAATCCTCCAACATTGATTCAAATTAGTCAACTGTTTCCAGGCATATTCCAGATCACTGATCTTAAATATTGGTGGATAAATCACTTTACTTTATGAACAAGCGGAAAAAATTCTGCAAGTTTTCAATTAGCCGATTAATTAAACGACGCGGAGCTTTCGGCTAATCTCCGCGTTAATTCTTTTCAGTGCTCAGCATCCGTTACTGAATCGGGAACAAAGCCTTCAGCCGCCATTGTACCGGAAGTGACGCTGACTGATGATTCCCGGCAAGCAGTTTGAAAAGAATTACTCTCAAAGAATAAGCAGATGGATGGATCACCGACCGGTGCAATAGTGCCTCTGCACCGGCTTTTTTGTAAACTAGGAAAGACGATGAAATATTGTACTCTTGTATCTGCGCTAATGGTGAGTTTGCTACAGATTTATCTATCCTTCAAATTCAAAATCAACCCCTAAAGGATCAGATTAAACGCAACTTAAGGCGTAATCTTACATACGTTTCCATAAGTTTCAAATAAAATTATTCTTTAATTGATTAAGAAAAAAAAGATTGCATATCTACTACTACATTTACGATTTATATTGAAATGATCTAGGATTGACATTCTTAGAGTGCATAAATACATAACACTTCTAGACTTACAAAATTTGGGTTTTCGTGAATTTTCATAGAAAAACTGTCTTTCACTGAGCGCGAACTAGGGTCCCTAAAACCCATCCCCGGGGTCAGTTTCAATTTTTATATGTTTATATATATATATATATATATATATATATATATATATATATATATATATATATATATATATATATATAATTTATTTTTTCCCATAGTTCATTTCATTGGCATACACTAAGGGCTTCATATGTCCCCAAAAAGTATAAATCCATCGGGTTGTAATCAGGACTTCTTGGTGGTCATGGAAAGTCACTTCCTCCATCGATGAGTAAATGTCTCATTAAGATGGTTTCTAACCACTACTGGATAATAAGGTTGTGCTCCGTCTTGCATAAACCACATTGTTTTTTTTTTAGATTTTGTGAGAGATCATCCAAAATGTCGCAAAAGTAATTTGTAAACAAAAATAAATATGATTCTCCATTTAAGTCTGGCGGAAGAACATGATCCGAGTAGTGAGTCGCCTATAATGCCATACCAAATATTACATTTGAATTGATGCTGAAAATTTATTTCTTTAGTAGCATGTGGATTTTCTACTTCCCAGTAATGACTGTTTTTCCAATTGACAATCCCTCGTCGGGTAAAAGTTGTTTCATCAGGGAACAAAATATCCTTCATAAAATTTCTGACAGAACAAAAAATAATGCACTCACAATAAATAACATCAACTAACAAATTATCGGACAGCCCAAATCAGACTACTCATAAATGAAATATTATTTGAAATTTCTTTCTAATAGTCTGAAATTTTCAATTGCGTTTTTATCGAAAACGATTGAAATTATCAGGTTTGAGCAAGTATGAACATTTTACATAAAAATGATGTTTATATTATGTTTTATAATCAAAATTACTAAAAAATTTCGTCAAAAAAGTATGACCCAATTTCATCATATGGCCCCCCTGTAACAAAATGTAAAATAATAAGCAAATAATATTTATTGCCTAAAGTTATACCCCTGTGCCAATTTTGATGACGATTTATGAATACGTTGTAAAATTATTAGCAAAAAAACAAAAACAAATGTTACTTGAACGCCTCTACAGCAACATTTTTAGAGGCATGTTTACTCCAATCCTCACATTTTGGTCCAAATAACCTGCGCTTACTCTATCATCCAATAGTTATGACAACCTGTATATACGCCAAGCCAAAATAATATTTGCCTGTAATATTTAATAGATTTTGCTTAACACACAAATATTTTGATCTTGTGCTCCTATGATCGTCTGCGGCACCAACAATTGTGTTAAGTGAATGCTTGTAACATTATTTCTTTCAGCTATATTTTCGTATGTAATACGCCTACCTTTAATAATAGAAACCTGCGTACCAAATCTGATTACCATAGCTTTGTTATTCTCGATGATACCAAAATTTTTCGAAAGAAAATCCACAATTTTCGCGAAACAACTTTTACTGATTTTCCTGGCTAACGAACTTATCCAAGCTATTTACATAGGAAGGTACCTGCTAAATATCATCAAAATCGACCCATACCATATAAGAATTACTTGTTTTTTTTGGCAGCTAGAACTTATCAAAACTCGCCTCCTGTTTTGGATCCATTTTCAAAGTGTTAAGGAAATATGAAAAGAAATGAACTCTAGGGCCTTCACCTGCCTACTCCTTAGTGCAGTGAATAAAAGTGGGTTGGGTTGTTGTATCTCAAAAGCCCAACCCACCTAAGGGTGGATTAAGTCCACCGCTCTAAGCAGTAGACAGATTGGGGCATTACAGTTAATTTCCTTTTACTCAAACTCCAAACTGGCCTTCTGTTTTGGAGCTATTTTCAAGATGTTAAGGAAATATGGAAATGAGGTTTTAGAATTCGTTTCCTTTCATATCTCTTTAAACTCTTGAAAATATCTCCGAAACGTCCAATTTTAATAAATTCAAGACGCGGTTCAACCCGAGAACCAAATCATTCTTACAAATAATGACCGCGGAAATATTTCTGAACATATATATATATATATATATATATATATATATATATATATATATATATATATATATATATATATATATATATATATATATATATATATATAACAAATATTTTAGATTTACGTTACCTGCAACTTTAAGCTTATTAAAAATTGTCATACAACATATATGTCGCGTATGGTTTCAGCAACAGCTTTCTGTTCCTGTTTCTTGTTTGTTCGATGGTTCTTGCGCTTAACAGGCCCATAATTTAGATTTAATTTTAGTCGACTTACAAAACTAATACTTATAAAACCATTTATATGAGATAAACTGAGAGAAGCACACTCCTTCTCCTAAGCGTCGTATTGGTTATAATTGACAATTGTTACTGCAATTTTAACTATCATGAGTTTAGTGTAACAAGATATTCTCGTCCACGGTAGTCCAGCGTTTGATATTACCAAACCAGGATTGTTGATTCCTTTCTATTACTCGCTTTCCCTCAAATTGAGCTTCCAGTATTAAGTAAATCTGCTCAATATATGTACGAGGTATTATGTGGCTAAGTCAAGCTGTTTTCGGTTCTAAAAAAAGTTCGACACGTAGCAAGTGTGTTATGGTAGCGAATATTCAATAAATGCTTCAAATTTGAATAACTCAATTTTCTATACACATAGAAAGTTGAATTTTGGTATGTAGTAACGTCTTTCCCGGGGAAACTGTATCTCCCAAATTTTATCACAATAGCTTTGTAATTTTTTGAGGTATAATTTTTTTCTGAAAATAACTGCGATAGGGCTGGATAACGCGCTCATCCAAGTTATTAACAAAAGAAAGGCACTTGCCGAGTTTCATCAAAATCGGTTGATTACTTCTTGAGTTACCGGTTGGATACACACGCGCACACACACACACACACACATATATATATATATATATATATATATATATATATATATATATATATATATATATATATATATATATATATATATATATATATATATATATATATATATATATATATATATATATATATATATATATATATATATATATATATATATATATATATATATATATATATATATATATATATATATATATATATATATATATATATATATATATATAATATATATATACAGTGTGAAACACACTTATAGAATAAAATTCATTATTCAGCAAAAAATAGTTTTTGTGGAAAACGCTGAAACATGTCAAGTTTAATTTGTCGAACATTATCTTATAATCATAGTTAAAAAATTAAACTGCCACCATTTTACTCTCACCACTTTGTCCATATTTTTTTAAATAGCAACCCTACATTTTTTCATCACAATTCGATGAATCCCATTTTTCTGAATGCGGAGATACCCCATATGTATGGTCTAATATTACAGTTTTTAATACAGGGTGGAAATTTAATACCGGAATATAAAACTAAACAGTTTACCCTGAAATTCAAATTTTGAAAATAAACTTAATAAAAACGTCCCTTTCTTATAACAAATGTTCAAAATGTTCTCCACTCGGCTTCACACAACGAAATAATCTGCTCTGGAATTCTTCACTGACTCTTATCTTCAATTTATTTTCTTGTCTTTTATCTTAAAAGGAACTTGGTATCATTAATCGTTTCTTATTACCTACCAATTTTTGCAGTGTAAAAGGTGAAATTTCACAGTTCTGTTTTATTTTATGGTATATTGTGTTGAATGTGGTCTCCTAATAAATTAGTCGTAATTTTGTTCCGATAATTTCAATTAATTTTTGGTCTAATAATGCGATAGCTAACTGAAACTATGCGAACAAAAATATTAATAATGATTGGGTATGGTGATATGTGTAGAACACAGGCACAAGTTGTTAACCTATTTAGTGACAAACATCCAGATATGCCCTCACTAACCCAGGGAATTGTGTCTAAGATACATTCACAGTTTAGTGATTATGGACACGTTAAACCACTGCTTGGAGACCCAAGTGTGTTGAAGAAGATGTAAAACTCAATATTTTATTGGCTTTTAAACAAGAACCAACAACTTCTACGCGTCAAGTTGCACGTGAAAATGATGTTAGTCAATTAACAGTTTTAAGGTGTCTCAAAAACGAAAAAATGCATCCCTATAAACTACAACACGTTCAAGAGTTGATTGACGCTGATTCTGATAGAAGACTGCAATTTTGTGAACAACTGCTGGACGTGTTACTTAGAAATGTTATTTCTTCTGCTGACGTTCTGTTTTCCGATTAAACAACATTTCTTTTGAATGGTGATGTAAACAGGCAAAATTGCAGATACTGGGCTGCCGAAAACCCCCACTGGATACGACAAACACACACTCAGCGTCCTCAGAAGTTGAATGTTTGACTGGTATCATTGGTGACCACGTAGTTGGACCTGTTTTTATAGAAAATATAAACGGTCCAAGATATTTAGAAATGCTAAGAGAACAGGTTGTCCCAATGTTAGTAGAATTGTATCCAAATGTAATGGAACCTAATATTCCCCATGGAAGGATATGGTTTTAACAAAACGGTGCACCGCCCCACTTTGCTCTTCAAGTACGGTACACGAAGTCTTTCTACAAAGATGGATTGGACGAAGAGGTTTCGTAGAATGGCCCGCAAGATCACCAGATCTTACACCTCTTGATTTCTTTTTATCGGGATACCAAACAGAGTGTATAAAACGCAACTTGCTGATTTGCATGATTTGAAAATGAAAATAACAACAGAAATTAGGAACGTAACGCCTGACGTGTTGAACAGAGTTAGAGAAGAATTCTAGAGCAGATTATTTCGCTGTGTGCAAGTGAATGGAGAACATTTTGAACATTTATTATAAGAGAGGGACGTTTTTATTAAGTTTATTTTCGAAATTTGAATTTCAAGGTAAACTGTTTAGTTTTAATATTCCGGTATTAAATTTCCACCCTGTATTGAAAACTGTAATATTAGACCATATATATGGAGTATATCCGCATTCAAAAAAATGTGGTCAATCGAATTGTGATGAAAAAATGTGGGGTTGCTATTTTTTAAATGGATAAAGTGGTGGGGGTAAAATGGTGGGAGTTTAATTTTTTTAACTATGATTATAAGATAATGTTCGATAAATTGAGCTTCACGTGTCTCAGCGTTTTCCACATAAACTATGTTTTGCTGAATAATGAATGTTATTCCATAAGTGTGTTTCACACTGTATATACATGAACATATAAAAATTGAAACTGAACCCGGATATGGGTTCTAGGTGTCCTAGTTCGCGCTCATTTGAAAAAAAAAATTGCAAAGTCTCACCATCGATACCTGTCTATTAGTGAATTTTTTAAAATAAAAATTCACTAATAGAAAAATAAAAAAATTACGCGATGTATGCGCTCATGCGCTCGTATATGTATATGTGTCTCTGGGTGGGTAAGCGCGTACGGGTAGGCTAATGGCTTTCTTTCTGGGATGCAAAGTGTTTGGAACTGTAAAATAAGGCGATTCGGAAACAAGCAGGTCGGAATAATGCCAAATGCTAGTTTCATAATGAACCTAAATACTTAAATACAGCCTCCCTCGTGACTTTCTTGCTAATCTTATTTATTTCGAAGTAAACGACACTTATTTCTGTTGTCATTGATCAAACCAGAAGATGAAAAATATTTGGAAAAAGCACTTATAATTGTCATGTTCATTACTCTAGGTTATTTTAAGCTACAGTCAAATATCTTAAAAAGGCAACGAGTGTGTTTATTTATTAGAGAACTTCTCAAATATGTGAGGATTAAAACATGTGATAAGCACTAACAAAAATACATTTTAGAAAGTCAAATACTACAGCACGTTTTTTTAAACTTGACAACTAAATTAGCGTCATCATGAGATGAACTTGCTTGAAAATGTGTTGTGGTGAAGTGAATTCCCCAAAATGTATTCATTAGCTCTTCAAAGGCAGCCATCCCTTCCCCACCGACGTGCCGTTGGTGACCTCTCTCTCTTTTATAGATATCTGCACGGGCACTTCCATAGTTCATAGTTTCTCCACCTGCTGCCCCCAACACATCTACCAGGGGAATAGAGCGAATGCACCCTTTTACTGTCGAGGTCACCAGACATAGAACATCTTGTTATGCCCGCTCTTTTGTCCCGAGGCCTTCCGAACTCCCTGCCGGCAAATGTTTTTCCTTCTGCTCCGAACCTCCAAACCTTCAAGTCCAGAATTAACAAGTTGCCTTTTTCCTACTTGTCGACACCCACGGTACGATAGTATTTAGGCTGTGAGCCCTCGTGGTGTGTTGTTGAAATAAAATAAAAAAAAGATTGTGAGTCTCATTGCAATAGTCAGCCCAGAATGGCAAAGTATCTGACACGCATGTTTGTTGAAGCAAGTCTGAAATTTCGATTCTTCCTCTTTTAGCGATTTTTTTTAAATTCACTAATGAAGAGATCTGTGTATATATATATATATATATATATATATATATATATATATATATATATATATATATATATATATATATATATATATATATATATATCCGACCGATCTTGGTCAAATTTAGTGAGTACCTTCCTTTTGCAAGTGGCTTGGATAACTTCGTTAGACAGGAAAATCGGACCAGGTTTTTCCGGAAAATTTTGTGTTTCCTTTCTAAAAAATTCATATCTCCGTAAATAAAAAAGTAAGGACAACCAAATTTGGTATGCGTATTTCTATTATAAAGTGTGAACTCTGTACCAAAATTTCGGTCTCTAGCTTTAAACACAACGAAGTTATGGGTAGTTAAAGAAACAAATTTTTGAGTTTTCCTCAAAACGTCAACCCACCTAAGGGTGGATTAAGTCCACCGCTCTAAGCAGTAGACAGATTGGGGCATTACAGTTAATTTCCTTTTACTCAAACTCCAAACTGGCCTCCTGTTTTGGAGCTATTTTCAAGATGTTAAGGAAATATGGAAATGAGGTTTTAGAATTCGTTTCCTTTCATATCTCTTTAAACTCTTGAAAATATCTCCGAAACGTCCAATTTTAATAAATTCAAGACGCGGTTCAACCCGAGAACCAAATCATTCTTACAAATAATGACCGCGGAAATATTTCTGAACATATATATATATATATATATATATATATATATATATATATATATATATATATATATATATATATATATATATATATATATATATATATATATATATATATATATATAGATATATAACAAATATTTTAGATTTACGTTACCAGCAACTTTAAGCTTATTAAAAATTGTCATACAACATATATGTCGCGTATGGTTTCAGCAACAGCTTTCTGTTCCTGTTTCTTGTTTGTTCGATGGTTCTTGCGCTTAACAGGTCCATAATTTAGATTTAATTTTAGTCGACTTACAAAACTAATACTTATAAAACCATTTCTATGAGATAAACTGAGAGAAGCACACTCCTTCTCCTAAGCGTCGTATTGGTTATAATTGACAATTGTTACTGCAATTTTAACTATCATGAGTTTAGTGTAACAAGATATTCTCGTCCACGTTAGTCCAGTGTTTGATATTACCAAACCAGGATTGTTGATTCCTTTCTATTACTCGCTTTCCCTTAAATTGAGCTTCCAGTATTAAGTAAATCTGCTCAATATATGTACGAGGTATTATGTGGCTAAGTCAAGCTGTTTTCGGTTCTAAAAAAAGTTCGACACGTAGCAAGTGTGTTATGGTAGCGAATATTCATTAAATGCTTCAAATTTGAATAACTCAATTTTCTATACACATAGAAAGTTGAATTTTGGTATGTAGTAACGTCTTTCCCCTTTTCATAATAAATTAGTCGTAATTTTGTTCCGATAATTTCAATTAATTTTTGGTCTAATAATGCGATAGTTAACTGAAACTATGCGAACAAAAATATTAATGATGATTGGGTATGGTGATATGTGTAGAACACAGGCACAAGTTGTTAACCTATTTAATGACAAACATGCTTTTTGAAACGTATTAATGGCCAGCATATTTAATCACAATTACAGTTGAAACTTTAGTATGGAGAGAATCATAAGCGATCGCAAAAGAATCTCAAAGTTTACACAGAGACCAAGCAGAAAAATACAACCAACGAGAGTACATGAAGAGGGGGAAGGGGGGCAGCGAAACCTATTTAACAACAAACCATACAGCAATAAGGTCAGTTCAAATCTAAACGTTGAAGATACTCGGTATAAACCTGAACGTTATTATAATTGTATCAACATGATGTACGATGATAGTAATGATTCTGGAGTGACAGAACCAGAACATAAGAGAAAATGGTATGATGTAGACGAAAATGATGGTCCTGATTTTACAGAACACCGACTTAGAAGAATACGATTTAACGAATACAAAGTAAATGAAAGGTTGCTGATTGAGACTCCATTCAACATCAATGGCTCTTTGAAATTAATTACCGGTGTCAGCTTAAGATGTTTTACAACACTTGTGAAATCTGTGAATCCAATGTCATTCGAAGATCAAAACCAATATCTAGCTCTAGAAGATTGGCAATATTACGATTTTATGGATACGTATGCTGGCTTCAAAGTATTTTGAAGGTGACTATCAACCAAATCAATCTTTAGTTCATCATCTAGACTACTGTCGAATAACCTTCACACAGAATCAAAGGGAATGAAAGGTCTATTAATCGATAATGATTTCACAGTTATGCGTTTATATGTGAATCCAGAGACTGTGTAAAAGCTGTTAGCCTTGGAACCGCTTGTTAAAGAAATATTAGAATATGTGTGTGTGTGTGTGTGTGTTTTGTTACTTTAACGTCGGTCTATTTCCGCGACTATGGCCAATCACCGACGCCAGGGAGCAGTTTCACTTCACTATCCTGGAAATTTTGCCGAACCCCTGCATTTCTGTAAGGATGGTAGGGATCCTTGACGTGCCCAACATCGCATGGACACGGGACCGACGGCTTTACGCCCCCTCCGAAGGGCGGAACGTGCAGACATTCAACTTGCTCAAATACAATGCCAGAACCTCGGTTGATGTTAATGTTACAGTTTGTACTGAAAAAGTGAATGGAGTACCCTGGGATCGAACCCAGTACCCTTCGGTTCAGAGGATTAGAATATGTGAAAGAGACGCAATTTGCGTGGACCTATTATTGTTTTCTCCTTGATATTGTTCAAACATTGAGAGATATATGTATTTCAGATGTTAGTTCGGCACAAACCATCTGAGTATTAAGAACGCTGCTCAACAGCACATCTCCCACATTCAAATATTACATGTCCGAATGCTTACACTATGCCCAGAACCAAGTGTTGATTAATATAGCTAACCTCAACAATACCTCATCCTCTTAAGAAAAGTTTCATCATCCTGCTAGCTCTATGTGAAAATATGTTTTATATTTACAAACCACCAAATGTAACAGAAGTAAGAATTTGTTTTGATGACGATGATTGCATGAAATGGTCTGGTCTTCCAACAACATACCTAAACAACGATGAGGTCATTCAACTTTGAATGTACAACATGTCAACCAATGCCAATAGTGATATGGTTCGTTATAAACTTATGTTTCTGTTTGATGATGGTACCCGTGACGAAACACCTGACTGGAGAACTCTTGTGTTAACTGATTCTGATCTGTTTACCTCAAATCACATTTTTATATTTACATCAGCTGGTTTTCTTGTATGTCTAACTATATTTATGTTAATATATTTTTGTATTAGGTGTAGCACACCATTGCAAACATATATCTCAAACACCTCTGTTAATAAATGTATATAAAGGAAAGAAGTTTTTATTTTAGTAGTAACCTCTATTGTGATAAGATGTCTAACAAAGAAAATAATATGAGATATTGTTAAACATGTTCATTACATGTGAAAAGTAACGCGATCTCAGGACACCTGCGTAGTGAAATCCAAAAATCAAGAGTATGTGAGCCGTGGGAAGTTAAAAAGGTACATATGTTAAGTCAAGCTTTCAAAAATAGAATGGCTACTTATCGTATTAACATGAATAGTAACAACATAAAGGAATCCGTGAAAAACATGAAACATGTTTTATTTCAACAAATTGAAGCTGATTTAGCTAAACATGATACAATTAAAATAAACTTGTGCTGTGTTCGTACTAGACTGGTACTGGGGTTATTAACACACTACTAACAATATAACAATAGTTTATTCGGAGCTCATTAAACTACATTCGACAGTTACACTACTTCGAGGCCCAGTTCTGCCAACTCACCTCAATGCAGTCAACTTACTCCAATGCAGCAAACTACTCAAAAACATAACATTTCTCCCTTCTAAAAATAAGACATTCCAATAATATGTATTCTAAGATAGAAATAAGACATTCCAAATAATAATATGTATTCTAAGATAGAATTAACACTACAAATTCAATCTATTAGGAGGCCGAATTTGCCTGTTAGATCTACGTAAAGGTACAGGCTCTGGGGTAAGGTTTCTTGGAGGAGTAGGTAAGGGTATGGTAGGGTCTATATCTGGTTTGGGGAGACCTTTTGAGTTTGGGGTAATTATTACCCCTGGAGGAGCTTCCACCTCGTTACTGTCATTATCAGGTAATTGCAAGCCATAGCCTGGCAATATGGTGTATTCAATCTCCTCAGTTAAATGACATTTCTTTAAATGGTCTGCATGGATTAATCTGATGTTTCCCTCAATTTCCACTAAGTAAGTGACAAGGCTAATTCTTTGCATTACTTTCCCTCTTTTCCACAAGGGCTTGCCTCCCCTCAAGATGTATACTAGAACTTTTTCTTTTGCTTCAAATGCTCTCATTTTACTTCTTCTCTTGTCTTCATTTTCTTTTATCTTGTCTTCTCTCTCTTTCTGACTATCTGATAGTTTCGTTTTAAGCATGGACAGTTTTGTTCTGGGTGCTTGCTTCAACATTATTGCTGCAGGACTCAATCCCGTGGTAGTGTTTAGTGTGTTCCTATGTTTCAATATAAAATTATCTAATGTGAGCTGTATTGGCTTTGTACTGTTCTCTGAGCTTAAAGTTTTTTTTAGTGACTGCTTGACGATCTGTACATTTCTTTCCGCTAGTCCATTAGAACAGGGGTGTAATGGTGGGGACAAGATACACTTAATTCCATTCGATACACAAAAATTCTTATATTTTTCACTAAAGAAGGGTGGCCCATTATCTGAAACGATTTCCTCTGGGATTCCAAAGCAAGTGAAACTTTGTCTCAATTTCTCAATGGTTTTTTCAGCATCTGTTCCCCTCTTCATTAAATAAATGTCTAGCCATTTACTGTGACTGTCAACTACAATTAGGAAATGGAATTCCCTAAACTGTAAAAAATCTATGTGCAATCTTTTCCAGCATTTTGATGATTTAGACCATGGTGTGTAGGGGACATCTCTTGGTTTATGCTGGTTTAACTGACAACTTTTACATTTTCCCACATATTCTTCGATTTCGCAATCAATCTGGGGCCACCAAACTTCACTACGGGCTAAAAGTTTCATTCTTACAATGCCAATATGTTGATCATGAAGTAACTTCAGTACATTTTCTCGTAAGTCATAGGGAATGACCAAACGATTTCCCCATAATAAACACTCGTTTTCAATGTTTAATTCATGCCTTTTGGCAAAATATTGTTTTAACCCTGGATCTGGTAACTTCTCTGGCCAGCCTCTTTTTGTATATTCCACAGCTTTAGTAAGTACTTTATCTCTTTTTGTCGACCTGGCTATATCAACGACACACATTGGTATTTCATAGAAATTTGAAAATGAATACACTGGTTCTTCTAAAACCTTTTCTGAAGGAAGTCGGCTCAAACAATCAGCATTAGCATTATCAGAGCCCTTTTTATATTGGATATCATAATCGTAAGCAGAAAGTTCAACTGCCCATCTCTGCAAACGAGATGATGCCAATGTAGGTATGCTGGTTTTTGGGTTAAGTATAGTTTTTAACGGCTGGTGATCAGTTATGAGTGTGAATTTCCTTCCGTATATATATCTGTGAAACTTCCTAACCGCAAAAATAATCGCCAAGGCTTCCTTTTGAATTTGAGCATAGTTTTTTTCACTACTACTTAGAGTGCTTG
Source organism: Tillus elongatus (assembly GCA_964006375.1). Lineage (NCBI taxonomy): Eukaryota > Metazoa > Arthropoda > Insecta > Coleoptera > Cleridae > Tillus > Tillus elongatus. Next base: position 159,773,535 of record OZ023262.1, read on the forward strand.
ACGCAAACATGACTGGACGTTCAACTCCATCTATTATATGAGACATTACTGCTCCTACACCATATGGTGAGGCATCGACAGCAATTACTATTGGTTTTGTGACATCATAGTGAACTAATAATTTACTTTGTAAAATCGAATTCTTACACTTCTCAAAAACCTTTTGATGGTGATCTGACCACTCAAATGTACTATCTTTACGTTCCAAATCATACAACAGTTTGAGTTCGCTTGAAGCCATTGGCAGGAACTTATTGTAATAATTAATCAACCCCAGAAATGACCTTAATTGTGTTAAGTTTGTAGGGGTTTTTTTTGACAAAATTTCATCCAATTTTGACTTCATTGGCATTATCCCCTGGCCATCTAAAATGTGGGCCAGGCATTCAACAGTTTCTTTGAAGAACTGACATTTATCTAGATTTACCTTAACATTGAATGATTGTAGTTTTTCTAACACCTTTCTAACATTTGCCTCACACTTTTCAAGTGTCTCCCCTGAGATTATAATGTCGTCTATATAGCATGCACATGATGGGACATCCTTTAAAATACTGTCCATCACAGACTGAAAAATTGCCGGAGCCGAGGTAACCCCAAATGGTAACCTTGTAAATCTAAACAATCCTAGATGGGTATTGATAGTAAGCAATTCTCTACTCTCAGGACTGACTTCTAACTGTAAATAGGCATTTGACAAGTCTAAGATTGTGAAGTATTTTCCTTTTGATACTGTGTTAAATATATCTTCACACAGTGGTAATGGATAATGCTCAGTTTTCAAATTGGGATTGAGACTCACCTTAAAATCTACACATATTCTTATTTTCTTACTTGATTTCTTAGGTACCACCACAATTGGGCTTGCCCATTCTGAATATCTGACCTTCTCGATAATTCCAGACTTTAACATTTCATTCAGCTCTTCTTCTACAGCTTCTTTTATGGAATAGGGAATTCGGTATGGAGCATGGAAGATAGGAACAACATTTTCCTTAAGAACTAGCTTGGCTTTCATATCCTTTATACAGGTGGACCTATTAACATCAAAAACTGAATTAAAATTGTTTTTGTACTGTTGTAAGTACATTTCAGACATTTCAAAGACATTATTGACAAAGTTTTTCCAATTAGGATATAAGACATCTAACCATGTTCTGCCTAATAAACTATACAGAAAATCGTTATTTACAACTATTATTGGTAAATTATAAACATTTTCATTCACCCGGACTTCAACTGATACCTGCCCCAGTACATTTAATTCTTGACCAGACACACTTCTCAATTTCAGACTCAGTGATGATAATTTCAATGATGGATACAGTTTTTTGACTGTTTTAGAAGACATGATTGTGACTGAAGCACCAGTATCAATTTCCATCAGTACTGGTTTGTTGTTGATAATAAATTCTTTTAGTAATAATGTACTATTTACTACTTTCACATTGTGACAATAAAGGTTACTTATCTGATTTAATTCATCTTCACACTGGTTGGAATGGGTTTCGTCTTCAACTGCCTTGACTCTCTCCCTCCTTCTGCATACGACTGATGTATGTCCCTTCTTATTGCAGACAAAACAAGTCCATTCTTTTGCAGGGCATGTCGACTCAACATGACGTCTTCCACAATGACGGCATTTACCTTGACTCCAACTTCCTTGACTTTGATCCTTGACTTTCCAATGGTATGATTTTTGACAATGGTTTGATTCACTCGTTCTTGAAGGTTTTACAACATGACTCACAACTTTCTCAATATTAGTGGGTTTCAATATTTTCGATTGATTTTCTGCAGACTCCATTGCAACTGCTATACTATAGGCCTTTGTAAAGGTAAGCTCCTTTTCACATAATAGTTTTTTCTGAATGTGTTCACTATTTATCCCACAGACTAGTTTGTCCCTTAAAGCTTCGTCTAAAAATGTACCAAAATTGCACGACTTTGAAAGCTTCCTTACATGTATTGCAAAGTGTGATATGGATTGGTCTGCATTTTGAACAGATTTGTAAAATTCGAATCTCTCTGCGATTTCCGATTTAGGTGGAGAATAATGATTTGTTAAGGTCGCCTTTATTTCATTGTAAGCCATTCTTGTAGGATCTTCTGGCGAAACTAGATTTTTCAATGTACTGTATACGTCTGGACCTGCCAAGGTTATAAATAATGCTGTCTTCTTGTCATCCTCTGTGGTGTTTATTATGAAGTACTGCTCCATTCTTTCAATATATGACACAAAGTCCGATTTACTATTCTCACAAAATTGTTCGATGGTTCCTATTAATGCCATTTTCTTTTTAACTTTTCACATTCAATACAAGACTGTTGACATATTATGTGTGACTGACTTTTGACCATGCTCTACGGAGTGGGATCCGCGAACATTCCACGACTGCTGCTAAATGACAACTATTTCATCTAAGCATAGATAAAACACCACTTCTTCTATGGACTTGAATGGCACGTTTCAGGACTGAGGAAACCGACTTATCACAGTTTTACTACACACTGGTAACTCATAATCTTTCGTTTCCCGTCGTCGCCAATTATGCTGTGTTCGTACTAGACTGGTACTGGGGTTATTAACACACTACTAACAATATAACAATAGTTTATTCGGAGCTCATTAAACTACATTCGACAGTTACACTACTTCGAGGCCCAGTTCTGCCAACTCACCTCAATGCAGTCAACTTACTCCAATGCAGCAAACTACTCAAAAACATAACAACTTGGAATTGTTTGGGGTGTATGTGCTCCAAAGTCAAAACAGAAAAGAAATAAAGTCTTTTAATACTAAAAACAAAATCGTAAGAGTTACAACGAATTTTGAAAATATATATCAGGAATTCACTAAGGAAATTTATACAAAAGGTTTGAAGTTTGCAGAAGTCGAGAGTGGATGGATGCTAGAGCGATTATTGTGGTTGGAGATAAATATTAATAAATGTAGTTTATAGTAGGAAAGCAGGAAATAAAAAACATATAATTTACAACGTTTGTTTTATTTAGGTAACAAGTGTACAAGCAAGGAAATAATGCTACACAATTATCAATACTACTAATACATTTTCTGTTATTAAATCTAACTGCGTGTCCCATACATAGTGGATTATCTGCTACAAGCTTTGGACAGCCTTCATAGTTCTCCGAATTAATAACATCCACGTTGTAGTCATATTCCAATAGTATATCGGTAATAAACCTTTTCTTGATGTCACCTTTCACGTAAACTCTATCCACCTGCTGCGCGATAATATGTTTTTCGATAATCTCGGGTAATTCTTCTAAAGCAACGCTACCACAATCATAATCAATACAGTGGTGTGTTCCTTGCAGAAACTTGATTTGTTTAACTATATTTGCATTCAACAAACTTTGTGGTTTCGGTGGCTTAAACATATAATGTGCAGTTTGATAACCAATATAGATGACTAATTCTTTGGATGTATACTCTGGCAAACAGAAACCTTGTGTATCTATGACGACTGTGTATGGAGGATGACGAAACAGCAGAGCACGTGCTGTGTTCCTGTCCGGCAGCGGATAGGACTAGACACCTGCTCTTTGGCAAGGTAAAGCTTGCTCCAGAGGATCTGGATCAACTTTCGCCCGCAAAGGTTATCGACCTCTGTAGGAGGCTGGATTTGTTGGGCGAAATATAGACATTAGGCGTGAGCCACAATAGACCTTATGGTCGCGGTGGAGGGACCGATATGGACCACTCACAAACTAACCTAACCTAACCTAACCATCTATGACGACAAGCTTCATCTTTAAACTGTTGCACATATCAATAAACATTCACATTATATAGCGTACGATGTTGGAGAGTGGAGCGTACTCGATGATGCAATCATGTATAATTACACAATAGCATTTTGTATGATCGGGAAAATTGTTAATACTTTCAATCTTCAATTTAATATCCACCATAGACGGCTTTATAGATTCGCTATACTTGGAGAAATCAAATACAAACATAGGATATCTTGCAAAAGCCTTGTAATCCAAGGTAGGTTGAGGTTCTCTGCCAAGATATGAACGTTAAAATTCAATCATGTTTTTATTTGCTTCAAGGTAATTTGCTTGGTTAAAGTTTAGATTCATACCCTCGGTAAGATTTGTTTAGAACTTAAGTGGAGTCTCATATCTCGAATACCAACGTGATCAAGAGTCGTTGATGTCTTTTCCAACGTTATTGTATCGATCTGTTTGGAATATCACAATGACAAATCTAGGTCGTTCAGTATTTGAGGATGTCTTAATGGACCACAAGTCTTGGTTTAATTATTGAGATTTGGTACTTCATACATTTCCCATTTTCTATACAGTATAAGTATCTTCTTATCTTGGGCAATCGACTTTAACAATTGTTGTTGTATAACTTCACTAGGGTGGATATGTTTCACGTGCAGAACCATATACTCTATGTTAAACTTTAAAGCTTTATCTGCATCTACAGCACCAGTCAAAATGAAACAATTTCTATCGTTCTGAGCTCTAGTTATACGTATCAGCAATTTACTGAAAAGTGCTCTTTTATAGTCTTTAAAAATATTACACAAGTAGCTAAGAGGTATGCAGTAGCAAAAACGACCATCTTTCAACATTGTATTATATGTAGTAGGCTGCCATCCTGCTGGAATTAGAGCTCGTGCCTCATCGCTATTTGCTTCCAAAAGTGTTTGAATTGTTGTAACTATACCAGGATTTCTCACATGCTCAATAACCTGATTACATATTTCAACTGCGATAGACGAAAATAAATGGGCTGCTGCATTAGCTGTTACTTCTACAGCTCCAATCGTGCCAGTCGTCTCTGTATTACCATTTATTAGTAGAACAGCCGAAGACCAATCGTAAAACACATCTTGTTGGTTGATTGCAAACTCGCAGGTATCATTATGATCAAGCGATCTAGTTTGAGGACAGTATGTGTGTATTTCTTCCCCCTTGATTGACTTGTCGTGCACAGGGTCTGCGAATACGTGTAGTTTGCTTAACATCGTAACCCAATGATTTTAGAAACTATATGTTCCCTAACTACAGGCAGCGGAGATGCTGAAGCTGGATCGATTTGATAGCTAGTGTTTATAACCAACATAATATATTGGTGTCTTTTTCAATTCCAATATCACAATGATCTCCTCACCTTGAAAGTTTACAGGTACTGAATTCTGATCGATGATGTCTACGTTTATATGTGAAATCATGGTTTTATATCAATCGCATAACCAGGATCTACCATAGGAGCAAACTCATATACTGTATGTGTAGGTTTACCGTTGTGATAAGAACCATCCACTATGTTGCATTCTAAGCGAAGCGTCTATACTCGTACAATTTCCACAGGTAAATCGGAAACGTGGAGTTTACCTCTAGCAAGACGTTGCTTAGAAAAAACCAATATTGTAGCTATTGAAGCATCAGCAGAAGTCTCTATCATGCTGACATGTTATCTCACATTTTAAAGTGTTGTTGTTGGCTTTTAGTGAAAACAGTTATACCACATCAATCTTGTAATCTACTGCAGGATCCAAACGTTTATCTTTAATACGACGACTCAACAGCTCATTCTGAATATATTTCTCGATGTGGTTGATTTCATATGAACCATCAGGAATAATAATTTCTAGCCGAGTCTTTCTACCACTCACAGCAGAAAAGTAATGAAACTTATTACACCCAGGCTTTATGTTTGGTATGGTGTTATATGTGTGGAAGCTTGCAAGCGCGAGCGAATAATCAAACTGCGGCTTTAACACTAACGGTGGAAATATTTCCATTGATAGAGAGGACGTAGAGCCCTTCAAGGCGAACGTGTGTGACATGACTGAAACACAGAGGCTACTGTTTAAGTCTTTTATTTAAAAATTTTAAACATAAGTGACCACAATTATAAGTATTATATTTATGATACACATCATGATTATACATTAGAGTACAGTCTTTAAGGTAACGTTGCAACTCGACATGTGGCTTCAAGTTTCCATACGAGTCAAAGTACATAGCTGTATTACCAAGCTTCCTCACTGCAACCCAATGACTACCAGGCTCCTTGTTTTATTGTAAATTCATGATGAACGATTCATTGTTACGTGGTCCATTTGATGGCAGAGCATCTCGCATGTATTCACCTCTAAAGTACGGAATTTTCATTTTACCAGCAAATTTCACAAGATCTACATTCGTTAGAGGCCTTGCTGGTAAACACCCTACACGTTTTTTGGTTTATGTAAAGCCGATTTTGATTAAATTTGGTGAATAAATTCCTTTTGCAAATAGCTTGGATAAGTTCGTTAGCCAGGAAAATCGGCCCAGGTTTTCCCGGAAAATTTTGTATTTTCTCCGGAATCAACAAAGTAAGGGCAACCAAATTTGGTATGCAGGTTTATATCCTTATATGTGTGTTACCTACCAAAATTTAGCTATATAGGTCAAAAGACAAAAAAGTTATAGGCATTTAAAGAAAAATAAATTGGTGTTTTCCTCAAAACGCCAAGTTGCGATGTAAAACGTCAAAATCGGCAACATTTAGGCAAATAACTTGAATCTAATACGGGCTATGGAAATCAAATGTCTCAAGAAGGATGTTTTACACATCCTGAAGTCTTAGTTTCAACCGCCACTGTCCTTCATTTTACTAAAATGTTTCCAGAAAATTCATTTCAAATAGACCCTTTCTCTTATGCTTGGCAGTAGCCTTATCTATAGAGTTTATCGTTTAATGGTATATAATTTGTGTCGAATTTTCGTAAAAAATCAATAAAGCTCAATACATCCGTTATTATGCAAGATATGAAAAAGAATTTGTATATATTAATTATAGGGGGGCTTGAGCTACATCTTAAAAAAATATTTCTACAATCACAGGGTGGCCCATTAGTCGTTGGTGATACAAATTTTCTTTTTTTTTTTTTAATCAAACACGCCTTATGTTATTGCATTTTTCATCGAAATATAATGCATGTTTGTAAGAAAAGAAATTCTGGATGCAGCATGTGCGTTATAGTAGCGAATTTTGATCAAATGCTTCATATTTGAATAACCCAATTTGCTATTAACCTATAAGGTTGACCAATAAACGAATTTTTCCGGGAACACTTTAAGTTTACTTTTCGAAACTTTTGTACATTTTCACACAATAAAGTTACTTTTATGAAACCTGGCACATTGTTTTTACTATATAGATTATACTGGTAACCAAAATTGATGCCAGCTTTCTCAAAAAGAAAACACATATTTGCAATAAAAACATTTTAATGAAAATTCACTACCATAACGCACTTGCTGCCTCCCGAACTTTTTTATAGGATGTACCAGTTGTATAAAGTTAGTTTAGTCAACGATGCGTATTGTAAAACACGCAGCAGCTACTCTGCCAGTCACAAATATAGATGATGGTGTTACCACACCAACCAAACAGCAAAGGCATGGACTCCTATTACCAAACACACTTAGATGCTTGATATGTGGTCCAAGTGGGTGTGGTAAAACAAACGTCATGTTAAGCTTATTGTTTAAACCAAACGGTTTAAAGTTTGAAAACGTATACGTATATTCAAAGTCTTTATATCAACCTAAATACAGCATGTTGAAGGAGGTGTTGGATGCTACAGAAGGTGTTGGCTATTATCCAGATAGTGAAAACGAAAGGATATTAGAACCAACAGATGCAAAGAGCAATTCAATTTTTATATTTGATGTTGTGGCCTGTGATAAGCAAGGTAAAATAAAATCATATTTTTGTATGTGTAGACAAGGATATTGGCAGTTTCTACTCGACAGACATATAGCAAAGTTCCAAAACAATTGGTGCGTGATAATGCAAACGTTATAGTTTTATTTAAACAAGATGAAACTAATTATAAACATGTGTACGACGATCATGTAACTACCGATATGACTTTTAAAAAGTTCAAAATGCTTTGCGGTGAATGTTGGCAAAACAAACATGATGTAGTAGTTGTTGTTAAAGACTCTGATTTATCGCAGGGGAGATATCGCAAAGGATTCGATCACCTTATATATCTCACCTAACTGACAAACATCAGTATTGAATTGGTTAGCATAGACTAAACATGTCGAAAAAATCTAAAGTTCCTCGTAAAATAGTAACACCACGAAACATTCAACGTAAAATAGCTGACCTATCAAAGGTAATTAGAAAGAAATATTTAGCTTTAAAGCTTAATAAAGCTGAGACCGATGAAACTTAACAACGTTTATACAAACCCATCTTAAAACCCTTGAGTGAGATAAATAAAACTACTTCAACTTTGGCAGCTAGTCAACCAGCAACGAAACCAATTAAATCATCGTTAACCCCATCACCGCCACCAGTAACCCCATAAAAAACAAGAAGTTCAACTCCTTAGTGATAATGAAGTGTTTGAGGCAAAACCAGAACCACCTGAACCTAAATTATGGGTAACTAAAGTTTATGAGGAAACAGATGCTGCTGCAAATACAGACGAAGCAGTCTATGAGCAATTTTTAAGTCAGTTTCCTCCTGTTCTTAGATATTACGCAGATAAATATTTTACAAGTTGGAAGGAGATTGATACGACTTATGGTATTTCGTATGATCAAACAACTAACACTTGGATGCTCGGTAATAAGCAAGTTCACTTTATTGTTAAGCCCAGTCAACTTATTATGATTGGTAGAGAAGTTCTTGAACTTGTAATTGGTAAGAGAAGATATATTGCATCTAACCATCTACTAGATTCATTGTTTTTTTTAAATCTTCTACGCGAGCTACAGAGAATATGCAAGCTATGCGAGATTATGCAGACATTATGGCAGCCACTAGTCTTCATCATAAAGAGGGTGACCCTAAAGAAGCAGTTTTGAGAAACAGTTCTAAGAAATAACAACAGGTAATAAAACCAATTTTAGAGAATCTGATTGATTTCAGACCGCGATCGTCTTCAGTAACTACGGGACATGGTAGGTCATACACGCTGAATACTAATTAACAGAAAGAATATGTGTACTGGGATGATATAAACGAACTGGTTGATAGACTTCGACTTTTAGTGACTTCTCAAGCAGCTGGCAATAATGCACATAACAATAAAATTCAATCGATTATTAAATAACTGAAGGAAGTAGGTGTTATATAAAGTCATAGAAATTTGTGTTTTCAAGCAGTTTCAAAATGGCTATCGATAAGTTCGGACGTTCTGCAAAGTCTCCCAGCTTCTGAAACAAAATTGTTCAAAGAGAGATATTTCCGAGAACTACAAGTGGTGATTTTAACTTGCAAAATCATAAATTGTGTAACGTTGGTGTAAATAAAAAATATGTCGGTGCATGGACATATGATTATAAAAAGAACAAAGACGAGATAACACAGAGTCTAATCACCATAACCCTTGATGTTGTACATAAAACAGAACTGGAAGATTAAAAAAAAAAGAATTTGAAAATAAATTGAAAAATTTAACCAAGAAAATAGCAGCTCAAGTTTTGAAAGACATTGATGTGTCAAAGAATGACAGGCTGAAGAAGAAGTTGGGTTACATAGACAACAAACTAAAATATTTGCATGACAAGTGTTAAACCCATCATCACCATGAAACGTCTTGAAACATCTGATACTAAGAAGCAAATTATTGATGAACTATATAAACCAGCAAGAATCAATTTTAAACGTAGGCGTACAATAATCAAAGGTTTAAATGATTTGTGGCAGATTGATTTAGCTGAATTTACAGACTACTACAAAGAAAACTCTGGCTACAAGTACATTTTAGTGGTTATCAATTGTTTTTCAAAGTATTTATGGACTCGTCCACTTAAATATAAAAATGCTGAAGAGGTGACTAAAGCTATGGGGTGACATTTTAGCTAATAGTACAGCACCCTCTAACATACAAACTGATCTTGGCCGCAAATTCGATAACTCTAAATTGTAATATATATATATATATATATATATATATATATATATATATATATATATATATATATATATATATATATATATGTTTTATGAACAAACAAACTAACAGTTATAATATTAAGTTTGAGAAAAAAGTATGAGTGATTAACATATTGATATTGAAATTAAAAACAACCCACCTAAAGGGTAAAATGTGCAGCTTAAGAAAATACATCAGCAATAAATCTACTTTAAATTGAAATATAATAATAATAATAATAATAATAATAATAATAATAATAATAATAATAATAATAATAATAATAATAATAATAATAATAATAATAATAATAATAATAATAATAATAATAATAATAATAATAATAATAATAATATGATCATATACAAGTATACCTAACCTAAATAAATGAAATGAGCTTTCCTGAGAACGAATTGGATTTCCCCTGTATTGAGCTGCTGTAAGAATTGATGTCAGGTATTGTTTACGCATCAAAGAAACATTTCAACAACTAATGGCAAAAGAGCAGTCCGCGTTACTCTTTCGCGATGTCTTTGTCGCCCCAAGCAAGAGTTCTATATTCGTCGGGTATAAGGTAACCTTTATCATCAAACTGTGATAACGCTACCTTATTCACCATCTGAGTATACACCTCATGCAAACTGGTACGAAAAACATTATTACGTTTAAAAACTCTACCATCCTGTACCAACACACGTCCATCCTCATCCATCTTTGTACCATCCATGCTCTCCACAACATTCCTGTAATCATCTGCGCTCAAATCTCTCTTGGTCACACACGCTTGCACACCTTTTGCTTTTTTAGTTAAAACATCCTACCCATCAACCATATCCGACTTAGCTCCCGTCCCAACCATTTCATATAACATTTTGCCCTTATATTCGTCTTTCATCCTACCAAGCACGCTCTCGTTCACCGGTATTCCGTGAGGGTTGCCTGCAGTATAGTTTGATGTTGTTTCATGTCGTCGTAAAAGTTGTCTGTCTATACTAAAAATATTAACGAGTCGGTGTCAGTGTACAGTAAAATCACCATATTTAGTCTTCAAGTATCCATACATAAAGTCATATATGATGGTTTTTGATACATCTAATATCGAAAAACCAACAAATATAGGTCTGTCGTAAGTCACGTGAGTCGTGTTCATCTGAATGGCGGCAAAATCTTCCGTGAAAATATAAACATTTTTGAAATTCGGTTTGTTAATGTACGCTGCAGCTCCCGGTTTTCATTTTACGTTGTTCCAGTGCGTCACAAGTTTCACGTCTATCATCTTGTCCAAATTCTCCATGGTCTTACCGAATACCGCGTTGATCATTAATTTAAAGAAATCTTTCTCAAATTCATTTTTAGCCTGATTCCTAATTTTAGTGTTCTTGTCGATGTAAATTTTCAACCATGGAGATTATCTAAATGTTATAACCCGATGTATCTTCTTCAATTTCAATCCGTTTGCAAACATTGCTTTAAATTTCTATAATGAATAATGTATTTTGTTTTATCTTTTAAATTTGGAATAAGTTTAGGTAATTCGTTGTGTAAATTGAGCAGGTGTTCCGGATACTCTAAATCAACCTCGAAAACATAGCCAAAATCATTATTATCCCCCAAATTTTCCATTTTAAAATTTTGAATTTCATGTTCGGTGAGCCAACGGAAGTTCCCGACGGGCATGGGCTCGCTTTGAGTTTGCCGTATAGGTTGGTAGCATCTGTATATAAAAGCGACGTTTTCGGCTTTGTAGCGTCATAATAATAAAAGGGGTATGTTCGTTGTTAGCTACTGCCCGTCTAACACTACACTGACTGACACCCCCTCGTATACCTTTTTTTTAAGAAGTGATGCATCTCAATGTACGTTAACGGTTCAAGTACCCCCCCCCCCGTAGCTTTAAGGGCAGCATTCCAAGCAAGAGATGAAGCTGTAACGGGCTGACAAGGATCGAGATTGTGCACCTTAAAGCAAACATCCCGGAAATTCTCAAACACATCGGCCAAATGTAATACGTCTGATTTTAAATAAATATCGGAATAATCCCTCAAAGTTTTACAATCAAACACCTGCCATACTTTACATGCACGCTCGTAGTCAGCATGCATAATGTGTTCCCCTCATAGACTATCATAGAACTCCTCTTCAGATGGAAGCTTAGTCTCTTGTAATTTTTCAAAAGAATCTACATGAGAATATGAAAATACACCCTTCTGCCGAATTAAATTAAATTTGTTTACATCCGCGAAATATTTCTTAATTTCCCTACACGACAATCTTCCAAATTTATTGCTCATTTCTCTAAACTTTTAGCCATAAACCTAAATGAGTCTACAAATCTAAGTTTAATGTATGTTTTTCTCGTTTTACCATCCAGCTCCTCCTGATCAATTAAAACATGTTTGCTGAACGTGATGTATCGCTCTTTATTTTGAGCGATACATCTAATTTAGAACCGTACTCTGCCAACTCTTTAATGAAGAGATGAGCATCGTATCCGGAGAGATTATGGAATAATACCGGAATATACTTTGGTACTTTATAATTTAGATTACAGATGGAGTGAGCTGGGCCACGATACATATTAAATTCGAGTAAATGATCGTGGTCTCGGACTTTGTCCTCGTCTAAGCCGAAAGGTCTTTCACAAATGTGACATATTTTGGAATTTTGAAATTCGCGCTTTTGTTCATCGGTTAAAGGTGTCATGGGCCAAACTTTACCTAAATGGTTTTGATGAATCCCTCTAACATCGTTTTCTAAGCATTCTACAAAAACGCGAGCGGCGTCTTGACCACGATAAGTGACAAATTTTGATAGCGAGTCATCGAAAGAGCATTTTATGTAGTACGCGAACGAATACGGTATGTGTTTGTGAGTCTTTTGTGTAAATGACTCGCAACAATTTTGAGATTGGTCAGTTTCCGAACGGTACAAAAGACTCTCAAAATCAGCATACACTACGAAAGGAACACGCCTTTTCTTTTCAAAATCGACAAATCTAAGTAAATTCTCCGGTGTGTATTTACCATATTTATCTTTGCGCAAATCAGTGGTGGGTAAATTAACATGATTACAATCATATTTCTGTTGTTCTAATAATTTTGGTTCACTAGTGAAAAAGACTAAACAACCATCACATAAAAATGACTTGTGTGCTTGTTTAGATATTTGATTTCCCACAAGAGGAGACATATCTTTTATTAAACAATAATGTGTGTTGTTTTCGTTCTATCTCGTTAACATTAATAGATTGATATGTTTCAGCCTGCCAGAATTTGTAAAATATAGGGGACCACATATATCATATTTAAATTTACCATTATCAACATGTTTCTCTAATCCATAAACGTTAACTGATATACCATTCTGTTCTTCAAATTTGGAAATTTGATTTAAAGATACAGGAAACTCAATACCTGAAAAATCCAACTCGTTCTCATAAGGCTTATAACGATGAATGCGATGAGGAGCGCTTTTATATTCTACAGGGTGGAGAGCTGCAAGGATCGATCACATAAAACACCGCTCGTCATTATTCTGTATGTTCAGCACGGCCTTCTTGTTGTAGATTGACTTTGGTTGCTCCATGTATGAGCTACCTGCTAGTGGAGAGTACCTTGCGATGTTAATCTCCAACCAAAGCTAGTTTTTCAACGTCCAACCTATAAAGAAATATGAATGAGTAACGGATTACTACTAAACAAATATAAACATTCACAGGTCTTCTCAGCATCCTGGAGATGGAAAAAATAAATACATCGTTCTGCTCCTATAAACGCCTTGGTTGCTGAAATAAATATGCTGTAAATATCTCTGTGATGTCTAAACATATTACAATCTCCCCAAAATAAATATATAATAGTAAATAACATACCGCTTTCATGATGTTCAAACTCTTGGGCTTTGGCTTTCATAACATCCTCCAGTCTCTCCACTACTCAGACTATCTCTTCAGATGTAGTGATCTGTGTTGCTCGGGTGTTGAAACTCTTGGTTTGTTCGAGTTGCTTCGCCGATTGTTGGTAAGAACCAAACAACTCGAGACTTATTTTCAAACACCTAAGCTGCTCCATCACCCCCCCCCCCCCCTCCCCACATACAGTACGCAAAACTTTTGGTTGTGTATATTGGAGGAAGTCGTCGGCATCAATCACTACACCTGTAGCCTGTATCCTGTAAGTGGTCAATCTTGTCTTGAAGGCGTGCTGGATAAACTAGATCCCATCGTCACCAGTAATGTAGATTTTATTTTTGTGCACTAAGCTTCGTAGGTGAGCTCCAAATGATGTCTGTAAAGCGAAAAACATAATAATTGTATGAAAATTCGCTATATTGTTATATTCATAAAGTTTTTTCTTTACACCTTTTGAAACCAGGTTAAATTTTTCTATGAAAATTCACCACACATTATAAGTTTATTAAATTGGATAATAGTGATGAAAAAATCGCGAACAATAATGTTAGATTCACTTAAAGTTTCAAATTGGGTTAAATATTTGTATTAAAATTCGCTGTATTGTTAGATTCATAAACAAGTATTATTACTTACTTTGTCTATATCCTGGCAACATGTGAAACACCTCGCTATCCTTTTAGTTGATGGACCCGCATCATTAGCATCAGCCTTCCTTTTAACTCCGCTGCAGGACGACTCATGAGCTGAGTATGGTCCCGTAGGCTGTATACATCCCGCTGTAAAAAAAAAACAATCTTTGAAATACTTTTAATATAAATGTATACGTTTTAATTTCCTACACGTTCTCTGCTTCGTGATATTATGAAAAGTCGCTATTCTATATATTTAAAACATTAAACATAGGTTTGTAAACTGCTACATAGTTGATATATATTTCAATAATAATGTAAATAATTAGTATAAATAAGGGTTAATACTCACCAGTTTTAGAGGGTAGAGACCTAGTTGGATGCATACGTCTCCAATGCTTGACAAAAGGCCCCTTCTTGCAAAAAAAGCTGCGGCAAGCCAAGCTTTGCAGCAGGGCTCTTACACTACCCCTACATTGATTCTTGTGTCTTTTCAGACTATCTCGGCGAGAGAAAGATTTACCACAATCGCACTTAAACATCTTGATGGGTGACTGCACTATCGACGTTAGAACCAAGTATAAAGCTGCTTAATTTCATACAAGTATTTATATCTATTATATCTATTAATATTTCCCCTCTCGCTGCACTTCTCTCCTCGCATATAGTCAGATATTGCCACACTGCAACACATGTCAATGAACTTCCTGTCCATACTTGATTATGCTGATTCAGCTTGATAGATATTAGGTAGTATTTTATTATAATAAAACGTATTTATTACATATTTGAATGTTTTACGTTTAATTAGATTAATATAAATGCAAAGTAAGCAAATAACATTTGGTGTTTCTTGATATTGGAAATAAAAACATACATAATTTATTATATATTTGCATCTAAAAATTTCTTAAAGTTACATATTAGTGTGTTAAAAAATTATATTTAAATAATTCTTGTCGGATCCTGCAAATAAACTCTTGGAAACCTAGATACGTTTTTGTTTCGTGTTCGTTAAAAATATTTAAAATAGCTTCAGAAATATTTCTTAAAGTCTCCAATTCTGCACGCTTATATCAAAATTATTTGGGTATCTCTGGTTTTCATATACAAAACTAAATCGCACATTTTTTCCAAGTAGCGTATACATTTGGTAATTGGACAAAATATATCCCAATGTTTCACCATTATTTTCTTGTAAGTTTTTGAGTTTGATATGTGGTTGTTTTAAATTGTTTATATTTGGGAGCATCACGTTTGATAATTCTTGAAACGTTGTTAAATTGAACATCAGCATTTTGTTTGAATTGGTTTTTCATAATAATACTACTGGGTTGAAACTATTGTGGAGATAGGCCTATAGTAACATAAGTAGCTCCACTTTCCGTCAAATAGAATATTTTTTCATCTAATAACCTCAAATCTTCTAATGTTGCTGTTTTATTAATAATTTTCTGCTCCAAAGTTAACAAAGACTGTGTAAATAGTTCATCTTGAGTAGAAGCTGGCAATAAAAATCGTCTATTATTTGTTGTAGAGTTTGCTCGTTTTTTACTTCTTTAACTTCTTGCTCACTGCTTTCTTTAAGCAAGATATTTTCGATAACTTTAATTTGTTTGCCACTGTGCTGAGACATAGGCATTATTCTTTTACACGACTCCATACTAATGTTTCAACTGTAATTGTGATTAAATGTGCGGGCCATTTATACGTTTCATGTAGCACAGTTTTTGAATTAGCACTTTAACATATGTACCTAAAATACATAAAGTTACATGTTATTTTACTTATATTTGCCTTTTTTATATGGTTTCTTATGGGATAAACGAACAAATTCGATAAAACAGAGGGCCTTTTTTATATTATGTAGAGTTTACCAACTATTTGAGATTGAAACAGGCCCTAGACCTGTGGTGGAGTATCGCGAGATAAATGGAGCCCAAACAATGGCCCGTTATACTACAATGTCGCCTTCCCACGGTAAGAGCCGCTGAGTCAGCCGTCGTCTTAACGGAGCCAAGAACTTTGCAGGTTCAAAGTGCAAGTAGAACGGAATATCACTGTGAGAATCTACATCAGCAGATTCCTTGTTTATCCAGAGACATAGTGCCACGCTTGGAGGGAAGACTATAAAGAGGCTGCTCACAGAGGTAGAACCGTTCATTCTTGTTCCGAGTTAGTCATTAGCACACCGAGTGCATAGACATTAGATCACATGTAGGTTGATCGTCTTATTTTAGTATATTTTATTATTCATTTTTCTTGTAACTAAGTAATTAGGTATTGATTGTTCAAAGTATTAAATAAATTGTTTTAAAAATTCAAACGTCTTAACCGTGAAGTTAAGTGGCGCAGTCGTTAGTATTGGTTAGAAAACCGAAAGCATATCGATTTTTAAGCGTATCGACGCCTAATAACCAATTCGAGCCAAGCAGAGCCAAGTTAAAGCAGAAATAGTGGCCAAGCAGAGCCAAATGGAAGCAGCAACCATCGTATTGTGGTAAGTTTACTGCTAACCCATTTTTACATTTCCAACTTTTATATGTGTTGTATTGAAACGTTATATGTCTGATTCAGAGGAAGAATCACAAATTTTATGTAACATAGAGTATAGATTTAGATCAATCAGCATTAGCGACAATAACATAACAATAAATCATTCAAATATTAATAAGAGTAGTAATAGTAGCAACATGACAGACCAATTCAAAGAATTTTTCTTAAAAGCTATTCCCGAGTTCGACGGGCAACCAGCCAACGTAGGCAACTTTTTACAGGCATGTGACTTGGTCATGAATCAGTTCTACGTGCCAAACGAGAATCTGTATATGAATCACTTCTTGCTAAATTATGTCTAAACTAAACAAACGGGAACAGCCCGGCTTATAGTAAATACAAAGATAATCAACACGTGGGCAGACCTGAGAGAGGCCATTGTTCAGAATTTCAGTGACCAACGAGATGATCACAGTTTATCAGCTGAGATGTTAACCTTGAAACAGCGTAATGCTGAAGACGCACTGTCGTTCGCGAACAGATGCCGTCATATAGAGCAATTGCTCATCTCGAGTTTAATAGCTAACGAGCAAAATGAAGGCGTGAGATTAATTAAGAAAGACATATACCAGAATCAAACATTAAAAGCGTTCTTAGGAGGGTTACGCAATCCGCTAGGGCTTGTCCTGCGTAGTCAAGCACCTGCAAGCATAGAACAAGCTTTGAAATTCGTATTCGCAGAGGAAAATTTCGATTATAGAGATAAAACAATAAATAAGAATTTCAGTAATAATAATAAATTAGAAGGACAGAACCGTACTTTCTTTCAGAGACAAAATAACCCACTTTTTCAGAATGTACAATTTCAGAGACCTTTCCAAACAAACTTTACACCATTTCAACAACATAGTAATCAAAACAATCACACAAATTCCCAGCCTAGACAAAATCAACAATTTGTACCAAGGCAAAATTTTTCGAGTCAATTTAGGCGACCCAACTTCAATAATCAACCGGGTCGACCCAATGTAAATCATAATGCTAACAGAAATTATCACGAACCAATGGAAGTAGATAGTTCTAACACGAGACTGTCGATACCAAGGAGAGCAGCCCATGTAAATAATATAGAATTTAATGAGAACGAAGTAAATGAAACAAATTACGATTTAAATTATGTAAACGAAGGATTAAATTACGAAAATTCGCCAGCCGAGGAATACGATATCCAACAGCAAAATTTTCCCACTGCAGGTCCCTCAACGAGAGAACCATGATAATATGAATACATTATGTAAGTTACCGTAAATAGAATTAAACGAAATATCAGGTAAATTTTTGTTAGACTCAGGATCTTCAAAAAATCTTTTGAATCCTGCTGTAGCATATTATAAGTTGCCTAAAAACATATTTACGCATGATTTTACCATACGCACCGCGCATGGCATTTCTAAGCACTGTAAGCGTGCACGTATTAAATTTAAATCGATTTCAGAGGAGATACAAGAGTTCTGCCTATTTAACTTTAACAATTTTTTTCCGGGATTAATTGGGATGGAATTTCTGAAACGAAACGAAGCTAAAATAGATTTTAAGGATCACAAACTGTATATAGGCAAGAATATTATACCAATAAAATTCACAGATCTTAGCGAGAGTCAATCTGGACAGACAGAAACCAAAGCAGATGGTTTAGTATTACCCGAGACTCATTTAAATTTAAACAATATAATAACCCAGCAGTATTTCGTACGTAATGAAGAACTTGAGACAAGTAATCACGTACTAAATAATAACCAAGCTTATAATGTAAGAGATAGGCCATTCAGCAGATTAAATAAACAATATGCATCTGAAACCAGATACAGCCAAAGGCGAAATCCATTTGCACCAGTAGTTATACAAAATGACAATTCTAGCGCAACTCATATTAATAATTTAAACAGTTACAATACGGGGCGTAATCAAAAACGAATTAATAATGAGAATGTCTTAATCGAACAAATAGATACAGGAGACTTAAATGACGAGGAAAAACAATTATTATTTAGTTTATTATCAGAATATCAGGACATCTTTTTAAATAAAAACGAACCATTGACGCACACAAATGCGATAAAACATAGAATAAGGACAACAGACGACATACCTGTCCATTCTAAATTATATAGATACCCGTACGTACATAAACCGGAAGTAGACAGACAAATAAATGACATGTTAAGACAAAAAATCATTAGGAAAAGCCACAGCCCATATAGCTCACCTATTTGGGTTATATCAAAGAAAATGGACAAGTCAAATAAACAAAAATGGAGAATTGTGGTGGACTATAGGAAACTAAATGAAAAAACAATACCGGACAGACACCCAATTCCCAAAATTGATGAAATACTGGACAAAATTGGGCTCGCAATATTTCTCGACGATCGATTTGATCTCTGGGTATCACCAAATTGAAATGGACCCCAGGGACATAGAAAAAACAGCGTTTACCACCGATACAGGCCATTGGGAGTACACCAGGATGCCGTTCGGGTTATCTGGGGCTCCAGCGACCTTTTCTAGGCTCATTCAGAAAGTATTAGAAGGCCTAATTGGACAAACATGCCTTGTATATATGGATGACGTCATAGTTTTCTCCACATCTTTACAGGAACACCTTGAGAAACTAAAACTAGTATTCGAGCGCTTCAGGCAAAGCAACTTAAAGATCCAGCTAGACAAAAGCGATTTCCTAAGGAAGGAAGCCGAGTTTTTAGGACACGTGGTCAGCCCAGACGGGATTCGTCCGAATCCAAAGAAACTGGACGCAATAAGGAAATTCCCGATACCTAAAACCCCAAAGGAAATAAAATCATTCCTAGGATTAGTTGCATACTATCGTAAATTCATAGAAAACTTCGCACACATTACGAAACCACTAACAAAATGTTTAAGGAAAAACTCGAAGATAAACGTGAACGACGAAAAATACATTGCTGCCTTTAACTCATGTAAAGACATATTAATGAATTCACCTGTACTTATACCACCGGATTTTTCTAAAGACTTTATATTAACAACCTACGCTTCAAACGTAGCGATAGCCGGAATATTAAGCCAGGGCGAACCCAATGAGGATCACCCGATAGCTTACGCCAGCCGGACATTAAACGACACCGAATCCAGGTACAGCACAATCGAGCAAGAATTGTTAGCCATCGTGTGGGCAACTAACTATTTTAGACCATACTTATACGGAAGGAAATTCACTATATACACGGACCATAAACCTTTAAAATGGTTATTTTCGTTGAAACAACCAAATTCAAAATTGCTCCGTTGGAGATTAAAATTGGAAGAATATGAATTTAAAATTGAATACAAAAAAGGAAAGCTAAACTGCGCAGCCGATGCACTGTCCAGAGTAGAAATAAACCCACTAGACATAGATAATCAGTCAATGGCGAATAATATCGACGAAGAGGAAGAAATCATAGAAATTGACGATGACGACACAGCAAATTCGAATGCGGACTCGTATTCAGCACCAGGCATACCAATACTCGAGGAAGAAATCGTTAACAGCAAAACCAATCAGATAGTTTTTAAAAATACGGATGTTAGGTATGCTGTTGTATGTATGAAAGCATATCAAAGCAACAGCATATCTACCACCCAAAGCAATTGGTGGATGGTAGTCTGACGACAGATTGGAGCTGCGGTCTTTCAACACGAAGGTGTGCGCCATGACTGATACACACAGGCTACTGTTTGAGTCATTTATTGCAAAAATTGTAAACACAAGTGACCACAATTAAATGTGTTATATGTTTGATACACATCATGATTATATAATATGGAATAATTTTTAAGGTAACGTTGCAGCTCCACATGAGGCTTCAAGTTTCCATACGAGTCAAAGTACTCGACGATGTCACCACGATTCCTCACAGCAACCCAATGAGTGCCTCGCTCCTTGTGTGTTTGCAAATTCATGTAGACGATTCATTTTTTCGTGGTCCATTGCGAGGTAGCTCCTCTCGCATGTTTACACCTCTAAAATATGGGATTTTCACTTTACCAGCAAACTTGACAAGATCTACATTTGTCAGAAGTCTTGCTGGTAAAAAGTGAACCAAACACACTTGTTTTTCCCGGGTTACTTGGCTTTGGTGATATATCTTCAAGATGTGTGACTTTAGCATTTGTTTCTCGCATACGCTGCACTTCATCATCTATCTCCATTAATTTCCTCAATCTCCTCAAGGTTGTCCCTGTATTTCTGATCAAATTCGCTTAGGAAAAAATCAAAAATAATTTGGTTGCATTTGTCATAGATGATTGGATATCCAACAAGCCAAATTTACTATCAAATCTTTGCACACATATGTACCAGATATCAAGTTGTTTTCAGCTTGTCTTCCACCAACGTTCACCACGTATGTAGCGGTTGTTGGTGTTAATTGAAATGTTGCATCCGCTTCTAAGGGTTCGGTATTCCAGAGATGACTAAGTGGGCTCCTTCGGTTGGAACATTTAGGGTATCGGTATTCCGTTGGTCCAAATGTGCCTTTAGCTGACTGTTGTAATAGGCAATTAACTCTTTAGTTTTCTTATTTTGCAACCAATGTCCGAATCTTTTCTCGCCACTCTTACACCATTTTGTGGCATTGAAATAACCAGTGTTCTTATCGATAATAACTTGTAAGTCTCCAAATAGACCATACCAGAAGTTGTCTTTAATTTGCTGGTAACACACACTGGAACCTTTAGCAGTACAAAATGCCAATGGTGAGTGTTATCTGTCAAATAATGGAGGAGCAGCTCTGTTTGAATCGATGACCTATGAGTTAAATAACAAGGAAGTGGAACGAGTGCGAGACCCATACACCACAACAACCATCAAAAGTCTGTTATCGTTCAGTAAGAATGAAGCCAAAACTCTGAGCAATGCCGGACTGAATGTGTCGTCGGAGCACATCACCTTAAACGATAACAAGTTTCACATGCTGATACCTATTTGGTTCCTTTTCAGTTTCTTCCATTATTTCAAAGGAGTTCTCTGTGGCAAACATACTTTCCGTTTTACAAGAGTTAGAAATGATTCCAACGGCTATTACAGCACAGGTACGGCACGCGCAAAAATTACCGTAACCAATATGTTTTTAAAGGTAAAACATGTCTTTCCCAATGATAAAATGAAATTGGAACTGATGGATAAAATAGCAAAATACACATCTATATTTCTTGCATACCGCACATGGGACATATATGAGCTACCATCACTCAGAGATATGAACAGAGATGTGTGGGCTGTTAAAACTGCAAACAACTTGGAAAGACCTCGATATGTGATTATAGCATTTCAAACAGATCGTAAAGATAACGTAAGGAAGAAGCCAGACTTTTTCGATAACATTTGTATGCTGGATCTCCGAGTGTTTCTAAATTCAGAATGCTACCTTTATTAATCTATGAATATGGGTTTCGAGAAATCCAAATATGCTGAAGCCTATCAGATGTATACAGACTTTCAAAAAAGCTTCTGTTATAAAAACATTTCGGAGCCTATCTTGAATTATGACGAGTTTAAAGACCGAGCTCTATTTGTGATCGACTGTCAACATCAGAACGAGTCAATCAAGTCTTCAACGGTGGACATTAAGGTGGAATTTATGAGCCGAGCGAATTTCCCTAACACACGAGCTTACTGTTTAGTTATTCACGACAGTGTATTGGAATATAAACCTCTAACAGGCATCGTTAGAGCCATTATGTAATAATAGTATGTTATTTATGTATCAATATGTACAGCCTAATTAATCCTAATAAATTTTTATTGTATGTAAATCAATTGTTTTTATTTTTCTTTTGTTGCATTTCAATTAACCCTCGTATATATTTATATATCAACAGTCTGTTTGCATTCATTTCAAACAACACATTCAAACACCCTCATATTTGATGTTGTTTTGTTACTTGTGTTTTTGATCACTCCTTATATATATATATATATATATATATATATATATATATATATATATATATATATATATATATATATATATATATACGCCCACAATATATTTAGGATTCACTGAAAAGAACGCCTACGTAAAAACTGATAACATTTATCTTATCATTTAGGAAACAGATTAATTTGCATCTGCAAATACGTTTTGTTTTAGATTTAGTATTATATATTATATCAAACGTTTGTTTTAGATTTGATAGTATACGAAGTGTGTTTAAATCTATTTACTGTATACATATTTACCAATATTTTTAAATCAAAGTTCCTCTTATGTTAAATATTCGCTGTAATAAGAACGCCCACGTAACTTGATAACACGTTTAATTATCATCTGTCAACAACTGGTTTTGTTTTATATATACAAAGCATCAAACAAACTTTATCTCAAGTGCCTGGTGGAACATTGGGTTTAGTCATAAATGCATTTATATTAAATTATACAGTCAATTCGAGCTCAGGGGTTCAAATCTAATTTCAGGCGAACGCTTTTCTTTAAACTCAAAAACGATTTCAAATTGTCTATCTCTCATTTCTGTATGTATCGCTTACCTGAATTTATATGTGTCCCAAAAGCTTGACTCGTTGAAGAAGGGAATATTCCCTCACTTTACCAACTTCCAATAGAATATTCCCCTGTTCGGCGAGCCAAGCTTTGGACAAGAGACACAAATTTTCAATAAAACTCAAATTCCGCCAAACCTAAATATCCTAGCAACCCCAATACAACAAACAACACACTTAACCTTACCAAAAGATTAACCACATGGGTGAGCTTATATGACAGCTGTGTGTGTGTGTTTACAAACATAACCTTAGAAACGTTGGTAATAACTCGTAACAAACAAACATTCGGCTAGCGGGTAGCCGACATAACCTAAACACAGATGAAGACTTAACCTCAATAAACAATACACTTAACATCAACAGTCAGATAGCGGGAATCAGCATGCTTATATGTCATACAACACGTGTGTGCCAACATAACCTCAACAAACAATCAGATAGCTGGGAATCGATAAACACATGGAGACCAAAACTGATTGTGGCCATCTTGGAACATTTGACGTCATCTCTGACAAGTGACAACCCCATGACAGATGACAACAAACACATGGAGACCAAACATGATTGCTGCCATCTTGGAACATTTGACGTCATCGGACAGGTGACAGCTGTCAGGTGACAGCTAACAGGTCAAGTGACACCTGACAGGCCAATGACAGCTGACAACTGACATTGACAGCTGGCATTGACAGCTGGCATTGACATCTGACAACTGACAGGTCAGATGACAACTGTCAACCTCACACGCATGTGCGTGACGTCATCACGCATGCGCAGAAAAAAGTGGAGGGGTGAGCCCAGGTGTCCGACTATCTACTAACGATAAACCTGGACAAGTGTGAATTTTGTGTGTCACTTCTTCTTTTCTCGGCTATGTCATCGACTAAGAAGGTCTCAGAACAGATCCTAAGAAGGTTGCCAGCATTCTGGAAACCCCATCACCAAGTAATACTACTGAGGTACGTCGGGTCATAGGTCTACTACAGTGGTATCGCAGATTTATTATGGATTTCTCCACTATTAGCGCTCCGATAACTGCGTTATTACATGGTCGTAAGAAAGGTTTTTTTTTGTTCCCTCAGGGCTCGTCCGCGGCCTTGCCGCCCCGATAGCACCGCAACCCTTGGTTGATTGTGCATACCCTTAGTCTTACTCCACCCATTCCAAGATCACTGTGCCTTGAACTAGTCTGCACAGCGATTGGTAGGGTGAAGTTTTATATTGCTCTGTCTCCGCTCTAGAGTGACCGTAGATCAGTTGTCTTTTCCGGTCCAGAGCTATACACTCACACAAGATGTGCTGGGCTGATTCCTCCCCCTCGCCGCAGAGTCTGCATGCGAGGTCCCCTTCGAACCGCCCCATTTTATGCAGGTGTTTCTTGACGGCCATGTGTCCCGTCAAGAGACCTGTTGTGTTTCTGAGCTGTCCTCTGCTAAGGTTTAGCAGCTCCACAGCTCTCTTTGAACTGGGTCCGTCAATTATTGACTTCCCATGTCTGAGCCCTGGACAGTCCGCACAGTACACCTTGTGTTGGATTTCTGACCCAGGACTTAATGGCTCCCCTGGCAGTGCTCTTTGACACGCCCAGAGCCGGTTCTGGTCCCATAAATGGTTCTGCTGACCCTCTCTTCGCGAGACTGTCAGCTTCTTCATTGCCCTTAACCCCCGAGTGACCCGGCACCCAGATGAGGGTCACCTCATTCTGCCCAGCCAGGTCGCTCGTCTCGTCTCGGCACTCACTCACCAGCCAGGAATTTACCCGTGGGCTACTTAGTGCCTTAAGGGCTGCCTGGCTGTCTGTGGCTATGAGATTCCGCTTGTTGGTGTAGCCCCTCCTCTTGTTCTCCCGCACACAGTGCAGGATGGCGTACATCTCGGCCTGAAACACCGTTGCATGGGCTCCGAGGGAAATACTATGACTTACCCTCGGTCCTTCCGAGTAAACACCTGCCCCCGTCCCACGCTCCCCGCCAGATCCGTCCGTGAACCAGACGAGCGCGTCCCGTGGCATGCCCGGCGTCTCCTCCCGCCATTCCTCGCGATCAGGGATTTCCACTGTAAAGTTGTTTTCCCTGCACATTCGCGGGCTCGCGAAGTCTGACCTCATTTCAAGCATGGGCTCCTTCACGATCTCCTGAATTTTGCAGTGGCCCCTGAAGCCTGGGTTGATCTTCAGTCTACCATTGCAGGCTAGTCTGTATAGTCCTAGCCTGGCCTCTCCCATAATAACTAAGTGTAGGGGGGGTAGATCCAGCAACACCTCCATGGCGGCTGTTGGGGTTGAGGACATGGCCCCTGTGATGCCTAGGCAAGCCACCAGACCAGTGCCGCATATGTTAACGATGGTCTGACCACCCTTGTGTACAGCCAGTGGGCCATACTAGGTCTTAGTCCCCACGTTTTTCCATATAGCCGCCTAGTGACGGCTAAGGTCATGACTGCCTTACGCAGTATTTTTCCAATGTGACCATTCCAGGTTAGCTTAGAGTCCAATACGACCCCAAGATATTTTACCTCCCTGGCGATTGGAACGCTCCTACCGTATAGAGTGAGAGTTCTGTGGCTTTCACACTTCCTCCTCCTCGTAAACGGCACGACGGTTGCTTTCTCGGGGCTCACCCCGAGCCCTTGATCAACCGTCCACCCTTCCACCACTTTCAGTGCAGTCTGCATACGCTCCCACACTGCCTGTGTGACCTTTCCTCGGACTATGATGACAATGTCGTCCGCATAGCCCTGTACCTCATACCCCCCTCCCGAGAGCCTCCCCAGCAGGCCGTCCACGACTAGACACCAGAGCAAGGGAGACAGAACGCTCCCCTGCGGACACCCCGCCGCGACCCCCGCCAGCAGAGTCCCTCCCGCGAGTGAACACCGCCCTGTCCCTGAGCATTGAACCGATCTACCTGCAGCAGGTCTCCTCTATTCCACGCTCCCGGGCAGCTGCCAGAACCGATCCGAACCAGGTGTTGCTAAAGGCCCCCTCTATGTCTAGGAAGGCCCCCAGCGCCACCTCCTTGTTCTCCAGCGTATTCTCCAGTTTCAGCACCAGTTGGTGCAGTGCTGTTTCTGTTGAGAATCCTGCTCTGTATGCATATTGTCCGCAGTGTAGAGGATATGCTTCCAGTACACCGCCCCTAATGTGCCGGTCGAGCAGTTTTTCCACTGTTTTCAGCAAGAAGGACATGAGACTTATTGTCCTCAGGGACTTTGCCTGGTCTGTTGGACGCCCAGGTTTAGGAATAAATACAACCCTGGCCAGTTTCCATGCCCTCGGAATGTACCCCAGAGCCAGGCTGGCCCTCATAAAGAGGGTAAGCACCGGCACCAGTATATCTATCCCCTGTTGGAGCATGATGGGCATTATTCCATCAAATCCCGGCGATTTGTATGGTTTAAAGCTGTTAATGGCCCATCTGATTTTGCTCCAGGTAACCACCTCTTTAGCGACTGTCCAGTCTACTCTAGATGCCCGCCTATAAGGCGCCTCTATTTCTGAGTGTTCCCAGTCCGGAGGTGATTGGTTTATTATGTTACAGCCGGGGAAGTGCGTCTGGAGTAAAATTTCCATAGTTTCCTCCCCCGAGCTTGTAAAGCCTCCCGTGGGTGTTCTAAGGGAGCCTATGTTAGTCTGAGGGCCCTTAGACAGGATCTTGTGTAGTCGAGCACTCTCGGACGTGTTTTCCACTTCTTCGCAGTGCCTCCTCCACGACTCCTTCTTGGCGTCCCTCAGTCTTTTGCTATAGGTCGATAGGGCCTGTCTATATTCATCCCATGCTCCCGACCTTTTGGCCGCGTTAAACAGGTTACGAACCTGCGTCCTCCTTTGCCTGAGGTCCTCGTTCCACCACGGGACGTTCCTGGTGAACACCCTCATTTTCAGGGGGCAGTTGGCGTTATAGGCCGAGGTAATTGCGTCTCGCAATTGGACTGCTGCAATCTCGAGGTCTATTGAATTTTTTATGGTGCTCTTAACCCCCCGCAGTTCCACAGCCAGGTCTGTCCTGTAGGCTTCCCAGTCCGCCTTGCGGGGGTCCCGGTACCATACCGTTTCTCTTTCGACTTTGGCGATTTCAAACCGGATGTATCTGTGGTCTGAGCTACTTACTTCCCCAGACACAGCCCAGCTTTTAACAAAGTCACCCAGAAACTGGGTGGAAACTGTTAGATCTAAGACTTCCTCACGCCGTGTTGTGACAAAGGTCGGTTTATTACCTCTATTCAATATGTCTAAATTAAATTTCATAAAGAATTGTAAAAGTGCCTCACCCCTAGAGTTTGTGTCCGAGCTACCCCACAACTCATGGTGCGCATTCGCATCCATGCCAATGATGGTCTGCCATCCACCTGCTCTGCTACCCACCATCAGCTGCTCCAATTAGTTGGGTGAAGGAGGGTCCGTGCTGTCCCCTGTCAGATAGGCTGACGCGACAGTAATGTCCCTCAGCCCATCCGCTCCTCCACATCGGATTTTGATCGTTGCCAGGTCCCTGGAACAGAAATTCATTAGAGGGAGAAACTCTATCCCTTCCCTGACAAAAATGCAGGCCCTCGGGTTCTCGCTGGATCTGCTGTAGATGAGCTTTCCAGTAGCTCCGCCGAGTCCCTTGATCTCTCCTTTATAGGAGTACGGTTCCTGGATGAGGGCCACATCCGTGTTCCTCAGAGCCATTAGTAGTCCGGCCGTGGCTGCCCTACTGTGTTGGAGGTTGACCTGAAGGAACCTAAGTCCCATTAACCCTTAGTTGCTTCCCGAGTGGGCGGAAGCTAACCCTTCCCATGCCCCAGAATGCCTTGAAGGAGGTTCCTTCAAGGGCTCTGTAAGATGTCGGGTCGATCGAGAA
Source organism: Tillus elongatus (assembly GCA_964006375.1). Classification (NCBI taxonomy): domain Eukaryota; kingdom Metazoa; phylum Arthropoda; class Insecta; order Coleoptera; family Cleridae; genus Tillus; species Tillus elongatus. The sequence continues at coordinate 159,801,935 of OZ023262.1, forward strand.
GGCGAGCGTCTGTCCTTTCTCCTCTGCCTTCCTGCTTAGAACCGACCAGTGTTGCGTCCCCATTTCAGGGTTCTGGATCTTAAGTCTGCTGATCACCGTCTCCTGCGGGACGGTGTCAGGGATCCGTACGAGGACCTTGCGTCTCTTTGGGAGTTCCTTGGGCTCGACGGCTGTCAAGTCCGCCCCCTCCCAAATCTGACCGAGGCCCCCGATCGTTTTCCGCAGCCAGTCCCGCGACTGCGGGCCGGCACAGGTTGTCCAGAGGATGCCCCCCGTCAGGCGCGTCCGGTGGAACTGAGGCGGGCTATCCCCTTCCTGAAGAGAGTCCACTGCAGCTACCACCGCAGCCTGGATCAGGTCCGCCTTCCCCTGGTCTAGCGTGACCTCAGGATGGCGTCTGTCAATCACCGCCATCCCGAGGCCCTCCGCAGCCTCCCTGTAAGAGCCAGTCTGCGCCGGTGTTCCGGCCTTGGTTCCTTTGGGAGGTCTGTCTGTAGTAGGCGTGCTAGAGTCAGAGCGCGGCGTCTTCCGACTCGCACTCTCCTCTTGCGCCTTTACAGACACCCTGGCCCTTTTGGAACGTCTGTTTGTAGTGGGCGTGCTAGAGTTCGAGCGCGTCCTCTTCTGACCCGCACTCCCCTCTTGCGCCTTTACAGGTTTCTCGACCGTCCAGGTCCCGGCCGCCATTTTTTGCGCCCTCCGGAGCTTCTTTCTTTGTGCCCCGGAAAGACGCTTGGACTGCCGGGGCAGTCCCTCTACTCTAACAGTAGAGTCCTCACTGGTGGAGGGGCCCCCGGAGTCCGCGGAGCTCGCCGCCCTCCGGTGGGACCCAGCCTCCAGCTTGGGTGTCGGGGACAGGTCTCTGGCCGAAGCTACCCCCTGATCCCCCGTATCTACGCCGCTCGTGGGACCTCCAGAGTCCGCTGCCGCCCCCTGGCTCGTCTCCGTTTCCGGGATAGACTCAAGGCACAAGTCTGTAGCCGGAGCTACTCCTCGAGCCTCATTGGTTTTGGTTTTGTATGTGTTTATTATCTTCATGTTGTTCCCACGAGAATGGGGGAAATACTGTCCACACCATCAGAACCCCCTGTGTGGTGCAAGGCGGGTTACTCTGGAGGGTTGCCTGGTACTCCAGAGGTTCCGTTCACGACACCATCGCCCTGGTGCCATCCATCCATAGGCACGTGTCACGTGACACCGTAGATTGGGGGAGTTTAGTTAGACCTCCTTGTCTAGATCCGTCATGTTTAGTTATTAGCAGGGTCACCTCGTGCAGGATGCGGATTTTTACCGCGCATGACGGTCTTGAGGAAAGCTTCATCGGGAGTTTATGTTGTTATTTCCACTTCCTCAGCTTGCCCCCTGAAGTCCTTTGGACCGCGACTCCTTAACCCCCGTAAGAAAGGTTAGTCTATTAAATAGACAGATGAAGCAGAGGCGGCATTTAAACTGCTTAAGGAACGTTTGGTTTCCGCTCCAGTCTTGGCAAGTCCTAATTTAGAAAGGCCTTTCTCTATACAGACAGATGCGTCCGATGTAGGCATTGGCGCTGTACTTTTTCAAGAGACTGATGGTTTCGAACATCCTATCGCTTATGCCAGTCGTACTTTAACTAAATAGGAAAGGAAGTGCATTGTGACAGAGAGGGAATGCCTTGCTGTTTTATTTGGTGGCGAACACTTTTGTGGTTATGTTGAGGGTACTGATAATCTTACTGTCTTTACTGATCATGCTTCTCTGATATGTCTTCATCACCTTAAGGAACGTACGGGTAAATTGGCTCGCTGGTGTTTACGTTTGAGTCAATTTTCTTTTGCCATTAAACATCGTAAGGGTGCTCAGAATGTCGTTGCTGACTTTTTATCTAGGCATGTTTCACTGCTACCGACTTGAAGCCGGATGATTGGTATCTTGACATGATAAAAAGTCTCCGAAGACAATGAGAAATACCCTGATTTTGCGGTGAATAATGGCGTTCTCTATAAACATGTTCTCTCATTACACCAGATCGAATCGAATCTATCTGATTGGAAAATTGTGGTGCTTACCTTAAATCGTGAGCAAATTCTAAATCAGTGTCATGATCAACCTACCTCAGGTCATTTTGGTTTCGCAAAGACTCTGGCAACGGTGTCTGAATATTATTACTGGCCTAAGATGAGAAAATCAGTCTATCTACATGCAAAACATTGTGCCACGTGTGGGGCAAATAAACCTTCGAATCAGAAACCCCTTGGTGTCATGGGAAGCTACAAGAATGTGAATTTTCCGTTCCAATTAATATCTGTTGGCATTATGGGCCCTTTTTCACGTTCCAAAAGGGGTAATCAATATCTTCTTGTTTGCACCGACTGGTTCACGAAGTTCGTTTTGGCACAGCCGGTAGCAAAAGCTACATCACCCCAGTCTTTAGATTTTTGGACCAAAACCTCCTTATCTTTGGTGTGCCGCAGATTCTCTTATGTGACAATGGTTCCCAATTCACGTCGAAACAATTCACCAACTTCCTCTCGTCCTATAAGGTTCAGTCAACCTGATATAATGCATTTTACCATCCTCAAATAAATCATACCGAACGAGTGAACAAGGTTCTGGTTACGGCTATGGCTTTCTTTATTGGTGATTCCCATAAAACATGGGATGAAAATATCTGTCAGATCGCTCAGGCGATACGCTTGGCAAAGCATGGCGTAACTGGGCATTCTCCGTGTTTTTTATGTTTGGTATAAATGTGCCTGTGGATGGAAATTTTTATGGACCTGTCTCGGAGAATTCTGCTAGTCTACCGATTATTGAGGAGAAATCACGATGGCAAGAGCACCTACATAAACTCCAGGATTTGTTTATAGAAGTGCGACAGCGCTTGAGGAACGCGTACGAAGCCAGCAAGGCTCGATACAATTTACGTTGACGACCCCTTGTTTTCGATGTGGCGACACTGCCTGGAAAAGAAATTTTGTGTTGTCCGATGCCTCTAAAGACTTCAAGACTAAGTTGGCGCCGAAATTTGTATTATGTCGAGTCACGAAAAAGGTCTCAAACCTCGTCTATGAACTTTCCGACATCAGCGGCAAACCAGTAGGTCGATGGCACCTGAAGGACCTAAAATCCTATCCATAATTCCTTCCTGCGGAAGCCTCTGAAGCATGATAAGCACCCTGACCTGTTTCCTCTCCTATCTTTCCTATCTACTCAATTCTCACATTTTATTTACCTACCACTCCTATCCTGGTTTTCTGTGGGTCTCCCAGCTGTTGCGGGATCGACTCGGCCAAAGAACTAGGGCTGTTTAGTTATGGGCAAATGGGATGCATACCATGCGGTCATAACGAATAGCTGTTTCTGTCGGTCCGGGAAGAAAACAAGACTCTGCTATTCACGCAGAAAACACTTCCCTGTTTCGACCTATTCTCTCCTTTCATCTTCAGAGCTTCGAAATTTCCTCATTTTCCCATCTTAATTCCTTCCCTTATGTCCCGAAACTCCTTTTTTTTAATCAGCTGCCATCTACTAACTGTAACCCAATTTTGACACCCGATTTAGACCTTTAGTTTTATTTTGTTCTTGTCGACAGTTTCAGCCAGCTGTGTTTTGATATAGTTTGGCAGACCACTATCGTTTTCAATAAAAATTCGTCGATTGGCGGAAGCCAGCTATTCTAAACAGCCTTTTGTTTTTATGTTTTGACAATCCCAGATTTGACCTATCTTACTGTCTGGCCATTTACTTGAGTAACTACTATACTTTTAACATCTTTACTGCTTTGAATTCTTAGGTAAATGCAGGCATAGACCGTGCTGCCAGCGATGTGCACATGGGTTGTACTACCCAGATTTGACTCTTGATTTGGCTAACCTCATTTTGACTAGCTCGATCTTTACTCTTGATTTTGACTACTCGGATTGTATATTTATTTATGTTTCTGCTGAGATATGTCAATAGGAGATAAATCTGGTACATATCCAGCGAAACAATAAATCTGTAGCAACTGTTCATAGGTTGGTGTGTCTCTGAAATATTATTTTATGTGCGAGAGATTGTTACCGTGGTTAGCGTTGACAATTATCGAACCATTACCGCTGTTTAAGCAGGTTATGCTTATCAGACATATCGTATCGTTACTCTTGATGGCGAGCTATCTCTGACAAGTTGTCGATTATCTTACCGTTGGTAATGTGTTACTTTATCAAACCTATCGTATCGTCATGTTTGTTGGCGAGCTATCGCTAATGAATGATTGATTACATTACCGTTGATGAAATGGTTTACATTTTATCAGATCTGTCATTGCGCTTGTTGTCTTTATTGTGACAACTTACAATCAAGGACTTTCTTGTGTCGCTTAAGTGGCGAACCTATTAAGATACTGTTGAAATAGTTGAAATGTGTGAACGCTGCGTCTGAAGATAGAGTATGGTGGGTCCTACCCTGGCGAATTTTCTAAAGAAAATTTTATTTCCATTTCCCTTTGTTCTGTCGCTCATGTACTTTCTCTTGATGTAGGGTGCACATGTTCTCAACAAAACTGTTTACAGTTGTCTAAATATTTACTTACCGATTGTGACTTTCTTTTCTCTCTACACTATAACTATCGAACTGTTTCTTTTTTTCTCGATTTGAACACTCAATGTTTGTATACACGGAGTGGGGTCTTTTGGTAGTTTGGACCGTAAGTAACGCCTTGCGTCCGACCGACTTAATGCGTCCAATCCACACGCTCTCGTCGGGTACCACGTGGATTTAGGTGAATGCTGAATGAATATTGTGTGGGAGTTCGTCAATAAGGTCGAGAGCGACGACGACGACTCAATAATTTGACTTGATACTAAAGACTTTCGTGAAGCTGGACGCAATCCTGTGTGAAGGAGTTATTCCTTCACTCAGTTTTAAAAACAAGACACTCTTTTCCTACTCTCTTATCTTCCTTCAACAATTTTTTTATCTCAAAATTTATATCGTACCTTTTGTTTTCGGCGTAACTTTGGCTTTTTAATATAATTGGACGACCTAAGATGTGCCATCGATATTTTGTACTTTATTTCGTTTGCTTCCGCCTTGTAAATTCACTCTTTGAATTTCTAGGGACTGCGCATTTCAGTAAGGAATACTGAACCATTCCCCTTATTCCTACCTAATGTATCTCGATGCTTACCTGCGATGATATCACACACTACCTTGCATCAGTTTTAACTACCTGTTAATGATTACCTAGATATCTACAATTTTGGTGAATAATATCTGCGTTTATTTGGCGAATAGATCTGCATTGCTTGGCCACGAGCTATTTTCCTGGGTCATCCCTTTAACAACTTGGAAAATTGAACTTCAAGGCTTAAAAAAAATAAGTCCTTGTATTTTTTTGGGCGTGTTAAGATGGTGTGTAACGGTTGTGTTTTATTCACCACCGTGACTCCTTTACTGACATGAGAAAAACCTCTGAGGAAGCTTAAATAATAGCAGGTGACTTTATCTCTGAAAGGCAATACAAGTTTTGGTTTTGAAATTATTGATTGAAAATTCGCTAATGATTTTTACCATCGTAGTGCCCGTATTTCATTCCTTTTATATACATTGAAATTAAAATATCAAGGGGCATAATATTCGCGTTGAAGAAAAAGATCGTTGCTATTTCACAAAAGATCGTGAAATTTAACCAAAAAGACCAACTGGTGGATTCTCATGTAAATAGAAGGTATTCATTTAAATTCGACTTCTAGTCGGATATGAAAATTTCCAATTTAGAAAACTGTAAAAACTGTAGGTTGTAATTTGTCAGGAAGAAAGAGCATTCTATCCATAACAAGTTGCAGGTGGATTCATCCCACCCTCGCTAATATTAATAATATTATAATTTATTCACAATCCCTTAACACAGTGAAGGATATACTTCAACACATCTAGAGAAACAACAGATTTTCTAATACATAACTGTATAACGATAATGAGTATATAAAATACAGCCCTGCGTCATGCAGGCAAGATGTAATAGAAGACGGTTGAAGACCACGAACCCCTGGCTGAGATCTCCGCGTTCAGAGAAAAATAGATCCTACGCTCTCTGCCTCCCTCACACACATGGAGCTATATGAGTAACTAATAAGGGACGAAGGAACATGTTAAAACGAACGTTAGAGAAAACGCGCCAAACTAGCTGAGATCGAGACGCGTCAATGCTGTATCGGGGGAGTTCTCCGCCGACTGCCTTCGAAGCAACATTATCAACTAAAGCGTGGAGCTTTTTATCGGGCAAAAAGAATTAAAACACTAACTTGCACGGATAATATCGACTAGTATAATTGTCTGTAAGTGTTACAGGTATTTTCATTTCGGTGTAAGCGAGAATTGATATCCCGTTCGCGAAAAAAGTGAATCCTTTTGTGTTTTATGCAGTGAAAGTCGTTCAACGTGGCTTCGGGTGAATAAGTTCAGTTTCCTATGGCAGATTTTCAACCTCAGTCTCCGAAGCGAATTCGTTTTCTAGTCTGATATTTCCGTATACACTCAGGTATATCCTTGGTCGCAGAAATCTCAAGTGAAGTACCTCCTACTGTTCCGTCTCAAGTGTATCAAGCTTCAGCCCCAGGTCGGCCTGACCTCTTTACAGTACATGGTCGTACAATTTATCTGGTTATCACCCACGAAGATGTTTATATCACTTCCTGATTTCTCTCCTGAGAGAAACTAAGCGCTTATGGTGAGCACCGAATGCTGATCTCATCCTATGCGGTCTCCGCAATCAATCAACAGGTGAATTGGGACCTTAGAGATCTTAGGTGTAGGTCAAGAAATTCAACTGCCCGTTATGTAAGTCATTTTCAGTTTTCTGTGCGTGACCCTTGAAACTAAACAGATACAACCCTACGTCAGTTAAATATTTCATTACCTTGCAGCATAAACTTAAATTCAGTCAAGATTAAAACCATAATCAGTGAGATTGTCGAGAACTATACATGTGTTTTGTATTTTATCTTAATGTGTTGTCAATTATGTTAATCAGAAATATTATTGTGTTATTTAAATAAGTCAATATTTTGCTCATGAAATTTTCTAACCCCCAAATGTTTTAGAATACAAAGGTTAGCCTGTAAACTTTCATTTAACAATAGTAAACAGTCACTTACAATTTGCAATACGTGAGTTTCCCTCACAAATTCTTTTAAAGTAAATAAACAAACCAATTAAAAGTTTACCCAACATATCAAAATTGAGAGCATTGGTAAATTTGATAGAAAAGTAATTACTTTCACATTTAATGTTTACTTTCTTTCTTGTAACATATAATATTCATTTTCTTTCTTGTTATGTGCAATGTTTATTTGATTTACCAGGAGTCTTAATTAAAGCAACTCCCACGAATAATTAATGTCAATAAATTTAAGTATTTATATTTTTAATACCTGTTTAATTGAATACCAATTCCTCACTAAACCTTTTCAACTCTGGTGGCATTTTAGCTGGAAATTCTTCATATCTATTACCTAGATATCTTCAAATTAACTATGTAATGAAGTAACAGTGTTCTGACTCGAAGATCTCATTAATTTAGGACTTTGGGCAGAACAGGACTAAAGCCGAGTAAGTATTTGATTACCTTTCATCTTCAAATCATACAAAGTGTTCTATATCTTATACAATTATAAATCTGAGAGATAAAGTGCAATTATGTTAGGTTTGGTGGGTAAGCGTGACCTCACTATCGTCCGGATTTAGATCCACTTGAAGTCAGTCGTGAGATATCAATCGCGGACAACCATCGAATAAATCCTCTCGGTCTTTTATCGGCTTTTTATCTTAAACTGTTACCCACCGGAGCGGTACATATATAATATGAAGGGACGTTAATGGATAAAAATCAACTAATCTGTAACTCGATATCTGCAATAGTTTTAGAATTGTGATAGTTTTTGTAAAAAATTATTTTTGTTTTTTCGAACAGTCTTCAAACCTCTCTAAATTGAAAAATTCTTGAGTTACATAAGAACTGATTTTACTCCGACATTTAACTAAGTTTAAAGTATGGGCGGACACAATTTGAGCTTAATCTCAGACCAAAAAAATTTTGGCTCAAAAAAGAACACGACTTATAGTATGGAAAAATTGCGAAAAAATGAAAGTCCGCCATATTCGATAAAACTCATATATAATATAATGTAACGTTAATGGATAAAAATCAAATAATTTGTAACTCGATATCTGCAATAGTTTTAGAATTGTGATAGTTTTTGTAAAAACTTATTTTTGTTTTTTTCGAACAGTCTTCAAACCTCTCTAAATTGAAAAATTCTTGAGTTACATAAGAACGGATTTTACTCCGACATTTAACTAAGTTTAAAGTATGGGCGGACACAATTTGAGCTTAATCTCAGACCAAAAAAATTTTGGCTCAAAAAAGAACACGACTTATAATATGGAAAAATTGCGAAAAAATGAAAGTCCGCCAAATTCGATAAAAATCACATATAATATGAAGGGACGTTAATGGATGAGTAGGTACTATGGAACTTGAGGCAGGCAGGGAGTGGGGGCGGAGCCCCACCCCCTCGTGGACGGAGCTACGCCCCCAAGTGGTAACGCTTCGCCCCCACTCCCTGTCTGCCTCAAGTGCCCTGCAGTTTTAGATAGGCGGTTCTAACTCCTCCACCCGCCACTCCGCCACCCACCAATCTGACCCGACCCGCCCGCCACCCGCTTCCGAGCTGACGCGAATAGTTCCGCCACTAATTACCGACCTGACCCGACGGGATCCACCACCCACCTCCGAGCTAACCCGGGTGGCGGAGAGGGTCTTCGATGACATAATCGAAGAGGGCGAAAATTCGAAAACTAACCGCCACATTAAAAAAACTAGACCACCTTTCTAACACAGGGGGTAGAGAGATCTAACCTGAGATGACGAAATCCAATATGGCGGACAAAATGACGACCGTTGACGCGAAAATTCAAAAATGTTAAATATCAAAAGGTATCTGACCAGACCCGTTGAAATAAGAAGATCTGCCATTTTGATTTCACATGTCATGACATATATAAAGATGGCGGCTGACGCATGCGCAAACCAGTTTTCGTTTTTAAGATAACCCCTACGTGTTTGTGGTTATATCACTCGTTTCAGTAAGCATAATTCAAATATAGCATATGCGCATGCGCAAAACAACTTTTTTATTTATCGGTTGAGAGGTATGATGTTTGGTGTCCTTTTATTTGTCTTGATGAGTAGAATTCAAGACTGTAAGTTTCCGGTTTAAAGGTGTTTGATGTAGCCTCGTCTTGACGAACACTATTCAAATATGGTGAGATGCGCAAATATGGAAACCTAACTGTTAGGAGACAGATAGCTGGACGCTGCATGACGATTGTTAAAGTTGACAACAGTTTAAGGTTAGAAATAAAGCAATCGATTTAAATACAATTAATTTATTAGGATTAATAAGACTTACATATTAAATTATTACATAATGGCTCTTACGATACCAGTTAGACGTTTATATTCAAATACACAGTCATGGATAACTAAACAGTAAGCTCTAGTTCTATTAGGAAAATTGTCTTTACTCATAAACTCCACTTTGAAGTCCACTGTTGAAGACTTGATTGATTCATTCTGGTGCTGATTCTGTGGGTCGATTACAAATAGAGCGATCTTTAAACTCATCATAATTTAAAAGAGGCTCTGACATGGTTTTATAATAAAAACTTTTTTGAAAATCTGTATACATCTGGAAGGCTTTAACATATTTCGACTTCTCGAAATCCATATTCAGAGATTCATAAAGGTAGCATTCTGAATTTTTGAACACTCGTAGATCTACCATACCGATGTTATTGAAGAAGTCACCTTTCTTGGTTACGTTGTCTTTCCGATCTGTTTGAAATGCTATAATCACATATCTAGGTCTTCCTAAGTTTGTTGCAGTATTAACAGACCACAGGTCCTTTTTAATATTTCTGAGCGCTGGTAGCTCATATATATATATATCCGTTGCGATATGCGAGAAATATAGATGTGTCTTTTGCTATTTTATCCATCAGTTCCAGCTTCATTTTATCGTTTGGAAATACATGTTTTGATTTTAAAAACATGTTGGTTACAGTAATTTTCGATCTTGCTGTACAAGTACTGTAATAGCCGTTGGCATCATTTCGAGCTCTTGTACATCGGAAAGTATGTTTACCACAGAGAACTCCTTTAAAGTGATGGAAGAAACTGAAGAGGAACCTAAGAGGTAGGAGCATGTGAAACTTGTTGTCGTTTAAGGTGATATGATCTGACGATACATTCAGCCCAGCATTGCTAAGAGAGTTCACTTCATTATTACTAAACGAAAGCAGACTTTTAATGGTTGTCGTGGTGTAGGGGTCCCGTACTCGTTCCACTTCCTTGTTATTAAATTCATAGTTCATTGATTCAAATAGAGCTGCTCCTTCGTTATTTGACATGTGACACTCTGTAACGATTACGTTTTTTATTTATCATCATTACTACTTTAAAGACCTATAGAAAACCCCAAGTCTTACTCATCTTAGGGCGGTTACAACTCGCCATCAGCATTTTGTCCTGCTAGAGGTTCCAGAGCACCTTCTATTATTAGAGCTGACTCTGCTAGACATACGAATGCATCTTGCTGATTGATGTTTATTTCGACTTCATCGCTGTTACCAAACGATTTAGTTGATGAATAGTAAGACCGAAGTTCTTCTCGATCAATGGAAGCGTCAAACTTGGGGTCTTTGAATATTTCTAGTTTTGATGACATGATAACCAAGACTTTTAAGTAATTCAATATTATCGGAAGTGTACGCTTCAAAGGAGCTGACGGTACTAAATTTGTTTTGGTGGGTTCACTTGCTTTTATATCTTTAAAGACTAGCATTCTAAGCAAACTTTTTAAGCTCCAAGCGAACAGACACCTCTTCACCTTGAAAGTTTACAGGAACTGAATCTTGGTCCACGATGTCGATGCTTATATTTGAAATATCTCGTTTGTTCACAGGTAGATAAATTATATTCTTATGTTCCATGTCGATTACATATCCAGGATCAACCATCGGTGCAAACTCATATAACGTATGTGAAGGTTTTCCGTTATAGTAGGAACAAGACACAATATTAGTTTCTATACGAATCTGTTTAACATCCACTATTTCAACAGGTAAATTAGATTCACAGAAGATACCTGGTTGATAAACGTGTTTCGAAAATCCCAGCATTCGCCCAATCGAATCATCAGCTTCAAAAATGATACTTGTGAAACACCTTATTTCACATCTAATGATATTAGGATTAGGTCTTAGAATCAATGCTATCTGCTTTTGCTCACGTGTTGCTCTAACAACAAGTTCATTATGAAGCAAATTTTCCAAATGTGTTATTTCATATGCACCAGTGGGTATCGTGATGGTTTTCCAAACAGCTCCTTCTTTTACATAAAATTTGTGTTTACCTTCAGATATATTAGGTATGTTGTTGTATGCGTGGAAGCCTATCAAAGCAACAGCATAACTACCATCCGGATCCAATTCAATTGGAGGATCGCAGTCTGTTGACAGAGGGGAACTGCGATCTTTTAACGCGAGGTTTGCGACATGACTAAAACACAGAGGCTACTGTTTGAGTCTTTTATTTAAAATTTTTACAAATAAGTGTCCACAATTATAAGTATTATATTTCTGATACACATCATGATTGTACATTAGAGTAGAGTCTTTAATGTAACACTGCAACAAGTTTCCATATGAGTCAAAGTACACGGCTGTCACCACGTTTATTGACTGCAACCTAATGACTACCAGGCTCCTTGTTTGTTTGAAAATTCATGATGAACGATTCATTTTTACGTGGTCCAGTTAATGGCAGTGTATCTCGCATGTATACACCTCTAAAATATGGAATTTTCATTTTACCAGCAAATTTCATAAGTTCTTCATTTGTTAAAGGTCTTGCTGGTAAATATCTTACTCGTTTTTTGGCTTTTGCAAATATAACCCATAACCGCTACGCTGCTTCTTCAGATATAATCCTTTCCCAAATCTCTTACACTTTGGTTTAAATTTCAAACCACTGTCTCTCTTACCCATAGCGATAGCCTCCATTGTTTTGTTGTGACGTTCTTCTTCCTCTAGTTTGTGTTTGGCTGCTTTAACATCGTTAGCTGCCTTAGCAATACCAGCAGCACCACCACCCAGAGCACCTAGTGCTGATAGACCACCAAATATCAGAGGTAGCAGTGTAAGGAAGTATCTGCTTTTAGGTATTGGAATAACTCGAGGTTTCTGCACATTCTTACGCCCACCATTTTTTCTAACGATTGCATGAGCAATATCAAACACAACATTCTCTGCTGGGATAAGGTTTCTGTCTTTTACAACTTCTCCAATCAAACTTATTATGTTTTTAAATGGAACTTTCTTCTTTGAATTTGAGTTGATTACCCCAAGACCCATACCAAGCATTCTTTTAACTTTCATGGTGTTTGTAACGCTCCATGCGGCTAAGTTTTCACCAAAACTTGCGTCATTCGACTTGACTCTCTCCCAAGCTCGGTTTTCCAACTCTTCGTTGGCTCGATGTCTATCACTTAACTCTTTTGATCAAGAGTAAGCGATGTCGTGGTCTCGACAAGCACGATCTAGAGGATTAATACCTTGATCACCTTTAGCCAGACGTTCTTTAAGTTTAGTATCCGCACCACAAAATTGATAACGAGGTATGTGTAACTCAACAGGTAATTGGTTAATGGCTGTGTTTACAAGACCTTCACCCTGTGACACCAACATTGATACTGACTATGTGACTCTCTTACATATCTATATTATATACATACCCGAAAAATATAGTTTAGTTCAAGTCAAGATGCGTACTATCAAACACGCTTCTGTCTTACCTATTACAAATATAGACCATGTTGTTGATACAGCAGAGCAGCAACTAAGGCATGGTCCTCTCTTCCCAGACACAGTTAGATGTATCATATGTGGTCCTAGTGGGTGTGGTAAAACAAATGTTATCTCAAGTTTCTTCTTTGAACCGGACGGTTTAAAGTTTGATAACGTGTATGTGTATTCAAAGTCTCTGTATCAACCTAAATACAAGATGTTACAAAAGATGCTGGATGCTACAAAAGGAATTGGTTATTATTCATATAGTGAAAACAATTAAATATTCGGTCCAGCAGAAGCCTTGGACAACTCGGTGTTTATATTCGAACAAGATAAAATGAGAGCATACTTTAGTATGGGAAGACATAATAATATTGATTCATTTTACCTCTGTCAAACATATACTCAAATACCCAAACATCTGATACGTGATAACGCTAGCGTTTTGATTCTTTTTAAATAAGATGAAACCAACTTAAAACCCATCTATGACGACCATGTGACCACTGATATGGACTTTAAACAATTTAAAAATATATGTTGTTAATGCTGGAAGGACAATGAGTATGGTGTGTTGGAGATTGTAAGGGAAAATTATGTAGAGAAAGGCAGATATAGAAAAGGATTCGATAGCTATATTTGAATCTAATTGGTTACAACCAACGACAAACAGCTGTCTAGCAGGACAGACAACTGTCTGAGAGGACAGACAGCTGTCTAGCAGGACAAACAGCTGTCTGACAGGACAGCCAGGTGCCTAACAGCTGTTAGACAGCTGTCTAGCAGGACAGACAGCTGTCTGACAGGACATACAGCTGTCTAACAGGTAGCTGTCTACCAGCTGTCGTGATAGATACCTAGCACTAGATAGGTATACATACAACCAATTCAAAGCTAGTACACCTTAAACCATCAAACAGTTTGTATCTCTGAGCACGACCAACTAACAAGTGCTTTACATCAGGCAACAGGTTGTTTGAAACAAATAACTTTAGCAAGATGGGGGTGATATGTAACCAATAGAGGATAATTAAGAAAAGGATTTTACAACTTGCTGAAAACATTCGAAAAAAGCATTTAATGCTTAAGGTTGGCAGAGCTGAAAATGTGAATTCCTGCAACGTTTATATAAACCAATTGTTGAGCAGTGGCTCAAGTGTTTTGAGATATTTCACTTAGTGAAGTGAAATATCTAAAAACACATCAACACTTAAACTGCAGCCTACCGCTGAACAACTCAAAGAAGAAGCTGTTGATGTTATACCAGAAAAGAAACTCCAAGTCGAGTTCTGTGAAGACCATGAAGTTTTTGAGGCCGAACCAGGGGTGGAGACAAGTTCCGATGAGGGTATCCCAACATTTGATGAGCTTGAGGCAGATCTACAAACTATCACAGCCACACCAGCATATCAAGAATTTTTGGAGCAATAACCTGAACGAGTTCGATATTATGTAGACAAGTATTTTACTGAAACACCGAGACTTGCTACCACTGATCAAACGTATTGTGCTCGCTACGCTAAAGATACTGGTAACTGGAGTCTTGGCAACAAACACTTGGACTTTACTGATGATGACATTCAACTGGGTCTAAGGAGATATCCGCAAACACAAGGTCTGCTAGAATTGATATTTATGAAAAGACCTAAGGCGTATACTTATGACGATCTTCAACACTATAGAGATATTCTGGAATCAAATAGTGTTCATAAAATTAACTACTATCCCAATGCAGAAACCAAAGGTTGTATCCCGGAAAAGTATCTGACTCTAATAAAACCAATTATAAATCCACGAGGGCGAAGATCCTCAACTCCTCGCGGTTTTTGTTACGACATAGATCTTAACATAAAACAAAAGACTGAACCTAAAGCTCAGAATGTAAGTGATAGAAAAAGCAGCACTAACAATTATATGATACAAAATAACAAACAAATAGAATATGTGTATTGGGATGACATAAATGGGTTGGTTGATAGACTTAGACTTTTAGTGGCTTCCCAAAGCTGCTGGTAATAATGCTCATAACAATGAAATTCAGTCAATCATTAAAGAACTGATGGAAGCTGGTGTTATCGCCTAGTATACCTACATATATCACAGACATACCTACCTATTGCTTAGTATAAAACGTCAATTGATATGTTCGGACGTTCCCAGTTCAATAAACGTTTTAAGTTTAAAATTATTGAAAGAGAGATTTTCCCAAGAACTACTAGTGGTGATTTTGATTTGCAAAATCATAGATTGTGTAACGTTGGTGATCCTATTGATCCTATAGATGGTGTAAATAAAAAAATTGTTGATATGGATAGACGACTATCAGAAGAACAAAGATGAGGTAACACAAAGAATAATTGCTATACTGCTTGAAGCTGTACACAAGCCAGAGCTGGAAGTCCAGACCATTTCATACAGTTGTCTATGTCGAAACAGATTCGCACTGCTTTTACATTTAGTGGTTTTTAGATATAAAATACATTCTGACATAGTGCTGTCAGGATGATGAAACTTGCTTTAGACTGGTCCATTGTATATCATGTGTATTTCTTTAAAACGATTAAATACTTGCTTCTTTGCAAAGTGTAATCACTCTAACATGCAAACTCGGAATGATGGTTCCTGATCCTTTAACATAATATTTATAAGCTTCACCATTTCATCGTCATACGGCAGCTCCTTCTTATTAACACATTTGAGATCATCAGCAACACAATAGAAGAAATCACTAAGTCGAATATCAAAGTTAAAACTAGTTAGAAACTTCACCTTTTCGTTGATGATTTCAACCAGATCTAGTAGCTGTTGAACTGCATCTTCGGTTAAATAAAAAGTAGTAGAATCATCTGAGATTGATATACCTTTACTGTTTAATATTTTAATAGGCTTGACGGTACATACTCCAATATTGTCAGGTTCAATCTTATTACCTTTGGTAAAGTATTCTTTAGCTGCTTTTGTCAGTGTTGAAATAAAATAATCCCATTCCCATGAGCCAGATGAAATTCTTATATTTGGATTTGATGGATACGAGCTTGTATTTACGATCTTTATTATTGTAATCAATCCACCAGCGTGTGATATACCAATTGCAACACTTAGAGATGGATTAAGAGTATACCTTATTTCCAACAGCATGCTACTTTCTTGCTTAATCTCACTAATATTCTGCCGCAGAGCTGCATCAATTTGACCCCAATAACAATCTTCACAAACATCGTTATTAGCACGTCTGAAGACCTCAGGCCCATCGTTAACATTGATAACATACATGGGAAACAGAACAAGTACACTACTATAACTACTAAGTATAACTACTGTGAGCAGATTCTAGACAAAGACTGGTGTTCTTGCATGTCACTCGATGTTTTTTAAAATTATATCCCCACTTTTGATTTGTTTCTTATAGAACACCGTTGAATGAGATCACACACGGGAAATGAAAACTATTAACAGGAAATGAGAGCTGCTCACGAGGTCATTTCAACCACAGTAGAGGAAATAATATTGCTAACAGGGTCACTTATCGGAAATGTTAAAGATAACGAGAGTTGAAAACGATGTGGTCGTTACCACTAAATGTATACCTTGTTGTCAACTCTAACAATCGGCATGCAGCATGCAGCTATCTGTCTCCTAACAGTTAGCTTTGCATATTTGCGCATGTCACGCTATTTGAATGGTGCTCGTCAAGACGTCAAACATCATACCTTTAAACCAAAAACTAAACATGTTGGGTTTGCGCATGCGTTAGTCACCATTTTCGAATTCTATTCATCAAGACGAATAAAATGACACCAAACATCATACCTCTAAACCGGTAAATAAAAAAGTTTGTTTGCGCATGCGCATATGCTATATTTGAATTCTTCTTACCGAGACGAGTGACGTGACACCAAACACGTAGCGTCTAACTTAAAAACTAAAAAAGTTGGTTTACGCATGCGTTAGCTGCCATCTTTTATACGTCATAACATATGAAATCAAAATAGTGGATCCTCTTATTTCGACAGGTTGGGTCGACCTTTTGACATTTAAAATTTTTTGAATTTTGGCGTCAACGGTCGCCATCTTCACCGCCATCTTGGATGACGTCATCTCAGGTTAGATCTCTCCACCCTCTGGGTTAGATAGGTGGTGTAGTTTTTGAATGTGGCGGTTAATTTTCGATTTTTCGCGCTCTTCGTTACGTCATCGAAGACCGTCTCCGCCACCCGGGTTAGCTCGGAGGTGGGTGATGGATCCGTTCGGGTCAGGTCGGTAATGGGTGGCGGGTGGACGATAACTGAACCATTAAACATTCAGTTTCCGGTGTGTTGTCGTTTACTTTATATCGCTAAGAGCAACAGTTTGACCATACTGTATTCTTAATTAATGCTTCAAAAAATTGTTTTACCGCTGCGGCTATTAGACATATTTTAAAAAGATCTTTGATTAAATTTATGAACGCCCGCTTCATCATAGGTGGGGAAAATCGTGATGCTTTATGAGATTGAAATTATATTGAACAAAAAAAAACACATATAGGGAATTCTTTTTATATAGAAAATACAATCTAATAGCTCACATTTTGAAAGACTGATTATTATTAGTATTAGGTTTACCGTATAAAATTTTTCAGGAGACTGGTTTGTTTTTGTTGGTACCAGCCTTCGATAATGTGTATTTCGCGCTTTTCGCAACTTAATTAAAATGGATGTTTTTAACGATAAATAGCAATTCTATTTAACTTGAGTGTTTTAAAGTATTTTTATATTTTATTGGTAAGAAAAACAGCTACTCCGTAGGTTAGATTAAACTCATTATATATAACAGTTCGGGGACGCTGCATGGTAATGAATTTTCATTAAATGCTTCAGATGTGAATAACTCAATTTTCTATAAACTTGGAAAGTTGAATTTTGGTATGTAGTAAGGTCTTTCCAAAGGTAGTAATTAATATCATTTGAGCTTGAACATCTGTTCCTGATTATCAGTCCCATCCCAAATAAATAATAAAAATATCTAGATCTAATCAGTTATACAGCGGTTTTAACTATATACAACTACATACCATAAATAAAAATAAATCAACCATGTAAACTTTAAGTTCAGTCTTTTGTTTAAAACTAAAGCCGTCTTGCTTAATGAGTTTACAATCATAACCTTTCTTGCAAAATAATAGTACGTGCTATCTACTAAATTAAATGTATACTTTTTTTATATTTAAGACCTGAGCTTATTAGCATGAACTTCTGGCTAACATTAAAGTCCCATCCCAAATAAATACTAAAAATATCTTAATATAAACAATTATGCGACTGTTTAACTATATACAACTTGTTTCCAATACCATAGTTTTTTCACACTTCAACAAATAGATCCAAATAAAAGAATTAGTTTAAAAGCAAACTATATTTTTTTAAATAGGGATTATAGGGGTGCAATCGGGATTGTAGAGGATGAAATCGGGATTGTTTGGGGTTAAATCGGGATTGTAGGGGGTTAAATCGGGATTGTAGGGGGTTAAATCGGGATTGTAGGGGTGTGTGTGTGTGTGTGTGTGTGTGTGTGTGTGTGTGTGTGTGTGTGTGTGTGTGTGTGTGTGTGTGTGTGTGTGTGTGTGTGTGTGTGTGTGTGTGTGTGTGTGTGTGTGTGTGTGTGTGTGTGTGTGAGGATGCTGTCAAGCAGCGAAACTAGTCACCGAAACGTTGAAGAACATCTAGAATTCATAAGGGCCTCTTGCTCCAGTTAGCTTACGAGCTGGCTACGCCCTTCACCCACAGAAGGGAACCCAACAGTGAAGCCAGAGAAGTAGTCTCCAAGTCTGTATGTTGTGTGTGTTTGTGTTTGTGCTACTGCTACAAGTTTAAATCTTGATGTATGTAACTACAGGTTCAAGTCTTGAAGTGTGTGTGTGTGTGTGTGTGTATGACTACGGGTTCAATTAGACTTAACTGTTAGGGGTGTCTTCTTGCTAGTGTAATACATAAAGAAGTTACTGTGTGCATGCCACCATTATGGTGGATCCTCTTAATTCAACAACCATACATTTCCACTTTGAATTCTCGCGCCAGTGTTAGATTGAACTCATATGTAAAACTATAATCCTCTATTATTATTAGTTGGTGTAATAACACCAATACATAAAGAAGTTACTGTGTGCATTCCACCATTATGGTGGATCTTAATTCAACGGTCAACGGTCCCCATCATCATATCTAAGCTTTACATTTTAAATTTTCGCGCTCTTTGATTACGTCATATCAGACACTCTCTCCACCGCCCCGGGTCAGTCAAGCGGTAGAAACGGTCGGGCCAGACTGAGTATTGGTCCCCCTTTGTAGCCCCTGCATAATCTCTGATGTGTTTCACAATTGGCCTCTGCGAGGCCACCCTCAGATGCGCTTCGCAATTGGCGGCTGCGCGTCCCCACCATCGTAACTCCCACCGTAGTAAGCTAACCATGTTCATATGTAACATCTTAAACCCCACTGCCACTACCCAGACTTAAAAACCCCCGAAGTTTCAACAACCACACCAATTTTCACGCTCTTCCATCTCTCACCGCTAAACTTTTCATGTCAGCTCGGTCGGTTCACATATGTCGGCTTTCGTCTGGCAGCTGTTAAATGTTAGGTTAGGATGTTAACTCCAGATTTCAGATTAGACTGTGACCTTTACAGGTATCAAATTTCACAGGTTAGACCGCCATCTTTAAACCGCCATCTTTAAACCGCCATCTTTAAACCGCCATCTTTAAACCGCCATCTTTAAACCGCCATCTTTGACCCCATCTTTGAAAGGGGCGCGTCTATGCCCCTAGGGGAGGGTATACGCCCACATGGGTAGGGCCACACCACTAAGGGGTGGGGCTACGCCCTAAGAGGTGGGGGTACGCCATAAGGGGTAGGGATACGCCCCCAATGGGCGAGGCACACTGGTTTGCTCCAAACGATGCATTTTTAAACTTCGGGGACACTGTTTTGTAAAATCTTGAGGTTGATCGGTTGTTGCTAAAACGTTGTCATTGTAGAGGTGTCTTGAGTATGAAAATGGGTTGACTACTTCGGCAAAGGTACAGTACAAGCTTAAAAAAGCTGATCCAGGAAACAGTTCTCTTCAAAGAATTCATCTTTGCATATTATGGTCTCTTCAATTCTAGGGCAGTGCTCTTTTGTCCGCAAGTTCTTATTAGGAGTCTCTATGTAATAAGAGCTCGCAGGTACGAGAAGGATATTTTGGTAAGGTACAGGTATAATCTTGTAATAGGAACCTAGATTTAAAATAGGGATTTTCAACTGACATACGATAGTGTCCTTAAACGCAATCAGATTAAGCTGGGTAAATTCTGAAATTTTAAATATGTGGTTACGATCGAAGCTTATCAATTCACCATTGCTATAGATTAATTTTAAGTGATCGCTTATTTCTGTTAAATCTCGGGGAGTGAAAATTTCTATGTTAGTAACTCCGTTAAAAGTAATACTCGTTGTTGGGGTTAAGGAGTCGCGGGCCAAAGGACTCCAGGGGGCAAGCTGAGGAAGTGGAAATAACAACATAAACTTTCGATGAAGCTTTCCCCAAGACCGTCATACGCGGTGAAATGCCGCATCCTGCACGAGGTGACCCTGCTAATAACTAAACATGACGGATCTAGACAAGGGGGTCGAACTAAACTCCCCCAATCTACGGTGTCACGTGACCTGTGCCTAGGGATGGTTGGCACCAGGGCGATGGTGTCGTGAACGGAACCCCTGGAGTACCGAGCAAACCTCCAGAGTAACCCGCATTGCACCACACAGCCACCATTAACAGCTTTAAGCCATACAAATGGCCGGGATTTGAAGGAATAATGCCCATCATGCTCCAACATAGATATAGTGGCGCCGGTGCTTATCCTCATTATGAGGGCCAGCCTGGCTCTGGGGTACATTCCGAGGGCATGGAGACTGGCCAGGGTTGTCATCATTCCTAAACCTGGGCGTCCAACAGACCAGGCAAAGTTCCTGAGGCCAATAAGTCTCATGTCCTTCTCGCTAAAAACAGTGGAAAAACTGCTCGACCGGCACATTAGGGGCGGTGTACTGGAAGCATAGCCCCTACACTGCGGACAATATGAATACAGAGCAGGATTCTCAACAGAAACAGCACTGCACCAACTGGTGCTGGAACTGGAGAATACGCTGGAGAACAGGGAGGTGGCGCTGGGGGCCTTTAACAACACATCGTTCGATTCGGTTCTGGCAGCTGTCCGGGAGCGTGGAGACCTGCTGCAGGTGGATCGATCCATGCTCATGGACAGAGCGGTGTTCACCTCACTCGCGGGAGGGACTCTGCTGGCGAGGGTCGCGGCGGGGTGTCCGCATGGGAGCGTTCTGTATCTCTTGCTCTGGTGCCTAGTCTTCGACGGCCTGCTGGGGAGGCTCTCGGGAGGGGGTATGAAGTACAGGGCTATGCGGACGACATTGTCATCATAGTCAGGCAGTGTGGGAGCGCATGCAGACTGCACTGAAAGCGGTGGAAGGGTGGACGGTTGATCAGGGATCGGGGTGAGCCCCGAGAAAGCAACCGTCGTGCCGTTTACGTGGAGGAGGAAGTGCGACAATCACAGAACTCTCACTCTATACGGTAGGAGCATTCCAATGGCCAGGGAGGTAAAATATCTTGGGGTCGTATTGGACTCTAAGCTAACCTGGAATTGTCACATTGGAAAAATACTGCGTAAGGCAGTCATGACCTTAGCCGTCACTAGGCGGTTATATGGAAAAACGTGGGGACTAAAACCTAGTATGGCCCACTGGCTGTACACAAGAGTGGTCAGACCATCGTTAACATACGCGGCACTGGTCTGGTGGCCTAAGGTGGCACAATACAGTGCCAAACAAAAACTAGGCAAGATGTAAAGAATGGCTTGCCTAGGCATCACAGGGGCCATGTCTTCAACCCCAACAGCCGCCATGGAGGTGTTGCTGGATCTGCCCCCCCCCCCCCCTACACTTAGTTATTATAGGGGAGGCCAGGCTAGGACTATACAGACAAGCCTGCAATGGTAAACTGAAGATCAACCCAGGCTTCAGGGGCCACTGCAAAATTCAGGAGATCGTGAAGGAGCCCATGCTTGAAATGAGGTCAGACTTCGCGAGCCCGCGAATATGCAGGGAAAACAACTTTACAGTGGAAATTCCCGACCGCGAGGCATGGCGGGAGGAGACGCAGGGCATACCACGGGACGCGCTCGTCTGGTTTACGGACGGATCCGGCGGGGAGCGTGAGACGGGGGCAGGTGTTTACTCGGAAGGACCGAGGGTAAGTCATAGTATTTCCCTCGGATCCCATGGAACGGTGTTTCAGGCCAAAATGTACGCCATCCTGCACTGTGTGCGGGAGAACAAGAGGCGGGGATACACCGTGTGTGAGTGAGTCCCGAGACGAGACGAGCGACCTGGCTGGGCAGAATGAGGTGACCCTCATCTGGGTGCCGGGTCACTCGGGGGTGAAAGGCAATGAAGAAGCTGACAGTCTCGCGAAGAGAGGGTCAGCAGAACCATTTATGGGACCAGAACCGGCTCTGGGCGTGACAAAGAGCACTGCCAGGGGAGCCATTAAGTCCTGGGTCAGAAACCAACACAAGGTGTACTGGGCGGACTGTCCAGGGCTCAGACATGGAAAGTCAATAATTGACGGACACAGTTCAAAGAGAGCGGTGGAGCTGCTAAATCTTGGCAGAGGACAGATCAGAAACACAACAGGTCTCTTGACGGGACACATGGCCGTCAAAAACACCTGCATAAAATGGGGCGGTTCGTAGGGGACCTATGCAGACTCTGCGGCGAGGGTAAAGCTCTGGACCGCAAAAGACAACTGATCTACGGTCAGTCTAGACCGGAGACAGAGCAATATAAACCTTCACCCTACCAATCGCTGTGCAGACTAGTTCAAGGCACAATGATTTTGGAATGGGTGGAGTAAGACTAAGGGTATGCACAATCATCCAAAGGTTCCAGTGCTATCGGGGCGGCAAGGCCGCGGACGAGCCTGAGGGGAAAAAATACTCGTTGGTCTTTGAAGGATTTTTATGTGCACTAAAAAGTCGTCGTTTATAGATTTTGGAAAGCTGTATAAACCTATCTGATGGTGTAGCTCATTAAGTTCTTTAAAAGATACTTTAATGAGGTCGAGGTTTTTATCGATGATATCCTGTTTCTGTTCAAATCTATCAGTTATCAAAGAAGCAAAAGATACCAAATCGAAAATGTGTGACAAGTCCATTTTGAATCTCAAATAGCCAATCTACATTTCTGTTAATTTCCTTGATATCAGCCTGATCGAGATTACCTGTTATTGTTTTTATTACGGGTCCTAGATCGTTAATTAAACCTATTTTGTTATAAGAGAGTTAATTTAGAAAGTTCATTTTCGATGTCACTTATTTGTTTACTGATTATATGTGTACTAACCATTTCTTCATTTCTGAGGAGATAAATTTGAAGGGCCGGGATCGGAGGTACAACGAGCGCTAGTATCGTTCTGAAAAATAGCTTTTTTTTGTCCCGTAAAACGGGATGATTTCTTTAAGTCTCTTAAAATTATATTGTACATAAACTATTGCTGTGGGATCTATAGGGTCTAATTCATCAAAACGTATGGACCCCTAAGAGGTGAAAATGTGTATAGCCTGTTGTTGAGTGTATTGATTGATTATAGATCAAAAGTGCGGTAGTTACTAGTTCTAAAAGATCTTCTTTAGGATTTTCTATTAATAGACATCTTACTTTTTCAATAAGGGTTGAGTGAAATCCCTCAATGGGTGAATTAGATTTTGGATTTTGGGGGGTCGTAACGTATAGTTGGATCTTAAAAGTCTTTAGGTATTCTTTGGGGACATTGTTATGGAATTCTTTACCGGGGTCGAAAACTACCCTTAAAGCCTAATTATGGGTGTAAAGTAGTGTCTTAACTTTTTAACTATAGTAAGATCTGTTCCGTGTTCCAAGTATGCTTGGGCATATTCACTAAAAAGATCAATAATCGTTAAAAACTTATAATTATTAAAAAAAAAGATATGTATGCCCTCGAAACGCATTTGTGCAACTAAAGGACCTTGAAATCGAATTTTATAGGGATTTATCTCGTATTTGTCTTTTACACAAGTTTCGCATTTATTAATAATATCCTTTATGTGGTCTTTCATTTTGGGCCAATAATATTCGTTTCTAAAATGATAAAATATTTCGTTAACGCCATTATGATTTGACTTATGATAGTCTATGACAAGCGTTTGTTGGTCTAATGGGTTTTCTATATCTTTAAGTATTTTGTCGCACCTAACTAATTTAACTGAGGAATTTAAATTGTATCTTACATATTTACAGGTTCCAGCATTAATTCTTCGTTTATAAGGTAAAATGAGGTAACAGTATTGGAGCTAAGGTGTTCTTTCATGAAACGTTCTGTTTCACAATATTTTTGTTTTTATAAAATATAAACAATTGTCCTTCCTTTAGTTTTAAAAATCTTTTGTTTTTGTATTGAGTGCTTTTGACCACATTTAAAAACAACTTGATATAAATCAAGGTTACGGGGTTTTTCTGTTAAAGATATAACTCATATAGGTGTTATTGGGGAGAGAGCACAGTCAGCTCGGATCTACGACTTTTTCCAAAAAACTTTTGGTAGTTACGTAGAATCGGGATTTCTAACTTTTTTTAATTTGTTCTACTCCGAGGAGTAAAAAAATAAGTTTGAAAAAAATAAGTTTTAAATTAAAATAAAATTCCCGCCATTAGATTTTGCCAACAATCTGCTGCGCTGCAGCTGCTCGCGGCGCATTTCAGAATGAGCCATTAGTATGTGTTCAAAAACTAACTGGGCGTTTTAAAATCAAATGAATAATTGATGAAACCATGTGCGCTTTGTTGATCAAGTTTTTTTTATTTTTAACCATATATTATATTATGCTTTTGATGCCTCCTGATACTGCCGCCCGTAGCGGGTGCCCCGGTTTGCCCCACCCCGTAGATCCGGGGATGTGCACAGTAGCTCCTGTTTCGGGGTCTTGCTAAACGGGAAATTCTATACCAAGACTTTGTAAGTCTTCATCTGCAACTTCTTTCAAATCTTCTGCATTATTTAGTAGTGACATAAGGTCTAATGAGTCGTCTTCAAGAGCGTTAGTTTCTTGTGCATGCGTGAAAGGGCGTCGGCAACGACGTTTTCTTTTCTTTTCTTATATTTAATTGTAAATTCATCTTCTAGTTTAAGACGTCATTTTTACTAGTCTGGAATTTGGTTCTTTATTAGAGAAAAGCCAAACTAAGGGTTTGTGATCGGTTTCGATACGGAATTTTCTCTCAAATAAATAAGAGCGAAAATGCTTGCTGACTGTTTTTATTGCAAGCAATTTTTTTCGAAGGTAAAATAATTTTTCTTTGCACTATTTAAAGCTTTGGAATAAAATGCAATTTTTTTTTGATCTTGCGACGAAACTACTCCGATTGCTGTGTTGCTAGCACTGGTTGTTAAATAGAATTATTTTTCGAAGTCAGGGTAAACAAGAATAGGAGAGTTAGAAATTAATTATTTTGCATGCTCAAAAGCTTGGATGTGCAGGGGATCGTCTAAATACATAAGGGTGTCTTTTTTGAGACGTTCAGTTAAGAGATGGGCGACTTTTAGCAATTTCTGAAAAATCTTCTTTAATATACAATCAGGCCTAAAAACGATTTTATTTGCTTATGAGTTTTTGGAACAGGGTAATTTTGGATAGCAATAATTTTGTTCGAATTCGGCTTTCTCCTGTCACGTGATATTACATGCCCGAGAAAAGCTACCTCTTTACGCAAGAATTCACACTTATCAAGTTGTACTTTTAAGTTTACTATTTTACTACTCTTAATTTCTGGAAAATTTGTTCTATGTGTATGAGGTGTTCTTGGAGGGACTTTGAATAATGGCGATATCATCCATATTCACGAAACAGAATTTATGTAAGAATTCACAGAACATGTTATCGGCCATTCATTCAAAAGTTCTCGGCGCATTCTTCTACATAAAGATATTCATAATGACCATTGTTGACTGTAAACGCAGTTTTTCAATGCTATCGGGTGTAAGTTATATTTGGTGGATACCTTGTGCGACATCGATAGTGCTAAAATACGTATATTTACCGAGCTGATCTAATAAATATTCGATGGGGGGAAGGGGGGTGGGGTAAAGTGAATACCCAAATATGTCATCTATAGTATTGGCATTTTGTGTCCTATAGTCTATAACAAGTTTCCATTTACGTTTACCACTGGAATCAATTTTTTGGGGACGATCCAGACAGGGGATGAATACGGAGAAATAGAAGGGCGTATTATTTTATTATCTAAAAGCTTTTGAATTTGGGACTGAATCTCGTTTCTTAAATGAAAGGGGTATCTATATGACTTAACGTGAATAGGTGTTTCATCGCGTGTTCTTATGTGATGTTTAACAGCATTTGTAAAAGTTTAATCTGATTTTTCGTTATAGAAAATATCTTTATATTTTTTGCATAGGTGCAATATTTTTTTCTTTTTCTTCATCATTTAGATGAGACGTTCTTACGAGGCTAGACAAATCGATAAAATCATCATCTTTACTTTCCTTTAGTAACTGGGATTGTATGACTGACAATCGATTCGATTTCCATTGGCTCGTAAAAATTAATCGAAATTATATTTGGAGTTTTTCTTTCTACGGGTACAGTACAAATACCATTACATGCTAGGGCAATTGAATTTTGGATCCTGGAGGTTGACTCATTTATTTCAGGTAACGGAACCATTCTCTATGTTCTGGAATTATAATAGTGTATCTACAAATCTGTTAAATGGTTTCAAACTTGCGGGATTCAAGTCAAAGAAAAATGGTATTTCAATGTTATTGATTCTTAAGATTGGTTTTTCATAGTCTAGCTTTGCGTTTACTTTTTCAAACAATAAGGAACCTATTAAAGCGTGATATCTATTGTGTCATTCGGCAACACAGAATGTAATTTTGTCATAAATGCCAAATTCCTTAAAAAAAGGGGACATTTAAACTATAATTACCTTGTACGGTACCAGCTATAGATTTTAATTTAAAAGGGTCATTAATAAAGTAATTTTTGGCAAAACGTTCAGCAACATAGGGTTAATAACACTGTTCGATGCTCCTGTATTATTGGAATATTTTTACCCGATGATTGCGCTTTTTGTCTTAAAAAGTTTAAGAAATTTGCTTGCATTTGTTCATTATCGTATTTATGACATTCTAATAAAGCTGCATTTAAAGAATTTATATGTGCAAATCTTAGATAACTATGATATGTCTCTATGATACCTACTTTAAAAGTATTTAGTGCTAGGTTTTCCAAACATTATCTTTTATACAAAATAATTGCTACCGGTAGACTCTGCAAATTAATATGTTCTACCAATCATTGTCATTTTGGTTTGATTAAAGTATGGTAATCAATAAACGATTTAGTTTTTAACATAAAGCATGCAGTTAAATCATTTAATAAAAGGTCTTCGGATCTAGCATCCGCAAATCAAGCCTTGAGGATTTCTTTAGGGAGGTCCAGGACTGTTCATGTAAACTGATTAGAACATCTCTGGCAGCACCTGTTATTTTTTATTTAATAAATTCTAAAATCATTTATGTAAAGCATTAGGAGAATTAATATCATGTCTATAGGTTTCTATAAATAATTCACACTGATTTAGAAATTAGTTTAAATGCTTTCGATCACGAGTATATTGTGGGATCATTACTGAAGCTTGCACTATTTGTGTAAGTTCGTTTTGTGAGCTAGTTATAATGGTTTGATTTGGTTGAGTCATTTTAAAATTAATTGGAGATCTTTCTATCATAAAACAAAGTAAAATACACAAAAAAATTGAACTGATCACGCTAAATATGATATGCTGTGCTGTCTGTCCTGTTAGGCAGCTGTCTAGCAGGACAGACACTTGCCTGTCTGTTAAGTGGTTGGTTGGTTGATTGACTGGTTGTTTATCAGTTTTTATTATTAATAATACCTTGTCCATACCTGATTCCCCGCAAAATAATTCAATCTATTTGCATTTAAACACCGTTATAATTATGTCCAGGGTTGACTTAAATGTCCAGAGATGGACTTGATTGTCCATACTAGACTACAAATTTCACATGAATTTAAATGGGCTGTACAGGATCCTATATTTGTAGCCGAATGCTGTCTTCTGATTGGTCAAAGAAAACGGTGTGGAAGCCGCCCACGAAAAGTCAAATCTCTGCCCTCTGTCATGTCGGTGCCTGTCAGCTGTGATGTCGGTAATGCAGAGCCCATACTTAACCACAATTAAAATGTGTAGTTCAAATGTGCCAGTCGGTCTGGCCCAACCGACGCGTTACCTACTAAGGAAAATGCAAAAATTCAATTATATAAGGGGTGTCTGTTAAGTGGTTGGTTGGTTGGTTGACTGGTTGTTTATCAGTTTTTAATATTACCTTGTCCATATCTGATTCGCCGCAAAATAATTCAATCTATTTGCATTTAAACACCGTTGTAATTATGTCCAGGGTTGACTTAAATGTCCAGAGATAGACTTGATGGTCCATACTAGACTACAAATTTTACTTAAATAGGTGTCCAGGATCCTATATTTGAATTCTGCTTACTGAGACGAGTAAGATGACTCCAAACACTTGTCCTCTAAACCGAAAGCTAAAAAAGATGGTTTCTGCATCCTGATCTGAATCTAAATCTGAATTGAAATCTGAATCTAACCTAATCACACTTACACACATAAAGATTTGAACCTGTAACCATACCCAGCTAACCTTTAATGCTGGCCCAGTATTGGCGTCATAGCCGGTACCCGGCACTTGTATTGCTGGAGAAGTGCTTGAATACAATGCTGGGCCGGTAACTATAGGAAACTCTGGCCAGCATCCGGCCAACAGTCTCTTAGCCAGCACATACATTACAGGTCAGGCACGTTACCGATGCTACTGAGTTACTTGATTTCAATATCAAATCTGCATTTCTCAGGCACTTATATCAAGTGCTCAATTTTAGGTGGCCCACTACTACTTCTACTATAAAGGACCAGCACTACTCTGCATATATATATATATATATATATATATATATATATATATATATATATATATATATATATATATATATATATATATATATATATATATATATATATATAAGATGTTTTAATGTCATAAATATAAAATAGTAACTTTTGCAATTAACAATAAATAAAGTATAAATGTGTCAAAATTAACAATAATGCCAAATAAAATATCAATAAAGAAACTCATACATGAAACAGTAATTTGAGAATTCATTTAATTAACAATATAAGTGAATATTAATATTTTAGTAGGTACATATACTTTCATATGGTCTGAATATCCATGTGTACTCAGCACATATGCACTCGCATAAACAAATTTAGAGCGATGAAACACGACCTGTATAATATTTATAGCTAATAATTGGTGAAAATAATAACAAGTGAATATTTGCGAGTATGTACACTTGACTGCACGAACAATTCACTAAGATGTCTTTTTCAAGAGACGCTGTATCCATATCTGGTTTGTCCATTAATTGAGATTTGAAATTTCATCGAAGGTGAACACTAAGTAAATATTTTTAAACTTTGATGGGCACTGATAGGTACACTTTTGGAGACACCAATTCACCACAGCACATTTTTAAAAATTTGACGATCTTTTCACTAACAAGGTTAGCGTCATCAGATGATGTATTATCTTTTACAACTGTAAACTACTTAAAACATTTCATCTAGCACTTGAGTTATATTTCAGGCTTAGCTTACAATATTTTTCCTAAAACATATTTTTGTCTTCTATATTCTTCACTGTCTGCTGCATTACGAAGGCAAAATCTTAATGAGTCACCTTTTTGTTGTCTGGCATCTTCGCACAAAGGGTTCTTGCTCACTGTTCCTGAAAATCAAACACTATATCAACGAAAAATGTTCGATTTTTCCATAATGCAACATTTACAAATAATAAGTTTAATAATGTTAATCAAGGCGTAGTACTAGTTACATTGAATTAATCAATATCAATCATGTTACTTCCTTCCCTTATAATTATGGAGGAAGAATGGTGAATAATACAAGAGCTGACACACAAAATCAATTACCAATATTTGCGTGATTTACAAACAAACTATACATTCAAGTGGTCATGATTTACATACTGTGAGAATACTACCCCACTAAGCATGGTAACTTACAAATGCTTACCGCAACGTTAAATAATCTAGCATTAAGTAAGTTAAGTTTGCAACATTTCTAAATGTTTGCAGGCAAAAAACCAATGCAAACTTACAAATGAAACTTTTACGTAACTTTCAAATATAATATCTCGTTTGCCGGCTTGTTGTTTTTCTCCATTTGTAAGCTTACGTAAAGTTACAATTGTAATGTTTCTAAAAGTATGTTTTAATTTGTAAACAAAATTTATTTGAATTCCCTCCGTTTTGATCGTATATTCTCGATCGTATGTCATCGTCGTCCAATAGCAACACCAACGCCAACAGCGAAAGCGAACTGACTCTGACAATAAATTAATGGCGGTTTGTTGTTTACATTTTTTATAATTGCGTCATCATAAGTTGTTATTTGATCTGTCTATTTATTTTCCTGGAAGTTTTAAAGATTGAACAATCTTATTGTAGCCTGAATTGTTTGAATTTTGGGTAATTAAGTAATTCGTTATCTGGAGTGTAGATAATGAAACATGAAGTATATCCACAAACATTTCAGGTAAGAATCCCTAAAACAGCAATAAAATTAGTCACTTTTCTGTTGCATAATTATTTTGCTATGTGGCTATTGGTGAATTATTATGAAATATACTGTACAAAGAAGAAAACCTAACCTTGCTAAATACGAATTTTGTTATGTCCTTAGAAGCAGCCTGGAGATGTCTTACCTGGTCAGACCAATTCATTTTAAAACGTTAAATATGATTGATCTATGGAAGCATGTGGCTTATCCATAGCAATCGACATCATAAGAACAGTGGAACAGTATCCTATGCTATGGAACATTCATATGGGTTAACTAGTCAGCAGCGGAACATGTGTTTATCATGCAAAAAAGAGCAATAAGGACTGCAACAAGAAAGCTGCCCAAATGTGTTCGAGGCTATATCCTTCTTCAGTTTATGTATTCAAAATACCCAGTGAATGATGAAGCTCGCAACAATACCAGGTGCAGGCATGAATTAAAAATACAGTTGCACAAAAAGGAGAAAACAAAGCAGATGTTTGATTACTTGGGAATCAAATTCCTCAATTTTCTACCTAATGTTATTAAGATGCTCCCACTAACAAGATTACAGTAGGCACTAGTGGATGTAATAAGACAAAAACCAAGGCGAATGAATTTATTTGTGCTCTAAACTAATGTGTGTAGTGTCTGTGTGTGTGAGTGCGCTAAGCAAAAGCTTTGGAAGGCAAGTTCCACTAGCCACAGACTTTTTATATATGTACGTAATTCATTGTAGTCATAATTTTGCTTTATTTTAACTCAATGTTTCTGAATGTACACAGACATTGGCGGTTCTATATTTACTCGATAGGGATAGTTACGACATGCGTGAACACTTTCAGAGACTGTCGCCATATTTAAGCTATTTTCGCAGTAAAGTTGTATTCATTTCCGTGCGCTTAATTTATCTATTGTATATCTTACGTTTGCTTAATTAAACTCTTTCTAAAATAGAAATGAACGCACCATTTTAGATATTTCTTTTTCACAATAGTATTTGATATGTTGACTTTATTTTATGTAACATGTTACCACATATTTTAGAAGCTAAAAAAATTCTCGCCTCTCAAAACATAATGCTGCAGAAGACTTTGTTTTTGTTATTGGTGTTTCACACGTTTTTCTAGACGACTAAGAGTTATTTAGTAAAACAATATCAAAAACAATTCATTGGTATTCATTTAGAAACAAGAATTTTTGAAATCGGACTATTAATAACGATATCACGAGTTCAAGTTATCTATTTTGTCGCTGAGTTGTGACTAAAACTGCATTTTAGGCTAAACATGGACACTTGCTATATGTCTTAACTATCTCTATCGAGTAACTATAGTCAGTACTTATAAAGACAGTGACTTACCATGTACATTTGATGGTCAATAAAGTCTATATATCTATCTTATCAGCAGAAATGAAATGTGTTGTAAGTCTTTAATTTTTTTATGTAATAAAGATTTTATTCTAATTAACATTGTCTTAAGTCATTTTTTACAGTTTTACAAG
Source organism: Tillus elongatus (assembly GCA_964006375.1). Classification (NCBI taxonomy): domain Eukaryota; kingdom Metazoa; phylum Arthropoda; class Insecta; order Coleoptera; family Cleridae; genus Tillus; species Tillus elongatus. Next base: position 159,834,115 of record OZ023262.1, read on the forward strand.
AAATATATATTATGTATAAATACACCAATACCTATATTCAGTATTAGTTTGTAACTTGAAATAAATTCAGTTAATCAAATAGTCTCCTTTTTTCAAAAATGCTTGGACACATTGGTTAGTAATTCAAGTTGCAGTCTTTTAAAAAATCTATCAGTATGTACCATATTTGAAAAATGACTTCATCGATAATTTCTTTAAATCAACCCTTACGTTTTGTTGGCTTTTTTAAAGTTCTAACATGTAAAGTTGTAGAAAACTAGCAGTTTTAAAATTTTTAGTCATTGATTACACAATTTTTTTTCGTGCTATCAACTCAAGATTTATAATAAAAATTTGAAATTTGGTGGTTTTGTATCGCTTGATGTGTACTTTAAAAATAGGCAACAAAAAGCTAAGGTTGTCATTTACAAAAATTATCAATGACATTTGACACAAATTGTATAATACATTTTTGAAAAGATTGTAACTGAGAATATTATCTGACTCCGAGCATTTTTGAAAAAAAGCTGAAGTAGATTAATTGGAATTATCCCAAGTTACAAACTTGCACTGTATATATAATATATCCAATTGCAAATAAATTGCAAATGTAAGTTTAAATTTTACAACTTTGCTAGGTCCTTTTAAAATTGAAGCTTGCTGTAAGCCAACATTTGTAAGTATAAAGAAAGTTTGTAACAGCTCACTACAGTAAACTTGCAGTAAAGTTACAAAAGAAACACTTACATATGTAAAGTCACTGGGGGGAAGATTTGCCATTTGCAACAAACTTGCAGGAAGCTTTCTGCAAGTAATCTATCAAACTTACACTTGCTTTGGAAAAGATTCTGCAATGTTAATGCAATATTACCTTGCTCAGTGGGACATTTAATATAATGCGATAAGACTATAAATAAATTAAAAGATTATTAACTTACCTATATTGCACCTTGCGACAGATAATTTCTTGCGTTTTATCAGTTATCATTTTAGTTTAATTAAGCTCAAACACACAGCACTAGAACACATAAACATACGCCATGTTGTTTTAGTTTTAATGTTTTCTTTTGTGCTATCGCCATGGACATGCGCCAACACTATCGGCTCACGATGATAGACGAGCAGGCGAGGGCTATTATGGCTACCCTGCACTTCTCCAGCGTTTTGCCGGTTCTATGAAAAAGCGATAATTCACACCGCATAGCCAACATTGGTTAGGTACTGCGGAATATCGTAAATATTATTTGCATTTTGCCAACGCCAATAAGGTAAGGGTCAAGCGCCTTTTCGTCGTTGCCGTTACTGAACCAGCACATACGACATTATCTCGGCAGACGGCCGATGGTTGCGTGTTTGCTGGGTACAAACAAATTATTTTTTTGAAGATTTAGTTCAATACACAGATATAACAAACAACACACATACATCAAGATTTGAACCTGTATCAACGCAAACATTTGCTTTTGAACCTGTAACCATACATGCACATTCATCACTTAGAAACCTGAGCTTACTGTTTAGTTATCCAGTACCCCTTCGTATATGTTGTTCCTCGTATTTGTTTGACACTACCATATTAAGGAGCATATATCGGGATTCGAACCTGCATCTCTTTCAAATAAAATCAAAATGTCAGACCCTATTATTTTTAACAAGTTAGATCGAATGTGTTGATTTAAAATTCATCTTCTTTTTTACTTAGAAACCTGAGCTTACTGTTTAGTTATTCAGTACCTCTCGTATATACACAATAGCGATGTATCGTATTTATTACCTAGCTCTAAAAATAGATTTGAACTTCGGTGTTTGTATTGTTTATATAATTAAAACACACACATTCCAAACTGTTGTTTCTTAAACTTGTTTTTAAATGTATTCGTACGCATATATATATATATATATATATATATATATATATATATATATATATATATATATATATATATATATATATATATATATATATATATCAACTGGAAACATAATTTGAGTAAGCCTCCGTAGCCGCGAGTATAGGAGCCCGTAGTTTCATTCGAAGGTATCTGGGTTCAAACCCGGCTAGTAATTGCTTCGCTTTTTTAACGGAATTAAATAAATAGTGTCGGACCACGACAATGGACAAGTATTACAAATACAAAATCAGAGTTCCGATGGCGTCATCACCTAATTCAAATTACCTATATTTGTAGCCGAATGCTGTCTTCTAATTGATCAAAGAAAACGGTGTGGAAGCCGCCCAAGAAAAATCAAATCTCTGCCCTCTGTCATGCCGGTGCCTGTCAGCTGTGATGTCGGTAATGCAGAGCCCATACTTAACCACAATTAAAATGTGTAGTTCAAATGTGCCAGTCTGTCTGGCCCAACCTACGCGTTACCTACTACACTTCGGTGTTTGTATTGTTTATATAATTAAAACACACACATTCCAAACTGTTGTTTCTTAAACTTGTTTTTAAATGTATTCGTACGCCGCATATATATATATATATATATATATATATATATATATATATATATATATATATATATATATATATATATATATATATATATATACTGGAAACATAATTTGACTAAGCCTCCGTAGCCGCGAGTATAGGAGCCCGTAGTTTCATTCGAAGGTATCTGGGTTCAAACCCGGCTAGTAATTGCTTCTCTTTTTTAACGGAATTAAATAAATAGTGTCGGATCACGACAATGGACAAGTATTACAAATACAAAATCAGAGTTCCGATGGCGTCATCACCTAATTCAAATTACCTATATTTGTAGCCGAATGCTGTCTTCTAATTGATCAAAGAAAACAGTGTGGAAGCCGCCCAAGAAAAATCAAATCTCTGCCCTCTGTCATGCCGGTGCCTGTCAGCTGTGATGTCGGTAATGCAGAGCCCATACTTAACCACAATTAAAATGTGTAGTTCAAATGTGCCAGTCTGTCTGGCCCAACCTACGCGTTACCTACTTTCCTTCGAATTATAATCCATGTTTTTAAGGGGAAAAAATTATAGTGTTCTTGTTTATGAGTTATTTCAATTGTTTTGCAATTTTTCACATTTTTGGCGCATATCAAAAATTATGAAACGGAGTTTTTGCCAATTGATAGCGGATTCCATCAAAATGACGCATTCAAGAAATTTCTTTCGTTTATATTATTTGTTAATTTTTGTATTTTTTCAAATAATAAAGTTATTTTGATGAAATACCTATGGTACATTATGTCTACTGTATAGGTTATACAGGTAACCAAATTAGATGCCTGCTTTCATTTAAAAAACACTTACTAGGTATGTAGTTATCAAAAATATTTTGATGAAAATTCACTACCGCACTTGACAGACTTTTTAATATTTGTATGGCTTTTATTCACAATAAGTTTGGCGATACATTGCAATTTCCGCTTTGTTCTCCGTGTCCTTGATTCTTGAAATATCAAAGCAAATCAAATTTTTTTTGCAGATTGAAAAGTCATTGCAAGAGTTTCGTTGACTTAACGTTAATAATGCTTGTAATTATGTTACCTTAGTTAGTTTTTTTTCCATTTCTCGTTTACTGGCTACATAGCAATGCTCTTAAATAAATTTATTGCTTAAATTGCCATCCTCTTCATATTTATAATGGACAATGCTCAGTAAGTGGTGGACGTGCCGCCACATAGTTACGGAACCAAGTAGTATGCTGTCCCGCCAGCTCCAAATAACACAAAGTGTTAAAAAATAGAGACTGGATACAGCTAACTAACAATTTAGAAAATTGTCAGCCCTGGCCCATTCCTACCCCAATATAGGGACAAAGTATGTAAGACTCGATGCATTTTCGCAACAATTAGAACCGTAGACCGGTTTCGCTCTCATTAGAGCTCTTCAGTACGGCATACTAATTGTAGCAAAAATACACCAAAAGTAATACGGCTATCGTATAGCCAGTCTTAAAATACTCAGTAAGTGGTGGACGTGCCGCCACCTAGTTGCGGAACCAAGTAGTATGCTGTCACGCCAGCTCCAAATAACACAAAGTGTTAAAAAATAGAGACTGGATACAGCTAACTAATAATTTAGAAAATTGTCAGGCCTGGCCCATTTCTTCCCCAATATAGGGACAAGACTCGATGCATTTCGAGTCTTACATACTTTGGTGTATTTTTGCTACAATTAGTATGCCGTACTGAAGAGCTCTAATGAGAGCGAAACCGGTCTACGGTTCTAATTGTTGCGAAAATGCATCGAGTCTTACATACTTTGTCCCTATATTGGGGTAGAAATGGGCCAGGGCTGACAATTTTCTAAATTGTTAGTTAGCTGTATCCAGTCTCTATTTTTTAACACTTTGTGTTATTTGGAGCTGGCGTGACAGCATACTACTTGGTTCCGCAACTATGTGGCGGCACGTCCACCACTTACTGAGTATTTTAAGACTGGCTATACGATAGCCGTATTACTTTTGGTGTATTTTTGCTACAATTAGTATGCCGTACTGAAGAGCTCTAATGAGAGCGAAACCGGTCTACGGTTCTAATTGTTGCGAAAATGCATCAAGTCTTACATACTTTGTCCCTATATTGGGGTAGAAATAGGCCAGGGCTGACAATTTTCTAAATTGTTAGCTGTATCCAGTCTCTATTTTTTAACACTTTGTGTTATTTGGAGCTGGCGTGACAGCATACTACTTGGTTCCGCAACTAGGTGGCAGCACGTCCACCACTTACTGAGTATTTTAAGACTGGCTATACGATAGCCGTATTACTTTTGGTGTATTTTTGCTACAATTAGTATGCCGTACTGAAGAGCTCTAATGAGAGCGAAACTGGTCTACGGTTCTAATTATTGCGAAAATGCATCGAGTCTTAAATGGACAATGGTTAAAACTAGACGTATTACTTTATATAAGACATTTTACATTTTATATACATTTAATAGTATTTCGGAATCGAGTTTAAGGCTTTGTCGTGAAAACATCGTTCATCTCGGATCGTAGTTTTCGCGACAATGCGAGTTATTTAAGCTCATTTCTTGACGATTTTTTAGTGCGAATAAATTCCATAGGTTCAGATAGTGGCTATAGTAAATAATCTTATATTGAAAGTGCACTTTTGAGAATTAATTGACAGATTACAAATTAATGGTAATACAAATCAAGTAAATATTTGCATGTTTTTATCACTACACAGAGATAGTAGGTATTATGGCAAATTATATATTCCCATACATAAACTCCGTTCTTAAAAATAAGAATTGGCAACCAGTTATACACTGATGGAGTTCGACTTGTCGCCTGCATATTAAGGCTACAAAATACGTCTACAAAACGAGGCTGCCTCTATGTATAGAAGCAGCCAAACACCCAACAATGAAGAAATAGTTAACCAACCTACTGTATCCACAAATATAATGACCACTAGATCAGAAATCCCAAACGCTTCAACACTCAGATCTTATGCTCAGGCTATTGCACCACGCCCAGTTCAAGTAATACCCGAGAAAGAACAAGCTATTATCATTAATGCAGTTGATGGCCCAAAACTTATTGAGTATGTAAAAGCAGTCAGTAAAATAACCAGTGCGAGAAATATTTTATTTGCTTCCAGAATGTCACATAATCGTGTTTGCATCTGTTTATCCACAACCACCTTAGTCGATTTAGTGATAAACGATCATAGACCACAAAAAATATGTGAACATGATACTAGTGTCAGACGGTTAGTTACTCCAGCTAAGCGAATTATAATTTCAGACGCCCGAAATTATTGCTGACGCACTTAAAGATTATGGGTTAAATTCAGTTAGCCAGCCATCTTTCTTGAGAGCGGGAATGGTCGGGGACGAGTTCGCGCACATCTTAAGTTTTAGAAGACAGGTTTACATAACACCGCTTCCAGCAGATCAAACCTTACCATCGACAGTATCCTTGTTTTGAGGGCATGGGGCACAGAATTTTTATAAAGCAGACGATATGGCCTGCTTTTTATGCAAACAGACAGACCATATTGCTGCTAATTGTAAAAACAGCGAGAAATTCAACACACATCTGCCAACTCGTTTAGAAAACGACGATTTAGAAACTCATGGTGCAAATGACAAAGCCATTCTGGAAAACATTCCACCTCCACTACAAAACACAATCAGTTCTCAAGATCTTATGGGCGAGGCTGACGCTCAATAGGCACAATCTCTTGCATCTTCGGAAAATCAAATACAGTCTGTTAAAAGACCAGCACCATCTAGTAGCACTGGTTCACTTATTGATCTTGCAGCACCTGTTGCCTATCAGCCAGCAACTAAAGTAGTTGAGACCGACTTTTACCTATACAACCGGAAACTCAACCAAAGAAGAAAAAGAAGAAATCTAACATCGATCTTGACACTACACTAAGCAATGTTAGAGGGAAAATTGCATCAAATCAATCACAATATATTTTAAACTTTGCTCAGCTCAAAAGTTTCTTGGAAAATACCTTTTGTTCTTGTGATCCCATAGAAGAGGCACTTAGATTTGTAACCAGATCTAATATACCTGCGCTACTACAAATGATGTACGAAATTTACCCGAACATAACAAACAAGGCGATCAAGAATCGGATATCTAGATTAAACACAAAGTTTCGTGAGCACCTTGAGCAAAGCGCCGAAACAGAGTATCTCATCTATCGAAGTAGACGACTCTAACTCAAATCATTAATTTTACAGATTTCATATATCAAGTTAATATACTTCAATGGGACTGCTCTGGATACTATAAACGCCTTCCATTCGTACAAACACTGATTGCATACTCAAAACCAAATATTAGTTGCCTACAAGAGACCAATCTAAAAGACGAACAGTCGGTGAATTTGAAACACTAGTTATTTTCTCTTTAATCGAAAATCGTCTCTTAGAGCCAGTGGAAGAACTGCTATATTTACCTCTACAGAGATTATGGTTAAAAGCATAGCTTTGAACACCCACCTCGAAGCAATTGCAGTAGATGTATTGACTGCCACGAGGTTCTCTATATGCGATATTGATTGTCCAGATAGCCAACCACTAAATGAGCGTGACATTCATGAGCTTATAAAACAACTACCTTCGCCGTTTGACCTTTTAAACGATTTTAATTCTAGACGCAACGCGTGGGGCAACAACAAAATGGATCAAAGAGGTAGAGAAATTGATATACTCCTACAATCCTCAGATCTAATACTTCTAAACACAGGCGAACCTACACATTTTTGTGCCAGACCTGGAAGTTTAACTTGCATTGACCTCAGTTTTTGCAGTCCTAGCTTGTCAATGTCCACAGAATGGAAACCCCACGATGACCTTTATGACAGTGACCACTTTCCTATTTGCATTAAAACGTCTGTTGCTGGTACCCAACCAACATTCCTCATCGGTGAATGGAATATTTTTTCTGCAAACTGGGAATGTTACAGAGAAGAAATAATTGAAAAGATGGAAGAATTCAACATTGACACGAATCCAGAGGCGTGTTTAAACCATTTCAACAAAATAATCATTAGATCAGCAACCAATCACATAGGAAAGTGTATTACTAACAGCAGACAACCCCAAGTACCTTGGTGGAACAACAGTTATAAAATTGCTGTCCAAGAAGCAAAACGAGCTCTCAATAAGTTTAGAAAACACAAAACACAACATAATTTTCTGGACTTGAAGAGACTCATTGGCTTGGAAAATAATTAGAGAAAGCAAACAGCAATGGGAAGAATATGTGGGAACTCTATCTATAAACACCCCTTTCTCTGCAATACGGAACAAAACTAATATGATTAAAGGAAAGCAAAATTTTCACCATATACCGGGTCTAATTGATAGTCAAGACAACCTGGTCACTTCAAACCTCGATATGGCAAATCTAATGGCAAAAAGTTTTCACGACATCTCTGCCAATGAAAACGACTCTTCAGATTTTCTCAAAATAAAACAAGAGACTCAATCAAACATTTGTATAGATCCTGGTGATGATAACGCAGCTCCAATCAATTCCTCCATTAGAATGGAACGGCTTACTGGAGTACTGGCCAACGCAAATAGCTTGGCAGCAGGTCCAGACGATATTCCTATGGTATTTTTAAAAGAATTACCTATAATTGCGTTAAGTAAACTACTTGATATTTACAACCTAATTTGGGCGAGTCGTTAATTTCCCTCCATCTGGCAAGCTGATGTGCTACCGCTTCACAAAATAGGCAAGCCAAAAGATAGAACCTCTGGATATAGATCAATATCTCTTACATGCACTTCCTGCAAGGTTTTAGAAAAAATAATTAATAACAGATTAATTTGGACCATCGAGAGCAAAAGTATGTTAAGCCCACATCAAAATGGATTTAGACCAAACAGGTCTACCATGGATAGCTTGATAACACTAAACTTCGAAATAACAGAAGCATTTGCATGCAAACAAGAAATACTTGCAGTATTCTTAGATATAAACAGAGCGTTCGACACAATGTGGAGACACAAGGTTGTTCGTGAACTACACGATAATTATATAAAGGGAAACATTCTTCACTTTATACAACACTTCCGAAAAAATAGGCGATTTAGAGTCAAATTGAACGGAGCCCTCTCATCCCAGTATGAGCTAGAGAATGGAGTTTCGCAAGGTTCTGTATTGAGTACCACTTTTTTCGTAATAGCCATTAACAGTGTCACTAAATACATAGCACAACCAGTTGATATCCCTTTTTGCCGACGACATAGTACCTTTTTGTAGAGGAAATAATGCAGATTCAACCAGAATTCTACTACAAGATTCCATACTCTCAATTCAGAAATGCCCAGAAGAACTTTTTCCATCGAGAAATTAGAAGTCTTGCTCTTCTCTCAAAGAAGGCACCTCAACACCATCACTCCTCTTCAACTATACAACAGTGACCTAACCATAAAAGATGAACATAGATTTCTTGGGATGATATTAGATACCAAAGTAACATGGAAATCTCATATTAATTACATTAAAATGGAATGTCTTAAGAAAATTAACATCCTAAAAGTATTGACGATTCAAAATTGGGGAGCTAGCGAAACTGTGATCCTTACAATATACTGATGCCTTATTAGATCGAGACTTGACTATGGTTCTATTTGATATTCATCAGCTAGTAAGTAAACTCTTAAGCAACTAAATGTTATCCAAAATACAGAATGAAGACTAGCAACAGGAGCTTTTAGGACCAGTCCTACTTTAACACGTTGAGCCCCACATGCCCACCGGTGGACATTTCGATTTTAGATCTGGAGACAAGTAACCACCGGTGAGCACTTTCGTTATTCAGTTGACGGGATGACGTGACCACCCGTGGCCACACTGGCTTTTACATTTCAAGACTGTGTGCTCACCCGTGGATGCGTTTTATATTGATTTGGCATAGGCAAAATTAATGTATGGGTCCCAGGATGTAAACTTATTTTACTTGGATTTTATATTTTGGACTGTCTAGGTGTAAATTACTCGGCATTATTCGGGTGAACAATTGTGAATAAATATTAATTCTAGAATGTATATGTTGTGTTTAAATTTTAAACTATTATTAGGAATATATAAGGAGAAGAAAAACTATGCGGTAAATATGAGGAATATTTCACTGAACATTATAAAAACTTAAAATACATTTTTTTAAATATAACAAACATTCTTAAACAAACTTCTAAAAATAATGTAAAACATTTTTACTTAAAAAAAAAACAGTTTTTTAATAATTCAACGATGCTTTTGAAAATAAACTAAACACATGGGTACCTCAGATTGTTCACAAGTAGTGTTCACTTTTTTTGCATTTTTTCGGACATATGCAGAATTGTGTTGCGTGGACATATTTCTGTAGCATGCACTGCACCTTTTTCTTGTCACCCTTTTCCGACCCTCCACTTCTTTTAAGGTATGGGTCTGTTTTAAGGTCTCCCTTGAAGTTGATGGACGAGCTAGGGGCATATCCGAAAATCCTACGAGACTTGAAACAATAGATTCCTTGAACCGTGTTATATATATTTTTTTATTATTCACCTTCTGATATAAGTGCATGGCATTTACGATTGTGGTAGGTGTTATCAGATGAAATACCAATATTTTATACCACTTTATGGTACGGCGACAGTAAGGAGAGTTTGCTGCCATCTGGTCTGATAAATCGATGAATCCCTTTCCTTTATTGTAATCCAACACTATTGCTGGCTTGGTAGGTACATTCTTTTACCTTTTTTATAAAATGTGTAACAGAATCGTCATGTTTTGTACTAAGCATTAGTACATCCCGCTTGTCCTTCCACTTTAGTATTACAGTTTTCTTTTCATTCTGCCGGGCAATAGCATGACCTCTTTTTAGTTTGGCTTTTGTAACCTCTGGAGGGTTGCCTTTTCGATTGATTCGTAGGGTTCCTACAAGATGACTCCCCTTTGCTATCATTTTATTGGCTAAAGAAACACTGGTATACCAGTTATCAGTAAACAACGTTCTTCCAGAATCGAAAAGCCCATCCATTAACTCAGTTACAACTTTTTCTGAAACAGCCACATCATTTGTTTTCTCTTTGATCGCATATACCTTGAATGCCCAAGTGTAACCACCTATTACACAAAGTTTAAAGATTTTTATTCCATACCTGTGTCTTTTCTTAGGTATGTATTGTCGGAAATATATTCTTCCACGGAACGGAACATTGCTTTCATCAATACATACCACATCTTCTGGAACGTCCGCTTCCTGAAACTTAGTTTGGAGCATATTCGTAAACTTGGATATTTTGTAAAGTCGATCGCCAGGATCTCTTTGTTCTTCGTTGTCGCAGGTATGAAACATGGCTAAGATTATTTCAAATCTATTACGACACATAAAAGTTGGAATTTTATTTTGGTACAACAAATTTGTGGACCAATAAACCCTCAATTGTGACATTTCAAGAAGTCCCATCCAAAGTAATATTCCTAGGAACTTTCGCATTTCAGATAGATTAGTGTCAACCCATTTCGCAAATCGTGCCCTTTTTGCTTTATTTTGAGAATTTTCTGCTGCAATGCTGTTTTCAGCAGCAAATCTGTTCGTTTCTGTAACAAACAAATTTATTATATCTTCATCCATGAAATAATTGAAAAAGTCGATCGAATCTTTTCCAGCTAAGGCTATTGCAACATCAGCCTTCACACAAGTATCTTTTGGAAAAATATTGAATTGTAATGTCTCCATTACCGAGGTTCCATTTTAGGTTATTTGCAAAATTTATTAGTGGAATAAGATCTCCAGGATCTTCATCTGAAGTAGCGTATTGAACACCAACGTCCGAGTCGTCAAAATCTGAATCAGAATCTGTTTCTTCTGGCGTAAAGTCCCTATCAGCTATTGAATCATCAGAAGAAAAGTCATCCGCTTCTTAAGCTCTGCGTCCGTTTAATATTTTCGAGCCATCTTAAATTAAATCTGAAACCAAAGAAAGGAAGCTGCAAAACAAAATAAATTAAAAAATAAATAAAATGCACAATGTCTACTGGTGGACACATGGTCCCACAATGTATCATAAAATCCGGGGCCATGTAACCACCCATGGATCACAAGAAAAAAATGTTAATCCAGCAAAAAAAGTTTATATTCACGTAAATTAAACAACAAAATACCATATTCAGTTAATTTTATCTATAAACACAAAATTGGTTCCAGAGGGTCCAAAGAGAAATGAGCACCGGTGGGTACATGGTCCCCTGAGTAAGACACTAAATGTCCACCGGTGGGCATGTGGGGTCAACGTGTTAGGTACACTAAGGGAAGCTGGAGAGATACCTTTGTGGCTAAGGAGGAAACTTTTACGGCTGTTATATGCTGCGAAGATTACATCGGATACATGCAACCCTGCACACTCGATTGTCATGAACAGGGTATTTGAAAACTATTCACGCCTTGCTAACATATACCTAGGTATACACAATAATTTAAGCTCAAGAGATATTCACTATGTTCGAAAGAAGGTTGTCCAAAATCCTCCATGGTTGGAAAACCACCTTATTATCAACACAACCTTGAGTATTCACAACAAACAAACAACACCTTCCGCCACTCTAACAGCAGCTTTTTATGGGGTTCTCAGCCAGTACCTATACGACGCAATATATTACATTGATGCATCTAGATGCGGCTTAACCACTGGTTGCTCGGTTTTCGGAGCAGAGCAAACTGAGTCTACGACTCTTGGATGTTTGCAGTGTATATACAGCAGAGCTCACAGCTGTACACTTCTGTCTCGAATTTTTCCTTAAATCTTCCCATACCAGATCGATTATCTGCTGCGACTCATTATCAGCTGCCAATGCCATAGGAACACTTTACCACAAACACCCTATTGTTGCAGACATACATAAAACGGCGAGGGAAATATCCCAATGTGAAAAATCGTCAGTAATAATATGGGTGCCATCTCACTCTCGTATAGGAGGCAACAATAGAGGCATATAACTTAGCTAAGAAGGCTTGTGAAAAATTAATCCAGATCATGAGTTCATTATACATACAGACCTTCAAACTTGCTTAAAACACACTGTTCACGAAGAATTGCAACATTTATGGTTTAATGTTCAAACTAAACTCAGAAAGATAGAAGCCACCATTTAGATAACAAACCTAAACAAACGAGAACTTATCATTATCAGAAGGTTAAGGATTGGTCATACTATGCTTACACACAAACACCTACTAGAAAAAAGTGAATCTCCTTTATGCAGCCATTGTAGTACACAACTTACAGTAAACCAAATTTTGACGGAGTGCCCAAGATATAGTGAACAACGGTCGTATCTGGATCTTAAGGAAAACATCAGTCACATCCTCAGTTTGTCCGGAACCATAATGTCCTGTCGAGACTAATTTATTTCTTGAAAGCTACTAATGTTTACAACACATTGTAACTTAAGATTGCACATTTATGTTATACTAAATTAGACGAGTGTTAGTGTTTATAACTTCTGTTCAGATTTATTTTTCTTTTTTGTCGGTGCCAATGGCTTTTATTGTCGAGGCACCTATTAATAATAATAATAAAAAATAGTATTTCAGATAAATAAAAAAAAACCGATGGAATTTTCCATCATGACCGAATTTTCAAGTAAATTTTGATAAGGTGTGAGCTGGCAACACCGCTTTGCCCTAATGTAGCCTGTGGGATTCCCTGTTGTGAGTCCTGATGAAATGACCATAGCAGTCGAGCGGTGTGAGTTGGCCTGGAGAGGGGACACATTCCAAAAAGCATCGAGCCGTGACTCACCTACTTTTCTCAATTATTGTGCATATCTATAAAAATCTCGAAATAGGTCAATTTTAGATGAAAAAATGACATCATGCAACGTGAAAACTCACCCCTACATTCAACCCCTGTCGAGCAACACTTATTGTAACCGCCAAATTTTTAATCAGGGAGTTATGGCTTGTGATACCTCATTTGAAATAGCTCTCCATTCAAAAATGCTATAGTTTTAAAATTTATTGCAAATACTAACAGTAAAAAAAAAGGAAATTCATCTGATTGACACACTTCGTTACAACACACTACACAGTAAATAACTAATGGTGTTTCATTTTTGATGAGAAAAAATTTAAAAACACGTCAATCTCAACATAGCAGATGTTCAAAATGCATGCCTTGAACGTATTGGTAGCATCCTAGTCAAAAATATCATCTTACGTAAATCAACATTTGATATCGTTATTCTTCTCCTAGTCAGTTAAATCGCGTGGTTTAGTTTTGTATACCATACCTTTCACATATCCCCATAAGAAAAAACTACTAGCGTAAGATCGAATGCTCGTACTAGCATTCTAAGGATATCGGCTTCACTATCCACCGATTTATAAAATTAAGTTCTGGTACTACCGGACATTAATATGGAACCATATCACATTTGCTGGAACTTGTGGGTTTGCTCGAATAGAGTATAAGTTTGCAAAGGTAGGCAGATTTTTTTGGAGCAGTGCTAAATCCTTTTTTTCATCCAGATGCTTTCAATGAAAAAGGGAGAAATGACATGGTTTCCAAGTATTTCTGCCCAAAGATTAACTTTTTCAGGGTATTGCGTAGGTTGGATTCTCTATAGGCCTGTAGCCACAATTTTGACGATAAACATGGCCGTGAAGTGTGAAACTGCACTCCTTCGAAAACAAAACATGTTCTAGTTGGATAACATCGTTATCTAACATTTCCATCATTTGTTCACAAAAAGACATTCTTCTAGCAAAATCGTATTCCAAAAGCTCCTTACATGTCCAAACTGCTTTTCAATTTTATTAATTGTCTCTAGGATATAGGCGGAAAATCGGGAAATTTTTCTTGAAATAGCCAAGCAACGTTGATCTGTGATCGTGTTTTACCTCCCTAACCATTCATCTGTAGCATTGTTATTTTATGCATGTCTGTTAAATAAACAAGCAGGTTTCTGAATTGCAGTTAACAACTGACAACTACTGCCGTGCGGTTACAATAACACAGCAAGTTGCTAAGACATTTTAAAGGAAACTGACATTGCCAACGATGAAGAATGTCGATAACTTTTTATGTTTTCTTTCTATTTAATACCACCCAAAAAGGACAGGAAATTGTTTTTTCTTGCTTTCTCATTATCAAGAATGAAATGTTATTAATTTTACTTCCAAATCGTCAATACGTATCGCAGCGACGACACAAATATAAAAATTTTTTCGCTTTAACGCCGTAAAAAGTGTCGGAACATATAGAAAATATAATTTGGAAACGAAAATTTTTTGTTTCTGTCGGTCTGTCTGTGTGTAACTTTAAAACGAATTCAGATATCGTCTTTCAATTTGGTATACAGTTACCACCCGACAAATGAACGGTTCAGATTGTTTTTGGGCAAACTCGCTCCAGGGGTAGGGGATGATTTGGTAAAAATTCACATTTTTTTCGTTAAAATTCGAGTACTTTACGTTTTAGGGTTTGTTTATTAGAAAACTTTCAATTTCATCAAACAACTGGTATTCTGTGCTGAAATTAAATTAAGGGTTGAATATGTGGGGGTGGAATACCAGTGAAAAAGTTTCAAAAAGTCTCAAAACATAAAATTAGAAAACTTGATTCTGGAAAGAATTTTTTTTTGTCTGTTGGTCGTTCTGTCGGCCTGTACGTCTGTCTGTCGCTTTGTGGAGTAGGGGATAAATGAGGGGCCATTTGGTGAAAATTGACATTTTTTCGTTAAACCTTGAGTATATAACATTTCAGAAGTTTGTGGGTACAGCAGGAATACGAATATTTTATTTGTGGTCGAGTCATGGACTTCATTTCATGATAATGTCTTTCTGAGGAGAGTAGATTATCACAACTATGTGCAAGTTATGATTCAATTTGCAGCACTATTTTAGCGTGTCATAGCGAGGTTCGTCAATCACATGAATTTGCTCTTGCTATTGTTGGGATTCCTTTGGGTCTCAGTGCCTCTTTAATGTCTAAACTTTCCAGTATGTGCTTAACAGTATATATCGATATATGAAACTGTTTCTCTGCCGATTAAGCATGCAATTGGAAGCAAATAGATCAGCTGTTGTTTTGACAATACAGTAGATACTCCTCCCTGGAGCTAGTGGTAAAATATCTGGGTGGGTCAACAGGTAGAAAATTTTGCTAAACAAAAATAGCTGGATCTAGAAATGCAATATCTGTACTCAAAACGTAGTATGTTAGAAATAGAAGCATATAGTTTGTTTAAAAAATTAACCTTTAAGTTAGATAACTCAGAATATGAAGAATGGTGCCATTTGAGAAAAATGTTCGTAGTCACTAACGAGAAACTGGTTAAGAAAATTAATATACAAAATGGAAAAATCAAACAACTGGTTAAATGTCAAATTAAAAACGAAAAACCCGTTCCTCGGAAAATTGACCTCGTAGAAAATCTTTCTTCGCATGTGGTGATTTGGATTCTCCAAGTGCACTTGTCAGTGCTCATCACAGCTTCTAATTTTCACTTAGTGAAATATCTACCTAATCTTTGCGATATACCAGAAACGTCGGGTATTGTTTGGTCATCAAATAACTGTTTCTTATTGACTGGTGGACTGATCGATTATCTGCTTGAACCTCTTTATGTTGCTGATACAAGGGCGGCGTGAGTTTCTCTATTAGCGTTTTGCGCCAAATATTACAGGTATAAGTTACTAGGTACTGCTTTTCGGCAAACTTCAGAGAACCAGGGCTTTGATTTGGAATTGAAATGATTCAATGAATATATATATATATATATATATATATATATATATATATATATATATATATATATATATATATATACACATCTGCCCACGGAAGCAAAGAGAAAAACTTTGCCAAATCTTCCTATTCAGCGGATTTATAATAGCATGTGTTTTGAGTGTATCCTTGTGAGTAACTGTCTGCTTGTAAGGGATGTGTTGTGAACATGACAATGGTTTGTGCCTTGGTCAAGGTTAGTAGTCTGTAGTTTTCGGGGCTAGTCGCCTGAAAAAGAGCATAGATATGCTAGAGAAGGAACATTCCAAATAATCTTGAGTCGTGACGCATCTATTAGTTATACACTTAAGAATTAATCTTACTTACTATGTCTGGTAGAAAGCCAATAGATAATTATGTTTCAGCTTCGTCTCGTAAATAAGTTTTGCGGTACTTCTGATTCCGGTTATAATCCACACATTTTTAAAGATAAACAAACGTATCCCCTTATTTAGAGCATCCAATTCAGTTCCGTTTGTGTGCTACACGGTCTACACACGCCCGTTGCGCTCTCTATATACTTTGACTTATGTTTGTTCTATTATGCGTTGTAATTCTCAATAGGGAGACCCATTTGAGTGTGTTCTTATTACTACTATTATAGTGTCGTGATTACTTTGTTGTAGAGACTTAATCATCCAAGATCTCAAAGACTCCCCTTATTTGGGCATAGGTTTGGTTGTTTTCAATGTGTGGCGTGATATTATTTCTTAGTAATGCTCACCGTTGCAAGATTATCCCACGACCTGCGTACTCTGAAACAGTTCTTCTTTGTTTACTTTTTGTCTAGTGTGGAAAGCTAATTAACTAGATGGTGTTGGTGTTATAGATGATTAACGATGATTAACGAACCTTACCTACTACACACTAAATACGATACTTGTCTTTTCTCTCAAATATATTTTTCTGTTCATACATTTAGGTAGGTAGTTCTCTAGTCTTCCTCTCAGTGCTGTTGACATTGTCACGTGCCTAACTGCTGTCCCTCAACACTAGCTCTCCTCGCATTTTTGCCAGCAAGTACAGCAACTGCCCAGGGGGCCTAATCATTTCCCCTTACTGGCGTTATTGTTTGTTTCCTCTGATGGACTGTCCAATTTTCTTGTTTAATATGATAGAACTACCCACTCTCAATTTATACAATATTTCTGTTTCATTCAGCCAATTAGTTATATTTCAAATGCACCACTTCACCTTCCTCTCCAACTAGACTTTTTAAGATTGGTGCAATTTCTTTTTAGGTGATTGGCAAAAAAAAGTCGCTGATGATTTTTATTTTATGGAGTGGCTGCCCACCGCCATTAGGCAAAAATTGTCTATAGGTACATATTTATCTTAAAATTTCTGTCCTAATTTTTACCCTTTCATTTATATTACCAGCACAAGCTGTCCCCATTATCCATGTCCTTGTAATTTTATTTAGAATTTTTTTCAAATGAGTGGTGGAAAACTTTTTATTTGAGAGCAACGAGTATGGAGTTAGAAGGAAAGTTTGTAAAATGGAGTATAATAAAACTCAGTCTTCGATTTTTTCATATATTTTTGTGAAACAGCAATATGTGAATTCATAATATATTCATATAATAATTTCTTAAAATTAGTATTTATAATATATTAACGAATTTTAAAGAAAATTGAGGCACCTGGCATAGCGGCTATCACACTGTATACAGTACACTCACACCCCAAAGTGCATGTGGACACATAAGTACAGTGTTTGTGGACGAACAAAATTGTAGATATGCACGATACCTATTTGAAAGTAAAAAATTTGAAGCAACTAGATTTCCTGTTATAATTGACATGTAGTGTTTCTTTTTTAAAATTATAATTGACTATTACGTAACGCTGGTTAGCGTTGTATTGTCTAAAAATTAAATTCTATTATATAAATAAAAAATTTACAACCTAAACACATTTACAATAAGACTCATGCTATTAATGATTCATTCGTCCTTAGCTATTAGCAAAGTGCTATTGTATTTTGCCACTTCAAAAATTATAGACATCAATAATAATACATATTGACTTGATTTCAGCATAAGAAACTTAGAGAAAAAAACGTAATCATCAAAATACTTATTTCAGCTTACGTGTTTTGCAAATTTAATTAGACTAAAATTGGTAAATTGATAACAGGTATTTGAACACTTATTTCAACAGTACAATCATATACGTCAGACACTTTACAAATAGTACAGTAAAAATAATTCAATAATAATGAACTAACGCCTATGTGGCAACATAATGTAGACATATGACCAGACTCCGAAATGACGAGAATAAAATGAACTATTTGTATAAAAAATCAACTAAAAATAAATCAACAAAAGGTACACAAAGCACCTAAATCTAACATTATTTACAACGTCGACGATATTTAACATTTCGCAATTATCATGGGCTTTTTTTTAATTATATTAACTCTTATATTACACTATGTATAATTAAATCTAACCTTAAATTTAAATTACAAATTTAAAAACTTTACTACACGCAAGAACTTGAAGTTCATAAAAATCATTGAGCTGCCAATCTACAGACCCTCTTTTAATCTTTGTTAACATAATAACCTAATTTTAATTGGCATCAACAGATTTAACTGTACATTAAAATAAATGGCACCTGTAAAACCGTAACTGAATTAATTCTTTTGTATGTATTAAAACTTGTTAAAATAGAAGAAATAAAAAGCATTTCTGTACAATTTGTACAAACAATTAATGAGGATAACACGAGATCATTATAACAAGATTACACTGTTAACGGTTGCACAACAGATTAAATGGCGGCGGAAAAAATTCTCAACCATAACTACATTTCCTTGGCTGTCTTAATCTGAAACAAAGAGAAATAATATTAAAGTTGATATCAATGACAGCAAACCTCATTTAAATACAAGTAATCAATTAAGGCTTTTTAAATTACAGATTCAGGTTTCCAAAGATAATGTAAAAATAATTTCTAAATACAAGATTATTCACAACGGCTATTCTCCTCATTAATGAATTTTTTCTACGAAAATTATCTAAAAATTATAAACCGTTAAACCATAAACTTAATTAAAACTACTACCAAAGCATCAGATAAAGGGTCTATTTGAAATGAATTTTCTGGAAATACTTTAGTAAAATGAAGGTCAATGACGCTTGAAGCTGAAACTTAAGGGTTTGTAGAACACTCTTTTTGCGACACTTTCTTTACATGACCCGTACTTGTTTCAGGTTCTTTGCTTAAATGTTGACAATTTTGACGTTTCAAATCGGGACGTTTTGAGGAAAACCCGATTTTTACCTTTTAACTTACAGACTTAAATTTTGGTACATGCTTCACTTTTTACACACACGTGTACCAAATTTGGTTGCCCTGACTTTGCTATTTCCGGAGATATAAAAATGTTCCGAAAGAAAACACAACATTTTCCGGGGAAAACCTCGGCCCATTTTCCTGGCTAACTAACTTATTTAAGCCACTAGCAAAAGGAAGGTACTTGCCAAATTTGATCAAAATCGGCCTATTATTTTTTTAGTTATCGGTGTGGCACACACACCACACACACACACACACACACCCGCGCGCGCACGCACGCACGCACGCACCCACGCGCATATATATATATATATATATATATATATATATATATATATATATATATATATATATATATATATATATATATATATATATATATATGTGAACACATAAAAGGCGGGAAGCAGCAAGCGCGTTATGGTAGTGAATTTCCATTAAAATGATTTTAATAGCAAATATGACTTTTTTAATGAAAGCACTCATTAAATTCGGTTACCTGTATAACCTATATAGTAGAAACAATGTACTATATTTTATCAAATAACTTTATTAACATAACATAACATTTATTTTACCATCAACATGGTTCGTCGCACATAAAATAATTGTATAATGGACTTGCACATGACAAAGAGTGGGTGACAATATACATAAAATAAAAACAAAATATAAAACGAGTTGTCAAAATCACACAATAGTTAATTAAAAATTAAATTCTTCAATTGAATATATAGGTCTCTCTATTAATTTTTTTATCACAGATGCAAACTGTCTTCTAGGCAATTCCCTGACCGCTGCCAGGAGTGAATTAAACAACCTAACTCCAGTATAGGCTCTTCTGTGTGCGGCTTATCCTGTGATGAGGACACAAAAATTGACATTTACCTCTAGTTTCGTAACTGTGAACCTGTTCGTGGGAGATAAAACTGGTCTGATGGTCATAAATGTAAAGAAGGCAAATAATTATATAACTTGCTGGTAGGGCAAGTATTGTATACCGCTGGAATAGTTCTATACAACTGTGGTCCTGAGGAACGTTAGATCGCCCTGGTTGCTCTCTTCTGTTGGAAAAAGACACGCTCTGCATGTGGTGAGGATCCCCACAACAAAATCCCATAGGTTGTAATGCTTTGAAAGTGAGCATGGTAAGTAACTCTTGCGACGCTTTCATCTATGATGTATCTTATTCTACGGATTGGGTAGATGGCTGAAGATAATTTTTTACACATTTGGTCTATGTGGGGTTTCCAGCTTAAACAACCATCAATATGAAAGCCTAAAACTTTATTATTTTCGCCTGAGTTCTGTAGATGATACCTGGTAGTTATGACAAGTCTTGATGTTTTTTCTGCATTAAGCAATAACTTGTTTGCCTTAACCCATGCTTCCACCTGATTGATCACATTTGTGTTTTATAAGCTCTGGAACTGCTTTATTAATTACTGTCGTGTCATCTGCGAAGATGCATTTTCTGTCTGCCCTAATGTTTTCGGGAAAATCGTTAATATATAATAGGGAGCACTGGTCCCAGTATAGAGCCCCGTGGCACTCCCAAGTCTACCTGTTTAAAATTTGAAGTTGCACCATGTTCCTTAAATATGATTGTAAAAGTGTTCCTATTCTGGCTATTATTCCATAATATTCCAACTTAGAGATAAGAATCTGGTGGTTTACCATATTGAAGGCTTTGCTAAGGTCAAAGCACAATAGCTCGGCATTTTCCTTGTGATCAAGTGCTTCCAAGATAAAATCAGCTATATATGTCATGGTCGTAGTTGTTGACCTATTTCTTCTGAATCCATGCTGGGAACGGTTTAGGATTTCCTGCCTATCAATATAGCTTGCTAATCTCTCTTTAATAAGTGCTTCCAAAATTTTAGAGATTATAGGGAGAATACAAATTGGACTATAATTGTTGCAGTCGTTCATGTCGCAATTTTTTGGGAAAGGAATTATCTTTGCAATCTTTAATAGATTTGGAAATATACCCTGAGCAGAGCAAATATTGATAATTTTGCTCAGTGGGTCTGCAATCATTTTTAATAGTACTATGTTTAATCCAAAGATGTCACAAGCTGACTTATTTTTCATCGTCAACACCACCTGCATAACTTCACGTGGGGATGTATCATCGAGAAACATTGACCCATTGTTTCGCAGTTTGACACGTTTTATATAGGAATGGCACTTTTTAGACGTTGCTTGAAAAAGTACAATTTTTTTTCGAAAATCAGCTTAAAATGTTCCCGAAAAAAGTGGTCTGAGTTACCTGGCCAACGAACCTCTTCACACTATTTACCCACCTGCCAATATATACGCATACACAAAAAGCCAGTCGATGAAACTTCAAAAAAAAATCATGAAAATTTGCAACTATTTTTTCACGGAAATCCGAAACATTTTTTGACAATAACTTATTAAACATTTATTATTAATTACCAAAATTTCCCAAAAATTTTACAAACAATTATTTCTATCGAAACAAAAAAATTGTATACGGCACATTTTTTTCACAAATAATATAAACGAAAACCTTTCTGAATGCGTCATTTTCATGGGACTCTGCTATATATTGGTAAAAAAAGCCGTATCATAATTTTTGATATGTGCCAAAAGTGTGAAACAATTGAATTAACTCGAAAACAGTGAACGCTATCAATTTTTTTTACAAACATGTATCATAATTCGATGGAAAATGCAAAAATACAATAATAAAGGATGATTCTTTACGAGTTCCTATTACACGTTTGGAGAAACTAGACTGATTTGGATTTTAAACATTTGTAGTATGAGGTTTTCCAATATGCCCAATCCATCTAAAATATTCAAAACATCCTGCGACATCCGCTTATACCGGAAGTGAACACTAACTCGCTTATTTTAAATAAAACACCCTGTATATTATTACAGATTCGGAGACAGCTAATCTTGTCCCAATATACGGTTTTGCTACTTTATACTGAGAGCTTCACGAAATATGGTCATTTTTATTACAAAAATATGTCGCCTACAACGCCCCCGTATCTTATTAATTGATGCAAATTGGAAGTTCTTTGTTATGCATATTTTTTTTCATTATTGTATATTTTAACTTAGTACACACAATCTTCCGACAAATTGATTGTTGTCTACAGGGTGATTAAAAACGCATATGCGCGTATATCTCTTTTTTTCAAATGGATCACGCTGTATATTATATGGCCACTGGCAAGATCTTTTACTGTTCTTCGAATTTTGTTAATCAGTCCCTATACCCAAACGGTACGGTTTTTGAGATATTAAGCTTCGAAATATGCAATATGGGTATGCATTATGATTGCATGAAAATCGAAAATTTGAACAGTAATCACATTCTCAGTTTGATAGTTGTTTTGAGTTGAGTAATACAACTAAGTGAACTTTACTTCTCTGCACAAAAATTCGGTTGGATCCCAACCAAAAAAAAAAATGATGTACGCAAATTAGGATTTTATAAATCTGCTACTAATTCACGGATAATGCTGACGAACGTTAGCGAGAACATATGTATTTGCATAACCATATGTAGAATTGCCTCCACCTTCACATTACACCATTGATGCCGTTATTAGATACTTACCACACTGCGAACAAACGAACAAACTAACTGACCTAAACAACGAAACAAATTAAAAATTAAATTCAAACAATTGGACGCTGAAATATGAAAAATATATATGTATACATATTATAATAAATGCCCGAAGACACCTCCCTGCTGTTGCCAACACTTATTTGCTCGCTGAACTCTTTCAGCGATGACCTGCTCAATATAGTTTGATATCAGCAACGCAAAAGCATCTTGAACTAGTCTTATCATATATTCCTTAGTACACTACATTCTTTATGAATCCCCAAATGAAGAAGTCTAGGGGTGAAAAGTCCGGAGAACGTGGGGCCCAAAAGTAGGGACCTCTATTTGCTATCCACCTTCCAGAAAACCATTGTTCCAGTGCATCACTCACAGCTCTGGTACTGTGCAGTGACACGCCATCTTGCTGGTACTCGTACAATGTCTGATTCCTTTCCCCGTCTGACATTCCAGGTAATTGTTGTTAAACGACGGTCCCCAATATTTCTAAATAACTTTCCTCAGTAAGATTCGCGTCATAGAAGTGGACACATAAAATTCGATGACGTGGAAAGAATAACAAATCATAATAATGAGTGGGTTGTGTTGAGAATATGTAAGCCGTCCTTCTTACTGAGTCTTATTTAGTCTGTTAGAAAATAGTTTGAAATATAACTTTTATGTCTACGTACCTTTTATTGCACAGAATAATTGAAGGACCACCTATTTTAAAATCCTCTTCGCCAAGTTACATGAGGATTTTCGGAAGCCCAGTAGTTACAGTTGTTCTATTGAATATTTTGTTATTCGTTAATTTCGCCTCATCAACCCAAATGACATTATTCAAAAAATTGTCATCCTCATCTTTCTGCGTTATAAGCCATTCACAAAAGATTACTCTTTTTTCCAAATCAGTGCTTACCAGGGCAGGTACTGTGCTGTAGCAGTAAGGTCTCCATTTATGTTTTTTCAAAATTCTTTGAATGGTTGAAAATAAGAGTCACAAGTGATGCATTAATTCTCTTATAGATCACCTCATTCTCTTTATCAACTTCACGTTTTGCTCTGACATTTTTTGCTGTAAATGATCCATGTTGTTGTAAGGTTCTCATAACGGCATCAATAGTTTTATGGGAAGGTGGAGGTAAATCTGGATATCGTTTTGCAAATACACGACATGTTTTTGCCGACATTCGTCGGCATTTCCGTGAATTAGTAGCAGATTGATAAAATCCTGATTTGAGTATCCAGATCTTGCCATTGCTTTTTTGAGATCAAACTGAATTTTTGTGCAGGGAAGTAAAGTTCACTCAGTTGTATTACTCAACTCAAAACATAACTGTCAAGCTGAGAATTTGGTTACTGTTCAAGTTTGCTATTTTCCATGGCACTCTACAGCAATCATAATATAAACTCATACTGCATATTTCTAAGCTGAATATCTCAAAAACCGTACGGTTTGGGTATAGGGAATGATAAACAAAATGCGAAGAGTAGTAAAAGATATTGCCAATGGCATTATAATATACAGGTGATCAATGTGAAAAAAATGAGATATCCGTGCATACGCGTTTTTAATCACCCTGTAGAAAAAAACCAATTTGTCGGAAGATTGTGCATACTAAGTTTACATACACAATAAGGAGAACAATTATGCATAACAACGAGCTTCCAATTTGCATCAATTAATAAGATACAGGGCGTTGAAAGGGACATATTTTTGTAATAAAAATAGCCATATATCGTAAAGCACTCAGTATAAAGTAGCAAAACTGTACATTGAAAGAATCGTCAAGACCAGCTATATCCGAATATGTAATAACATACACGGTATTCCATTTAAAATAAGCGAGTTAGTGTCCACTTCCGGTATAACCGGAAGCCGCAGGACGTTCTACATATTTTAGATAGATTGGGCATTTTGGAAGACCTCATACTACAAATTTTCAGAATGCAAACCAGTCTAGTTTCTCCAAAACGTCTAATAGGAACTTGTAAAGAATCACCCTGTATAAGAGGTGTTCGAATTTAAAAAAAATTGTAGCACCAACGACTTATGGGTTACCTTGTGATTGTCGAAATAATTTTACAAGATGTAGCTCAAGACACCTATAATTAACGTATACAATTTTTTCTAGTATCTTGTATAATAACGACAATATTGAGCCTTACCGTAGAAATGCGTCACCCTTTATATATGTAAACAGATAAAAACTGAAACTGACCCAACTGTCCCAAATTTTTGTCTCTATTAGTGAATTTTTTAAAATAAAAATTCACTAAAAGGGGGTAACTCTGTATAAGGTTGTTTATGCCAAAAATTTTGTGGTTTTCGAAATATTGACTATTTAACACTTTTACATTGTACACAGTTTTGTTGTTGTTAGTCATAACGGCGACGCGCATTAAAACAAAACTATCGAGCACTACAGAAACATCACTATTTGTTTTCATTGAAAATTATTAATTAAAATCAAGGCGACTGAATTATACCCACAACGATTATTTAATTTTTTTACCATCTATGGGGAATGTAACGAAGTTTTATCAAGAACATGCCAGATAAATAAATTTTTGCCTTGACTTTGTCAAAAGTTTGATAATTTTCTATTATTCACCGAACAGTGTTTCCCGACGAATTCTGTTTATCTGGATATCTATCAGCAAATAACTGGCATGTTCTTGATAAAACTTTGTTACATTCTCCATAGATAATAAACATATTTAAATAATCTTCCTGTGTATAATTTAATAGCACCGGCATGATTATTAGTAGTAAGTATTTGTCAAATGACAACAAATAATGATGTTTCTGTGGTGCTCCATAGTTTTCTTTTAAAGCGCGTCGCCGTCATGGCCAGCTAACAACACAACTTAAAGCCGTATATCATTTAAGTGAATTTTCATCAAGAAAATTCACTATTAGAGGGGTATCGATGGTGAGACTTTTGAATAATTTCTTTAAATGAGCGCGAATTAGGGCCCCTAGAATCAAATCCAAGGTCAGTTAAAAAGTTTATATATATATATATATATATATATATATATATATATATATATATATATATATATATATATATATATATATATATATATATATATATATGGTGTTCAAATAAGGACACGGACCGGCTATATCTCGAAAACCATCACAGCTGCAGCTTTTGCAAAAAAATTGTATTAGTAAAGTGTCCATGAGAAAATGTTGGAAAATATTTTCAGGTTTCTAAATCTGCCACTAGGTGGCGAAAATGCCATGGCTTACCTAAAATCTTTAATTTATCGAAAATCTTGACGCATAACATAAGCTGGTTTATGTAATTTGTAATCAACGTTCACTTATCTACAACTTGTGTTAAAAAAATTCTTATGGACCAGTGGCGGAGATAGGGGGCGAGGAATTTTTTTATAAACAAATGCCTATAACTTGATAACCAGTAGACATAATTTCAAGAATTTTGGCATGTTGGAAAGAGATTTCATAAGAAATTACACGTATTAGTATTTTAAATCCACAATCACACATGCACAAAATACAGAGGGTGTTAGATTAGAGGAGTCTAGTTTTATTCAATTTTAATTTTATGAAACATTTCAAATAGCAGCATAGTATTCTAATATAACCATCAAAAAGTGGATGAAGTTAGAAAGAATTCAGTGAAAACCCAAAACAAATATGTTCTTCCGTTTCAGAGAAAACTCGAATTTTATGTATTTTGGTGCTTATTATGCCATTTCTCCAAACTGGATATGAATATAGCAAAATCTCTATAGAATATTTGTTTTCAGGCATCGTTATACAAATTAACATAGTTACCAATAAGAATTAATTACTTTAATATGATATAAATTTATTACCTTACAAGGACATGAGGAGTAAGGTCAACAAAATGGTGGAAAAAGCGAAAAACGAGTACATTTCAAGAAGATTTAATGATGTAGGGAACAATAACAAGAAATTCTGGGACAATATAAACGAAATGCTTAATAAACAAAAACCTATGGAAAAGAAAAATATAGAGAAAATTACCAGTGAAGGAGAAACATATACCAACACACTAGATATAGTAGAAGCAATGAAGAAGCACTTCACTACAATAGGTGATAAATTAGCACAACAGATTCAATCAACACAAAAAACACATAAAACTGTAAGAAGAATAAAAGCAACACCAAAACAATGTTTTTAACCCCAACAACAACTGAAGAAGTACTAATGACGATAAAGAATTTAAAGAATACAGCGCCTGGTAAAGATGGAATAACTGCACAAGACTTGAAGCAAATTGCGGATATAATAGCTCCTATTATAGCTAAACTAATCAATAGTAGTATAGAAACTGGCATTTTCCCAGGCGAGTTAAAAACCACAGTTCTTTGTGCAGTTTATAAGACAGGTAGTCGAGATGATCCAGCTAACTACAGACCAATTGCACTTACTAGTATTTTTGTAATATTTGAAAAAATCCTAAAACAAAGAATACTTGGCTTCATAACACAAACCTGCAGACTAGACCCAAAGCAGTTTGGGTTTCAAGAAAATAGTAGCACTCAAGCCGCTGTCATTGAAGTTATGCAATACATATATAACACCCTTGACGAAGGTAAATATGCGGTTGCAGTTTTTGTGGACTTGAAAAAAGCCTTTGACACAGTAAATCACGGTATTTTGTTGAACACTATAGAAAAAGTGGGTATCAGAGGCAGCTGCAATCAATTAATAAAAAGCTATCTGGAAAATAGACCAACTATAAATCGAATTGGGGAAACAGAAAGCAGTATGAGAAACATCAATATTGACATACCTCAAGGATCTGTTACATATTCTGTACGTACAAACACTGGAAACGGAATCATTGAAAGCTCATTACACCATGTTTGCAGACGACACGATCTTACTATACTCCGGTGATAAACAAGAAGTACTACAAGAAAACATACAACAAGATCTCCTTACATTTGAAGACTGGTTACTCGAGAAACAAGAACAAGAAAACATACAACAAGATCTTCTTAAATTTGAAGACTGATTACTCGAGAAACAGCTCACAATAAATGCCACAAAGACGGAGTATATGATGTTTAAACAAAAAAACAAAAAACCGATTGCAATTGACATTAATTTAGATAGCAAAAGAATTGCAAAAGTGGAAAAATCTACCTATCTGGGATGAATAATAGATGAAAAACTGAACTGGAGTGACCACATCAACAAAATAGAGAAGAAAATTGTACCCATCTTAGGAGCAGTAAGACGGTGTGGAAACTTGCCTTCACCTGCAAGAACGGCTATATACAACTCCTTGATATTGAGTCAGTTGACATATGTCATTGTTATATGGGGAAACTGTACAGAATTCAATCTAGAAAGAGCAGGGAGGCTACTCAATAAAGCAGTAAAAGCAACAGAAAACCTACCAAGACTAACACCCACAATAGAGCTGTATAATAAAACGGAACGATTGACAGTGAAAGAAATATTCTTCAGAGAACAGTGCAAGACAGCGTATAAAATAACAAGAGGACTAATGAAGAATAATATCACAATGGTGAAAAATACCTCTATCCACGATCACGAAACAAGACAAGCAAACAACTACCACATGCCACTACTTGTAAGGGACTACAGAGATTCACACAACGGGCAATTGGAGCATACAACAAACTTCCAGAACACCTCAAAGGAAGCCCATCGACTTCAGTGTTTGCCCAACGCATTAAAACTTACACATTGAATAAAAGACAGGATCCATAGTGTATAAGTGTATCGAACCTCAACTATCAATAATATGTGGCCAGTGTATGTATGTGTGTGTATGTATGTGTATATGTATGTGTGTATGTATGTATGTATATGTATGTGCCTATGTATGTGTGTCTATATATATATATATATATATATATATATATATATATATATATATATATATATATATATATATATATATATATATATATATATGTATACATGAGTATGTGTGTGTATATGTATGTGTATATATAATAAAATAAGTGCAATTTAATGTAACCAAAGTCGGACCCATATTGGGTAATCACAAAACCAGAGTAAAGCAGTGTTAGTACGTAAATAGTGTATAGGTATAGAAAATTAAGTAAGTGCAATAAGAAACAAAAGTCCATACTGTGGGTGCAATGAACTGTAGCTAAACAGTGTTGGTATAATATAGTATGAGTTATCAGTTACTCTTTATACCAGTCCTGAGGACTGCCTGAGTGACTGTTAGGATACTAACATATTATGTATTTATAAGAAAGCATGAACTAAATTCATAAGAAGCAATGTAATTATTTGTAAATAAATTTGTAAATAAATTAAACTAAGATACAAGAGCCAAGAATCGAATTTAAGGTTGTATTCATAAATTAAGTGATTATATTATGAAAACGAAACTATATGAATTTAACTAATCTCTGACAAGTAGAGGCTACCGTCGTTTGAACTTCAGCCGTAGATATGCTATTAACAGCAACTTGTATCCTTTCCATCATATTTTTTCTCTAGTTGTTGGTCGAGTTTAATATACCAAATATTTCATTCTCCCCCATAAATAAAAATCTAAGCAAGTCAAATCAGGTGATATGGTGGCCATGGAAATAAGCTTCCTCTTCCTATCCACCGATTTGGAAATTGAACATTAAGATATTCGCGTACACTTTGCGCGAAGTGTGCTGGACACCCGTGATGTTGCAACCACATTATTAATCTTGTTTCTAGGGAAATGTCTTCCAATAAAATTGTGAAGCTTTGAGTTAAAACATTTAAATACAGATCTCCGTTAAGTGGTCCGTCAAACAAATATGGTCCAACAATTTTCCCTTCAGCTATACCACACCATACGTTTAGAGTCCATCGATTTTGCCGATCTAATTCTGTCATCCAATGGGGATTACTGTCCGACCAATAGTGCATATTATGGAGATTTACATTCCCACAATTTGAAAATGTTGTTTTATCTGTCCATAGTATTTGTGATAGAAATCGTGGTGTTTCTTCTAGCATGCTCAGCATCCAATGGCAGTAATTCAGTCTGTGGTCACAATCAGCTTCATTTAGCGCCTGATGCAACACTATGTGATACGGGTGCATATTAAGATCTTTTAAAATATAATATATATATATATATATATATATATATATATATATATATATATATATATATATATTCACTATGTGAAAACTGGAACCTGTGATGAGCACTGATAAGTACACTTGGAGAACCGAAATCACCACAACACATATTTTAAAGACCTTACGATCGTTTAACTGGTGATTTGGGTTCTCCAAGTGTACTTATTATATATACATTATTGGACTAGAAGTAATGTACGAACCCTCAATACGTGAGTAAATTGAGAATATATTTATTGAGCCATTTAAATATGGCAATATAATCTCCAGAACAAACCCTTTTTTCTGTTATTGATATGTTTTTCCATAAAACGTTAAAATTTATTTACTTCACAAACTGTTAAAGATACATACAGACACGGGTACAAGATATTATTATACAATCTTTTGCAATTTGAATAATGTTAAGGTTAATATGGGCAGCTATTAGAAAAACTGTTCTCCACCTTTTTCATTTTAAAAATAATTGATAACAACATTAGAACTAAAAGTGTCCTTTATATTCTATACACTGACATCCTTCCGCAAAACACTTGGTTGGAATGTCCAATAGAATTTCAGAAATTAAATAAATAAAACATTTTTAGAAGGTGTACTAAGAAACGGGAATATGATTCAAAATATTGAGTACCTTCGCCTACATATTTGAACGTTGAACACGTTAATCACCCAGTCTTCGATTTAATAAGACGATTAAAATTTTAATGTATTTGATAAAAGAAATGGACCAGACTTTCACAGACATTTATTAGAATCACTAGAATGTATGACTGTTTTGCTACACAGTAGGCTCATCAGATACAGCCTATATTTTGCCCTGGAAAAAATTGGTCCGATTAGGCTGGCTCACGAACTTATCCAAACTATTAACAAAAGGAATCCTGCAAAGTTTCATCAAAATGCGCCAATTATTTTTTTAGTTATAGCACATATAAAAACCAAAATTGACCGCCCATATGGGTTCTAGATAGTTGGTGGCCATCCAACAAATTTTTGCCAGTCTTAAAGTAGTGCCCCCAGCAGTCGCTATAACCTAATACAATACATTTTAAATACTTTTACTGTGAATACTACATGCACATTGTGTGAACTTATTAAATAGGTACATTGAATTTCGTAAGGAAATATAACTCTTGACTCACTAAAAAAATATATATTAGCTTATCATTTCTTAATCGATCAACTTATATATGTATCAAAGAGAGCTTAAGAATATGTTCTTGTTTTTTATGTGTCGTAGCACGGTATCGTGACTCGTTGACAAAGCTATTTGCGGCCTATATAAATATTGGCGAAGCCGGTTACATTTTTAATCTTGCTAGTGGGGCTTTTTATGAAACGTGCATCTACCGTCGCTTCAGGATCGGTCTGGACGATTGCCCGAGGAGCTTTCACTTACTAGGTTGCCTAGCGTCTCTCACTCCAACCGACGCTGACGGCGCCATAGTCTCTGGCGCCACGGACAGGCCAGCAACCGTCCTTACTTTTTACTACAGCTCGCTTCGACAAAAGAAAGAAAAACTACCCATTACTGCCTACAGTTATCTTAAGAAGCCACAATAAAACTGTCGTTTAAAAAGTAAGCCTGTCATTAATAACAATTGCGTTGTATCAATTTATGTGCGGTCCGAATTAGGTAGCGGTGATAAAATCTGCCGATCGCCTTAAGACATTTAGTTTTTGCTATGAAAGATAAAAAGTTTGAATATAAAACTGGATTACGATACATCGGTTTTACTTAATGATGTTATCTAGGTACAAGTTGTGAAACTGGAAATAGTCTGCGCGATAAAATACACTCAAGTATATATATATATATATATATATATATATATATATATATATATATATATATATATATATATATATATATATATATATATATATACGTTAGGTGTCTAAAATTTAGGACACGAAGTAGTGTCCCGACGAAGCAACTGTGTAACGGCAACGAATTTTTATACTTAAAACAACTTTTAGGTAGGGAGATTCTGTAATTAATCAGATGATAGAACATGAATATGATTACGAACAAAATCTAGTTTGAATTGCAATATCTTGAAACTTTTTGAAATGTTATCTATTCGTTCTTGAATTCGTACTTAAATTTCTTATATTTACCAATTAGTAAGTTTTAATAAAAAATTGCAACCTCTGTGGCCCAGTGGTAAGAGCAAGCGCAACTGAAGCCAAAGGTCCTGGGTTTATTCCCAGTGAAAGCGTCATTTTATTTTTAGTATATACTGTAAAAGTAATATCAATTGAGTTTGTGACATAGAAGTTACATGCCTGCACGTTTGCATACTTACTAAGTATGTACTTATTTTGCAACAATCTATAATCGCCAAAAATATTAAAAACAGATATTTTGTGAGCTATTATAACAACTATAGCGGACACTAATCTGAGCAGCCGTCATTTTAATAGGCTACTATGCAAAATACTATTATATTTACGCGAATCTAATTTCAGTTAAAATTTTAAATATCATCAAAACTAGAAGAGATAGGTATAGGGAACTGATACACCACCGGAAAGTGATTCAATCCGGAAGACTAACATACAGGACGTTTTGTTTAAAATTTTTGACTTAATCTGGTTTCAAGTTTTAAAAAAAAAGCCTCGGTGGTTCAGTGGTAAGAACGTGTGCCTCTGAATCGAAGGGTACTGAGTTCGATCCCAAGGTTCTCCTTTCACTTTTTCAGTACATTAACTGTATAGTAATTTAACTAACGGGTTCCCTGAATCAGCCTGTGTATATATATATATATATATATATATATATATATATATATATATATATATATATATATATATATATATATATATATATAAGATACACCTAGGTGTAGTAGATTCTTGACGTCAAAGTATTACTTTACATCAGTCCAAAAGTCAAGATTAAAAGAGATACAGGATGATAAAATGACAAAATGAATTTATATTTCCCTCGATGCCTAGAAAAATATCTGACGTCTTGAAAATGGATGTTCATCATAGTAAAATGCTCACATTTTTCTAAGCACCGTTAAGAAACTTTCAATTAAAACATATAATTTTCTTTTCTTTCCTTAACAAAGAAGGTATGCTCGTACCGATTAAATGACGCTAAAATCAACAGTTTTTAAATATCTGCGATTTTAAAAGTAGCTGCAACACATTCTTCGTTAATGTTTTCAGGTCATGTCATTTATCGAATAGTAACCGTTCGTCATAAACAATTAAGCATTAATGTTCCTGTCAAAATCTATTTTGATAAGCTTTTGTACAAGATTCTCCAAAGTATGTCGGGAAATAATTGTTTTTCTCATAAAGACGTCATATGGGTGAAAGTGGTTCCTTTCGGCCAAAACGAGATATTCTGGGCCGCCCATAAAATCCCGCTCTCGATAAGAAGAAGAGATGTTAGTTCGTGTAGAAGATAATCCAGAAATTAGTTCAAGAGGAATACGTGCAGCCGCTACTTAAGTAATCATCGGTTCTGGGAATATTTCATGACGAAGGTATTTATCCATACCACTTCACACCCGCATAGAATTTATTCCCAGCTGATCTTTCGGCTAGACTACAATTTTGTTATTCTTTCAGAAACAAACAAAACGCAGATTCACTGTTTGTGAATAAACTACTACTTACAGATGAAGCTACCTTTACTCGCCGGGGTGTATTCAACTTCATAAACAAATATATGTAAAAGAATGAAAACCATCACGTAGGTAGCAGTTGAAAGTCATTTCCATCCTGAATTTAAGATTAACATTTAGGGTGTAATAATCGGAAATTATTCGTCTAAGTGTACGTCCATATGAACTACCACCAAATCTGAATTAAAATTAAGGCAACTCCCCACTCCGAAGGGCGGAACGTGCAGACATTCAACTTGCTCAAATACAATGCCAGAATTTTACCGTTTGTACTGAAAAAGTGAAAGGAGTACCCTGGGATCGAACCCAGTACCCTTCGGTTCAGAGGCACACGTTCTTACCCCTGAACCACCGAGGTTCATAAAATTGGCAATAAATATTGTTTTAAATGAAAAGGCATAACTTGGACCAGCAAACAAGATAATGCAGGAAAATGTTAGGAGCGCACAGTACTGTCTGACGTAATGACCCTTTCTAAGACTATGTACATTCATGTTTATATAAAAGCAGGAAAAAATACTACCTTATGATAAAAACACGTTCATTATGGCAGCTAGGCATCAGCCTTAACAATGTCTGTAGAACTATATGAATTGTATTATTTACCTGTGAGAATGCTATACATTTAAATTTACGAAAAATAGTCATAACTGGTAAAAAGGCAAATAAAAAGTCTGGACGCAGCAAGTGCGTTATGGTAGTGAATTTTCATTTAAATGTTTTTAATAACAAATATGTCTTTTTTTTTTAAAGAAAGCAGGCATGAAATTTGGTTACCAGTATAACCTATAAAGGAGAAACAATGTACCATATTTCATCAAAATGACTTTATTGTTTGAAAATGTACACACATTTTCCGAAAATAAATTTAAAATGTTCCCGAGAAAAATGGTTCCTCGCCAACGAACGTTAGGTTAATAGTAAATTGAGCTATTGAAATTTGAAACTTTATTCAAATTCCCTACCATAACGTACTTGCTGCATCCAGTAAAAATTGAAATCGGTTGCAGAAAAGAACAACCACTTGTGAAGCCACAGGAAAAGTATACGGCTGTATTAACTATGGAACGGTTTCACTGAGTTAGGGCAATAACAAACAACCAGATGTGCTATTACATATGAATTAGGTCTTAAAAGTTTTATTCTCGTCCTAATTGCATTTGTCATACAAAAACTTACTAAAAATCTCATCGGAATTACACAATCTGATCAGATAACGATAAAATGCAATAAGACTAAAAAAAGTAAAAAAAGAGTGAAGTCGCTAACTGAGATTAGAACGCGTGCTATAGGAGTCCATTATTAAATCCACACTGCTTCCTCGAAATCTCGGCCATTGTCGACGTGAAAGATGTATGTACTAACAGGTATATACTTTAGTATATAAATTTTCTCACGCCTTGATTAGTTACACCATACAATTTTTGTTTAAAATTGATTTTTTCTCATTTGTTAACGAAATGAAGGATAATGACAGCTGAGACACAGATCTAGGAGCTTGTTAGTTAAAACTACGTAAATTTTATTTGCAATTTTTTTTCGACACGTGTCAGATGGCGCTGTAATCGACGACGTATAGATATATTTTGAAAATAATACAATTTTTTATTGGTATGTACCATTCTAGATTACTCGAATGGGAAAATACATTACATTACCTTGGAAACGCACTCCAAAAATATTGTTGTTATTAATGACAGATATTTATCATCAATATATGACTCAGCGTAATTACTGTGTTAGTTGGCATAATGTCTTTGTTAGAAAAATAAAGATTAGATAATCTCACACTGCGAGGGTATGGCGATAAAACAAGGTTATACGAATAAGTTGTTCACACATCCAGTGATAATCATCTAGATCGTCCACCGATCGCAAAACCAAGTGTAAATAAAACTATCATACGGTATCAACAGACGGGACGTGTAAACGATCGACCGAGATATGGCCAAAAAGTCCACGAACGAAGGCAAGAGTTTGAAAGTTTGTGCAAGCGTTGAAAATGTCCATACATCTGTTCGAAGGATCACCCAACAAACTGGCATAGGCAATTCATCTCTACCTAAAATTTGAAACGTAAATAAATTCCTGCCATACAGGATGAAACTGACGAACGAGCTTCTTTGATCCAACATTTAGAATTTTGTGAGTAAATGATGAGACGGTGTGACGGAAATGCACAATTTACTTTTTAGGAGAGTTTTTCTGACGAAGCTGCATGCCAATTGAGTGGAGAGGTTAATGGGCACAACATGCGATATTGGTCCGATAATAATCCTCATTGGATAAGAGATCCTCATACGCAATATCAACAAAAACTTTTGTTTTGCAATAAAATCTTCAGACCACTTCTCATCAATGATAATTTTATCGTCGATTTATTAAACTATCGGGTTATTCCAAAAATCCATAAGTAGCGTTGGACATTGTCTGGATTCAGCAGGATGGGACTCAATGTCATTTCGCATTAACTGTACGCAATGTATTTAACAACATTTCCCTGGGGGCTGCATTAGTAGGAGGGGTGCGATTGAGTAGCCATCAACACTTTTCGATTTATTTCCACTGTGGCTACTTGAAAAACAGTGTACGAAACAGAACCTGCAAACATTGATGAATTAAGGAGAAGAATAATACAATGCTCGAATACGATAACACCGGAAGCTTTGCTAAAAGTGAATGATAACATGTATACACGATTGGGACACTGTCAAGTAGCTGGAGGTGAGAAATTTGAACATTTAATTAATTAGGTGTGCCTCCGGCTACATACTCGTGCATCGGGCCTATTCCAGAAACGGAGACCAGCCAGGGGCGGCAGCGTCCGCGGACTCTGGAGGTCTCACATCTCCGTCCACTGGGAAAGCAACCGAAGTTAAAGTCACTCAGATTCCTTCAGGTCAACCTCCAACACAGTAGGGCAGCCACGGTCGGACTACTAGTGGTTCTGAGAAACACGGGTGCTGCCCTCATCCAGGAACCGTACTCTTATAAAGGAGAGATCAAGGGACTCGGCGGAGCTGCTGGAAAGCTCACTTACAGCAGATCCAGTGAGAACCCGAGGGCCTGCATTTTTGTCAGGGAGGGGATAGTGTCTGCCCTTGGTGAATTTCTGTTCCAGGGACCTGACAACTATCAAAATTTGATGCGGAGGAGCGGATGCGCCGAGGGACATTACTGTCGATCGGCCTATCTACCGGGGGACAGCAGGATCCTCCTCCACCCAAGGAATTAGAGCAGCTGATGGTGGGTGGCAGAGCAGATGGATGGCAGACGATCATCGGCATTGATGCGAATGTGCACCATGAATTGTGGGGAAGTACGGACACAAACTCTAGAGGTGAGTCAGTTTTATCATTCTTTATGAAATTTAATTTACACATATTGAATAAAGGTAATAAACCGAACTTGTCACAACGCAGCGTGAGGAAGTTTTAGATCTAACAGTTTCCACCAGTTTTTGGGTGACTGTTAAGAACTGAGCTGTGTCTGGGGGAAGTGAGTAGCTCAGACCAGATATACATCCGGTTTGAAATTGCCAAAGTCGAAAGACAAACGGTATGGTACTGCCCCCCCCCCCAAGGCGGACTGGGAAGCCTACAGGACAGAGCTAGCAACGTAATAGGGGGGGGTAGGGGTAGGGGTACTATAGATAATTCGAGACCTCGAGATCGCGGCAGCCCAGGTGCGAAATGCAATCTCCTCGGCCTATAACACCAATTGCCCCTTGAAAATGAGGGCGTCCAGCAGGAATGTCCCCTTGGGGGGGGGGGGTACCCTGGGCGGTGGTGCTGGCATCCCCGGCTGCAACATAATAAACCAATCACCTCCGGACTGGGAACACTCAGAAATAGAGGCGCCTTATAGGCGTGCATCTAGAGTAGACTGGACAGTCACTAAAGAGGTGGTTACCTGGAGCAAAATCAGATGGGCCATTAACAGCTTTAATTTAAGCGATACAAATCGCCGGGATTTGATGAAATAATGCCCATCATGCTCCAACAG
Source organism: Tillus elongatus (assembly GCA_964006375.1). NCBI lineage: Eukaryota > Metazoa > Arthropoda > Insecta > Coleoptera > Cleridae > Tillus > Tillus elongatus. The sequence goes on from OZ023262.1 coordinate 159,872,026, forward strand.
GGGATAGATATACTGGCGCCGGTGCTTACCCTCATTATGAGGGCCAGCCTGGCTCTGGGGTACATTCCGAGGGCATGGAGACTAGCCAGGGTTGCATTCATTCCTAAACCTGGGCGTCCAACAGACCAAGCAAAGTCCCTGAGGCCAATAAGTCTCATGTCCTTCTTGCTAAAAACAGTGGAAAAACTGCTCGACCGGCACATTAGGGGCGGTGTACTGGAAGCATATCCCCTACACTGCGGACAATATGCATACAAAGCAGGATTTTTAACAGAAACAGCACTGCACCAACTGGTGCTGAAACTGGAGAATACGCTGGAGAACAGGGAGGTGTCGCTGGGGGCCTTCCTAGACATAGAGGGGGCCTATAGCAACACCTCGTTCGGATCGGTTCTGGCAGCTGTCCGGGAGCGTGGAATAGAGGAGACCTGCTGCAGGTGGATCGATTCCATGCTCAGGGACAGGGCAGTGTTCACCTCACTCGCGAGAGGGACTCTGCTGGCGGGGGTCGCGGCGGGGGTCGCGGCGGGGTGTCCACAGGGGAGCGTTCTGTGTCTCTTGCTCTGGTGCCTAGTCGTGGACGGCCTGCTGGGGAGGCTCTCGGGAGGGGGCATGAGGTACAGGGCTATGCGGACGACATTGTCATCATAGTCCGAGGAAAAATCACACAGGCAGTGTGGGAGCGCATGCAGACTGCACTGAAAGTGGTGGAAGGGTGGACGGTTGATCAGTGGTCGGGGTATATTCCGAGGGCATGGTGACTGGCCAGGGTTGTATTCATTCCTAAACGTGGGCGTCCAACAGACCAGTCAAAATCACTGAGGCCAATACGTCTCATGTCCTTCTTGCTAAAAACAATGGAAAAACTCATCGACCGGCACATTAGGGGCGATGTACTGGAAGCATATCCTCTACATTGCGGACAATATGCATGCAGACCAGGCGTCTCAACAGAAACAGCACTGCACCAATTGGTGCTGAAACTGGAGAATACGCTGGAAAACAGAGAGATGGCGCTGGGGGCCTTCCTAAACATACAGGGGGTCTTCAGCACCACCTCATTCGGATCAGTACTGGCAGCTGTCAGGGAGCGGGGAATAGAGGAGACCTGTTGCAGGTGGATCGGTCCCATGCTCATGGACAAGTGGTGTTTACATAACTCGCGGGGGGACTCTGCTGGCGTGGGTCGCTTCGGGGTGCCCGCAGGGGAGCGTTTTGTCTCCTCTGCTCTGGTGCCTAGTCGGGGACGGCCTTATAAGGAGGCTCTCGGTACGAGAGGGGGCACCTGGGCTGCCGCGATCTCGAGGTCTAGAGGTCTATCGAATTGTCTATAGTGCTCCTACACCCCCCCCCATTACGCTGCTAGGTCTACACTGTAGGCTTCCCAGTCCGCCTTGCGAGGGTCCCAGTACCATACCGTTTGTCTTTCTACTTTGGCAATTTTAAACTCGATGTATCCCTGGTCTGAGCTACTCACTCCCCCAGACACAACCCAGTTCTTAACAAAGTACAGAGCTATGCGGAGGATATTGTCATTATAGTCCGAGGAAAGGTTACACAGTCAGTGTGGGAGCGCATGCAGATAGCACTGAAAGTCTTGGAAAGGTGGACGGTTAGCCAGGAGCTCGGGGTAATCCCCGAGAAAGAAAAAAATATCTTGGAGTCGTATTGGACTGTAAGATAACCTGGAATGGCCACATTGAAGAAATACTGCGCAAGGCAGTTATGACCCTAGCCGTCACTAGGCGGCTATATTGAAAAACGTGGGGACCGAGACCTAGTATGGCCCATTGGCTGTACACAGGGATGGTCAGATCATCGTCAACATACGCGGCACTGGTTTGGTGGCATAAGGTGACACAATCCAGTGCCAAACAAAAGCTGGGCAAGATCCAAATTATGGTTTGGCTTAGCATCACAAGGGCCATGGCCTCAACCCCTACAGTCGCCATGGAGGTGCTGCTGGATCGTCCTTCCGCACTTAGTTATTATGGGGAGGCTAGGATAGGACTATTTAGACTAGCCTGCAGTGATAAATTGAAGGCCAACCCAGGCTGCTGGGGTCACTGCAGGATTCAGGAGATCGTGAAGGAGCCCATACTTGAAATGAGGTCAGACTTCGCGAGCCCGCGAATGTGTAGGGAAAATAAGTTTACAGTGGTAATCCCCGACCGCGAGGCATAGCGAGGGGGGGGGGCACCGTGGGAGATGCTCGTCTGGATCACGGACGGATCCCGCGGGGAGCGTGGGACGGGGGCAGGCTTTTATTCGGAAGAACCGAGGGTAAGTCACAGTATTTCCCTCCGGACTCATGCAACGGTCTTTTAGGCCGAAATGTATGCAATCTTGCACTGCGTGCGAGAGAACAAGAGGAGGGGCTACAACAACAAGCGGCTCCTGATCGCCACAGACAGCCAGCATCCCTTAAGGCCCTAAGTAGCGCACGGGTAAATTCCAAGCTGGTTAGTGAATGCCGAGACGAGCGACCTGGCTGGGCACAATGAGGTCACCCTAATCTGGGTGCCGGATCTCTCGGGAGTCAAGGGCAATGAAGAATATGACAGTCCCGCAAAGAGAGGATCAGCAGAACCATTTATGGGACCAGAACCGGTCCTGGGCGTATCGAAAGGCACGACCAGGGGAACCATCATGTCCTGGGTCAGGAACCAGCATAAGGCATACTGGGCAGATAGTCCAGGGCTGAGACATGGCAAGGGACTAATTGGGGATCCCAGTTCAAAGAGAGCTGTAACGCTGCTAAATCTTAGCAGTGGACAGCTCACGAACATATCAGGACTCTTCACGGGACACATGACTGTCAAGAAATACCTGAATAAAATGAGGTGGTTCGAGGGGGACCTGGCATGCAGACTCTGCGGCGAGGGGAAGGAATGAGCCCAGCGCATCTTGTGCGAGTGTAAAGCTCTGTACCGCAAAAGACAACTGATCTACAGACAGCCTAGACCGGAGACAGAGCAATATAAAACTTCACCCTAACAATTGCTGTTCAAGGCACGTGATTTTGGAATGGGTGGAGTACAGAAGACAAAGGGCATGCACAATAAGCCAAAGGCTGCGGTGCTATCGAGGCGGCAAAGACGCCGACGAGCCCTAAGGGAAGAAAGGGGTTTTTATTTAAGACTTTAAATATGCCTCCTCCCTTACCCACAGGTGGGGGGATCAATTTTGGTATCATTTAATGGCCTTTTTCAAAATATGAGATGCGTGTTTTTTCATTTCCGGATCTAAAACGTTTTTTTCGAGATATTCAATCGGTTGCAGACTTTCTGGATATAGTCACGTACACACACACACACTCACATACGCACGCGCACGCGCGCGTGCAAGCACACATTTTGTTTTAAATTTCGATAACTCAAGAAGTAATAAATTGATTTTAATACAACATGGGGAATGTATTTGTACGTATGTATTTTTTTAATACTAGTTTTTTTTTTCTAAAATATTTGTATCTTGTATGTTAACGTCGGTAATCTCTTTCCGCTAACCACCCCACACAGCTGTTCCAGCTCAGTATCATGGAAAATCTGTCGCCTTTTTAAGAAGATAGAGATATTTAGCGTGGCCAACACTGCATGCTACACGGTACCGGCTCTGCACGCCCTACCCACTCTCTGAGAGGCGGTAAGTGAACATTCAACTTATTCAAGCAAAATGTCACAAGTTCGGTGGATGCTTTTTTTACAGTATGTAGGGGTTAGGAAACAGTGAAATAGCGCTTCAACTGGGAATCGAACCCACGACAGTTGGCACCTGTTCCTACTAATGGGCCACCGAGGGTGCAGAGATTTATCTTTAAAACTACTTACGTTATTTTTATAGTTTTACATATTGTTTTAGTTGCAAAAACTAACTGTATGGTATATCCGGTATATCAGCACAGATTCCACAAAAGCTAGTTTACTATCGCAAAAAATAAAGGAGTGTCAAAGAATCGTTTGGCTAAAAAAATAATAGATTAAAAATTGTTAAAGATTGTTAGATGTCGCAGTTTAAAACACAATTACCTAAATTAATAATGAGCTGAATTATGAAATATATATAAAAGAACACTGCCATATATTAGCGTTTGAACGGCTCGCGTGTAACTCAAAAAACGATATAAAAATAAGGAAGCAGTATGTAACACTTTGTGAAGTTCTCGTATTGGTGGAATGCGATAAAATGATTAAACGAGTCTTTACTTTGAGAACTCTGGACATTCTAGGGATTATGAATGATGACCGATCACAGATCACGTGCACTATATATCTCAATCTATGTGCACATTTCTATATATCGATTTGTCTTGTATTTCTAACGTTTGTGCATTAACATCAATCTCTGTAAGTGCTTGGAGATGTCCTTCGCGCTTTATAAACTTTTATAATACTTCCGAACAGTTCAATAAAGTGCATTATGTAAATTATATTATAAATATATTCACCGCAGGCCTTGATAAAAATTTTATTCTGTGTCTGTGTCGTTTGTATTCTTGTCCCCAGTCGTAAATATGATTGAAATTGATAGCCCGAAAAAATTCGACCCCGCAAACTTTGATCGTAAAATTTTTCAGTATTTTATACTTCTTTCAAAAAGTAATCTACAGGAAATGTACTGAAGACCAAAGTATGCTGTCTGTCATATTCAAATGAAGGACGCGTCATAACAATGGATGTTACAAGTTTCATATATATATATATATACAGTGTGGAACAGCCAAATGGAATAAATTCGATAACGGATAAATGAGGGCGTGTTGGGAAAAACGCTTGGACACGTCGATTTGTATTTTTAACTGCGCATCTTTTTCAAGAAAAAAAAATTATATAGGGTGCGTCATGTGACAGTGGCCAATACCAACTTTCTTATTTTAAATACAAGCCCCTGTATATTATTAATTTTTTGGATTCTTCAGAAAATTCTAGACATAATTCATGTACAATGTTCTATACCTATCTTCAACTGTTTCGGAAATATTAAGTATTTTCAGATTTATTACAAAAATTAACATTAAAAATAGAAAATTATTTTATTTCACAAATTCGCTACATTGCATTCAATACTTATTTCCCATTCAGCTCTTGATAATGAGAAAGTAAACAAAAACCATTCCTGCGTTTCTTTTTACTGATATGAAATGAAACAAAAACAAAAACAGTTTTCTTTCTGTTCGTATAAAACTCGTAGCCTTAGCAACTTGTTGTCTGCCTGCATGACAGTAGTGATTAGTGTCAGTGCTATTGTCGTTTGAATTTCGTTAACTGTACGTAATAATATCAGAAAAATGGTTCATTTAACAGAAATGCACAAAATAACCATTCTACAAATGATTGGTTATGGAGATAACACACGGACACAGATGGAAGTGTCTCGCTTATTTCACGAAAAATTTCCAAATTTGCCGCCTGTATCCCAAGGAACAATTAGCAAAATAGAAAAGCAGTTTCGCGAGCTTGGTCATGTGAGACAGATAAAAAAAGTAGCTGCCAATGCAGTAAGTGATGATACGAAATTGGATATTACGCTTGAGTTTCAAGAAAACCCACATACTTCTGGTCGACAAGCAGCCCAACTATTCAACGTTAGCCACACAGCAATTTTTCGAACATTAAAGGAAAGTAAAATGCATCCCTATAAAATGATACCAACTCAGGAGCTCATGGAGGACGATTTCGATAGGAGAACGTATTTTTGTGAACAAATGATGGCAATGTTAGATAACAATGTGATGCAATTAGAAGATGTTTTGTTTTCTGATGAGAGCACATTTACACTTCACGGTCATGTTAATCGTCAAAATTGCCGCTATTGGTCTAATGAGAATCCTCATTGGATGAGAGAGGAACATACGCAATATCCTGAAAAAGTTAATGTTTGGGCAGGAATTGTTGGAAATCATATCGTAGGTCCCTTTTTCATTGATGGCAACTTGAATGGGGATAAATATTTAGAACTGCTCCAAAATAATGTCGTGCCAACTTTGACAAACTTATATCCAGATCCAGCAAACCCACAAGTTCCTGCCAATAAAATATGGTTTCAGCAAGATGGAGCACCGCCCCATTACCAAATCAATGTCCGGCAGTACCTGAACCAAATTTTTCCAAATCGGTGGATAGGGAGGCGCGGATCGATAGAATGGCCAGCACGATCTCCTGATCTGTCGCTATTAGACTACTTTTTGTGGGGATATGTCAAAAGTATTGTATACAAAACTAAGCCCCTCAACTTAGATGACTTAAAAAGACGAATCACGCTTGCGATTAGATCAGTCACGCCTGAGATGTTGAGTAATGTTAGAAGACATTTCTATACCAGATTAGCATGTTGCCAAGATGTTCGTGGCGAGCATTTTGAACATTTACTACATTGACATTAATTTTTTTTGTTTTTTTAAATTATTAAGAAATAATCAGTATTTCTTATTAGAATTTGTGAAATAAAATAATTTTCTATTTTTAATGTTAATTTTTGTAATAAATCTGAAAATACTTAATATTTCCGAAACAGTTGAAGATAGGTATAGGACATTGTACATGAATTATGTCTAGAATTTTCTGAAGAATCCAAAAAATTAATAATATACAGGGGCTTGTATTTAAAATAAGAAAGTTGGTATTGGCCACTGTCACATGACGCACCCTAAATAAATTTTTTTTCTTGAAAAAGATGCGCAGTTAAAAATACAAATCGACGTGTCCAAGCGTTTTTCCCAACACGTCCTCATTTATCCGTTATCGAATTTATTCCATTTGGCTGTTCCACACTGTATAAACATGTGAGCCATAATTCACTATGTGAAAACTGGAACGTGTGATGAGCACTAATAAGTACACTTGAAGAACACCCAAATCACCACAACACATATTTCAGTGACCTTACGATCGTTTCGTTAACAAAGTCAACATCTTCAGAGGAAGAAAAATTATGGAATTTTCTGGAATTTTTCTTCCTTTGAAGATATTGACTTTGTCAACGAAACGATCGTAAGGTCTCTGAAGGGGTTAAGGAGTCGCGGGCCAAAGGACTCCAGGGGGCAAGCTGAGGAAGTGGAAATAACAACATAAACTCTCGATGAAGCTTTCCCCAAGACCGTCATACGCGGTAAAAATCCGCATCCTGCACGAGGTGACCCTGCTAATAACTAAACATGACGGATCTAGACAAGGAGGTCTAACTAAACTCCCCCAATCTACGGTGTCACGTGACCCGTGCCTATGGATGGATGGCACCAGGGCGATGGTGTCGTGAACGGAACCTCTGGAGTACCAGGCAACCCTCCAGAGTAACCCGCCTTGCACCACACAGGGGGTTCTGATGGTGTGGACAGTATTTCCCCCATTCTCGTGGGAACAACATGAAGATAATAAACACATATAAAACCAAAACCAATGAGGCTCGAGGAGTGGCTCCGGCTACAGACTTGTGCCTTGAGTCTATCCCGGAAACGGAGACGAACCAGGGGGCGGCAGCGGACTCTGGAGGTCCCACGACCGGCGTAGATACGGGAGATCAGGGGGTAGCTTCGGCCAGAGACCTGTCCCCGACACCCAAGCTGGATGCTGGGTCCCACCGGAGGGCGACGAACTCCGCGGACTCCGGGGGCCCCTCCACCAGTGAGGACTCTACTGTTAGAGTAGAGGGACTGCCCCGGCAGTCCAAGCGTCTTTCCGGGGCGCAAAGAAAGAAGTTCCGGAGGGCGCAAAAAATGGCGGCCGGGACGTGGACGGTCGAGAAACCTGTAAAGGCGCAAGAGGGGAGTGCGGGTCAGAAGAGGACGCGCTCGAACTCTAGCACGCCCACTACAGACAGACGTCCCAAAAGGGCCAGGGTACCTGTAAAGGCGCAAGAGGAGAGTGCGAGTCAGAAGACGCCGCGCTCTGGCTCTAGCACGGCTACTACAGACAGACCTCCCAAAGGAACCAAGGCCGGAACACCGGCGCAGACTGGCTCATATAGGGAGGCTGCGAAGGGCCTCGGGATGGCAGTGATTGACAGACGCCATCCTGAGGTCACGCTAGACCAGGGGAAGGCGGACCTGATCCAGGCTGCGGTGGTAGCTGCGGTGGACTCTCTTCAGGAAGGGGAGAGCCCGCCGCAGTTCCACCGGACACGCCTGACGGGGGGCACCCTCTGGATAACCTGTGCCGGCCCGCAGTCGCGGGACTGGCTGCGGAAAACGATCGGGGGCCTCGGTCAGATGTGGGAGGGGGCGGACTTGACAGCCGTCGAGCCCAAGGAACTCCCAAAGAGACGCAAGGTCCTCGTACGGATCCCTGACACCGTCCCGCAGGAGACGGTAATCAGCAGACTTAAGATCCAGAACCCTGAACTGGGGACGGAACACTGGTCGGTTCTAAGCAGGAAGGCAGAGGAGAAAGGACAGACGCTCGCCTTCTCGATCGACCAGACATATTACAGAGCCCTTGAAGGAACCTCCTTCAAGGCATTCTGGGGCATGGCAAGGGTTAGCTTCCGCCCACTGGGGAAGCAACTAAGGGTTAATGGGACTTAGGTTCCTTCAGGTCAACCTCCAACACAGTAGGGCAGCCACGGCCGGACTACTAATGGCTCTGAGGAACACGAATGTGGCCCTCATCCAAGAACCGTACTCCTATAAAGGAGAGATCAAGGGACTCGGCGGAGCTACTGGAAAGCTCATCTACAGCAGATCCAGCGAGAACCCGAGGGCCTGCATTTGTGTCAGGGAAGGGATAGAGTTTCTCCCTCTAATGAACTTCTGTTCCAGGGACCTGGCAACGATCAAAATCCGATGTGGAGGAGCGGATGGGCTGAGGGACATTACTGTCGCGTCAGCCTATCTTCCAGGGGACAGCACGGACCCTCCTCCACCCAACGAATTGGAGCAGCTGATGGTGGGTAGCAGAGCAGGTGGCTGGCAGACCATCATCGGCATGGACGCGAATGCGCACCATGAGTTGTGGGGTAGCTCGGACACAAACTCAAGGGGTGAGGCACTTTTACAATTCCTTATGAAATTTAATTTAGACATATTGAATAGAGGTAATAAACCGACCTTCGTCACAACACGGCGTGAGGAAGTTTTAGATCTAACAGTTTCTACCCAGTTTCTGGGTGACTTTGTTAAAAGCTGGGCTGTGTCTGGGGAAGTGAGTAGCTCAGACCACAGATACATCCAGTTTGAAGTCGAAAAAGAAACGGTATGGTACCGGGACCCCCGCAAGGCGGACTGGGAAGCCTACAGGGCAGACCTAGCTGTGGAACTGCGGGGGGTTAAGAGTACCATAAAAAATTCAATAGACCTCGAGATTGCAGCATGCGAGACGCAATTACCTCGGCCTATAACGCCAACTGCCCCCTGAAAATGAGGGTGTCCACCAGGAACGTCCCGTGGTGGAACGAGAACCTCAGGCAAAGGAGGACGCAGGTTCGTAAGCTGTTTAACGCGGCCAAAAGGTCGGGAGCATGGGATGAATATAGACAGGCCCTATCGACCTATAACAAAAGACTGAGGGACGCCAAGAAGGAGTCGTGGAGGAGGCACTGCGAAGAAGTGGAAAACACGTCCGAGAGTGCTCGACTACACAAGATCCTGTCTAAGGGCCCTCAGACTAACATAGACTCCCTTAGAACACCCACGGGAGGCTTTACAAGCTCGGGGGACGAAACTATGGAAATTTTACTCCAGACGCATTTACCCGGCTGTAACATAATAAACCAATCACCTCCGGACTGGGAACACTCAGAAATAGAGGCGCCTTATAGGCGGGCATCTAGAGTAGACTGGACAGTCGCTAAAGAGGTGGTTACCTGGAGCAAAATCAGATGGGCCCTTAACAGCTTTAAGCCATACAAATCGCCGGGATTTGATGGAATAATGCCCATCATGCTCCAACAGGGTATAGATATACTGGCGCCGGTGCTTACCCTCATTATGAGGGCCAGCCTGGCTCTGGGGTACATTCCGAGGGCATGGAGACTGGCCAGGGTTGTATTTATTCCTAAACCTGGGGGTCCAACAGACCAGGCAAAGTCCCTGAGGCCAATAAGTCTCATGTCCTTCCTGCTGAAAACAGTGGAAAAACTGCTCGACCGGCACATTAGGGGCGGTGTACTGGAAGCATATCCTCTACACTGCGGACAATATGCATACAGAGCAGGATTCTCAACAGAAACAGCACTGCACCAACTGGTGCTGAAACTGGAGAATACGCTGGAGAACAAGGAGGTGGCGCTGGGGGCCTTCCTAGACATAGAGGGGGCCTTTAGCAACACCTCGTTCGGATCGGTTCTGGCAGCTGCCCGGGAGCGTGGAATAGAGGAGACCTGCTGCAGGTGGATCGGTTCCATGCTCAGGGACAGGGCGGTGATCACCTCACTCGCGGGAGGGACTCTGCTGGCGGGGGTCGCGGCGGGGTGTCCGCAGGGGAGCGTTCTGTCTCCCTTGCTCTGGTGTCTAGTCGTGGACGGCCTGCTGGGGAGGCTCTCGGGAGGGGGGGTATGAGGTACAGGGCTATGCGGACGACATTGTCATCATAGTCCGAGGAAAGGTCACACAGGCAGTGTGGGAACGTATGCAGACTGCACTGAAAGTGGTGGAAGGGTGGACGGTTGATCAAGGGCTCGGGTTGAGCCCCGAGAATGCAACCGGCGTGCCGTTTACGAGGAGGAGGAAGTGTGAAAGCCACAGAACTCTCACTCTATACGGTAGGAGCGTTCCAATGGCCAGGGAGGTAAAATATCTTGGGGTCGTATTGGACTCTAAGCTAACCTGGAATGGTCACATTGGAAAAATACTGCGTAAGGCAGTCATAACCTTAGCCGTCACTAGGCGCCTATATGGAAAAACGTGGGGACTAAGACGTAGTATGGCCCACTGGCTGTACACAAGGGTGGTCAGACCATCGTTAACATATGCGGCACTGGTCTGGTGGCCTAAGGTGACACAATCCAGTGCCAAACAAAAACTAGGCAAGATCCAAAGGATGGCTTGCCTAGGCATCACAGGGGCCATGTCTTCAACCCCAACAGCCGCCATGGAGGTGTTGCTGGATCTACCCCCCTACACTTAGTTATTATGGGAGAGGCCAGGCTAGGACTATACAGACTAGCCTGCAATGGTAGACTGAAGAACAACCCAGGCTTCAGGGGCCACTGCAAAATTCAGGAGATCGTGAAGGAGCCCATGCTTGAAATGAGGTCAGACTTCGCGAGCCCGCGAATGTGCAGGGAAAACAACTTTACAGTGGAAATCCCCGATCGCGAGGCATGGCGGGAGGAGACGACGGGCATTCCACGGGACGCGCTCGTCTGGTTCACGGACGGATCCGGCGGGGAGCGTGGGACGGAAGGACCGAGGGTAAGTCATAGTATTTCCCTCGGAGCCCATGCAACGGTGTTTCAGGCCGAGATGTACGCCATCCTGCACTGTGTGCGGGAGAACAAGAGGAGGGGCTACACCAACAAGCGGGTCCTCATAGCCACAGACAGCCAGGCAGCCCTTAATGCACTAAGTAGCCCACGGGTAAATTCCTGGCTGGTGAGTGAGTGCCGAGACGAGACGAGCGACCTGGCTGGGCAGAATGAGGTGACCCTCATCTGGGTGCCGGGCCACTCGGGGGGTCAAAGGCAATGAAGAAGCTGACAGTCTCGCGAAGAGAGGGTCAGCAGAACCATTTATGGGACCAGAACCGGCTCTGGGCGTGTCAAAGAGCACTGCCAGGGGATCCATTAAGTCGTGGGTCAGAAACCAACACAAGGTGTACTGGGCGGACTGTCCGGGGATCAGACATGGGAAGTCAATAATTGACGGACCCAGTTCAAAGAGAGCTGTGGAGCTGCTAAACCTTAGCAGAGGACAGCTCAGAAACACAACAGGTCTCTTGACGGGACACATGGCCATCAAGAAACACCTGCATAAAATGGGGCGGTTCGAAGGGGACCTCGCATGAAGACTCTGCGGCGAGGGGGAGGAATCAGCCCAGCACATCTTGTGTGAGTATATAGCTCTGGACCGGAAAAGACAACTGATCTACGGTCACTCTAGACCGGAGACAGAGCAATATAAAACTTCACCCTACCAATCGCTGTGCAGACTAGTTCAAGGCACAGTGATTTTGGAATGAGTGGAGTAAGACTAAGGGTATGCACAATCAACCAAGGGTTGCGGTGCTATCGGGGCGGCAAGGCCGCGGACGAGCCCTGAGGGAACAAAAAAAAAAGGTCTCTGAAATATGTGTTGTGGTGATTTGGGTGTTCTCCAAGTGTACTTATATAAACATGTACAAGTAACATACCGCTCACTATTGAAACTTCACCCAATTACAGAAACAGAAGTAAATTTCACTGAACACTTAGACGAACACATGGACGTAGATTTCTCAGGGGTAGAATTAGAATATCTTCAAAATCAAAATTTTAAAAAACTTCGACTTGCCCATTTGAATATTGCAGAGACAACGGAAATTGAAGCTTTTTGTAGGGAATATATATATATATATATATATATATATATATATATATATATATATATATATATATATTATTGTGAAGGAGTCACTCTTACACGCTCACATCAAATAAAACATCATATTAGATTATCGTACCCAAATCCAGTTTATGTAAAATCTTATCGCTTACCACATGTTCAACAGCAAGAAGTTAAACGACTAGACGACTTTTTAAAACAGGGTATAATTAGACCATCCTGTCCCCGTGGCCCAGCCCTGTATTAAAAATTCCAAAAAAGAAGGATAGTAGTGGTAAACAAAACTATACATGTCAAATATTCTCTCTCTAACATTTCCGTCATTCTAGACAAACTTGGCCGAAGCCAATACTACACAACTCTTGACTTAGCTCTTGGTTATCATCAAATTGAAATGGCACCAGAAGATATTGAAAAAACTGCCTTCAGTACGGAGGGCGGCCATTTTGAATATTTGACATTACCTTTTGGGGTGATCAATGGGCCACCCTGTTTTGAGCGCCTAATGCAGAATATTCTTAGAGGCATACAAAATGAAAAATGTTTTTCCTCTTTAGATGACACCACAGTATTCTCAACTTCCCTTCAGGAACATATCGGAAAACCAAAATAGGTATTTGAGAGATTAAGACATGCCAATCTAAAAATTAAGTTAGATAAAAGCGATTTTATAAAGAAAGAAGTAATGCATTTAGACCGTGTGAGCCCACAAATGAGGTGAAACCCAGTCCAGATAAAATTAAAGCCATAAAACTCTATCCACTTCCCAAACACCGTAAAGAAATTAAAGGATTTTTATGTCTTTTAGGTATTATCGAAAATTTATACGTGATTTCGGAAAATTGACTTAACTGCTAACTAAAATCCTTAAGAAAAATGCCAATATAATTCATGACCAAGACTTTGAAAGTTGCAAAAACGCTCTGATGAATGACAATTACAATATCCCGACTTTACGAAACCTTTTATTTTGACGACAGATGCTTCAAATGTAGCTTTAGGGGCAGTGTTATCAAAAGGGCCTTTAGCGAGTGATAAACCAGTAACTTAAGCATCTCGCACCCTAAATAATATCGAGCTCAGCTTTTAGCAATACTTTGGGCAACTAAATATTTTAGGTCATATTTATAGGGACGTAAATTTTATATTTACACCGATCATAGACCATTACTTTGGTCAATGAAATTAAAAGAACCAAATTCTAAATTAACTAGGTGGAGATTAAAACTAGAGGAGTACGACTATGCAATTATATATAAAAAAAGGTAAATACAATACAAATGCTGACGTATTGCCTCGCATACAAGTAAACGCACTAGATGATGACATTTCATCTACTTTTAATAATGTTGACACCACCGAGAGACACACAGGACCTTAACCGTGAACTAAATACACCTCCTTTAAGTGTAATACTACCAACACAAACGAATATGTACCACCGATGACTCTACCTGAAATGACATGTCTCCCAGTCGAAATTCCAAGCAGCCCAGATTCAGAAAACATTCCCTAAACCAATTAAGACGTAGTTCAGAAGTGAAGTGAACTAAAACGTAATTCAATCCCAGAGAAGCTAACCGAAAACTCTGATGAAAGTGACCATTCTCAATTAAATGTTGAATCAAAAAGAGAAATACAAATCTCTGAAAATCCCACAGAAGAACAGCCGAATCAGTATTAAATTTCCCAGTAAATTATAACTCTAAGCCAGTAAAACAAGTAAAAATATATAACCAAACTAAATACTTGGCGCAAATTTCTCAACAAAATAGTAGAAAGCATATTATTAAATTTTCACAAGATGATACAGTTTCCAATTAACGTTATTATTTTAATTTTTAAACTGATCACTTATATAAGGATTTTAGTAATGTTTATACTCAACTGTTTAACAATATTGGCCCTGAAATATTAAGCTGCTTGAAACGTAGAATTCCTTTGGCAGACAAAGATGATATTCAAGAAGTAATACAAAATTATCACACCTCCAAATCTAATCATCGTGGTATTAATGAGACGCTTAAGGAAATAGCTAATAAATATTATTTTTTACACATGAATGAAAAGGTTACTGAATTTATAAATAATTGTGAAATATGTAAAAGAGCGAAAAATTATCGTAATCCACCTAATATCCTTTTAATGCTTACAGAAACTCCGAGTACACCCTTCCAAATTTTACATATACATACATTTCTAATTGAAAATCAAATTTATTTAACTATATATGACTAGTCTTCCAAAGTGGGACAAACAGTAGCTATTAGAAGTAAAAATGTGATCGTAACATGTAATGCTCTAATTCAGTATTATTCTCACTACGGAGCACCTGAACAAATAGTAAGTGATAATAGTTCAGAACTATGCTCGAAACTGTTAAACAATTGTTTAATTTGTACAAGATAAAAGTTCATCTCACCACCACTAGAAATCCAAATTCTAATGGTCTCATAGAACTTTTGCATTCAACTTTATTAGAACACACGCTTATTACGTTAAATATAGCCAAAAGATCCGATAACAAAAATTCTGTGTTACGCGAGATAAATAGAGCCACAACAATAGGCCTTTATACCAACAGGTCACCTTCCCACGAACACGACAGCCGAATCAGCAGGAAGATGGAAGGCGCCTTCAACCAAGCAAGCTGAGAACGACAGGATCGACGGAATATCACACATGGAAAACAGCGTCAGCAAGACCAAAGTCACCCCTGGGAACAATAGTGCCACGCATGGGGGATTTGTTATAAAGAGACTGTTCGCCTGTGAAACGTCGTTCATTCTTGTTCCGAGTTAGACTCTGCACATCGTGTGCTAAACATTTTATCACTTGTATGTTGATATTCATATTTGTCTTTATTTTATATTATCATTTTTGGTATTAAGTATTAATTGTGTAAAGTAGTAAATAAATTGTTTTTTAAAATTCAAACGTCTTAACCGTAAAGTTAAGTGTTCAGTCGTTAGTATTGGTAAGAAAATCAAAAGCAGATTGATTTTTAAGCGTATCGACGCCCAATAACCAATTCGAGCCAAGCAGACCCAAATAAGAGAAGAAACAGTAGCCAAGCAGCTAAATGAGAGCAGAAACCATCATATTATTGTAAGTTATTTACTGCTATCCCATTTTTACAATTCCTATATATTTTTTCATATATGGGTTGTATTGATATAATGTATATCTGATTCAGAGGACGAATCACAAAGTTTATCAAACATAGAATATAGATTTAGATCAATTAGTATCAGTGAAAATATTATAACAAAATCATTTAAATAGAAGTAATAATAGTAGCAACATGACAGACCAATTTAAGGAATTCTTTTTTAAGGCTATTCCGGAATTTGACGGTCAATCCGCCAATGTAGGCAATTTTTTAAAGTCATGTGACTTAGTAATGAATCAATTTTACGTGGCTAATGGAAATTTGTACATGAACCATTTCTTATTAAACTATATACAGACTAAACTAACAGGAACAGCACGGCTCTTTGTTAATACTAAAATTATAAATTCATGGGCAGATTTGAGAAGTGCAATCGTGCAAAACTTTACTGATCAGCGTGATGACTCTAGCCTACTGGCCGAGATGTTGACACTGAAACAGAGAAATGCAGAAGATGCAGTGTCGTTCGCTAACAGGTGCCGTCACATAGAACAGTTACTTATATCTAATTTAATTTCTAACGAAAACAATGAGGCAGTACGGGTAATTAAAATGAATATTTACCAAAATCAAACTTTAAAAGCATTTTAGGTGGATTAAGGAATCCGATGGGCATGATGCTCAGATAGAGAAGTCCGGAGAGCATAGAACAAGCATTAAAATTCGTATTTGCGGAAGAAAACTTTGATTATAGAGATAAAACAATACATAAAATTTTTAATAATAACAGACAAGAAGGAAAGAACGGAACACCATTCCAAAAACAAAACAACCCACCTTTTTATAATGTCCAATTTCAGAGACCATGTCAACCGAACTTCAGCTTTTTCAGCAAAATAATAATTACCAATTGAATCAAACAAATTTCCAACCCAGACAAAATCAGCAATTTTTGCCTAGGCAAAATTTTTCGAATCAATACAGAAGACCTAACTTCAATAATCATTTAAATCAAAATGGACAACCCAATGTAAATCAGAACATAAACCGAACCTACCCAGAACCGATGGAATTAGGCAGCTCTAACTCAATACTGTCACAACAACCACAGACACACATCTCACCTAAATAACACGGAATTTTTTGTAAACAGTGTAAACGAATTAAATTACGAAATAAATAATTTAGATTATAAATTAAACCATGAAAATTCGCCAGCAGAAACATACGATATTGAACAACAAAATTTTCCCATTGCCGGCATCTCCACGCAGGAACTGTAATAGATATAAACAATATTAGCACCTTAAGCCGTTTACCTTATGTGGAACTCGAAGAAATCCAGGGTAAACTTTTATTAGATTCGGGCTCTTCAAAAAATCTTTTGAACCCCATAGTCGCATATTATAAATTTTCAGACACTGTACACGAGCAGCCGTTCATTATACGGACAGCCCACGGCACGTCGAAACATTTAAAACGTGCGAACATTAGATTAAATTCAATTTCAGATAAGACACAAGAATCTTGTCTTTTTAATTTTAACAATCACTATAGTGGTCTTCTAGGTATAGAGTTTCTCACGTTAAATGAAGCTAAATTCGATTTTAAAAATCAAAAGCTATATATCGGTAACAAATGTATTAATATACAATTTCCACAGGAACATAACGATAATCAATCGGTAACGATAGAAATAAAAACAGATGCTTTACTATCATCCGAAAACCAAATAGATTTAAATAATGTAGTAACCCAATAATATTTTTTACATAATAATGAACTTGACATAATAAACCGTATATTAAATGACACCGAACAAAATTATATAAACATACATAATAAGCCAGTCAGCAAATTAAACAGACAATGCGCTTTTGAAGCACTAGAGAGCCATAAACGAACGTCATATAAACCGGTCGCTAAACAATAATATTCCACAAGCAGTTCAGATGAACAATATCAATACGAGGGGCAACCAAAAACCAATTATAAATGAAAAATCCATAATCGAGCAAATAGATACGGATGACTTAAACGATGAAGAAAAGCAAGTATTATTTAATTTATTGTCGGAATATCAAGACATCTTTTTAATTAAAAATGAACCCTTAACTCACACCAATGTAATAAAACACCGAATAAGGACAACCGATGACAGACCCGTCCATTCCAAATTAGACAAACACCCAATTCCCAAAATAGATAAAATATTAGATAAAATTGGGAGAGCCCAATACTTTTCGACGATCGATTTAATATCTGAATATCACCAAAATCAAGCAGAACGTATTAAAGGGCCTAATTGGACAAACATGACTTGTATACATGGAGGACGTCATAGTCTTCTCCACTTCATTACAGGAACACATAGAAAAACTAAAATTGGTATTCGAGCGCTTCAGACAAAGCAACTTAAAGATACAGCTAGACAAAAGCGATTTTCTCAAGAAGGAAGCCGAGTTTCTAGGACACGTGGTCAGCCCAGACGGGATTCGTCCGAATCCAAGGAAACTGGATGCAATAACGAAATTCCCAATACCTAAAACCCCCAAAGAAATCAAATCATTTCTAGGACTAGTTGGATATTACCGTAAATTTATAGAAAACTTCCCACACGTCACAAAGCCACTAACCAAATGCTTAAAGAAAGACTCTAAAATAAACATCAACGACGAGGAATACATTGCTGCCTTTAACTCGTGTAAACACATTTTAATGAATTCACCTGTGCTAATACCACCGGATTTTTTTAAAGATTTTATATCAACAACCGACGCTTCCAATGTAGCGATAGCTGGAATATTGAGCCAAGGTGAACCAAATTCGGACCACCCAATAGCTTACGCCAGTCGTACATTGAACGAAACAGAATCTAGGTACAGCACTATAGAAAAGGAGTTATTAGCCATCGTGTGGACAACAAATTATTTCAGACCATATTTTTACGGACGGAAATTCACATACAGACCATAAACCGTTAAAATGGCTGTTTTCCTTAATACAACCAAATTCAAAATTACTCCGTTGGAGACTAAAACTAGAAGAATATGAATTTAAAATCGAGTATAAAAGAGGAAAGTTAAACTGCGCAGCCGATGCACTTTCCAGGGTAGAAATAAACCCATTTGATATAGATAACCAATCAATGGCCAATAATTTGACGAAGAACAGGAAATAATAGAAATTGACGATGACGAAACAGCCAATTCAAATGCAGACTCATACTCAGCACCCAGTATACTGATACTCGAGGAAGAAATCGTTAACAGCAAAACCAATCAGATAGTTTTCAAAAATACGGGCAAACCGGAAATATTCTGTCAGAAAAGACAAACGAAATTTCATCTATGCAAACTTTAATTTAAATGAACCCAGCCAAATAGAAAAAATTATAAACGAATACTGTTTACCCCAGAGGAAATATTATTGCGTTTTTGTAAACTAACAAGATTACGAACAAGTAAGTTCGGTAATCAATAAAAATGTTAATAACTTGGAATCACCCAAATTTTATAGATGTTTGGAAATTAGGGATGAAATTAACGAGGACGAGTTAACCGAGACGATAATGAAATATTATGAGGGGAAGAGTATTCATCAGGGAGCTGAAGAAACATACCTAAGAATACAGAAAAAACACCACTATCCAAACTTAAAAAAACATATAGAAGAGTATGTACAAAATTGTGAATTGTGCAAGACGTGCAAGTACAACAGAAACCCAGTACAAATCGCATTAGAACACACCCCCACAGCATCCAAACCTTTAGAAATACTGCATATCGTTACATTCCAAATTGAACAAGCCACATATTCTTAGCAATAATAGATCCATTTAGTAAATTTGGCCAAGCATTTCCGATCAAAAGTTAAAGTGCAACCGAAATTGCGAAAAACCTAATCAAATACTTTTCACAATATGGAGCGTGTAAAACCCTAATCGCAGATCCAGGTATGGAGTTCTCGAACTTACTAATAAAAGAGCTACTTGCGGCATATCAAATAGAATTACATACAACCACACCTCAAAACCCGACATCAAACGGACCAATTGAAAGATTTCTTAGCACAATCATCGAACATTATCGTTTATTTAAAGCTAAATTAAAAAATATGAAACCAATCGACCTAATACCATACTGTATATTCGCTTGTAACTCGACAATACATTACAAAACGCTAAAACCACCTTTCGATTTAATATTTGGCTATAAGCCGGAAATGTTCAACTACGACCCGGAAGTAATAAATACCCAAGAGTATAACGTACAACATAAGGAACTAATGCAAATTATTTACGAAATAGTAAGAAACCGGATCGAAAACTCGAAATTAAAAACATTACAACGGACAAACAAACACACGAACCAACCATTCAAAGAAGACGACATTGTCTATAAAAAGATTCCGCCCCGATTCCATAAAAAAATTATGAATCCATTTTCAGGACCATATTCAATAATATCATTATTAGAACATAACAAAGCTATTTTAATAAACCATAAAAATGACGAACAAACTATAGCCCATTTACGAAATTTACGCCTTTCAGGTTCCTTACAACAGGAATAAATGGACAGATACAAGACTTGACAGACAATCCAGGCATGCTACCCAGGAAAATCGGAACAGCATACACAGAGACTAACAGATGGAATTTACTGCACATACATGACTTGACACAATTACATAAAGACTACGACCAAAAAAAGCAACACTATGCAAACACTATTAAATTCATGACGATAGACTACCATTCTGAATACCAAAATTTTATACTAACGTTGAATTTCACTATAGGTAACATAGATCATATATTTTATAGGATTTTTACAAATATGAATACTTTTAATAACATACAGAAACGTGGCATGATAAACGGATTAGGTCCTATCTTTAAATCAATCACAGGAAATCTAGATTCACAAGACGGATAACGTATATATCACGCAATAGAAGTTTTAACGACAGATCAAAATAAAATTCATGAACTTTTCCAATCGCAGAGTTCATTAATGCTTGAAGCGATAATAAAATTCAATAAAACAATCGTAAAATTGAGTCATAATCGAAACACAATCGTAACTAGAATAAACGAATTGAGTACAACAATTAATAGCCTTAGGAGCAAACAACTAACTCATTACCATCGCATAAAAATTTTGGAATTACTCACACAGTTGTCATTTAGCAAACAAATATTCTGGAACTGGCTTTAACAACCGAAAATGCAATGACTTTTTCAAAATTAGGAATATTTCACACGTCAATATTAAAACCAAAATTTATAATAAAAGAAATCAATAAAATACAAAATTATGTAATTAATGCAAAACTAATAACCACCACTGATCTAAATTTATAAGAAAAAATATTTAAAATAAAAGCAGTTCAAAACAATTTCAAAATTATATTTCAAATAGATACCTCTAATAGACGAATCGGAATATAATTATCATCATATACTTTACCAGTCCCTAGAAATCCACACACGTTTACCATGATAATTCCTAGAACCAAATACCTGATCCTAAGCAGTAAACAATATGCCTATCGCAACGAAGAATGTCAAAATTTAAAGAACCAAATGTATTTCTGCAAAGACGACAATCCAACAGCCATGAATGATCAAAACCCATGCGAAATCAAATTAATTATATTTCAAAAACCTATAAATAATTGTAAACAAGAAATAGTCAAAAGCAATAAACCAACCGTTTCGAGATATGGAACCAGTCAATACATTGTTATAGCACCAGACGAAACAAATGCCAGAATAACTTGCCAGGAACAAGAGTGGACCAATATAATAAAAGGTACCAAACTAGTCAACCTTCAACCAAATTACCAATTGAAAATAGGCACCAAAATCTATAAGACCGGCCCAACAACATCGGAAACTCAACAACTATTCAATCTACCGAAATTAGAATCCCCAAATCCAGAAGATCCTGTAAATCTAGAAAAGGTACCTGAATTAACACTAGAAAACGTACAGCTACACAACATCAATCAGATACAAAACCAACTTCAAACGATCAGACAGAATATACCAGGACCAATCAAAATACCTATACATCACCTGAGTATATGGACTATATTACTATATGTCGCTGTCATAATGGCCATCATGATAGCAACAAAAATGGGGTTGAAGAAATGGAAGACAACCAAAGAAGAAAGTCCAATGAACACCGAATCCGGATTTCCCTTGAAAATCCGGAACGAACCGTAGTTTCGTTCTTCAAAAA
The DNA here is from genome assembly GCA_964006375.1 of Tillus elongatus. Classification (NCBI taxonomy): domain Eukaryota; kingdom Metazoa; phylum Arthropoda; class Insecta; order Coleoptera; family Cleridae; genus Tillus; species Tillus elongatus. The sequence goes on from OZ023262.1 coordinate 159,893,864, forward strand.
GGGGAGGAGATAAATAGAGCCACAACAATAGGCCTTTATACCAACAGGTCACCTTCCCACGAACAGGACAGCCGAGTCAGCAGGAAGATGGAAGGCGCCTTCAAGCAAGCAAGCTGAGAACGACAGAATCGACGGAATATCACACGTGGGAAACAGCGTCAGCAAGACCAAAGTCACCTCTGGGAACAATAATGCCACGCCTGGAGGATTTGCTATAAAGAGACTGTTCGCCTGTGAAACGTCGTTCATTCATGTTCCGAGTTAGACTCTGCACATCGTGTGCTAAACATTTTATCACTTGTATGTTGATATTCATATTTGTCTTTATTTTATATTATTTTTTGTTTTAAGTATTAATTGTGTAAAGTAGTAAATAAATTGTTTTAAAAAATTCGCACGTCATAACCGTAAAGTTATGTCGCAATTATGGCATACAATCATACGATTCGTTCAGTCACAAATTTTACACCATGTGAAAGTGTCTTAGGTCATACTTCTGGTAAAGATGTGTATGATATAAAAGATCAACAAAAAATCTTGCAACGGTAATGTATGATTAAATTAAAGGGAATTTAGAGATAAAAAATTTAGAATTCTGTCTGGCAGAAATTGCAAAGATGATACCGCTCTGTTTAATAATGAAACACATGTCTATACTAAAGTGGATAAACGAAATAAAAATTATCCAGAATTTGAAGGTCCATTTGAGTTAATAAAAGTTACAGATAAAAATGTTGCACTAATTAGGAAAATAAACAAATAGCTAAACGACATCTACGATATATAAAGCGACCTAATGTTTCAGGTCAATCGTCTTCCTGGAATGCTACCTCTACCATTGGGGATTATGCAAAATGCAATCGACAAATGGACATTGGTTAGAACAATTGAACTATAACCACTTGTTCAAGACTTTAACTTCTTACAAAACACATCCTATCACCTTAACATTTCTATACAAAATTCCCCTTATAATGAATCCTATTATGAAGAATAACGAAGTTATCAAAATATGTAATTCAACGAAATAAGTAAATCAACAAAATTTTCAAACAAATTATGCCATCAACTTTAAATCGAAAAAATGGAGGTTTGATAAACAGATTTGGAACAGTAATTAAGTCAATCGCATGAAATTTAGTTGATGATGCCAAACGTCATGACTCAACAATTTTAGAACTAGTAACCAAAATAAATTAGGAAAAATTCAAAAAGTCTTATGTCACCATTAACTGAAACCGCTATAACAAAATTTAACCAAATAGTTTACATTTTGACTAACAACCAAAAAAAAGGTATAGGACCGTAGTGAATTTTTAACGAAAAACTTTGAAATTGAAGACTTAAGACAGGATTATATGGACACAGTAATCATAGCGCAAATGTTATTTGTTCGGTTAATTACAGAAATAACAGGAAAAAAAGATTTTGGAGACTTTAGTTAATACAATCACATTTGCCAAGTTAAAGACAATGGACCCCTCTATTTTAGAAACAGACGACCGATTGATAAGAGCTTAATAATATTCAAAGACATAAAGTAAATGTGCAATATAAGGCAAATATAGATAATATGGCCCTTTATGAAGAAATAATTACTATTAAAAGCTATTACAAAAAAACTCAGTTAACATTTGTTCTAGATGTACCCTTAGTCGAGTCAGCATATTACGATTACTATCATATGCCTTTCCCATTCATAATAGTTTAACCCAAACATTCATAACATAAATTTCACATTTAAAATACCTCTTCTTAAATGATGACAATTACAATCTCCATAATGGACCATGCAAAGAAGTCAGGCCAACAGAATTAATAATAATAATAATAATAATAATAATAATAATAATAATAATAATAATAATAATAATAATAATAATAATAATAATAATAATAATAATAATAATAATAATAATAATAATAATAATAATAATAATAATAATAATAATAATAATAATAATAATAATAATAATAATAATAATAATAATAATAATAATAATAATAATAATAATAATAATAGAGGTCTTTATTTGGGCAAAGTTCATTTCACAATTTTCTTCCACTTAACCCTGAAAAGATAACTTAAAGTGTAGGAATTACAAAATAAACAAATTATAAATGCCTTAGTACCCAAAACAACAACGACAATGTAACAACAAAACGTTGACAATTGTGCGCCTTAAATTTAGCTGAAAGAAAGGAATCCTTAAATATGAATATGATCTACTATAACTACACTACGCAAACTGACTATTTTTTATAAAAATCTGTAACATATCTCCGAAACCCTGGCAGAGAACATAAAGTATGTTCAAAAGGTATTTTATTATACAGATGTGGTGTAACATAGGAGAAAGAGCTCCGATATTGGCTCGTATAATATTTTGTATGGCAAACAAGTGATCGTCTTAAATTGAGCGAATGTATTTGTCTCCGAAAACAGAGCTTCTGATGTAGGTAATCAGGCCCCGCCCCGAGGACAATCTTGTGAGTTAAGCAAAAAAGAAGTACTTTGCAACGATTCCTCATATTCAGCCAATCCAATTCTTTTATAAGAAACACGATCTGTTCTTTTTCGATTAAAAATGAACCGAAAACATGACTTCTGAACCTTTTCTATTCTTTGTCGATCCCAACTGCCAAGGGCAGGGCCATACACAACATCAGCATGGTTAAAGCGCGAGAAAATCATCGAGTTTACCAGGAGACCTTTCACTTTCACTGGAATGCAATTTCGGTGACAATAAAAAAAATTCAATAGGCCAAAGCTAGCTCTACTAAGATTAGTGACGTGATCAGAAAATTTTAAATTGTTATCTATTATGAGACCAAGATTTTTTGCAATTGTTTTGCTTCCAAGCGACTCCCATCTATCAAAATATTAATATTTTGAGAACAAACCCTATTCATACTGACCTTCTTGCCAAAATAAAGTACGCAACACTTATTGACATTTATCGCAAGATCATGCTCCTTTGCTGCCGTGACTAACTTATCAAGGTCTGTATTTAAATTTGCTATAGCGTCTAAGGCATTTTCGACAGGAAAGTATTTGTATAGCTGGGTATCATCGGCATAGAAGTGTACTCGAGATTATTTGTTCTTGAAAATCAAACGTATAAATATTGAATAAAAGGGGGCCTAAGATATAGCCCTGTGGAACTCCTTTTAATAAACTCAAAGAATCCGATACATCCGACCCGCAGACAACCCTCTGTGCCCTATCTGAAAAGTAACTCTATAAACTGATGGAGTCATGATTGAAACCAATATATTGTAACTTCGAGCACAATAGTCCATGACTGATCGTATGAAAAGCTTTACTATAATCTAGCAATATCAAAGCTGTAACTTGATTTTTATCGTTAGCTGTGAGGATGCCATCACTAATATTTGCTAGTGCTGTTGTGGTAGACCTGCTCCCAACAAATCCAGACTGTACATTTAGCCAGATGTTTTTGTCCCCAAGGTAAGCAGTTATCTGCTCGGATATCACTTTCTCCAATAACTTTGAAGGAACTGGAAAAATGCTTAAATGATTAAACTCAGTTGTATTGTTTCCTTTTGGAAACATAAAAACCTTTGCAACTTTTCAAACTTTGGGAAATCATTTTGGCTCAATACAAAAGTTTCCAAGATGAAGCAGCTGAGGGAGAATTTCTGGGAGACATAGGTTAATCATGTCGATACTCACACCATCAAAACCCTTAGCTTTTGTTTTTATTGAGGCTATGCGTCTCATAATATCTGCCTCATTGACAAGCTTAAAATGGAAGTTATTTGCATTTTTGTAAATATTACTATTGTAATATGTTTTTAATCCTCAAGTATTAGCCATACTACTGTTAATAGACGTGGGGTATTGATTTATTTTGTTTACATCACTCATAACATATTGTCTTTTTTTGTAATAATGCCAAATATATTAGCCAAAGACCAGGCCGTCCTATTATTTTCACTTGTAGACAGCATACCCTCCGCAAATGTAAGTTTTTCTTTTTTTATGGCCTTTGTAGTTCGGTTTCCAATTAGTTTATAATTTTGCCAATCAATGGAATCGCGACTATCTTTGAACCTATTACAAGCTTTATTACGCTGTTTCATAATATTTTTGATATTAACCGTTAGCCAATTATTGTGTAAATCTCAAACAATGAGTCACCTCAGCTTAAACAGCCCATGTGAAATACAGTTATTAAAATTATCCACCCAGTATAACAAATGCGAGCATCAATAAATTATAATAGAACATATAAAAATTTAAAAACCAGTGAAAATAAATGGATCATCATCTCTCCAGTAGAAACTATAGTCAATTAGAGATGCAGCAATGACCGTAAAACCATACGGTAGTTATTTGGTAAAAATATAAGAAGGCTGTGAGGTAAAAATCAAAGGACAAACCGTAAGTTCTCATCAAACTGAAATTTAAAAAACTTTTCTGTGTGCCGTTACCCGAACTTAAATTTAGTGAACTGTCTACGAAATCTAAATTTAACCTTGTGTCTCTAAATCTAGAAGCTATAAACTTGGATGGGTTGAATTTTCAGAAATCTCAGTTACAGCACCAGGAGTTACTACAAAGCATAAGTGTTCGTGTAATCCATACTTCTATAAGTATTTTTACTTTAACTGTTTGTATCCTTTTGGTAACAGAAGCCTGTTTTTGTTTATGGAAATTTAAAAGCAGAAGAACCAGCCCCGCAACCGAGTCTAGCATCATTAAAGAAATTAAGAAGGGCCATGAAGTTCCCCTGGATGACTCAATCTCAAGATTTAGGTACCCTAAATATTATCTGGCAAGGGAGGAGTGACATCACCCGGTACACTGCTGTATTGGCATCATGCATACCTGAAGTGATAGGATCTTAAGCAGACATTCAACGCAGATGTGTGAATACTGCTGATTAATTACATTTAGTTTATTATTTGTTTAAATGGCTTTATTTGATAATGTCACCTAAGCATAATGTAGTTAATAAATAGATGTAATGTAAAATATTATGTTAGAATATATTACGGTAGTTTCAACATTAAACATCGTGTGTTTGTTTTGCTTTATAATTAGCCTTGTTATATTTTCAAAATAAAGTTTGTTTTGTTTTAAGATGCCAAAAGCACTTTATCCAAACTCGCACTTAACTTTTGCTTGTCTGGATACCTATTTAACCCCGATCAGACATTCCAAGTGATTTTTCCTTAATTAAAAAATTGCTATTTTCTAAATATGAAAATTCAAAATTCGCTATTTGCCGGAAATCAAGCAAAATCCTGGTGCTATCTTTCTTCATGTCTTAGGTCCAGCCCACTGAACAAGTTAAGGGCGAAAAAACAACTTTCCCAAGTTTACAAAACGAGGTTTAATTTTTTTCAAAAGTTCACATACTAATCTTATTTTTGAAAGCAAAAAATTTTTCTGTGGAAACAAAGATCCAAAAATTGAAAAACAATAAAAGCCATCAATTAGTCCTTTAAATAGTATTATTATTCAGTGAAAATTAACATATGCACATTATTGTTACATTTTTGGTGCCAGGTAGTTTTCAGGGGAAGCACGTTTCACCGATACTGTAGACTTACCGGAATGGGTTCGAAAAGCTCTACTCTACCCTTTGCTAATCAACTAACTTATCTAAGCGATTAACGAATGCAATAGAAGTTATAATTATTGTAGTTACCACTATTTTGTAAAAGAATGTGTTGAATACACACATAACCGAGAAAAAAAAAAGTAACACATTTTTGTTAGTATTGAAAACAATTTATTTAAAGAAAAATATACCGAGGAATGAAAAAATAACTTGGTCAAACGAAGCCATGGATATTATAATAACTGTCTGAGCTAGTAACGGACATTCATGTCAATTAATTTCATTATCAAAATCTGACAAGTTGTTTTGTTGAAGTTTTTCCTTATTCTTAGCAGTTTCTGAATAACGACTCTTATCAATTATCAACGATTAAGGCCACCTTTTAACTAATGTCGCCATCGATATCCTCCTTAGTTCTTTACTATATTTACCATCATCTGTAAGAATATTCTCAAGGTACGTAAACATTTCTACTTTGTTTGGTCTAAGTTGTTGGCTGTTTAGCTTTATATCTATTTCCGCAGTTCTATCCTTATTTATCTTCATTACTTTTGTTTCCGTCATTATGATTTTAGCTTGATTCTTTTTAATACACTATCCGGCACATTCAGCACCTCTGAAATTTTTTTCCGTTGCTCCTACCAGCGCTATGTCATCTGCGTAAGTCATACAATGAAAACGTTATCAATTAATTAGATTCCTGCTTATTTTCTCTTCAACCTATTTATTGTATGTCCTCCTGTTAATAAATTAAACAATAATGGTGATTATGGGTATCCTTGTCGGACACCATTTCGTATTTTAGCTTGAATGCTATGTATGGTTTTAGTATGTATTATATATTATATATATAATATATTCATTGATTTTTGTATAGATTGATAATAATTTGAAATAATTACTTTTGTTTTCGTCATAATGATTTTAGCTTGATTCTTTCTAATACCCTATCCGGCAATTTTTTTCCCGTTGCTCCTACCAGTGATATGTCATGAAATGAAAACGTTGTCAATTAATTAGATTTTCTCTTCGGTATATTTATTGTATCTCCTATTAATAAATTAAACAATTATGGTGTTTGTGGGTATTCTTGTCGTACACCATTTCGTATTTTAGCTTGAATGCTATTTATGGTTTTAATATCTATACATTGTTTTTTGTATAGATTGTTAATAATCCGCCTACCCCTCCAATCCAATTTAGCTCTCTTCATTATATAAAACAATATTTTCTCGTGATACCATCATTTAATAAAAAGATTAATTTGTAATTTGCAATTATACATGGTTTTAAATTAAACAGCAAATCTAGATAGATATTCTGGAAAATAGGTAGGCCATGGATAAAATAAGTTCTTTTCATTATATTGTCAACCAGGTAACCGCTGGCAAGTTTCATGTTTAACTTTATATGTATCTTACGTTTTTTAGCAGATATAAGCTAAACAATAAAAAAATCTGACACCCTGTATTATTTACCTTGAACAAACAAAGATTAACGCAAAAGTAAATTATACAGACATCAACAGAAAGCAACGAATTCGCCTAAAGTGTAATTGCCCAGACATATTATAATACATTCTAGCTCATCGGTAGTTCAATGTAACGGGAATAATCGGCCAATTGGATCGACTACAACAGATGATGAACGGTTTCAGGTTCTAACGACATCTTCCGGGAATTTATCGTCACCGCCGCCGATTGTAATTGATTACATTATACTGTTGCGCTCGCATTGCATTTGAAGGCCTTCTTTGATTGGGACTGAAAAGGCAGGCTAGTTAGCGACCCGATACGATGTTAATACCCCGGTCTACATTTTATACATTATACGAGAAAACGCAACAGAATCATGAATACGACTTCCCACAAACTACACTGTATTTTGATTTTATTTTACGTTTTTCATTTTTTAAGAAGAGAAATATTGACAGATCAGTGAAGCTCTCACGTTGTTACTTAGAGACTACAGATAATGCAACACAATGTTTTCTGGCATTATATTTATTTGGTTTCTTTAATATTCGCCATTCTCGGCGACTATGGCTAATCAACGACGTCAGGGAACAGTTTCACTTCGCCACTCTGGATATTCTTGCCTACCTCCCATTTGTGTAAAAAGGGTGTGGATATTTAACGTGCTCACCATCACATGGTACATTGGACTGATAGCCGACGCTCCCTCCGGCGGGCAGAACACAAACCATTTTAAATTCAATTTCAAAAATTCGAATGATGTCAATTTTACAGTAAGTGCTGAAAACGTGAAATGACGCTTCTAATATGATTCGAACCCACGACCCTTGGAATCAGGGACAAACTTGCTTACCACTAGGCCAGACAGGCTACAATTTCTTAAAATCACATTATAATAAAAACACATATTTCTTTGATGGAATAAAAATTAGCTAAACTTATATACGAAGGTAATTAAGTGTGATGCTTGGGTCCTCTCAGAATACTAACATAAGATAAACGACAATTTCTCAAAATCACATTATAATAAAAACACATATTTCTTTAATAGAATATAAAAATAGCTAATCTTATATACGAAGGTAATTAAGTGTGATGCTTGGGTCCTCTCATAATACTAACATAAAATAAACGAATCAAATTACCAATAATAAAAAAATTGTGGAACTATCGAGACACCGAATATATATATATATATATATATATATATATATATATATATATATATATATATATATATATATATATATATATATATATATATATATATATATATTAAAGGATATTAAATTGAGGCGGTAAGCTTTTTACGTATATTTTAATTTTTATCCTAATTAGTCACAGAAACTCAAAAAACTTTTAATTTTTAAAAAATTCCTCTATAATCTTTTTAATAAACATAGAATGTAGTAGATAAGCGACAACGTTACGGTGAAGACGTTTGAATTTTTAAAACTATTTATTTACTACTTTACACAATTAATACTTAATACAAAAAAGGATAATATAAAACAAAGACAAATATGAATATCAACATACAAGTGATAAAATGTCTAGCACACGATGTGCAGAGTCTAACTCGGAACAAGAATGAACGTCGTTTCACAGGCGAACAGTCTATAGAAAATCCCCCAGGCATGGCACTATTGTTCCCAGAGGTGACTTTGGTCTTGCTGACGCTCTTTCCCACGTGTGATATTCCGTTGATTCTGTCGTTCTCAGCATTCTCGCTTGAAGGCGCCTTCCATCTTCATGCTGACTCGGCTGTCCTGTTCGTGGGAAGGTGACTTGTTGGTATAAAGGCCCATTGTTGTGGCTCTATTTATCTCCTCCCCTTTTTGAAGAACGAAGCTACGGTTCGTTCCGGATTTTCAAGGGAAATCCGGGTTCGGTGTTCATTGGACTTTCTTGTTTGGTTTTCCTTCATTTCTTTAACCCCATTTTTGTTGCTGTTACGATGGCCATTATGACAGCCACATATGGTCCATATACTCAGGTGATGTACAGGTATTTTGATTGGTCCTGGTATATTCTGTTTGATCATTTGAAGTTGGTTTTGTATCTGATCGATGTTGTGTAGCTACACAACAGCTGTACGTTTTCTAGTGTTCATTCAGGTACCTTTTCCGCATTTACAGGATCTTCTGGATTTGGGGGTTCTAATTTTGGTAGATTGAATAGTTGTTGCGTTTCTAATGTTGTTGGGCCGGTCCTGTAGATTTTGGTGCCTATTTTCAATTGGCAATTTGGTTGAAGGTTAACTAATTTGGTACCTTTTATTATATTGGTCCACTCTTGTTCCTGCCAAGTTATTCTGGCAATTGTTTAGTCTGGTGCTATAACAATGTATTGACTGTTTCCATATCTCGAAACGGTTGGTTTATTGATTTTGACTATTTCTTGTTTACAGTTATTTATAGGTTTTTGAAATTTGATTAATTTGATTTCGCATGGGTTTTGATCATTCATGGCTGTTGGATTATCGTCTTTGCAGAAATACATTTGGTTCTTTAAATTTTGAGATTCTTCGTTGCGATAGGCATATTGTTTACTGCTTAGGATTAGGTATTTGGTTCTAGGAATTATCATGGTAAAAGTGTGTGGATTTCTAGGGACTGGTAAAGTGTATAATTGATAATAATTATACTCCGATTCGTTTACTAGAGGTATCTATTTGAAATGTAATTTTGAAATTGTTTTGAACTGCTTTTATTTTAAATATTTTTTCGTATAGATTTAGATGAGTGGTTGTTATTAATTGCATTAGTTACATAATTTTGTATTTTATTGATTTCTTTTATTATCAACTTTGGTTTTAATATTGACGTGTGAAATATTCCTTATTTTGAAAAAGTGATTGCATTTTCGGTTGTTAAAGCCAGTTCCTGAATATTGTTTAGTAAATGGCTTAACTGTGTGAGTAATTCCAGAATTTTTATGCGGTGGTAATGAGTTAGTTGTTCGCTCCCAAGGCTATTAATTGTATTACCTAATTCGTTTATTCTATTCATTATTGTGTCTGATTATGACTCAAATTTTTATTAAACTTTATTATCGCTTCAAGCATTAATTATGCGATTGGAAAAGTTCGTGAATTTTATTTTGATCTGTCGTTAAAGCTTCTATTGCCTGATATATACGTTCTCCGTCTTGTGAATCTAGATTTCTTGTGATTGATTTAAAGATAAAACCTAGTCCCTTTATCATGCCACGTTTCTGTCTGTTATTAAAAGTATTCATATTTGTAAAAATCCTATAAAATATATCATCTATGTTCTCTATAGTAAAATTCAAAGTTAGTATGAAATTTTGATATTCAGAATGGTAGTCGGTCGTCATGAATTTAATAGTGTTTGCGTAGTGTTGCTTTATCTGGTTGTAGTCTTTATGTAATTGTGTCAAGTCATGTGTATGTAGTAAATTCCACCTGTTAGTCTCTGTGTATGCTGTTCCTATTTTCCTGGGGAGCATGCCTGGATTGTCTGTCAAGTCTTGTATATGTCCATTTATTCCTGTTGTAAGGAACTTGAAAGGCGTAAATTTCGTAAATGTGCTATAGTTTGTTCGTCATTTTTATGGTTTATTAAAATAGCTTTGTTATGCTCTAATAATGAGATTATTGAATATGGTCCTGAAAATGCATTTTTATGTTTTTTTGTGGAATCCGAGCGGAATATTTTTATAGACAATGTCGCCTTCTTTGAATGGTTGGTTAGTGTGTTTGTTCGTTGTAATGTTTTTAATTTCGAGTTTTCGATCCGGCTTCTTACTATTTCATAAATAATGTGCATTAGTTCATTATGTTAGACGTTATACTGTTGGGTAATTATTACTTCCGGGTCGTAGTTGAACATTTCCGGTATATAGCCAAATATTAAATCGAAAGGTGGTTTTAGCGTTTGGGAATGTATTGTCGAGTTATAAGCGAAGATACAGTATGGTATTAGGTCGACTGGTTTCATATTTTTAAATTTAGCTTTAAATAAACGATAATGTTCGATGATTGTTCTGTGAAATGTTTCAATTGGTCCGTTTGATGTCGGGTTTTGAGGTGTGGTTGTATGTAATTCTATTTGATATGCCGCAAGTAGCTCTCTTATTACTAAGTTCGAGAACTCCGTACCTGGATCTGCGATTAGGGTTTTACACGCTCCATATTGTGAAAAGTATTTGATTAGGTTTTTCGCAATTTCGGTGGCACTTTTACTTTTAAACGGAAATGCTTGGCCATATTTACTAAATGGGTCTGTGATTAAGAATATGGCTTGTTCAATATGGAATGTATCGATATGCAGTATTTCTAAAGGTTTGGATGCTGTGGGGTGTGTTCTACTGCGATTTGTACTGAGTTACCCGGACTGGCTCATTGTTTTCGTTAGTAAATCAATTTGATATAAGTAATTGTTCTATGTGACGGCACCTGATAGCGAATGACAATGCACCTTCTGCATTTCTCTGTTTCAGTGTCATCATCTCGGCCAGTAGGCTAGAGTCATCACGCTGATCAGTGAAGTTCTGCACGATTGTACTTCTCAAATCTGCCCATGAATTTATAATTTTAGTATTAACAATGAGCCGTGCTGTTCCTGTTAGTTTAGTCTGTATATAGTTTAATAAAAAATGATTCATGTACAAATTTTCGTTAGCCAGGTAAAATTGTTTCATGACTAAGTCACATGACTTTAAAAAATTGCCTACATTGGCGGGTTGACCGTCAAATTCCGGAATAGCCTTAAGAAAGAATTCCTTAAATTGGTCTGTCATGTTGCTACTATTACTACTTCTATTTAAGTACTTCTTGTTGTAATATTATCACTGATACTAATTGATCTAAATCTATATTCTATGTTTGATAAACTTTGTGATTCGTCCTCTGAATCAGACAAACATCATATCAATACAACACATATGAAAAAAATATATAGGAAATGTAAAAATGAGATAGCAGTAAACAACTTACAATAATATGATGGTTTCTGCTCTCATTTGCCTGCTTTTCTGTTTCTGCTCTTACTTGTATCTGCTTGGCTAGAGTTGGTTATTGGGCGTCGATACGCTTAAATATCAATCTGCTTTTGATTTTCTAACCAATGCGACTGCGCTACTTAACTTTACAATTAAGACGCTTGAATTTTTTAAACAATTTATTTACTACTTTACACAATTAATACTTAATACAAAAAAAGATAATATAAAATAAAGACAAATATAAATATCAACATACAAGTGATAAAATGTCTAGCACACGATGTGCAGAGTCTAAGTCGGATGAAGAATGAACGTCGTTTCACAGGCGAACAGTCTCTTTATAGCAAATCCCCCAGGCGTGGCGCTATTATTCCCAGAGGTGACTTTGGTCTTGCTGATGCTGTTTCCCACGTGTGATATTCCGTTGATTCTGCCGTTCTTAGCTTGCTCGCTTGAAGGCGCCTTCCATCTTCATGCTGACTCGGCTGTCCTGTTCGTGGGAAGGTGACCTGTTGGTATGAAGGCCCATTGTTGTGGCACTATTTATCTCCCGTAAACGGTTTTGCGTAGGTCCTACACTATAGAACTTCGACACTGAAACTATTTTCATTATACTTCTTTTCTTTTTTTAATTAGAACATAGAAGAGCCATACTTTCTACAGAAAATCCCAAACTTTTGGAAAAAAGTGACAAGATGAAAAATATCAACGTTAAAATGTAATATTATTTACGATTCAAATGTGATCGTAAAAAAGATCATTCTTATGGTTCTCGGGAGCCCTAATATCGTCAGAAAATTGGTAGCTATATTTCGATTAAAAAATTGCAACTAAGTTGAAAGAAATGTTTAACCGCAGCAACATAAAATTTCGATTGTAGAATTTTTTTATTAACAATCACGAAAAAAATTATTCTTAGTTTAATTCTTCTCAACACACTATACAGTAAAAACAGCATCAGTTGTAATTACTTCTCGTTTCTCCTATGTCATTTACGTAACTTATGCACTTTTGTCAATTTATTTAGTTTTTGATTGTCTTTTCTTTCAGCATATCAACGTGTCTTCAATTAATTAATAATTCAACAAATCAATATGTGTCACAGTCAGTTACAATGACTCTGCCACCACACAGTACTTTGCTAAAAATTATCTTTCTTTCGTGTAACACCGGCTGTGGACAAATTTTAGATGCAGGAAAAGTTGCTTGCAGCATTGTTCTCTAGCTTGTTCGCAATGCAAATATAATAGGTGATTAAATGTAGCACCAGTGATACCAGTGAAAGAAATTGAAAATGAGGACATGAATGAAATTATTCATCAACATTGCTTGTTTATAATTATTTTTATGTGTACACTAATGAAGATAAGTGAGGATAGGACTGGATATAAAGCTAAATGGCCCACAACACGAATAAACATAAATGTTAAGGTAATATTACAGATGATCACAAATATAACAAAGAACTGAGAAGAAGGGTTCTCATGGGGAAGCAGGCATCTGACAAGCAAAATTCTCTTCTCACTAGTTGATAATTTACCCTGCATGTGATGTAGACATTTTGAAAGTCATATGGATGGAGTGTTGTAGTGGTTGGAGGTTAAAGCTGGACTTTGGAAAAGCAGGACATTAACAGAATATAAGCTTTCGAACTGTGGACGTGACAAAGAAAGTACATGAAAGACAAACGAATGAAAGTAAGCTAGAAGCGGTGAGAGAAGACATATGTTTATTGAAGGTTATTTAGAGGATTCAGTCCAAATTTGTTAGATATATTCTGAATGAGTGAAGATTGGAACCTGTGATGAGCACTAGGAAGTATACTTTGGAGAACCTAATTCATCACAATACAGTTTTTAGACGATGATTTCGCTAACAAAGTTAGCGTCATCGGAGCGATGAAAAAACTGTTCATTCACCCCTCTGATCACGCTAACTTTGTTAACGAAACGATTGTCAGGTCTATTGTGATGAATTGGGTTCTCCAAATTGTACTGGTATTCTAAAACAAAGACTTTCTGACATAATATTTGAAGAATACGTTTAGGATCAAATAACTTAAAATTTTGGGAATATATGATTTTTGACTTTTCTTCAGAAAGAATGCAATTTGTGAAAATACCATTTTTCAGAAGATATAACTATTGTAAAAGTATCTCGAAAAATTAACGAAGTTTAGCTTTTTGTTAGTAGAAACATAGACAAAGTAGATGTTTCAGAGTAAATGGGGGTACTTATAACAAAAAATCGTCTTTTTTATTTCTAAATTATCAGAATCATGTATTGACCATGATGACACAAATATCAGCACTAATGGTGTCACTACGGAAACAACAAAAATAGAGAGATAAATTAGGTTTTGCTTCTATTATTAGTAACACCTGTAAAAGTGCACCGTATGTCTAATAAATTTAATTGCTGAATTAATTTGTAAATACAAAATTCACCCAAGAGTGCCAAAGTGTAACGATGTCACTTGTAAAAATTTCGGCATGCAGAAAGTGCGTTCTGGTAGCGAATTTTTATTAAATGCTTGAAATTTGTATAATTCGATTTTATAGAAACCTAGAAGGTTTAATTTTGATATGTGCTAAGGTATTTACGGGGGCAATATACCAACCAAATTTCATCAAAATAATTTTGGTATTTTTTGCAATACAAATTTTTTTCGAAAAAAATCAATTTTTTTTTACAAGAACTAGTCCCATAGGGCTGGCTAATCATCATCATTTAAGCTATTAATAAAAGAAAGATTCTTGACGTGTTTCATTAAAATCGGTTTATTAACTTTTTGAGTTATCGGTGGGATACATACACATATACATAGCCATATACATACATACACACACACAAATATATATATATATATATATATATATATATATATATATATATATATATATATATATATATATATATATATATATATATATATATCGGGCCCTGGGGGCCCAAATTCGCGCCATTTGAAATATTTTTTGCAAAGTCTCACCATTGATACCTCTCTATTAGCGATTTTTTTAAAATAGAAATTCGCTAAAATGTCTGCTGAAAATTATAATTTCAGACTCAAAGGTGACAAAGTTATTAAGGCGTTTTAAACAAAAATGAGATCTTGTTCAAAACGTATGAAGTATGTGCACTATTGTTTTGTTAAATGTCACAATAAAATAAAAAAGCATACATTCATCGAGCTGGAATCGATCACGTAACATTTTGCGTCGAAGACAAGCATGGTGCCACGGAGCTATCTAAGGATACGTTAACTAACGTTTTATTTAGATGATACTTCAGATCGGGTTCATGCCCAGCATATTATATTAAAAGTATACGTAACAATTAGGTACATAATTAGTAGATTTGCCATTGAAACACATTCCACGACTGTTTCGGTCTTATATGACGTCTTATGTTTACGTTTAAAGATAAAATAAGATATTTTAGAATCATTTTTATAGAGACTTGACTTGATTTCTACTATATTATGCTACCCTTTTAGTCCATAACCACAGGATAGATGTCTATGCTGTGCTAAAACTGTATGCCGTTCATCAAGCTACATAGTGGATTTTAAAAACTGATTGAATCCCCCCAGTTAAATATTAATCACTTGGCAAATTTTTAATTTCATGTCGCCTGTCATTTTCCATATTTGTGGCCGAGATTTCATGATTGTTGGTTCGGATAATATGTTTATGCCTTTTATTCAGTTTGGTTAGCGTTGATGCATGGTTTATACCCGTTGTATGAATCAATCTACGCATGGCAGTTAACTACTCTGTCTGTCAGCCATTGGACTTTAACCGCTAAGCCGTTTCAAGGCCTGTCTTTCAGATTTTATTTTTAATTTGGAAAAAACTCTTAATATTGTGTACCAAATTACTTAAAATTCACAACATACGTTTATTTGCACAATTTCTAGCCACATGTAAAGTCTCATTCCAGTTACCCTGATACTTACAAAAATAAAGCGTTTTCAAAAATATGTTTGTATATTTGGGGGGGGGGGGGGGTGTATGTACATTATAGCTGACATATGAACTCGTCCGCGGTCTTAATACAATGAAAATATGTGCCAAGTTTCGTTCAAATCAGTTGTGATTTTTTTAGGTATCGCTCGGGGACACACACACACACGCTCTCAAGCATCCGCGCGCGCGCAGGCGCACGCACGCACGCACTCACACAACATATAAAATTTTTAACGGACCTTGGTTTTGGGTTCTAGGGACCCAAATTCACGCTCATCTGAAAAAAATGTTTTCAAAAACTTTTCAACGTGACCCCTCTATTAGCGAATTTTTTTAAATGAAAATTCGCTAAGAAAACAGGAATACTTAATAAACTACAGCAGAAATGAACCCAGGAATTGTATTTTCCACACCACGTAAGATTCAAAATTATATCGTCACTCTAAACGAATTACTTAAACTTTCTTTCACTTGAATTCTAAAATTAAATATTCCTGCACTTTCCTCCTTTCTCCATTGGACCGACTTACAGAACTTTAAATCTTGCCCTCCGAGATATACAATTTGGTATGCACCATAAATCTCATAATGACATTACCATTTATAATAGCTGACATTAAGTTGATTAGAAACTGCCGCGTGAAAAAATGAATTATTTCTGATGCAGACAATACCCCAACAATGCCTAGAGATAATATGTTAGGGTCAGGAGAGTCATTGAAGAGGTATAAAGTAGGGTAAAGTTTGAAGTTTCAGGTGCCAGTTTATATGTACTTTTGGTGGTATGATATACACCACAAAATATAATAATTTAAATTTTTGAACAAAACAAAGCATGACACCAAGCGATGGCCCAAATTATGTGTGTCACTTAGTATTTTAGCATATTAATATAATAATCCGGTTCAACATTTAAGCTGATATAACGTGTGTGTTCTTACAAAACCTAATACAAACAACATAAAAGTGTAACAAAAACCAACTAGTGTAAAAAACTTAGAAAGAAATTCAAGATTTTCCAGTAAGTTTAAAAATCAGTAAATGTTAGAAATATAAAAAAGTCTGGACGCAGCAAGTGCGTTATGATAGTGAATTTTCATAGAAATTATCTGGCACCAAGTATTTTTTATAACTTTTTTTTCTTGTCACATATGAATCTAACTTTTGGTATATCGTTTACTTTTAACATCATAAACCCACGCACCAAATTTGGTTACCATAGCTTTTTATTTTTGTATATAAAAAATTTTCTCGTTAGAAATCCCAAAATTTTCCCGAAAAACCTGGTTTAATTTTCCTGGACAACAAACTTATCCAAGCCACTTACAAACGGAAGGTATATGCCAAATTTTACTAAATTCGGCCTATTATTTTTTGAGTTATCGGTGTGATACACACACACGCACGCGCGCGCGCGCACACACACCCACACGCACACGCAAACGCACACGCCAAGGAGAACGTCTTTATAGTGATGGGGCTGCTGCTGACGAATTCAAAAATTATTTTGCAGAATTTTTGATAAATGGGGACTACACCCTAGATGATGTTTACAATGCAGACGAGACTGGCTTTAATTTGAGGACTTTACCATCTAAGTCCCTTGCTTCAAAACGAGAAAGGTCAGCTCCTGGCTACAAAGTTAGCAAGGAACCAGTGACAATAATGATTTGCGCGAATGCTAGTGGTACTCATCGCCTGCCTCTCCTAATGATTGGTAAATCGAAGAATCCGCGGTGTTTTACAAATGTGAAGAACCTTCCGGTATGTTATAAAGCACAAAGCAACGCGTGGATAAATTCAGAGTTGCTTTATGAATGGTACAGAAATTATTTCATCCCAAAAGTGAAGCGATTCAGAAAAGATGCGAAGAAATCTGGAGAGGTGATTCTCTTACTTGATAATGCGCCCAGCCATCCAGACATTGAACTGTTAAATACTGTTAGATGAAGATTTTGAAGTGAAATATTTGCCCGCCAAACCGGGAAGGGAGGACTACACGCTGGCCAAGGCGTACAGGCTAATCAGCCTAACATCCTTCCTGCTCAAGGCATTGGAAAAGTTAGTAGATAGGTTTATGTTGGGAGGGATCCTCAAGGATCATCCCTTCCACAAAGGTCAGCACGCGTACCAGCGGGGGAAATCGACGAAGACGGCGCTCCACGCTGTGACGCGGAAGGTGGAAAGGGCCCTACACTACGGGGAGAGCACATTAGCTGTGTTCTTCGATGTGGAGGCGGCCTTTAATAAGGCAAGGGCGGATAAGGTCTGTGCCGCCTTACAGGAGAGGGGAACGCCGAGGTCCCTAATAAGCTGGGTGGCGAGCATGCTGGAGGACAGGAGAGTTGACCTTGAGGGGCCGAGCGCTGGACGTTGGGGTGACGGGCAGCTGTCCTCAGGGCAGCTGCCTTTCGCCTCATCTATGGTGTCTGGTCATGGGGGGCCTCTTGGAGCGGCTCTCAGAGAATGGCTTCTACGCCCAGGCGTACGCTGATGATGGGCTGGTCTTGGTCACCGGCAAATTCCTCGGGGTCGTCTGTGAGTGCATGCAAGCTGCCTGTAGCATAATTCAAAGGTGGTGTGGTGAGCTGGGACTCTCCGTAAACCCGGCGAAGACGGAGATGATCCTATTCACCAAGAAGAGGAATGTAGGGGGGTTCAGGGCGTCCGTGATGTTTGGAAAACCTTTAGCTTTAGTGCGGGAGGTCGAATATCTGGGGGTGATCCTGCACTCCAAACTAACATGGGGGTCGCAAATAGAACGAGTAGTGAGGAAGGGAGTAGCGACCCTCTGGCAACTGCGTCGAGTGATAGGGAGGACCTGGGGACTTAATCCTCGGATCGTACACTGGATTTACACTGCGATCGTCAGGCCGAGAATCCTCTATGGGGCGTTGGTCTGGTGGTGTAGTGTGAACTACCAGCAGGAAGCTGGCCAAACTCCAAAGGCTGACAATTCTGGGTATCACAGGCGCTATGAGGACGACACCCTCAGCCGCGCTCGAGGTCTTGCTGATGCTGCCACTGCTTCCCATCTGTATCAGAAGGGAGGCTATGGCGTCACATCTCAGAATGCGAGACTCTGAAAACTGGTGCGGAGAGGGAGCAGTAATAGGGCATGCAAGAGTTGCCAAGGAGGTGGAAAAGGAAATTCCGATTTCCGCCATCAAGGTACGGGATGCCGATGATGATATTAGGTTGACGAGGCCATATACCCTCAGGATCCCCAGTAGGGATCAGTGGAGGGAAAATGAGGTTGCATTCCAGCCCGCAGGCCTGGTCTGTTTCACCGACGGATCGCAGCTGGAGGATCAACAATCCTCCGGGGCGGGAATATACATCGAGGGCCTGGGAGTGCGCGAGAGTTATGCTCTTGGCGCATATACCACGGTATTCGAAACAGAGGTGTACGCTATCCTGTCTGTGGCCAATAGACAGGATGTGAGGAGGAGCCCCGAGAAATGTGTGTACATTTGCTCAAATAGCCAGGCGGTCCTCCGGGCAGTCTGCGCGGCCAGAATCAGGTCAACACTGATTCAGGAGTGCGCTGACGCCCTCAAAGGACTAGCCAGGACAAAGGAGGTGCAACTGGTGTGGCTTCCGGGACACTGTGGCGTAGCGGGGAATGAGGTAGCGAAAAATCTCGCTAGGCTTGGTTCCCGGCGGCCGGTCTGTGGCCCGGAGCCTGCGATATGCATAAGCAGGAAGACGGTCTCTGTCGCCTTAGACAGGTGAACAGAGGAAGCAATGGAGAGGCACTGGGGGTCGGTTGGTAGGCAGGCGAGGCAGGCGAGGGACCACGGCTTTCATTTCGAGGTCGAGGCGGTTTGGCGACGGAACCGAGGAAGAGTAGAGCATGGTTTCTGGGTTGCTGGGGTTGGCAAAAAGGGCCTATTGTGGCCTACTTGCTTGGCGTTGGCCTCCCCACCACTGCTATTACTACTACTACTACTGCCCCCAATGTTACTGCTCTGATACAACCTATGGATCAAGAGGTGGTAGTGAAGATGAAGCGCATGTATAAAAAATATGTTTTACGTCCTCAACTATTGACTGAAGATGGGGAAGGAGTGATAACTTTTTTGAAGAAACTCAATTTAAAATATTGTTGTTACATGGTAGCTGATGCTTGGAATACTCTGACGCCAATGAATCTTCGCAAAGCATGGAATAAATTGGTTGAAGAAATAGAGGATGAGGAGAACGTTGAAAAGAATGACACTGGAATTGCTGAGGATTTGGATCAGATTACAAATGAGTTATTCCCTCGGCTTCCTGGTTTTACTAACTGCGACCAAGAATATGCGCGACCTTAGTTGACAAGTGACAGTGATGCAGGGTTCCACATCTTCAATGATGATGAAATTGTGAGTACGGTGCTAGAAGAAAGTAAAGAGGATGATGAGAATGAAAGTTCAGATAACGAAGATGATGAAGAAGGACCAAGTCATAGGGGGGCGTTCGAAGCATTAGAAACTGTGCTATTATGGTATGAAAGACAGGACAAGAGCAGTTCAACCCAATTACTTTTGTTGAAGAGAATGCGTTACTAGCTGCAAAGAAAAGGCAGTCAAATTTTGTTCAAAAAAAATCTGTGATTATTTTCGTTAAATTTCCTCGTTATTTTTGTTAAATTTCTTTCTCATTGTTGTTAAATTTCTTCATTTTACATATGTACATATGACTAAAATATGGAATGTATTCTATGCCCTGTGCTCAATAAAGTTGCATTTAAAAAATAGGGGTGTCTGTACGTGTTTTTCTCTATCCTGAATGCCTCTGGTCCCAATTAGTCGGGTTAATCGGCGTTTTACGGTGTATATATATATATATATATATATATATATATATATATATATATATATATATATATATATATATATATATATATATATATATATATATATATATAAAAATTGAAACAGATATGCGTTCTAGGAGTCCTAGTTCGCGCTCGTTTGAAAACATTTTTTTTCAAAATTCAAAAGTCGGGATCTTCCCATTAGTGATTTTTTTACGAAAATTCACTGAAACCAGAAAAAATAATATTTAAAAAAGTCCTAACCTAGCAAGTGCGTTATGGTAGTGAATCTTTAATTTTTGTTAAACTATAATACTTAAATCTTATTTTTCAATACAATTTTGACAAGGCGCGAACGAAAGTACGTGAATATTTTTTGATTAGTCTAAAGGTTTACTGTTGGTTTTGTAGACTAGTTTTGCAGTTAACAATTATTATTTAACTAAGAGCAATAAAACGTGTTTTGTGAAACTCTTAAAAGAGTATGCAAGCCTAGATCAGTTTTTATCGAGAATTAGTTGTTTCGTACTTTTATTGATAATCATTTATTGAAGGGGTATAAAAAATTCGCCGATATACGAGGGTGGTGGACTATATTTCGTTAGTCTCAATTAATTTGAAATGACACAATTTCTGATTAAGCTAGAATCTTTAAATTTGGACCATAGCAAACGCTCTGTAAAAGCAATATCATAAAAATTGCAATCAAAATAACTTTATCATTTATGGATATGCAAACGTAATTCCAAAAGAAAAACTTATTTTTAGGGACAAAATTGGGCCGATTGGGATGGCTTACGAACTTATCCAAGCGACCAATAAAGGGAAGATCCTTAAGATATTTGATCCAAATTATAAAGTTTGTATTTTCTTGAGAAAAACAAAAGACAATTTTAAATACACAATAGTTAACTTGCATATGTCACATTGACTCTTATAAACTTCATTCAAATTTAGTATACACAAAAATTGTTAATTTTTATTGTTTCATATTTTTTTCACGTTCAATTTTAAAACTCACTATTTTCCCTATGTAAATTGTAATTTTTTCCTTCCATGTTGTTGCCTTGATATTGAAGTAAATAATTACGAAAGTTTGGCAATATAATACAGAGTTTTATTTTGCAACTGACGGATACCCTACAACATTTAAGAAATAGTCCTATTCTAAATAATAAAATAATGTGTTTAGAAGACTTGAACGGAAATGTAATAAACATAAAGAAAGATAATAACTTTTTAAAATACTACCCATATTTACATTTCCTTGACAAAAACAAAAAAAAACAATTATAAGACACAATAGTTAGCTTGCATATGTCGGATTGACTCTCCTGACTTCATTAAAATTTAACATAAAAAGTTTGTTAATTTTAATGATTTCAAGTTATAGCCTTGGTGGTACAGTGGTGAGAACGTTTGCCTCTGGACCCAAGGGTACTGGGTACGATTCCCAGGGTTCTCCTTGCACTCTTTTAGTACATACATACTGTAAAAATAACATCCACCCAGGGTTCCGTCATTGTGTTTGAGCAAGTTGTAGGTCTGCACGTTCCGCCCTTTAGAGGGGGCGTAAAGCCGTCGGTACCGTGTACCATGCGACGTTAGTAAAAAATCCCTACCCTCCTTACATAAAGGTTGGGGGTCTGGAAAAATTTGCGGGATAGTGAGGTGAAACTGCTCACTGGCGTCGGTGATTGGCCATAGTCGCGGACATAGACCGACGTTAAAGAAAGGAAAAAATATTGTTTTTCAAGAAGTTCAATTTGAAAACACACTTTTATGTGAGTATTTAAAACTTCTGTATTTTGCCAATGTAAATTGTAATTTTTTTCAATCCATGTTCTAGCCTTGTAAATGGAATAAATAATTTCGAAAGCTCGGCAATATAATACAGAGTTTTATCTTGCAACTGACGGCTATCCCACAATTTTTAAGATATATATATATATATATATATATATATATATATATATATATATATATATATATATATATATATATATATATATATATATATATATATATATGCACACAGAACACACCCACACATGCATATTTTTATAAAATATGTTTTCAGAAATTTCATAATTATTTAATCCTCAAGTGAGATGTCGGCTTTATCTTAAATATTAGAAATTTAGATACCTACGTGTCAAAACATTAATTTATTTAACAAATCGTTAAGCCAGGAACCTACACATACTACAGTATTATAAGATTCAGTTAACATCACTCAAGTACACTTTGGGGGACGCAAATCACGTTTTCAGACTTAGTGGTCACTTTATGGTGAATCGTGTTCTTCATTTATGAAAAACCATTGGCCATCAAAAGTTTCAAGCGTTACATAGTCAAACACTTTCGCTCTCGCAACTATATCTTTTATTGGGATGCTCTCTGGAGGATGTATTGTATCTTCGAAAATAACAGATTTATTTTAATAAAATTTGCTACATAAGTTGCCTTTACAGAGACTTTTATAATTCACATCAAATTGCAAGTTACTAGCTTTATGTAAACTTGAGATACATGCATTGAAATTTTTTGTTTGTTTATTCAGATGGCTCACAGTGGCAATAAGGCTAAGCAATGATAAACACAATTTATTGAATTTCGTAGACTAAATAAAAGTAGTTTTTGATTAAGAGACTGAAAAATTTCAAAAAGTTGAAAAAAAAACTTAAATTTAATGTTTTACACCCAAACAATTATGAGAAGCTAAGACCTAGTAGCTTAGGCTTACTCCGTGGTTAGGTAACTTTTCATACAAAGCGAATTGACAAATTTCCCTGACAAACGTAAAACTGACCTATTTAATAACCCGAGTATCTCTGACAACTTGTAAAATGCAAATATGAGTATATTCTTATATTTATTTTTTGGCCAAAACAATTTTACTGATAGATCGAGGTATAATTTTGTAATATGTTTTTAATTCAATTCCTTATAAACAACGGTTCATCACAAATTAAGAAGCCAATAGTATATATTCTGGAATTGATGCGGTTTATGAAGGGCAAATATTGGACGAAATATCTTAAGCAATGTTTTAAATTTTTGTCTTAACTGTTACTCTCGTTAATTTGACTGAGATATTTGAGGAATGTGCATTTGCAATTGACTTTTTCTGTGATAGTTTGGCAGGAGTTTGGAATGTCACATATAATAATTTTCAAAGATTTTGAGATACAGTAATTTTTTAATTAGTTCTCAAACAGAATAAATTAATTCTCTTTTGCGTGGGAGGTCAAATCACATCGGAATTGTCGTGTCAAGGTTGACTCGACTCTACGTTAGCCGGTGTGCTTACGGAAACAAGAAAAAAATCGGGAAGCAGTAACTATGTTATGGTAGCGAATTTTTATTAAATGCTTGAAATTTGGATAACTCAGTTTGCTATAAAACTAGAAATTGAATTTTGGTATATACTAAGGTCTTTACCGGGGAAACATACCTACCAAATTTCATTAAAATAACTGTTATTTTTTGCGATACAAACACACACATACACACACGTCATTTTTTTTGAAATACAATGTTTTTTCAGAGAAATCTCTTTTTTTTTTAGGAAAACTAGTCCGATCGCGCTGGCTAACGAACTCGTCCGCGGTCACAAGCACACACGGGCGCGCGCGCGCGCCCACACACTCACGCACGCGCGCTCATACGCACGCACGCGCGCACGCGCGCGCGGGCGCTCACACACACACACACACACACATCTATCTTTTGGAATGTTGCACTATACTGTAATCACTTTTAAATATAAGTAGATAAGCTATGCGGATTCTGGCTCAAAAATATGCACATTTTCAAAACGTACAATTTTTAAAACCACGCCTCTTTAGCCATGCCCATTTACCAAATTGACCATTCAGAGGCCACTTTTCACCGCAAATACACCCATTTTGTACACATTTCGCCAATCAAAGCGCTTCACTCCTACATCTATCACACCCATGGGGGAACTGGCTCAAAAAATCTACGTTGTTACGAAAAGATATATTTTTAAAGTCAGTTCATTTCATCACTTTCCGTTCAAAAGATATAAGGATTTAAAGTTTAGACCGGAAGTGGTCATTTTATTGTATATTCCACTTCGGCTTGGCCTCCTCAATACCGTACATGCATTGGTTCTACCGTACCTCTGACTGATCTTGCGCGATAAGAACTTTAAGTTTCAAACACATCTAGTACAATAGATCTCGATGCTGACAGCCATCTCTTTCAAATAAAATCAAAATGTCGAACTCTATTATGTTTAACAAGTTATGTTGAATTTGAATTAGGATTTCATATTGTCGTTTTTTTAAATTAGATAATGTGTCTTGATATTCTTGAGTAACCCCCCGCGTATGTGTCCCTCGTATTATAATAAACGATAACAACAGCTACACCAACTTTGGTTTTCAAGCGATATATATTTATCGTTGTTCTACAAAAATATATCATTTCGTGTGTCATATTTGGTTAAGATAGTCTCTTAGATAATAATACAACAGGTGGCGTGGAATAATTCATAAAAAATTCAAACGTCAACTGTTGCCAATTTCTCAAAGCGCTATGACAGGCAAACATCATAAAATAGTGCTTAAAGTCAGCAGTACGTTCATCAGCCTCTAACCGCTGAAATGTATCGGTATTCAACAAGTAAGTAGTTTTACTCAACTGTTGGAGTCTGGTGAACCTTGACCTTTATCACTAAGTCGACTGTCTCCTTCTAACCAATCCAAATTACTAATAGTTTGCAGTGCTTTCATCAGTCTCTAACCGCTAGCTCGGTAGTCAACAAGTAAGCGCCTTTACTTAACTGTTGGAGTCTGGTGAACCATTAGAACCATCACAGTAATGAAACAATGGTGCCTGGAAACCTGGTGGCGTAAGCTCTAACCTGAGATGATGTGATTCACTAAGACATTCTATTTAGTCATGTGCGCTGACGTAACTTTAAATCATGGAGTCCTCGAACCAATACCATTATTCTCGCTTATCAACCTCACTCCTATTTGTCGCCTCTATAGGTTGGAGTGACGTAACTTTAAATCATGGAGTCCTCAACCAATGTAATAACCGCTTATGACTTTATTAATTAATCTCAGATAGCTCCGATAGTTTTGTTTAAAATATTTCCTAAGCTTTTTTGTCCCAGAACCTCATCTCCAAATGTGTTTGGACAAAATCAACCCTTAGCTTTTTTGAGCCAGTTCCCCCCATGGGTGTGATATATGTAGGAGTGAAGCGCTTTGATTGGCTAAATGTGTACACAATGGGTGTATTTGCGGTGAAGTGGCCCCTGATTGGTCAATTTCAGGTAAATGGGCGTGGCTAAAGCGACGTGGTTTTAAAAATTGTAGGTTTTGAAAATGTGCATTTTTTTGAGCCAGAATCCGCATAGCTTATCTACTAATATACACTTTATTTGTGTGCTGTACTTTTTGTGATTTTTTATTTGTATACGTGGACTGCAGTTTTTAACCTTCCTGGTTCATCATTAGCACGCTACTGACACTGATCGTTTCTGTGTGGCCTATGTCTGAAATTGTACGTGACGTCTGCGTGTTGAACTTCTATTGGTCGGTTTACAATTTTCTGATTGGTTGTGTTTTCGGTCTGTGTCGATTGTATCGGTTTCCTGTTTTGATTATTGTGGTATGATAATTTGTCTATTTGTATGACTTTATTAGGGTTTGTTTAAATGCTTGTACTTTGATTTGTTCTGGGATTAATTGTTTCTTATTGTTTGTTTGTTGAATGTAGTATTGTTCCCAAATTTCCATTTTTTGTGGTCTTTAATGTTTTATTAGTTGTAATTTGCCGACATCTGGTTTTTGGTGTTTTCTGTTGTTAATGTTTGATTTGTAGCTGGGTATGTGGATTTTATCTAATTATATATATATATATATATATATATATATATATATATATATATATATATATATATATATATCTAATTATATGTTCCTTGAATCTTGTTTCTATTGACTCTTTTGTCGATCCTAAATATTTTTTATTGCAAGTGTTACATTCTATTTGATATATTCCGTAATTCATGTGGGTTGTGTTCTTGTTTTTTATTTATTTTGTTTATTATTTTTTTATGAGTTTTGAAGCTCATTGTTAAGTCATATTGTTTGAGTGTTTGTGTTATTTTTTGATGTGGTTGTTATAAGTGAATTTTGTGTTTGTTTCTGGTGTTTCGTTTTCGGTTTTGTTGGTTTATGTTTTTGATTTCTTTTACTAGTTTTTCTATTGTTTTCTTGTTGTATCCATTTCTTTGTGCTATTTGTATTATGATGTTGTATTCCATTTCTCGTTCGTCATTATGGAGTGGCACATTTAGCATTCTGTTTATTAAGTATCTGTATGCAGCCAGTTTGTGCGTGCGCGCGCGCGCGCGTGTGTGTGTGTGTGTGTGTATTGAGTGTTTAGGTATAGTGATGTCTGTTTATGTAGGTTGTCTGTATATTTTGTATTCAATTTGGTTTTCTTTTCTGATTAGTGCTAAGTCTAGGAAGTTTATGGTGTTGTTTGATTATTTTTCTATTGTACATTTTATGTTGTTGATTTGGTTTATTTTTTCGCTGATATTGTATATGTTGGTTTTTTTATTGTCATATATTACTAATATCGACGTATCTTATCCATTTGATGTTTGGGTCTGTTTCTTTTATGATGGTGTTGACTTTATCTTCTAACTTTTGTGTGTATATTTTGTTTGTTGAGATGGATGTGTTTTTTTTTCTATATAGTCTTGTGTCCTTATTGCTATTAGTGCGTCACTCTTTTTTTAAAATTTAACGTCGGCCTATTACCGCGACTATGGCCAATCACCGACGCCAGGGAGCAGTTTCACATCACTATCCCGGAAATTTTGCCGAAACCCTGCCTTTCTGCAAAGAGGGTAGGGATCTTTAACGTGCCCAACATCGCATGGACACGGGACCAACGGCTTTACGCCCCCTCCGAAGGAAGGAACGTGTAGACATTCAACTTGCTCAAATACAATGCCAGAACCTTGGTTGATGTTAATTTATTACAGTTTGTACTGAAAAAGTGAAAGGGATGCCGTGGGAAACGAACCCAGTCGCTTTCATCTGTTTTTGCTATTTTTATGTTGTTATCTATGAATTTGTTTCTTATTGGTTTGATCATTTTTTCATGTGTATTGTTTTTTGATTTGATTTTTGTCAATAATTCTGTTTATTTCTGTTGCCAGTTAGTTTTTCGGTGGTTCTAAATTTGGGCTATCTATTGAGTTTATTGCGTGTTATGTGTCCACTATTATGTTCCCTATTGTAGATTCTTTTGTATCTGAAAAGTTGGTTTTTATGTTGTTTTCTATGAATTCTTTTTCTTCTATTGTGAATTTTGTGTCTGGTATGTTTATGAATCTACCCTGAAATATGTGGTGTGTTGTGGTTGTTAAGTTTATGTTATCTAGTTTGTTATTTTTAAGGTTGTGTAGTTTTTTGTTTATTTTCTCTAATTTGTGTTCATAAATGGTTTTTATGTTGTTCATTATATTGTTATATGTTTGCGTCCATGTGTCATATTTCATCTGGTTTGCTAATGAGATATGTAGTCTATATGATTTTCTTGTAAGTGTGGTTGTTGCTGTATTGATGTTTGATTTCGTTCGTAATATATAGTTTTTCTGCTTGTGTTTGGGTATATTTGGCCGTATTGGTATGGTTATGAATAGTGATATTAGCGTATTTTAGTGTTATCTTGTAACTTAAGCATTCTCTATTGAAGTATATGTTGGCTTTGTTGTAATATATTAAGACACAAGATAACACCAAAATAGGCTAGAATTACTGTTAATAACCATACCAATACGGCCAAATACACCCAAACACAAGCAGAAAAACTATAAATCAGGAACGAAATCAAACATCAATACAGCAACATAACCAAACTTACAAGAAAATTATATAGACTACATTTCTTATTAGCAAACCAGATGATATATGACACATGGACACAAACATATAACAATATAATGAACAACATAAAAACCGATTATAAACATAAATTAGAGAAAATACGCAAAAAACTACACAACCTTAAAAAGAACAAACTAGATAACAAACATAACAGACACAAAAGAAGAAAAATAATTCATAGAAAACAACATAAAAACCAACTTTTCAGATAAAAAAATATATATAAACATATTAGTAGACACACAACACGCAATAAACTCAATAGATAACTCAAACTTAAAACCACTAAAAACCAACTGGCAACAGAAATAAACAAAATTATTGACAAAACTATATTAAAAAAAAACATACTTATTAAAAAATGATCAAACAAATAAGAAACAAAGTCACATATAACAACATAACAATAGCAAAAACAGATAAAAGGGACGCACTAATAGCAATAAAAGCACAAGACTATATATAAAAAACAAACACATTCATCTCAACAAACAAATGCAAGAAACTAAACGAAAACTCAACGAAAAAATTTCAAAATCAAATATTAAACATCATAAACAAACACAGGACAATATTCAAACAAACACATTACTATAACAACAACCCAAAAGCACCACCAATGAGAGGAATAATAAAAATACACAAAATACGACACCCAATAAGACCACCCAACTTCAAAGATGCACCTTCATAGAAAGTAGCAAAATAAATAGACCAAGTACTAAAAAAAAACTACAAACAAAATTTAACATAAAAAACTCCATAGAACTAGTGCATAAATTAGAAAACATAAACAAAAACACAAGACTCGCCTCATTCGACATAACAAATATGTACACTAATATACCAATTAACGAAACCACAAATATATCGAAAATAATATGCAAAATAACAACAAAAACAACAAATCAACGAAATATTAAACGTCATATTGAAACAAAATTACTTTGAATTCAACGAAGAATACTACATCCAAGAAGTCGAACTACCAATAGGATCTCCACTATCAAGCATCATGGCAGAAATATACATACAAAAGTTAGAAGATAAAATCAACACCATCATAGAAGAAACAGACCCAAACATCAAATGGATAAGATACGTCGATGATATATTAATAATATATGACAATCAAAAAACCAACATAGACAATATCCTCGAAAAAATAAACCGAATCAACATTAACATAAAATTTACAATAGAACAAGGATCAGACAACACCATAAACTTCCTAGACTTAACACTAACCAGAAAAGAAAATGAATACAAAATATACAGAAAACCTACACAAATAGACATCACTATACCTTAACATTCAATACAGGTTTCTAGGGGTTCAATACGAATTTTGTTTAATACGAATTCGCTAAGTGACTTTTTTTAAATGTTGCTACCCAGTCAAATTTCAAAAGTCAACCGTTCAGGACGATTTCGCAATTAAGTTTTCTCGAAAATTTTTCATCTTCCGGACAATCTTGGTATGTTCGAAAATAACAAATGTATTCTAATGAAATTTCGTACACACTTTGCCTTATATATATATATATATATATATATATATATATATATATATATATATATATATATATATATATATATATATATATATATATAGTTCAGGTTTATAGCCTTAATAAAATAGGATGGATTATGTTGCTGGCAAAATTTTTGTTTAGAATTCCATGCTAGCCGACACCGATAATAGCTACTTTCAAATAATATATTACATATTATCCCAAGAGACTATTTTTTACACAAATTTTGATTCTCCATTTGCAACTATTTCTACATAAACGCGTTAAAATATTTGTTCACGTCAAGCACTTATATAATTAAACTTAGCTTGAAGTTTTTATTAAAAATTAAATAGCTTCCAAGTTTGTCTTGCAGCTAAATGTAACAACTGATTCGAACAAACTATAACCTTCATGGAATACATAGAACACTTGTTCTGTTTTCACAGTATTATATTTTACACAGAAAAGACTTTATAAATCGCTGTCAGCGCATGGACAATTTGCACAAAAAAACATTCAATGCAAAACGAACTTAATGTTCACATCGAAACAAAAAAGCTGTTTACAGGGTCAAACGGCACCAGCATGGAGCAACAAGTTACTCTGTTTCAGTTCAGTTTTCTCCTCGCCTCTATTTACAGGCACGATTTTGTTGTGTCCGCGTTGTTTGTATTGCTTAAGAACCATATGTGTAAAGCCATCCTCAGGCCAACTTGTTACACCTTCCCATGCTATCCAAGCAGAAATAAATAACTGTTTGCTATTTTCTAGGCATGCAGGTAAAAAAACGCCAACTTCTTTTTTATTTTGTTGACCCTATAACTTATTATATCCGAAACAGTTGCCTTACACCAAATTCGCAAAACGTTATATTTTAAGATACCACATACTGCGTTCCTTTATTCTCCTTTTAGCGCTTCAACCACTGCCTGCAATCGTAAGGTCTCTACTATTTTATAAGCCCTTTTTTTAAACAATCCATATTTTATACAACATAAATTTAATTAAATCTGCAGCCAGGAGTCACTTTACTTTAACGAATATATATGCATCAAGATAACTCAAAAAATAATGGACCAATTTCAATTAAACTTGGCATGTGTATGTTCCTTTGGTAAATGTCTAGGATAAGTGCGTTAGTCAGGAAGGTCAGGCTAATTTTTCAGAAAGGTTTTCAGTTTTGTTTCGAAAAAATTTTACATCTTGAAAATAAAATTGTATTAGAGACATTAAAAGACATTAAAAGAAAGGAAAGTTATAAGGATTTGAAAAAATGTCGGTTGCAGTGAAGGTCCAAGGACAAGATTAAGAGATTATGTATATTTTATTAAATATTATAGTCAAAAGTAAGTTCTTTGGCGCCAAATGTAGTCAAAAAATTTAATTGACTAAATAGTCAAACAAAAAATATGTTTTTTTCCCAAAAACGTCAAAGAGCAATTTCAAACGTCCACATTGGTAATATAAATACATACTTTAAAACAAATAGGCGTTATGGAAAACAAATGTGCAAGAAATGTGTTTTGCGAAATTTAAGTTTCTGTTTCAACAGCTACTGTTCATTTAGCTAGAAGCTCTGTTTGAAATAGAGCCTTTCTGGGATGTTTTAGCAGCAGTTCGGACTTTTGCCAGTGAAAGTAGGCAATGTAGGGCAGGGACAACTACTGGGTGGGGTAATTGGAAAAAACTAAATGTCACATTTAATTAAATATTCTGAAGTGAAAG
This sequence comes from Tillus elongatus, assembly GCA_964006375.1. Classification (NCBI taxonomy): domain Eukaryota; kingdom Metazoa; phylum Arthropoda; class Insecta; order Coleoptera; family Cleridae; genus Tillus; species Tillus elongatus. The sequence goes on from OZ023262.1 coordinate 159,925,864, forward strand.
TGGTTTCTGAGAGACAAATACTGCACGAGATATATTTTGCAAGTTATTAAAGTTATGTCAAGCTTTATTTTATTTGCCCAAAATATTTGCGGAAAATACATTTACAATAGACCTCTTTTTCCAGTCTTACAAGGAGTAATTAGGGTATTAATTGACGATGCCACTTGTTATATTTTATTAGTTTTAGCAAAATTAAGATTCACCTTACCGATTGTTATGTAATTTAAAAGTGTTATACCTTTTTTGTTCGTCAAAATAAATTTTAGAAAAGTTCTCTTCGGTCAGTGAAATACGAACAAATCATCTATAAGCACTAATAGGAGTCCGTAAACAGCAAATGCGTTATGGTAGCGGATTTTCATAAAAACTACTTTAATTGTATTAACTCAATTTCTTATTAACCTAGAGACGTCCGTGTTCGTATGTAACAAACTCTTTATGAAGGTAACATATACCAAATTTTACCAAAACAACGTCGTGAATTTCAGATGTACAACTTTTTTTTCTGAAATGTGAAAGATTTTTTTGAAAATTCGCTACCCTAACGCACTTGCTACGTCAATATTTTTTTTTCAAAAACTGATCCAATTGAGCTGAATAACGAAGTCATTCAAGCTATTTACAAAATAAAGACACATGCTTAGTTTGATTAAAATACTGAACTATTTTCAAATTTATTTATTTATTTATATATATATATATATATATATATATATATATATATATATATATATATATATATATATATATATATATATATATATATATGAACATATAAATATTTGGACGGATCGGGTTTTAGAATCTCTAATATTTCGCCTTACTTCAATACTTTATAAAGTATAAATCATACTAACCCGACTTTGGCGTACTTTTATTATACTGTATGACCAGTTACTCTATCATCAGTGCGTATCTGGTGATACTTCCCTTTAGCGAAACTGGCCATACAGTTTAATAAAGTCTTATTAGTTTATTTTATTTAATAAATAATTTAATTTAACTGACTGCTAATTTAGCCTCGTATTTAAACAAACATTTTGAATTATAATACTGCAAGCAGCGCAATAGACTTTGATGGCATAAAAATATTATCTGTTTTGATGGCATCCCAGGCCAAGAGCGCAATATTTACGATTCATTTATTAGTTTTCCGCATTTCCTAACCTGCTCAACATCTTATTGGCCCGCCCGTAAATCGAACCTCTGACCTCCCGCTTTGCAGGCTGATGCCTAGCAACTTGCGCTATCAGGCCATCCAGTATAATCTTATACGACTCTTATTCTTACATTAATATAGATGTTGTTGGTCTATTTCCTCGACTATGGCCAATCACAGACGCCAGGGAGCAGTTTCCTCTCACTACCCTGTAAATGTTGCCGAACCCCTGCCTTACTGTAAGAAGGGTAGGGATCTTTAACGTGTCCAACATCGCATAGACACGGGACCGACAGCTTTACGCCTCCCCAGAAGAGGGAAACGTGCAGACATTCTAATTGATCAAATACAATGTCACAGCCTCGATTGTGTTTTATAGTATGTACTGAGAAGTGAAAGGATAAGCCTGGGATTGAACCCAGTACCCTTCAGTTCAGAGACACTGAACCACCGAGGCTCCTAATATAAATATATTATTATCAGAATGTAACGAAGTACATATAAAAAAATTAGGAATTAAATATTACTTTTAACCCTCAGCCCAATTACGTATCCCGACTTATTTCAAGACACTGGAAATTAGTCTTCTGTAGCGTCACCTTTCAGGAAAATTCTGTCTAACCAAGATTATAATGTTAATTAATCATTACGCTGCTGCTTAAAATATATCTTCGTGTGATCGGTAACCAACTTTTCTTCGTTAATACAATAATATTTATTTCTGTCTTTAACACACGTTTTTAATTATTCTACTCCTAAAAGTAAAGTCTGGACAAGACATAATATAAACACGTTCTTAATTTGTAGATTAACACTTGGTTGGTTTTGATCCGATGGATCAATCAAAAAGTTGTCAAAGATTATAAATTAAACATGAATGGTATCGATCGACATTCTGTATTAAACACGCCCCTATTTCATTGTAAGATGACTTGCTACAAAAATACGCTAGACAATATGTACAAAATCTGTTCAGTTCTTAGAGTGCGCTCTTTTTGTGTCTTATCATGCTGCATCATCCAAATATTATGCATATTCTATCCCTACTGAAAACCGAACCAACTGTATTAATGGAGCTGAATTATATTTATATGCCTTCTATAAGATTTAAGACGATTTAATTGGAAACGTCACTACTATATTATCAAATACGTATGTAGAAACCACTTCTATGCTTTCAGAAGTGTTCTTCTCTGTAACCGGTTTCGTCGCTTCATGGCATCATCAGACAGGAGGAGATTGATTTTTATGCGCATTCATGACAGCTATAAATAAAAACTTTGGTGGTGTTTTAATTAATAAATTATTTAGAAGAAAATAGATCTAATAAAAATGACAGATAACGTCTTCAAAATGTCTATGTGATGCACGTCAATATTTCACATGAAAATAGAATCAACTTACAACAACAATAACCATAACAACAATAGTAATAACAAAATAACGAATTAACCAGAACAGCCATGAAGCAGGTTCTATATAGCGAAAATATCGAAATACATCCCCTCATTACAACTATTTTAAATATAGTTAAACGTATGTTGTTTGATATATTTCATTCGAAAGGAGAGTGTCCAAGAAAGGGGAATCCATCAAATCAGTTTCTTTATCTAAAACAAGGTAGTTTTGTCGTGTATGCACATTTTTACTTCCAAAGCTTCAAAAAGTCAAGCTTGCGCTTGTCATTACAAAAATGTAGTGGCTCTAGTCTGTTATTTACTATGCTATTTCTATGTTGAGTATCAATCATATGTTTCGCAAATGTAGATTTGCCATCGTGGTTATTTCTAACTGCAGAAATATGTTGCTTGTATCCGATATTAAAACTTCTAGAAGTTTGGCCGCTGTAGATTGCATTACAATGTGTAGACGCTAATTTGTAAATTCCAGGTTTGTCAAGAAACATGATTTTTCTTTCGCGTTAAATGAGGAAGTCTCGGGTCGTGCTGTAATATTTAAAAGCTACCTTTGTAGTTCCACTGGCGTTTAAAATTTTTAAAATGTTTTCTGAAATGCTTCCAAAATAAACGATCGAAACATATTTGTTATCTTTTTGTCTATAATATTTGAATAAATTAAATTGAGCGCTAATTTGTATTCTTATCTGTCTATCAATAATATCTTACGTATTATTTTAAGAGAGTAGGTATCCATTATTAAATCATATTTGCTTAATTATTGAACTTTCGTTTTCAAAATTGGATCGACAGCTTAGCACTCCCCCCAAAGGTAGGAACATGCAGACATTCAACTTGCTCAAACAGAATGTCACAATCTTTGCTGATGTTAATGTACAGTATGTACTGAAAAATAGTTTGACGCTTCTACTGAGAACTTCTGAACGCGGGACCCTTGGGTCCAGAAGCACACGTTCTTACTCTTGGACCACCGAGGCTGCTGACATAGGTATTAAAAATGCACGATGTATCATTGAATGATACATTTTTTAAAGGGCATGTGTACTAACATAATTAATACCGGCCAACTGGCATGTTTGTTTATGAATTTTTAAACAGCGATATATATCTGGTGATTGTTGACTTTTTTATAAAAGATATTTCTGTTCTTGTTCACTGAACAAAGATGCAGTTTTACGCTGATTTTTAAGTTTTGTCACAAAGGAATTTGTTGGGTCTCTCATAATTTCTGTCAAATTTTCTGCAGTAACATAATGATTAATTTTCACGTTGCAATCGTTATTTTTATTATACAGGATGGTCACTTTTATCACCCACACTACTGCTATCTTCTATATCTTTAAGGACATAGAGTACAACTTCATACTCGTTAAGAATTTGAAATTAAATTCCGGAGAAATCAAGTCGTTACCGAAATATCTTGAAAAAACTGAAAAGTGACGTTTTCTAATTTCTTCCATATGTTTTTTACCATTTAAGCGAATGATGTTTGTTAACTTCACCTAAGTCGTCACGAGTTATCTACTACCCGTTTCAAAAATTTTCTAGGCCTACTAGATCATTTAGTTTCATAGCAACTTTGGATTTTCTTATGGCAGCGATAGGATATTTATAGGGTTTAATAGAGAAAAAAATTTCGATTTAAATGATTTGACACACTGCGTATTTTTTTTAGAACTAGATTCAAGTTGCCTATATGAAATAAAGTGTCAAATGTATAAAATTTTCTTTCCCAAATTGAAATAATTGCATGCATGTTTTATCAAAAATTCACGATATACCAGAATTAATTAATTTCATCCCACTTGATTTGTAGAAAAAATCAAAGGTGGTTATTACCATTAAATAACGCAGTGTCACATCCTTTAAGTCGTAATTTTTTCTCTATTCAACCTTATAAAAATCCAATATGGCTACCACAGGAAAATCCAAAGTTGGCAATGAAAACCAAAAGATCTCGTAGGCATAGACAATTTTACAAACGGTCAGTAGATAACTCGTGACGAGTTATGTGAAGCTAACAAATATCATAGAGTTCGCTTGAATAGTAAAAAAGATATTGAGAAATTAGAAAACGAAACTTTTCGGTTTTTTCAGGATATTTCAGTAACGACTTGTTTGTCCGGAATTTCATTTCAATTTCTAAATGAGCATGAAAATGTACAACATTTTCGTACTTTAGCCGACTTTGTATCTTTAAAGGTTTAGAAGATAGCAATAGTGTGCAAGATAAAAGTGACCACCCTGTATTTGTATTTATGTATGCATGTATGTATATGTATATGTATATGTATGTATATATATATATATATATATATATATATATATATATATATATATATATATATATATATATATATATATATATATATATATATATATATATATATATATATATATATATATATATATATATATATATATATATATACAGGATGTCCCCGTTTATATTAGCAACACTTTAACAGTCAATAGGACAGTTCATTCTAAGACAAAAAGTTCATATAAACATAACCTCTAATTTGCTTCTTAAGGGAGATACAGGGTGTTGAAATTTAATAGCCCTAAGGCCCTAAGTAGCCAACGGGTAAATTCCAGACTGGTAAGTGAGTGCCGAGACGAGACGTGCGACCTGGCTGGGCAGAATGAGGTCACCCTCATCTGGGTGCCAGGTCACTCGGGGGATCAAAGGCAATGAAGAAGCTGACAGTCTCGCGAAGAGAGGGTCAGCAGAACCATTAGAACCGGTTCTGGGCGTGACAAAGAGCACTGCCAGGGGAGCCATTATGTCCTGGGTCAGAAACGAACACAAGGTGTACTGGGCAGAATGTCCAGGGCTCAGACATGGGAAGTCAGTAATTGACGAAGTTCAAAGAGACCTGTGGAGCTGCTAAATCTTAACAGAGGACAGCTCAGAAACATAACATGTCTCTTGACAGGACACATGGCCGTCAAGAAACATCAACCTTTGCGGCAAGGGGGAGGAATCAGCCCAGCACATCTTGTGCGAGTGTAAAGCTCTGTACCGCAAAAGACAACTGATCTACGGTCAGTCTAGACCGGAGACAGAGCAATATAAAACTTCACTCTACCAATCGCTGTGCAGACTAGTTCAAGACATAGTGATTTTGGAATGGGTGGAGTAGAAAAGACTAAGGGCATGCACAATAAGCCAAAGGCTGCAGTGCTATCGGAGCCCTGAGGAAAAAAAAAAGAAGTTAGTAATGATATAAAATGGGATTCAGAGGATTTAAAAGACTAAATTAGCTAAGCCAAAATTTACATTAACAAAAAAATGTTGTACTTCTCAAAATTAGAATAAGTGTCGATAGTATATGTAGACAATTGTACTTGAACAAAATTGGTACATTTACAATAACTTTTGTAATTAGTAATAATGAACTATGTACAAAATGACAGTTCCACAATAATTTGAAATTTGTCAAAAAATTACAGTTCCACGAAGATGAGAATAAAGCGATAACAACACGGAAACGGGAGTTTTTTTGGACAGAAGGAGATTGCTATGGAAAAATTGGATGAAAGGTGGTTGACCGAAGAAAAAGGACTGACATGTTTTTTTTTAGTTTAGCAGTTTATAAGAACAGCGAAAACTATCGTTCCGAAGTAATGAAAAACGTATAAGTAAATAAAGTAATACTACGTATCAGTAACTAAAAGAATCAGACGCCATTACTCAAGATATGGTAACATAAAATGCAGATGGAGATCTAAATACAAATATTTATATATATATATATATATATATATATATATATATATATATATATATATATATATATATATATATATATATATATAGAGAGAGAGAGAGAGAAATACACCTATTGCAAATGAGAACAAGCATAACACACAAGGTTAGTCTGGATGTACATAGCAATCAAGGTAAAGTGAAATTGACATTATTTATATTTGAATCGTGATATAGTTTGGTTTGTTTGTTTTTTCTAAGACAAGGTAATAATGCATAAAATTAAGCAAGAAAATTGTTAATTTAAATTTAGGTTGTTCATAAAAAGACTAATTAGTCGAATAAGTATAGACAGATCCAGTAAGGTTATATTCTGTGGATCTAAATCTGCATTTCTGCGACGTTGTAGCAAAAACTATACTCTACTGTTCCATTTGTGAGCTGATGAAACCTACAGATGCTGGTTACTAACTTGCCCATTTTCAAAAGATAGTAGCTACTTTAGACGGGCCTAAGGTACACTAGTCATGCCAACCGTGATTTTTAAGTAATTGCTTCCAAGATTGTAGTGATTTTTAAGTAACTTAGTAAAATATTTTAGAGATCTGTTTGCATGCTTTTAACCAGACGTATTCTGTAAGTAGTATTATTTTTGATATTTTCCGTTGTGCGATTCCATTTACAGGTGGCTTTTTGTGAGACTGTCATATCGTTTTGGGGCTATTAGTGGGTTTTCGAACTTACTCTTGCCAGACGATTGTCTTTTTCGTTTCTTGTACCGTTCCTAGTAAATTATACTTTTCTTTAGCGTACACGTTACAGCAACTTTATTGTTTTCAATCAGTTTATTCAGGTTTTTACAATCTGTGACATCGATATAGTTAAAAAGAACACCCAAGAGTCGTAAAACTTACTGTCAAGAAGCATGTAGATTTAAGCCTTTTTGATAGACTTCCCAGAACACAGACCAATTGCAGTTATGGAAATAATGGGGACAAACTGATACACATATATCGACCTAATAAAAAAAACGAACTTAAATAATGAGTGATAATGAATAATTTTTTTAATAAAGATATTCCCTCAAACATAGAAGCTAAAATTTTACATAAGGCCGACGTGGGAAATTGTTTGATAAGGTATCTTTCTTACATTTAAACATTTTTAAGGTTGCGACTATTTTTGTTCCATATATGGCTTTTCTGTGATATATAAATATGATGTGGAAAAATTTAGTCTAGTAGATTTAAGATCGTCGTCCCATTTTGTAGTAAGTCACTGTGTAATATTTGTACACGGTATATGATAATCTGGCATGCACCCCGCTCTCACCCTTGTCACATTAATCTCGGTTAGATATGCATTAAACAAATCGGCGGCGGTGACTTGGAGATGGCGCATTCATCACCGGCGCTCCCCGACGTCGGGGCAACGGGACCTGTCACTGCGATTAGAATATTTTGTTGGCGCGAATTAACCCAGGCCGGCAACGTCAAATTTTAATAATTCCCGTCGCACGCGTGTAACTTTAATGCCACCACACACTTTACTGCTCAATTATGCGGCTTCCCTGGGTACTTGTCAACTTATCAAGAAGGCCGAAATTGTCAGCTCTTTAAATTTTATATTCAATTTCCTCAGATAGAAATTTGATTACCGCTCGTCTAGGACAAGTCGTAACCTCTAACAGGCGAATAACTTTCCTTGGAAATTTCTCTTGACGCAGTTCTCTGAAGAGTCGACGAAATTGGTGGCTTAGCTCCGTCCCCTGGCAGTGACGTTATAAGGTATTGTTTCTTTTTAAAAATATACTGTATATTTAGTGGTGGCGGTGGTAAGGTGGGATCTTTAATAAGTTAACCATTTCTATTGCTATAGTTTATATTTTATTTACTAGGAATTACATAAAAATTAAATATTAATAAAAAAAGTATCGTTGAAAATGTTCATAAAAATGTGTTTCAAACAAAATTGCTACTTCAATAGTTTCTAAACTAATTGGGTATCAATTTTTTTGCAGCATGTATGGTATAACATATATACAGCAAATGCACCTGTCCAACAAAACCAAGTAACAATCGAAACAGACACTTAGCAACTAATAGAACACACTTTTTGAAATATTTGTTCTCTATAATCTAATTAATCTCAGAATATTCGTTTGAAAATTATTAAATGTGACATTTTGTGAACACTACTCTAAACTGCTGTCAAGCGATCATGGAAAAGGTCTACTCCAAATGCACCTTTTGCAAATATCTTAGTCACATGAATGAGAGTTATGTAATTAAACATGTTTAGAACGACAACTGGCGTGTAAAATTTTCTGTTATGTAACGCCGGTAACAACGAAGAAGAACCAACGTCATTCTAGATGATTCGAGGGGAATTTTAAATATATAATATTGTTGTCTTTAAAATTAATATTCATTAAGCAAAACCTTAAATTTCACTACTGGACATTTATTACAGAATTTCACAAAAATTCAAATATCTAAATAACACATGTACAGAAACGTTTATAAAGTGTTTAGCTACAACCAATACTTAACGCAATGTGTACTAACTGGGTAGATTCCGTCCATTTACATTGCCTTTAACATGCATTTCATTTTTAATAGTTATATGTTTTTTAGCAGGAAGGAGTTGCTCCACACTACGCTTTACCTGATCGGCAATATCTCGACCGCAGATTTCCAAATCGGTGTGTTGGGAGAAGAGGTCCCATAGAGTAGCCCGCACGATCACCAGATTTATCACCCTTAGATGCTTTTTTGTGGGGTCACATAAAAATTATAATTTATTCTAGTTAGCCCCATTCCTTAATTCCTTATAATATTTACGCCAGCGTATCCTAAACTCATGCCGCCAAATCACTTCAGAAATGTTACAGAATGTGCGTCCACGTTTTGAATAAAACTTGTTTATTGTATGGATGCTGGTGGTAAAAAATTTTAACATTTAATTAACTCACATGTAAGTTTTTAATAAATAAATTACTCACCTTGAGAAGTCAAGTACTCAAAAAACACTCATTGAAATTAAATAAATAAGGCACCGTTGAACAGAGATTTACACCATCTCTAAAATGATGTGCTATTTGACCCCTCTTGTCATTTAAGATTTTAGAGTTGGATGGCACCACCACACAAGTGTTGGTGTTGCAATGTTAAAAATAAGCCTGAAAGTCTCAACAAAATCACGATAAGTGCACTAAAACGCGCCTGTTTCGTTTTCACGCTGCCACCCTATGTATCAATAGTATGCAGAAAGAGGTGTTTGTTTGTCCTAGGCGTACTTGAGAACTTTAGGGTAGCAAGGTCTTTCATACAACGATTTCGATTAAACAACAAATAAAAATATTAAGACAATCATCACCAACAAAACATAAATACAAAACCAAAGCAAGTAAGATGAATGCGATCCTTTTTTTTCCATCAACAACAAATATTTCCTGATGACACTATGGAACTTATTGGGGAGATACTTGTACTTTTTGAGTATCTTCCACACCCGTCATTTGAAGATACTTGTACTTCCACATCTATCATCGCGAAAAAGGCTTCTTTTAACCTATCAATTATCTGTCACTTACCTAGGATATAATGTTGCAAAATTTGAAATTTCGTAATTGTCTAGCCACGTAGTGTTGTGTGTAGATGACAAAAAGGACAAATACAATTACGACACCTGCGTATTTTTCGAGATATCGTCATTTTTCTGACGGAAATTTTCATCATTTTTGTGATCGTGTTTTTCGAATTTTGACATCATATTCATCGCTCATTATTTCTCTAAACACATTATATCACCCAGTTGTAACATACCTGTTTGCTATTGCCCATTTTTTGTACATAATTTTTTCAAAAACGTTGAGAAATCACATAAAAATACACTTGATATGCAAATGTCAAATTTAACCAACACAAATTTGCACAAGCATCTCGGATCCGTGATTAACATGTTTTTTTGCCGTTTTAACGAAGTGAAAGTCCTCCCTGAGGTGCTGTTTACACAAAATCCTACCAAATAACCTTACTGGCCTGCCCTGGCATCAGTTTGCTTAACTAACAGCTAAAAGAAGGGAAAGTATACATTATTTTTGGCCCACATGACCTTGATGTACGGCAAGGCGGGTTTTTCCTTCTTTAAGCTTTTAATTAGGCAAACTGATGTTAGGGCAGGTCAGGAAGGTCAGTTGGCAGGATTCTGTGTAAACACCACTTCAGGCAGGTGTTTTATTTCGTTAAAACAGCAAAAAACTGAAGAGTCGGAGCCATGTTAATTACTCTCTCAAGCCGCTCGTCTCGAATACGCCTGAAACGTACGTAACGTCAACTTCCCTGTTGGTTAAATTTGTAATTTACATACCAAATGCACTTTCATGTGGTTTCTCTACATTTCTTAGGAAATTATGTACAAAAAATGGAAAATATCAAACAGGTACGTTACACTTGGGTGATATACTCTGCTTAGAGTGACAATGAGCGACAAGTATGATGTCAAAATTTGAAAAATTTCATCATGAAAATGATGAAATATCCGTCGAAAAAATGACGATATCTCGGACAATATACTTGTGCAGTAAATTTCTTTGTCATTTTCGTCAGCTACGCACAAAACTACGTGGTTATGTAACATTTTGCCACAATCGCTTATATGTCAAGGTACTAGACAATTACCTGAAAGTTTTCCCCCCAACTTCTTGTTTTACAGAAATATTTGCTCATTTTTTGTGAATTTTCTTTTTAAAAAATCAATAATGAGATCGCGACTTTTAAATTTTGCCAAAATTTCGTCAAATGAGCGTTATTTGGGACCCCTGGAACCCAAATCCGAGGTCGGTTTCAGACTTTATATATATATATATATATATATATATATATATATATATATATATATATATATATATATATATATATATATATATATATATATATATATATATATATATATATATATATATATATATATATATATATATATATATTTTTATGTGTCACACCACCAACTCAAAAAAATAATGCGCCGATTTTGATAAAACGTTGTGCGTACCTTCCTTTCGCAAGTGTCTTGGATAAGTCATTAGCCAGGAAAATCGGACTAGTTTTTCCCGGTAAATTTTGCGTTTTCTTTCGGAAAATTTTTATATCTCCGGAAATAACAAAGTTTAGGGCAACTATATTGGGTGCGAGGGTTTATATCATAAAAAGAAAACCATGCACCAAAATTTGAATATCTACGTTGAAATAAAAAAAGGTATAAGCTTTTTAGTTTTTATTCTTAAAACGTCAAAAAAGTCGCGATTCAAAACGTCAAAATTGACATGTTCTAGATAGAGAATCTACACGAACAGCTATGCAGCATAAATGTCATAAGAAGTGAAAAAGCGTTAACTTTCGGCTACAATCTTCATTGTTCTTTATTTTATTAAATTATTTGCAGAACATTTATTTAAAATATGAGATGCTTTGGTAGAAGTTTCAGTTATTTATTTAATTTTAAGGAATCAGATTACGCTTATTATTTAGCGTTTTTTTCTCAATTTGGCAAAGTGGATTTTTTTATGGAGAAACGGTGTTGGTAAGTAGTTTCTCCTTTCTATGGACTTCTGTAAGGTGAGTTTTTTACAGTTTGCATTTCTAGTTCCGTTGTAGCATGTTTACCTTGCACAGAACCTCAAATTTACTTTAGGTCTCATAAAGGGGTTTTTCTAAGCATTTTTCTGAATCTTTTTTCAAAAAACGAACAATACGCTAATCTGCTAATTTACCTATAAATGTTATTAATATTAAAAAAAAGGAAACAACGCTCATGCCTCGAATTAAGTTCTCTTCGTCATTTTAACTTTAAGTGAAATTTCCTTCTCCCGTTTCGCATCCGTTCAACACACTGGGCACAGAAAATATAGAACTTTACTTAAAATTGTCATTTATAACTGAAGGAAAATAAAACTTGTTCTAGGTATGTCACACAAAATAGAATAATTTCTAGATTCTAAAACCTACTGTGACTCTATAATGAAACAACGTTAAATGAGACAAAAACCATTTCAGGTTAAGGGATCGAAAAATGTTTAAACAGTAAAATAGGCTTCCTTACTCAAAAAAAAAATCAAGATTCTTATGAGGCGTAATACAATAGTACATAATAGTCCACGGCAACAGTACATGTCATATTCAAAGTGACATTCATATTTATTTTTGGCCATCACAATTTTACTCATAGAGTTGGATACAATTTTAGTGACTTTTGAATTTTGAAAAGATTTGTTGAAATTATCGCGAACTAGGCCCCATAGAACCCATATCCGGGTTAGTTTCAATTTTTATCTGTTTTCATAAACACAGGGTGACGCGTTTCTAGGGTAAAGCTCAATATATCCATTATTATACAAGATATGACAAAATTTGTTATATGTTGATTATACGATGTCTGGAGCTGCATCTTATAAAAATATTTTTACAATCACAGCTGACCCATAAGTCGCTGGTGATGCAATTTTCTTCCTAATCGAACACGCCTTATATTATTGCAATTTTGCATTTTCCATCGAAAGATAATACATGTTTGTAAGAAAATAAATACGGGACTCAGTAAATGCGTTATGGTAGCGATTTTTCATAAAATCTTTTTTTCGATAGCCTAATTTACTATTAACCTAAGGTTCGTTGGCCAGGAAACCAGTTTTTTGGGCACATTTTTAGTTTATTTTCGGAAGATTTTTGTATATTGCCAAACAATAAAGTTATTTTGATAAAATATGGTACATTGTTTCTCCTATATAGGTTATACTGGTAACCAAAATTGAGGCAAGCTTTCTTTAAAAAAAAATTCCTATTTAAAACATTTTTATGAAAATTCACTACCATAACGCCCATGCTGCGTCCCGAACCTCTTCAAATATCTGTACACACATTTGGATGATACTTGTAGAAAGTATTGGTCTGCTATCAAACATTACGGCAAACAAATCACGAACTCTGTGCTAAACTAAGGCCACTATAAAAGATACTTACCTTAAAAACCCTGTCTTCTTTTGTGTAATTTAATTTCTAGGGTATTATACAAATTAACAGTAAACTATTGTGACAAGTCGAACAAAACAATGATCCCTATATTGGGGTAGAAATGGGCCAGGGCTAACATTTTTTTAAATTGTTAGTTAGCTGTATACTGTCTCTATTTTTAACACTCTGTGTTATTTGGAGCGGGCGTGACAGCATAGTACTTGGTTCCGAACTAGGTGGCGACACGTTCACCACTCACTTAGTGATTACTAATTTATTTGACAAGAACTGCCAAATTTTATTTTAAATCTTGGCGCATAATTTCAAAATTACAAGATTTTAAATGCGTATTTTCAAATTAAATATGAACTACCAGCATAACTCTGGTATCATAATGATGCGAAATAATATTATCTTCATATTGGTACCTTAAGCGTTTATGTAAGTTCAACTGGCGAGCAGAAATCAGCAAAAATGTTCAGTACAATGTAAAATCACCATGTTCGCGTTTGAGAACTGACATATGGTATGTGTTTTTAACTAGAAGACGCTTCTAAAAATTAGAAATCTAGAATGTTTGAAAAATGTGTTTCATCTGTGTAAATCTTAAATGGTAACTACCAAACAGTATCTAGTTTACAGCTTGGCGACATCTTAACGATTAGAAAGCTAATATACTTTTTAAGTTGTAGATTTTTTACCTACGTGGTACACTAATTATAATATTGCGACACATTTATTTGCATATAAACTGGTTTTATTTTTCAATAAAATTATTTTGTTTATGAGCACATTCTTCTGTAATTTATACAAAACAAAATAGCGATCACTATAGCCATGTGACCTTATTTAGCGACAGCTACTGATGAAGACAACTCTGTCTTGAAATACGCATCGAGCGCATAACTGTTATTTTTTTGTGGTTTTTGTGGTGATTCTGTTCATTGTTTTTAGAAACTCGAAATTTGGTACGTATTACTCTAGATAAAGGCAACTTATGTACTAAATTTCATTAAAATAACTCTGACATTTTAAATGTATTTTACATACTGTGGAATGCACCGGAATAGTCGACAGAACGTGACAAGTTTTTAACAAAAGATGGTCTCTCATTTGCCACCAATGACGCGGAAGCAATACAGAAAACTTGATCAAGATTTCGACCATTTGGAATAGCACATCAAAAAGAATTTTGTAAATCAATTACTAAAAATGACGTTGATCAAATAAATGTGTCGGAATACTTCACTGTGTTAGCTCACTTGTCAGTGACAGCAACCTTACAAGCTTTGGAGATTTTATGTTCTTTAGTACACAGAATCCTAAAAAGCAAAAAATTCAACCCTATTCTTTTATTTTGCTTTTGTGGAGATTTGCCCATTGAAATACAGGAAGCCTGCAACTTTTCTTCCAAAATAATTTGGACTAATGAATCTAAATATACGACGGAAGGAATATCCAACAGGATAATATTCACAATTGGGCTCCAGAAAACCCCCGCTGCATAAGAGACCGAAGCTTTCAACAGGTTTAAATGTGTTGTTATGTATAACAGGGTATGTTTTCAAAAATTATTTTGAAGCGTAAAAATGGTAGGTATTTGACAGTGTTAAAAGATGTTCCAACTAAGATGTGGTAGAAGCCTGGTCTCAGAGCAATATAAAAAATAACTGTCTAGAGGCGACCAAAGGGTGTATAAATTATATATATATATATATATATATATATATATATATATATATATATATATATATATATATATATATATATATGTGTGTGTGTGTGTGTGTGTATAAATTATTAAGATATTCCTTCCGTCGTACATTTAGATTCATTAGTCCAAATTATTTTGGAAGAAAAGTTGCAGGCTTCCTGCAATGTATGAATGTAATTTAGAAATTATGCGCCAAGATTTAAAATAAAATTTGGCAGTTCTTGTCAAATAAATTAGTAATCATCGTTTTGTTCGACTTGTCACAATAATTTACTGTTAATTTGTATAATACCCTAGAAATTAAATTACACAAAAGAAGAAAGGGTTTTTAAGGTAAGTACCTTTTATAGTGGCCTTAGTTTAGCACAGAGTTCGTGATTTGTTTGCCGTAATGTTTGATAACAGACCAATACTTTCTACAAGTATCATCCAAATATGTGTACAGATATTTGAAGAGGTTCGGGACGCAGCATGGGCGTTATGGTAGTGAATTTTCATAAAAATGTTTTAAATAGGAATTTTTTTTTAAAGAAAGCTTGCATCAATTTTGGTTACCAGTATAACCTATATAGGAGAAACAATGTACCATATTTTATCAAAATAACTTTATTGTTTGGCAATATACAAAAATCTTCCGAAAATAAACTTAAAATGTGCCCAAAAAACTGGTTTCCTGGCCAACGAACCTTAGGTTAATAGTAAATTAGGCTATCGAAAGAAAGACTTTATGAAAAATCGCTACCATAACGCACTTACTGGGTCCTGTATTTATTTTCTTACAAACATGCATTATCTTTCGATGGAAAATGCAAAAATTGCAATAATATAAGGCGTGTTCGATTAGGAAAAAAATTGCATCACCAGCGACTTATATATATATATATATATATATATATATATATATATATATATATATATATATATATATATATATATAATTCATAGGACGTTTAAATGGCGAAACAGACAAAAGGAAGTTACACAAATTTGTATGTTTGTTTTTATATTTCATCTTTTAACAAAACCACGGACAAAAAAAAATAAGTGGCTTAAATCGGATTACGGTGCAGGCGATCGAGTTGATGTATTTATTTCTATCCAACGACGACCGAAAATTATGTTGAACAAGTTCACAGTCTCAGCATAATTATATACAGGTGCCTAAAAAAATGGGGGCGAAAATATGCGATTCTATTAAGCTCTCCAGACGTTCAAAACTAAAGCTGTTCAGGGTATTACATGGATCCACTATCAGGTAATTTTGTCTGATCCAATAATGTTACGTTTATTGATCTGACCTGAATTAAATAGGTGAAATTCGTTGGACCAAATTAATTAATTTAAAATGATCTGGTCGTTCATTCTAGCTGACTAAATCTAAACTATTTTCTTTTTATGTGAGTGAAATTTATGAAGGAAATGGGATGGACGTACACACATGAATAGGGCAGCTGCGGAAAAAGGACTGTGCCAAAATAAATTAGAACCAAGGCAACCAAAATGACATTAGAAATACGAATTAAAGGGATAACTAAAAGGCTTTTACTACCAGACAATTTTTTTATTTTTTTGTCGAACCCTACGTGTTTCGGTCCCTCATCGGGCTATCCTCACCGGTCCACTACCGTTATCCCAAGGTTCTCCTTTCACTTTTTCAGTACAAACTGTAACATTAACATCAACCGAGGTTCCGGCTTTGTATCTAAGAAAGTTGGATGTCTGCACGTCCGCCCCTCGGAGGGGGCGCAAAGCCGTCGGTCCCGTGTCCATGTGATGTTGCGCACGTTAAAGATCCCCATACTCTTTACAAAAAGGCAGGTTTCCAGCATAGTGAGGTAAAACTGCTCCGTGGCGACGGTGACTGGCGATAGTCGCGGAAATAGGCCGACGTTAAAGAAACAAAAGACACACACATTTTTTTTGGACAGTGTTTGAACTACATTCTTTATCAGTACAAAACAGTTATTTTAATGAATTCTACGAGAATGTTTGTTACTGAAATGCTTCATCGAAGTTGCAGCCACATTCAAGTAGCATTAGTAGTGGCTGCGACGTTGCCGGGCTCTTTATAAAATTTTTGGTGATATATTCTTGTGGTAGTCAAGTTTTCGATACCCGAAGAAGTCAATGTTACTATTTGTGGCCACTATAAAGTAGTAGTAACCTTCCAAATTCGCCATGAAGTAATTTTCTCCATATAGTCCCACTGATTCATATCAAGGATGATAGTTCTATCACAAAAGTATGTCGTGTCAACAACAGATTACCCATCTACTGATCTACGACGGTTCGAAATAAAAACACACAAAAATGTATTTCTAAAATATTTAACAGAAATGTGTATTAATCTAGGAAAAAACTGTTACATGTCATCCATGTTGTTTATATGACTACTCTTCACTTCTGAACAAAAAAAAATGAAACATTAATACCAAGCCAGTCATGACAGTCTTTTACAACTTAACAGGGTTGCCAGACTGACTTTAAAGTCCCATAATCTAGTTCACAACATTCTCCTACCTGATGACATTCAGCAAAACAAAGGTCATTCATATATAAAATAACATAAAAAGATTTATAGAAAACGCGCCCTCACCTTACATCGACGGCCACTACGTGTTTTCACTATCGGAATATCGGGTACTCTGCTTTTAAACACTCCCGTACTTTACTTCGCTAGCATGGTCCTCTAGGGATGCTGGAATCTTCATAGGCCCTGTATTAGCATCTGAAGGAACTACTTCATTTTGATCGTCACGCTGCAGATTCTTGACATTTAGATAGCCACTTTTAGCATCTCTGATATCTAAGCACTCCAGTGGATACAAACGCTGCAGGGGTCTCAACATAGATCCTTTGGCAGTCTTCAAGCGAACTAACCGTGTTCGATTGTCTTTCCCAGGACGAAGCTCTATGACACGTCTCAATGGCCAGTCCAGTCTCTTATGGTTATCACTTCCGATAAACACTGCATCACCAAGTTGTATTTTAAAAGCAGGTCCTTCTTTGGAAGTCCCTTTTAACTGCCCCAAATATTCATTTCGAAAACGAGTGCGTAAATCTTCCCGAAGTTTCTGTCGCTGACACCAACTTACGGCAAAACTCACTTTGTTCAATTACATCTTTTATTGGACACCCCAGCAAACCCAATACAGGGACCGGTGTAACAATATTCGTTTTCAAGCCACGAGTGTACTCGCACCCTCTCAGCTCAAACTTAGCTTCGAACATGATCTGCGAGGCTTCAGTAATAAAGATCTGCAAACAATCTACATCTTGTACACTCACCAAACAGTTGTCAACATAGAAACCTCGTCTTAGCTTCTTAATGGTATCTTCTGAGTAAGTAGCTGTTCCATCTTCATACCTCTGCATACATGCATCTAGGTGATATGGTATAGTAGGACTCAACAAGAATGGACTGCATGTAACTCCAAAAACCACGCGCCGCTGTCTAAACACTTTCTCAGCTCCATTTTTATCAATCCATAAAAACCGAAGAAAATCTCTATCTTTCTCCTGCAAACTGATCTGAAGAAAAGCCCTTCTTATTTCAGAAACTACACCAATACGATTCTCACGAAATCTGATTAAAATAGCTGATATAAGCTCAATTAAACTGGGTCCCTTCTCCAGACAATCGTTCAATGACGGTTTTCCCTTCTCTTTTGCAGACGCATCAAACACAGGCCTCAACTTGGTCGTAGCACTGCTATCTTTAATCACAGGTCGGTGAGGAGGATAATGACCTTAAGATGCTCCACAATGCTTCACTTCTTCAATCACACCTTCAGCTACCCATTCATTCAGTATCTGATCATATGAATCCATAAGATTGTCTCTTTCTAATTTTTGCAAAGTTGAAGACAGCCGTTTTCTAGCTATTCCTAGATTGTTGGGTAGAGGGGGGCGACCTTCAAGTCAAGGTAGCATGACTTCATAGCGTCCCTCTTCATTTACACTAACAGTTTCTTGAAAGAAGTTTTTCGCTGATAATGTCATCTCCTCCTTGGTTCGTTTCTCAGCTGGATCCACAATGCCTGAAACATCAATCTTCTAAAGGTCTGTGATCGATGAGTCTTTGACATGCAAACACAATGTGGTCATGGCAATGTTCGAACTGCTGCGAGCCATTCCACCTGGAATCTTTCCCATGATTACCCAACAGAAAAAAGTTTCAAAGGCAGTAAGTCCACACTGTAAATGCCTCATGCTACCAATAAAAATCTGACCAGCCACATCTGCACCTATCAACAGCTCAACAGGACCAGGTCCATGCATGTCTGAAACTTCAATGTGCATCTGGTTAAGTTCTGCTGTCCAGGGACCCGGAAACACTGGTGATACATCATGACAAATTGTTTGTTGATCAAGAACATTGAATGTAAAACTGTAACTGCCATGAGAAATGGTTATGTCATAACAATTGTGGCAGCTTGTAACCTCTGCACCACCAAACAAGCAATGCCGAATTTTCTCTTGTCCTCTCGGAGTTAATCCTAACTGTGCAGCTGTTGACTTTAATATGTATGAACGTTGAGAGCCACCATCAATTAATACACGTATTTGCCTGGCAGTGTTGCTACCACTCACCAGTACCCTCAAAGTCTGCAGGAAAACGGGCATACTGGCATGGTTGGCTAAAGCTTGATCAACATGCACTTCTTTATAGCTGTCACTCACCTTTGGATGATTCTTGACTTTACCTGAATCATGTTGGTGAAGTTCTTAATCTAGACACATCAACATACTGTGGTAGTTTGAACATAATAGGCACTTCAAACGTGTTCGGCACTTCCTGGCTTGATGTCCTGGCTTCAAACATCTAAAACAAGCCTTCTTGTTGCTTAATATCTGTTTTCTTTCATCCAAACTCAAGCGACGAGCCTTGAAACAATTGCAACCGTCATGGGTTCCATCGCAGAAAACACACTTATCAACAATGCAGTTTACGAGACCTGCTGCCATAGGTAACTTCTCTTGCTCTGTAGGGAATCTTTTTAAAACCTTGCTCTTAGCACTAGTCGTTGTAAGCCCAAAACACTCTGATGCCAAAGAAATTCTTTGTTCATTTTCCACCTCATTTTTGAGAAACTGCATCAAGTTTTCCAGTCGTGATTGGAGACTAGTTAAGCCCTCACCACTATTCACAAATGAATCTGAATCAGCAATATCTGCTGCTTGACTACCACCACTGTTATTTCTTATGAAAGAAGAACGCTGCCATATTCTTAGCAAATCTACTGGCATACACGATTCAATCAATGGAAACAACATAGCAGAATACCTTTCAGAAGTAACACCCAGAGTAATTCTCTTACATAAACTTCAATTTTTAAGTCTTCTCTTCCAAATCTAGACTCCAAACACTCAATTATTTTACTGTAATTATCAGCAACTACTGGAAAACTTTCTACCAGTCTCCTTGCTCTGCTACCTGGTAGTGTGGCTTGTATTAAATACTCTATCTTGTCAGTGGTATCAATATCAGGGTCATTATGCACCATTTTAAACTGTGTCCAAAAAGGCAACCAGTCTCTGATATTGCCATCATACTTTTTAAATTCAATACATGGTAGTTTAAACTTACGTCTGCCTGAGTCATGATGTATCGGGGCAACTACTGGTATCGGAGGTATAGCTATGGAACCAGTACTGCCATTCAACACTAAATCACATTGCAGTTTCAATTCGGTGAATTTCCTAAGATATGCTTCTTGTCCCTCCATTTCTGCAAAAAGTTCATCCTCACTTGCCGTTCCTAACATAATTTGAAATATGTCTGCATCCAGTGCTCTCAGTTCTGCTATCTTTGGACAACAAAGCTCCCTTGTTACTTGAATCTAGCTTGAATCCACCGTAGTCGCGTCTAACAGCTTCTCCAGCTCCTTCGTCGATTTCGTGAATGATGTACGAAGCACTGATCGCCACTTTTTCTTATTAACAAGCTCCTCAGCCATGTTCGTAACTACTCAACACGACACACAACCGTTACCTGCTACTGCACACATCTTTTTCTATAACCGATCAACCCGTATTTTCTCTTCACGAAACGCGGACACAACACGATTGTTATCGTCACAATCACATACACATTTCTGTCCTGTCACGGTCGCCATAAACTATGTCGTGTCAACAACAGATTACCCATCTACTGATCTACGACGGTTCGAAATAAAAACACATAAAAATGTATTTCTAAAATATTTAACAGAAATGTGTATTAATCTAGCAAAAAACTGTTACATGTCATCCATGTTGTTTCTCTGACTACTCTCCACTTCTGAACAAAAAATATGAAACATTAATACCAAGCCAGTCATGACAGTCTTTTACAACTTAACAGGGTTGTTCACAACAACAGTATGCGCTGCAATGTTGTGCAGGTCTAGCAGTGTGTAATCCAATAATAATATCATACGTCAATAAAAACAAGTCTCTTGACCTACAAACAAAATTTTACAGACATTTTTCACAAGGCAAAAACAGCAGTTTCAAACAGTATTATGCTGTTGTGAACACGCCGTTATTGTGGACAAACGTCAGTGAAACATTTGCTACAATTGAGGAGACTTGTTCTCAAACGGAACATCACACACGTTTCAATTACTGTGATGAGGGTGACTGCATCATCCATCCTGAAGATGACAATGAATTTTATGGTGAAGATCGAGAACAAGATATTATCGTTTCTCAGATTTCACTATTGCAACAATTTAGAACATGATATTATTATCATAAATGGTATGTGTCTACCAACAGATAGTATAACTTCATTAAAAACTCCAACAACCGATGTCGTAAGAACAGGCAAGAGTTTTGGTACAATGACAATACAAATTCTTTGAACACAGCATTTTCTCAGCTTGACATATCCATAACATTACCACTGGTTTTTAATGAGGATAGCACAAAGTACAAAACAAGACGCATGCAAACAAAAACCAGTTGTTAGGTTAAAATTACATGCAAAGCACATAATTTCAAGGTACCTTCTATTTTCGGAACCATAGAGTGACACGGAGAACTATAAACACCCATTTGATATATGTATACGTAGCCGTTACTGCAAAGTAACTATACAATGTTGAGTAATAGGCCCACTTGGTAGCTTGTAGTGAAACTAACTTAAAGTTCCAAAGGAGAGGGCCTAACACCGATCCCTGCGGGACACCTCCAGTAACTTCTATTACCTTACACTTCGAAAATGTAATGAGTCGTCGAGAAAAGCAACTCTTCACAACGTTTATCAATTACTACGACATACTTCTGTTGTATAACTCTTCTACTATTTTGCTCCAGACAGCCGAATTGAAGGTCTTCTTTACGTCCATCATTACCACTGGGAAACATTTGTTTTTGGTATGTTTTGCGGTATCTATCACTTTAGCGATAGCTTGTATTGTAGAGCGACCTTTTCCAAATCCAAACTGACAATCTGACAGTCCTTCTTTCTGTTTAATCTCTTTCTCAAGCCTGTCTTTGATTAGCCTTTTGAATAACTTCCCGACCGTACTGAGCATACAGAGAAACCTAAAGTTCGATGGGGGATCAGTCGCACCACCCTTTCATAGTAAGGACACTATAGCTACCTTCCATTATTCACGAAACCTTTGTTCTGTCAGTAGATTATTTAGTACATTGAGGAAGATCTGCGGGATAGTCTTCACTGGTGTTGTTACTGCTTCCGGCGGTATAAGATCTGGTCCTTGGACTTTTCTTGGTTCAATTTGATCAACAGCTGTGAGGGGTTGGTCCATAGAAAACAGTGGGACACCATCTTGAACCATTCCAGTTAGAACTTGTAAGGTAGCATTTGACATCCAAGATGCTGGACGGCTATTTTATAGCCCGATTCCCACACATCATACTCCAGTTCATCACACAATCTCTTCCAGTGCTCCCTTTTAGAAAGAGCAATACATTTCTTTAGTTCTTTACAGGATATTTTGTACTGGTGCTGAGGGGTTTATTGTTTCTTCATTGGTGAAGGTATTTCTGGCCTTCGCTTTCGTAATGGTTCTTCTTAGTTGCATGCTTACCTTGCGTTAATTTTCGATGTCTAGTGTCCACCAGTATGGTCTTTTTCTTTGTCCTGCACGTAAGATGGTGGTATTTTCTTTTGTTGCTTCTTCCAATACTGCCATCAAATCTTCTAGACTCTCGACTCCCATACCTCTTGGCTTTCTTTAGGCGTTTTCTACAAACTTTTCACTATTAAAGTGTCTTCGGATACACTGTTGCTTATTTACAACCGTCTTAGACCAATCTACCTTGAACATGATATGGTTATGGAATGTCAGAAACTCCCCAGAAAGCACTACACATCCTTTAATATTTATTGCGATGTTGGTAGTACTTCCAGTAACGTCAATAAATGATCGACTGGTCCTTCGTTAAAACATCGGGGTTGCACCTGTATTATTAATAATACATAAATAATAATAATAATAATAATAATAATAATATAATAACTATGTCTAGCTCCGCTGCCCACTCAGCCACATTGTCACCTCTATTATCGGCAAACGGAGATCCCCATAGAACAGACTTTGCATTAACGTCACCTACGAATATTCCTTTTTCTTTACTGTTCCTAATTTGTGTCATGATACCGTCGAGTTAGTCCTTGAAGGCTATAAGAGGAATATTTGGTGAAATATAACAACAATACAGCTGCCATTTGCAGAATGTGAGCTTTACATACCAACACCTTTTTTTCACATTTGTGATCTCTATATTTTTATTTAAAATTTGTATCGCGACATCGATTTTACTATCAGATATACAACTTTGACCTTTCACACGGTTGATGTTGTTGATCAGATCAACTTGTTTTTTCGCATGCTACTGTATAGGCTCTATTGTGGGCAGCTGTCGATCGCCGTAGGTTTGTCTGCAGTATTCTCATACTTTCTCTTACACTCATCTTTTCTTCTGCCAATATTTACCTTATCTTTGATAAGTTGTCTCAAATGCATTTGGTAGAATCCGCGCGATGTCCTTTATTCCTGCATGTTGTACAGTATACATTTTCTTCCTCACATTCTCTAACGTTCTGTGTTTGAACTGCAGGCATTTTTAACATCTTAAGATGTTGATCCTATATCTTAAGCGACAGTTTACCCACCCAATCTTTATCCTGCCACTTTTCACCAGCTCTGTAGCTACGTCTCTTCTATGTTTTACTGTGGCGGTTTGGTTTCCGCTCCGATTTGATCCCAAAGATACTATTGCCACTTGCTCTCCAGTCACATTTTTACAGTTCTTTCTAATCTCTTTCTCCAATTCTTGTCTACAATGTTTTTGTTTTGGTTTCTAAACTACTTATTATATTATTCAGTGTGGGTACATCTTTGCTCCCATTTTTCTGTGTTTTGTAAGGAAGGACATATAGGATGTTTGTTTTCTTTCCACTTTCTCTGTTACTCGATATCGTCTCCGTATTATTTTGGATTTATTACACTTCACCTTCGTCCAGTCCTTCTCCTATTAGTAATTTCATTTCCGGGTACAGCAACACGAAATCTTGAAGTGATTTATCGTGGTTTCCAGACTCGGTTCCAGTATCACAACTAGATCTCCTCCTAATCTGAGATTCAGTATACTACCAGCCTCTTCTTTAGTAACTTTATATGTTTCTTCTGGCCAAATCTTATGTATTACCTTAGACAAACCTTCAAAATCCGTTTCTTGGTCTAGCATCCTACTTAACTGTATATTATCTTCTAGCCTTCAGCGTATTTCTTCTTCACATACCACCTCCATGTCAACTTGAACACAGATTGATTTTGTCACTTTAGTGGGTATATAGTGTGTATAATTTTTGGCTGTATCAGGAGTTCGCTATAATTTTTGGCTGTATCAGGAGTTCGCCATATTTCACATGAGAACGTCATCTTGGTAACTCATTTCTCTTATACCTTGTTTGATTTTAGCTTTTGTATTTACATT
Organism: Tillus elongatus; assembly: GCA_964006375.1. NCBI lineage: Eukaryota > Metazoa > Arthropoda > Insecta > Coleoptera > Cleridae > Tillus > Tillus elongatus. The sequence goes on from OZ023262.1 coordinate 159,950,831, forward strand.
GCTTTTTATCGGCTTCATCAGCTCCTTCGTCTCTTTTGTTAACTTAGCCAGTGTTTTTTTATATTCGCCTAGCTCTTCGTCATGGGAAGGTTGTTCTCGTCCTCTTTTTGAGCAGTAACTGAACCTGCTGAGTCAGATCTACGAAAAGTAGCACGTACCTTTATATTCCCCTTCCGCTCAGTTTCGATCTTTGCCGCCGAAAATATTCCACCAGACATGATATCGCCAACTGGGCGCTCTGAACCTTGTCTTGGGCTTGGTGGAGATCTTCTTATTGAACCACGCCTCATAAACGGGTCATCAATGCCCATCCAACTGTACAACGCTCCTTGTTTGCTTGCCTCTTCCGTGCTCAAACTTTGTTTGCTTGTCAATCGTACCTCTATCCGCGCCTTCCAGCTCACCCGCAGAGTTGTCCCCTCTGTATTCTATGGGGCAGACTGCGTAGGCCCCATCCAAGGCCCCCGCAGTGTGGGATTCCCGATTTCCCGCACCCACCCGGAGATAATTTCCTTCTGAGTTTCACTACACGTCTTTATTTCTTGTTGACATATGTGTCAAGCACCCTAATAGCATCGGTGTTGGAAAATAACAAGAGTCTGCCGAGAGATATAGAAATAGAAGTCTGGCCAAATAGGAAAGATGAAAGAGGAGGGGCCTCACCCAAGACAAGTTGAAGAAAGGTGAGTAGCCCAGCAAGGTGTGTATGTGTATAGGTGCTCATGTATATGTGTGTGAGTGTGTATGTGTTTCTGATTTCGAGTGAAAGTGCGCCCCCGTAGTCTCTATCCAGGTTCTCACCAAGAGCGAGCCCCTGAGGGCAAGCTCTTCACCATGATATTATGGCAGAGATGACGATTCCGCGGTGATACTTGAGGTTCATGGGGCCACTTGTTCCGATTAGCCTGTGCGTCGGCAACGCACCACAAGGAAAACTTCAAGTTCCTGCTTTTTAACATTCGCCACCAAAGACAAGTTGTAACTATTTTCAAGTTCCATTTTTAGTGAATGCTACTTCAAAATGTTTGTTTAAAATGCGATATTTTTCTAAATGGAAGTTTACAACGCTATTATTATCTCCGCTGGATATAAACAAAAATAAATTTATTGCTAGGCACGTAATTTCTGAATGCATAAATTATTATATTTTAACAATGAGCTTGCATCCGTTTAGATTTAAACACTCAAGACATCCAAATATAAAGCACCACAAAGATAATTATAACTGTTGACCACTAGTCCCACTAGCATCTATAGAATTTGAATAACAGAAAGATGGTTTTAGAAAATAATTATTTTGGTGAGATAGTATTGCGTCAAATAATTTTCAAGGCAAAGAAAACAAGCACAAGACAGTAGGTAGTGATTAGCCCGTGAGAGTGGTTGTTACCGTTTCGCCTTGTCGTCGCTACGTGTAGGCTACGGTGTTGGAACGTAGCCAAATAAGTTCCCGATACTTCGCCGTGGCGTTTCCATCCATCCCCATTTGAGCGGTCGCTCCGTGATAGGAACGTTCCTAGAACGGATCACTGATTGCCGGCAAAATATCTAGAACGTATCACTAAAGTCGCTGCGGCGTTCTAGCGTCTAATTATGCTTTAGGCTAATTTTGAACAAGATTTATTGCTTATGTTTATTCAATAAAATTATACAATATGTATTACACAATAAGTCTACGACTTGTGATGTGTTTTTACAACATTTAACTGGTTAACCCAAAAAAATGCTTGACAATCATAGACCAAATTCACCATACTTTAGATTTTGGAATTCTAAATAAAAAATATGTCTTACTTTCACTTTTCCGGCTCAATTGCTATGTTGCTGCCTTCACTTGCCAAATATCTTGACATCTTTATAGTTATTTCCCAACCACGAGCTAACCCTAAAAGCCCATATTTGGAGAAGAAAATCTATTGAAGGTGCGGGCAAGGATATGTAGACATCTTCTTGTGTAACATATTTTATTTTTCTAACAATCGAAATTTGATTCACACACTGTTTTTTTAAACAAGAAAAACAACAGATTTTTTCTAACAAGCAATTTACAATACTAACAATATAAACTTACCTGTACACTTATGCTAATGTACCCAAGAAGGAGCAGTCACAGTGGCCGAATAGGCAGGTGGCGGTGCTGTACTCTGGGTACTGCTTATCCCTGCGTGACTCTCCTGTTGTGTTGTAATATGTTGTTGCTGGTTAGGAAAATTAAAGTCCAAGCTACCCTCCATATTCAGTTCATGCTTAATCAGTTCTTCAACATTACAATCAAAGCCACCTTGTAACGATTCTACATTAATGTTCAGGTCGTCCAAGATCGCGCTATTGTTAAGGGCACCCATAAGTTGACCCATCATTGTCGATGGAGGACCCTGTTGCGGCTGTGGGGTTAAAGGGGGACTGCGCGATGGTGGTCGCGTCAATTGATTCCTACTTATCATGTATTGACTACTAATGGGATCAGGAGATGGCTCGGACTGGGGGTATGATGGTGACATTCCAGTGGGTGACATCCTCTAAAAAATTAAGTTGTGTTAACATTTATTTTAAGAATATTATAATCAACATTTAGTCTGCGATAAAGCATAAAATAAATTTAACTATATATATATATATATATATATATATATATATATATATATATATATATATATATATATATATATATATATATATATTAGTGATGTATATGTTGAATTTTATTTTCAAAACAAAGAAAATTCTTAATTTGTTACCTATGCGTTTTTATCTACTCGTATATTAACAAAATGTTTGTCAACAGCTGTGTCGATCCAAATGCTTTCCTGCGTTATGTTTAGTAACATTCTGAAGTGGTGACATGATTTTTTAAATGGTTTATTATTTCTCATAAATGCATAAAATAATTTCATTAATTCCAGTTGACAATAACTTCATTTCATATAAACAATGAAGTCTACAAAGAAATGTTCTTGTTATCCTATGAACGATCTATTCATGATATGGAACAAACTATAAAAGTCTACAATTTTAGATATATTGAAAACTTAATAATCTTTGGCTGCACTGGTTACTTTTTTTGTAAATACGTAAACCGAAACAATATTAAAAGCAATCTAAATGATACCACATTACAATTAATTGCTTGGCTATTGTGTATAGCGTGTATAGATTGAACGAAACATATTTGAAAAGTTAAAGAACCATCTAGAAAAATTAATTAATTTTATAACTATGGATTCTAATATAAGCATATCAAGATTTTTTTAAAGTATGGACCAAATAATACATAATCTATTACCAACATATGCACATATAGTAGTTAAAAAGTTTGGGCGAAAATTAAGAACTTAGAAGCAGTAAGCTCAGCAAACTTACTTGTGAGCTCACACTTTTTAAGAAGTAGGCCAGGTCAGGTCAGGTCAAGCCAAAAGTAGATACCCCAAACAATATTATTACAAGGGTTCTGTCAAATGTTGTATCTACTATAATAGTGCATTTTGTGATCTTGTTTGATTTTTTTTTATTTTTTTGTATTTTTAATTTAAAATTTAGCGATGTGGCACCTGGTTAAAGAATAAATTGTATTTTAAAGTTAACTTCTGGTTGTTTAGTTTTGCTTTCTTTGGCTTTTTAAGTACCCAGACAAGATGTCGACTATTTAGCAATTAACTTAATGTGTCATATGTTTCGAAAAATATTGACTAACCCCTAAACTGCCAATTTCAAACGTACTTATGTCATATAGGTAAATGTAGCGTTAAATTTAAGATGGAATTGACAAATATATCTTAAAAAGGGTAGTTGGGAGCGAAACCGAAAGTGATATGTTAATCAAAATATGTTTGGTGGGACGGCAATCGAGAATATTTAACATTTAACATCAAATTTTCAAACTTTAAGTCAGTTTCTGAGATAATTCTACAGTGTCCTCTTCTGGGGATAATCTATTTATTGTTTTGTTTTGGAAAAAAGTTCGCAAATGTTTTTGTCGTTGGCGTTTTAATAGGGTGCACTTGCTCAAGCCTGTCGTGGTTCTATAAATGCTTAAATGAGTAAAAATGTCTCTAGCCAAAACAAAATTAGTAGATGACGCAGTGATGTGTAGTTTGCTGAATGATTTAATAAAGAGAAACAAGTAAAATAAATAAAATGGGGAAATATTTGGGACTTCCATAATTCTACAATTTTAAAAACAAAAAACTCGATACACCTGTTTACAAATTTCAGAAAAAAGGCAAAATCGATATCCTTAAGAAATTTGAGTTATCTGTCACCACAAGGTTAGAATTAAGTTATGTTAGAATTTGTCCACTAAATGGCACTTTAAAACAAAAAGCACATACCTATTTCTATAACTAAATTGCCTTCATCAGTGGCGGTCGCACATTGAATTACCGAGATTTCTCGGAACTTTAGCCGACATTCGAAACTTTACTATTAATGTTTGAACGTGCAAAATTTCTGTATTTACTGAAAATGTATCATGTATAAAACTTTCTCACATATTCGTAAACATTTTAGGTGGTTGGTGGATTTTCAGCTTAAAATATATAAAATGTTTTTAGTTTTAGTTCTCAACAATGTAGGGTAATTCACATAAGATATAATATAACCCACACACATAACTTCTTTTATTTTGAAGATACAAACGTATATGTTTTTAAATGCAACACCATGTATATTATTTTCTTTATAATCTGCTCTTTTTTCTGAATACTCTAAATACAATTAATATATATATATATATATATATATATATATATATATATATATATATATATATATATATATATATATATATATATATATATATATATATATATATATATATATATATATATACACGCTTCGGTCGGCCTCAAGATGGAGACCTTTTAATTTATAAATTTGATCCAACTCGGACAACTGCTGACTGATTGTCAGTGTACTGAACACAATAACAGACTATTTTGTCCAACTGAAGCTCGTAACCTGCGATGAGCACTGATAAGAACACTTGGAAAACCTAAATCACCACAACACATTTTAAAAGACCTGACAATCGTTTCACTTACCAAGTAAGCGTCACCAGAGGATGAATAATTCTAAATATCTTATATCCGCAACTCTATTTATATTCTTCTGCAATTATATAGGTAGTCGGTCACTAGCGATTTAAGGAGGTTCAACGACACCTAAATGAACATATTTTTGTTTGGGGGAATTATCTGTATTCTTTTATTAACTCTCGAGCGTGATTTTGCCGGCATTTATTTTATAAAGTGATCTATCAGCTGACTGCTCATAGGCGGCGGAGCGAGGTCCAAAGATTTTTTATTATTACTATATTTAGCAATATATATATATATATATATATATATATATATATATATATATATATACTCTCGAAGACGTTTAGTTGTCCTGGTTGTCTAACATTTTTTATTAATTTCAGATTCTCCTCATTAACGTGTTGGTTACTATCTTAAATGTGTCACGCGACGGAATATCTATCTGTAGTACCGTATCTTAATTGTGCTAAATGCTTTTTGAATCTAATTTCAATAGATCTTTTTGTTTGTCCGACGTATTTAAGATCACAATCTTTACAGTTTATTTCATAAATTCCCGACATTTTAGCGGTACTTTCCTTTTCTTTTGGGTTAACTAGCAAGTTTTTAAAAGTATTTTTTGTCGAAAATGTTAGTTGTAAGTTTGCTACCCAAAAGAAAAGGATAGTACCGCTAAAATGTCGGGAATTTATAAAATATGTTGTAAAGATTGTGATCTTAAATACGTCGAACAAACAAAAAGATTTATTGAAATTAGATTCAAAGAGTGTTTAGCACAATTAAGATACGGTACTATAGATAGATCTTCCGTCGCCCGACATATTTTCGATAATAATCACCACGTTAATGAGAATATAAAATTAATAAAAAATGTTAGGCACCCAGGACAACTAAACGCCTTCGTGAGTATATATATATATATATATATATATATATATATATATATATATATATATATATATATATATAATTTGGTTGCTGTGGTGTATATATATATATATATATATATATATATATATATATATATATATATATATATATATATATATATATATATATATATATATATATGATGACGCTAGCTTGGTTAGTGAAACGATCGTCAGGTCTTTTAAAATGTGTTGTGGGGATTTGGGTTCTCTAAGTGTGCTTATTAGACTATTTTGTATTTAACTGATTGATTCCGCGTGCTTAGATAAAACTGCTACCACAGCTTCGTTAATTGTTTGTTTTTGCGGCACTAAAATGCTGTATCATACAATGGCTTGCCACATTATAAACTATTTCATGACAATTTATATGTTTTAACTGGTGAAATAATACACAGATGTTTGTAACTGAGAAACTATTTCTCGTTTGACGCAAAAAATATTTACTTTAGGTTTCAGCCTAATTAGTTTAAACACGTACAGTATCTCCATATTGTTTTCATGAAGCCCCCTTCTGTTTGGCTACAGAATTGTACCATTTTTTCTTACGAATTATTTACATGGTTTACCCAATTATTGTTTTATTATATTAGTTTATGAAGGTCATCCGGAACACGCGCATACGCGCACATCATATCTATCTGTATTGGTTTAATAGACAAGTGTGTTTCTAAAAGTCCTAAGTAGTGTGCTCCTGTTAAACGCTTTGGTAAAATACTGGGCGGACGACATTTATACTTACAAATTTTTATAGATATATTTTATTTTTAAGACCATAATCTATAGACATAGAGTAACTACCATGTAATATTTTATTATTATCGTTTAAAATATTCTTTTTATAAAATCAGTTCTGATGTACATTCATTACATCCAGAAGTTGGAAGCTTTAAATGGTTTCGTATCTAGTAAACAGTTATATGATACAGCATTTTGGCACAAGCAAAAAGATGGATAAACTTCTGGTCAGATTCCTCAAATAAAAATCAATTGTTGTTTCCATTCAGTGGACTGACAAACAGTCAGCGGTTGTTTGATTTTGACCAAATTGCAAAATTAAAAGTTCTGGTGAACAGCTAAAGCAAATATATGAGATGTATGTTAGCGCATAAAAAAATCCAAATTACAAAAAACCTATAATATTACACAAACTGAAGACTGTGTACATTGTATAATGATTAATATCATTCTAAACTTTCATATTAATCATTTTATCCAAATCAGGCAAATAGAAAGGGTAGGGGGGGGGGCAAAACCTTTGTGAATCACTCTGTATAAGCTAATAACATAAACCGTTTTTTTTTTTCGATTTCGTAAAAAAATGTTCTAATTTCAAATTCAATTACGGTTTATAAGATCTTAAAGCATATTTAAAGACTACTGAGTTTTAAGCGCCAAATATGCAAACAATTAACTACAAAATCTTATAAACCTTACCTCTACTTTAACTTGCATACATGAACACGATTGCATACGGTGAATTGGGCATTGAGGTAAACCATAGGGTGAAGTAGCATGTAACGACGTTAAATCTCTACGGCCTGGGAATTGTTCGTAAGGTGCTGTGTATGGAGGTGGTGGTTGCTGTGGTGTTTGACCATTCAGGTACCTAGGTATACAAAAACAAATAGCTTTATTTTCTTTAATGCTAAATTTTCTTACACAGACGGACGCAGTTTAATATTGAGAACAATATGACAAATAAACAAATCCAAATTATGAAAATCTAAATAGCTAAGCAAATTTGGACTAGGACTAGCTTTTGAACAAGAAAAACAAACAAAATTAGAATTATTTATGTAAACCCCAATTAAGTTGCAAATCTTCGTCTAACAAAAAAGTAACAAACTGAACAAGTTAATCACCATATCTTAAAATGGCTTTTAAAATTATTTTAGAAAAAATAATTGTTGATGTATACTTGTTCCTCAGGTTTTATTGTTCATTTCTTGTTGGCCTTTTTAAACTTACTCCAGGAGTGATTATTAATGCCCAGCAAATGTTATCATTGCCGCATTAAGAACATTTATATAGTAACTATATATACGCAGGGGTGCACCCTCCAACTTTGTCAGTTTTTACCAAATTATAGGTGTGTGCAAGTACTGTCAAGGTAACGTATTTGCAAACAATAAAAAATCTCTAAACGAAGCTTGATCAAAATACATTTTGCCACAGAGCATTGTTTCTAAACACCTGGCATGGAATCTAACATCACCAGATAAGGTATTTACAGAGCTTCGGCGTGACCCTATCACATGACACCCGTTCGAAACTAATTTATTTCTAAAAACAATGTGACAATTTAGTTAAGAGTATAGTGATGAAAGGCCACCACTAGTACACCTATTCGTCTAATTGACGTTAACGTTATGTTAATACAATTTCTGGTATCGTAATTTCGCAAAAAATATCCTCGTAAGCAGATGACAATTTATATGTAAATTTATAGTTTTTGTGACTGAAATAAAAAAAATTACAGAACTACTGTATTGATTTTTCTTGTTTGTGTTTTGACTCACTAGGCTAGAGTTGAACTATATATATATATATATATATATATATATATATATATATATATATATATATATATATATATATATATATATATATATATATATATATATATATAATTGAACCCCTCTTTTGGTTTATAGTTGCAAGTTGTATTAGTGAAATGAATACCATTTATAATTTTTTATAGTTTAATCTAATTTTGTACCGTTTTTATCATCAAAAAGAACTTAATATATTAAGTGACACCAAGTCAATGAATTAAAATTAAAAAAAAATTAGACTTTCATTAGTGTAGTAGACTTACTTATATTTATTTACATGTTTTGTGACGTCGGAAATGTCATTTCAGAGAAATTAAATGTTGCAAACTGGTATTATTCTTTTAAGCGAATAAGCTCTAAACTACTAAATTTTATTTGTCCTATTTGATACTAAAGCTGTTAAAATTTTTTCAATGTAAGAATAAGTTTGTAGACAGAAGGCGTTAAGGTCAAAAATTTCAAACAAATATCTTTTAATCAATATTTATCAACTAAAATAGTTTTCTGACTAATTTGTAGGATCCACAAGTCGAGGTTGAAGATTTTAAAGTTGCAACCCTGCCAGCTATTTGGATATTAGTTTGCTTAAAAAATAATCCCATCTATTAAAATGTATGGAGGTGCCCCTCCAAAAAAAATGCGCTAGACACTTCCGTTTTTTTTATAGAAAAGGCCAATAAAAAACAGTGATTTCAAAACTAAAGTTGAGGTGTCAAAGTAGCTTTAGATTCCTTGCATAAATAATATATCATTCTCTAAAATAGTTGAGCAAACAGTAATCTAGATCTTAAAACGTTATTTTTTTATATTGCATTTACTTGTCTTATGAACTGAAATTAAAAGAACGTTTTACTTAAAAAAAAAAACAAAGTAAATATAGACGTAAAAAGTTCGTTTTCTTCTCTCTAGGCGGTTTTGTTGCTCGACAGCATCATCAGACAGGAGGAAAAAACGAACATGTGAACATTGTGAAGCCAGAGAAATAGTCTCTACGTCTATATTTAGTATAGAACGGTTTCACCAAGTAAGAGCAACAACAATTAATGAAAAATAAGGCACACTTGAGGAAAACCACCTAATAGATATTAAACTGCATCCACATTTACCCAAATACACTCAACACAAATAGCATAAGCAACAAAAAAGTGCAAGCGGAGCAGTGCAATGTCGTTCTCACCCTATATATGCGTCAGGTTGTAGTTTCATGCCTTGCTCTAAGTTCCCGGCTAGCTGATCGGGTGAATAGTTGCCGGACATATCTGGATTGTTATAATTTGTATTACTGAACTGACTGGGGGAACTCCAGTCGGGTTCTACGCCGACTACTGCCGGAATAGGTGACAACCGTCCGCATGAGGATGTATTTGAAGAGGCCCTGGGTCTAAAATCTGGACTCAATTGGAAACCGCCTCCACTAGGGACAAAAATGTGTATTCAAAAATAAAGTTTATATGAATTTAATTCTAAATGTTATCATCAAGTGATCAATGATAAATTAATTTTTGGTGATGAATTATAATGTATATTAGTGTAGTGATTTTATTTCCTAAGAAACAAAAGCGAAAATGTAATATATTTTGTTTTATTTGCTTTTAGGCAAATCAATTATGCCCATAGGCAACTCAATTATACCCATATTAATTGTTTATATAGCAAATAGCTGTAGTGACATTGCTTGTTTAATCAACAGCTAATATAATTTGTACAGCCTTATCATAAAATCCTATAAATTATTTAAATAACCTTTTAAATTTGCTATTAATTACTAGTAATATAAATTCCACTGGTAGTGGTAATTAATGTGATACAATAGCAACATTTGGCACAAATTAACTTTCCAGCAAAATGGGCACACCTTCCCCATTTTTCATGCGGAACTTCCAAGAAGAACGCTTTCCAAAGCCCTGGATAGTACAAAAAAGATAACCTGATCTGAATTCTTCAAATATATTTGAAGTATGCGCCATGCCTATTAACCTAAAAGTTTGTATAAGCTACACAGCGTGTACGTCTAAATATTAAAACATGATCTGAACTGCATTGCTGTATTCAAGTAATTTTTTCTCTTGGGTTTTCTCTCCATCTTTTTCACAGCTCCAGACACAATAAAAAACCTTCGAAAAGATGTTTGCAAGCAAGTAAGCTATTAAGTTTAAAATGCCGGGGATAAAGTTTGGTGTAGAAATTCTGTATCTAAGTTGAATTACTGTGCAAAATGAAAATCTTAAAAATTACAGACTTTTAAAGAAGCTGCTGTTATATTATTGCATTACAACTGTTTCACCTAGATATGAGGTAATTTATGACTACATTTTTATGTAGACAGTCTTTAGCTGCTGCACAGGCAGACATTAGAATTAAGTTTTTGTAGGTAGGTTTTGTATTAAGTAATTTCATAGATTAAATACACTGAACAACTATGTAGTATTTATTTTGCGAAGAGAATTTTTTTGCCAGTGCAGTAAAATATATTTCAGAAGCTAAATGCAGTGGATAGAGAAACAGGAAGCACACGAACATGTAAATGATATTTTTTCAATATCAAACGTATATTCTTAATTCGATCAATGTAAAATAAAGATTCATGTTAAGAAGCCAAAATCATTCTCAGAAACTGCGTTTTGTAAACAGTTTTCAGAAGAAAAAAAAAAGAACGACAATCAAGCACTCCCCACGATTGCCAAAGTCAAGATGATTTGACGACAATTATTAACAAAACAGTTAACTAATGTTGTTTTCTAGGGTATCGAAAATCAGGGTAAAATTGATTTAAAGTTGTCAAACTTTTCAGAGCAGCTCTTGTGCTTTGTCAATGTTTATGTGAAAAAAATTACACTTTATTTTTACCAGTGCAATGTGTAACATAAAACACTAATAAAGCCACTTCTTTTTACCGTAATGCCAATCATCTTCGTCTTATCATAGTTAAAGAGATTGGATAAGGGTATATTGGCGATACTTAGCTGTAAATTTCTAAGGTAAATCTGAATAACTTCTAGTAGAACATTCGCGCCTGCATGTTTTATATAAAACCAACGTTAGCAGCTATATGCTGTTTCAATATATCGCTATGTCTTTGCATGAAGGAATAAATTCAAATTCGTCTAGAAATGTTACCTACTCTGGAATATAGGAGCTTGTCGTCACTGCCTATCATCTACAAATCTTTAACACTTAATGGAAGCCCCCAATCACTCACTACACCCAACTACACACTGTAGGAATGACACATGTTAGTGGATTTTCATTAAGAAAATTCACTAATAAAGAGGTATTTACTGAATAGACTTTGCCCACTATGATTCAATATATAATGCCCTTTGTATGAACAAGGTTCAATAAGGAACTTTGAATTGTTTAGCGGCTTCGTAAATAGACGAAGTTTGACCGACTACTTTTTCTAAAGCCTCCTCCGTGGTGTCATCACTATAGTCTCTGGAACTGCTGAAACCAACTTTGCGTTTATATGTGCAGCGCATACTGCAATGTAAACATAATATGAAGGAAATTTTCTTTTAAACCAAAGCAGATAGCAAACAGCTTGAAAAGTGTAATTTACAAGAAATATGCGGGGTAACTTTGATAACTATCAATTTCACTCAGACTGGGTTATCAAAAAGACACCGCAGAATAGTTTTGACAATATTTTCCAAGAAACAAGATTTGTGTCCTAGCGACCATTACATTGTAGTTAAGTAAGAACTGCCAAACCACGTATTTATACACAATCATTACAAATATTGAACGTTAACTAATTACAACAGGATTTTTTGCAGGGTTTGCTTTTAGTATATTTTGCTCCTTGTTATCAACTATTTATAAAAATATTTTAACAAAAACTTTCAGTACACAACACTTTCAATAATATATTCTCTGATGGGAATTATACCGACGCCTACGGATTATTTTGGCGCGTAATTTAAGTTAACATAGCGAATTTCTTGCCACTACCAAAGTGACCTGAAAATATAAATTTCACCCCATCTCGGGTACACATTTTTATTAACATATAAAATATTTATAGTACAAACATACGACCAAATACGAAATTGTAGTAAAATTAATCCAAAGAAATTTTTTTATTACACAAGCGTAATCCTTGTAATATAAAATATAATTTAACTTGGAAATTATGTATCCACAGAATAAATAAGTTAGCATTAATTAATAAATTTTTAATTTTAGTTTTTGCTTTTAGGTAAAAAAAAAGGTGTAACATTTAGAGTTAAGTAGGAAAAAGGAAGACCCATATAATATCAGATTTATATTTTATTTTTAGTACATTTTAAAATGCACTTAGAGCGAGCTTAATAGTATAGTACAGCACTGAGGTTAAATATAACTCGTTAATTTTCTTTAATTGTTATGTATTTTTTCAACATTATGCCTCACCAATAGGGCCAAGTCTGAAAACAATTTCTCAAAGCTTTTATTGTAAATTACTAAAAACTTATTCCAATGAAATCTTAAAGACAGGCAAACAGTTTAGTTTTAATTTTTTTTAAATAATTACCTTCAAGATATTTTTTTAACAACAGAATGACTATGGAGATAAATGAATAGGTTAACCAGGTCCGATGTAGTCCTAACTAATAGGTAATTAATATATTTTTATACATTTTTCATTTTGTAATTTTTTCTGAATCACATTCCTTTGGGTAAAAATTTTAAAAATCAAAGATATACAATTTTTTACATATATCTTCGAATTTCAAAACCTACCACCTGCGTTAAAGCGGATTTAACTTCTTAATGTAAAATTAAGATGACAAATTTATGGAAAGACTCTAAGTACAACCCTTATTGATTGTCACATCTGCAATATGACATGACCTATCTAGCATGTATGTATGTTCATATTTTTCGATATAATAAATGTTACCTGGGCGCCAAACTGATTCGCAAACAAGGTAAACTGTAGACGACAGCAACATGTTCAGCGTCCGTCAAAAATTTTCGAATGAGTTTGAATGTAAAAACACAACCGCTAATAGTCCTCCAGAATTTTTTCTGTTAATTTCATGCTTTCTACGTATAAGTTTTTATTAAAATTAACCATAATAAGGAAGCACATAAAAAGATTACTTGCCTGTGAAGAGGTGAATCTGGAAATAAATCTAAACTTTCTGAAACTGAGGAACTTGGACTTGGAGTAGTATCAGGCAGACCACCATTTCTAAGCATCTCTACCTTCTTCTTTACTCGCCCTCGCCTTTTTTCAAATTTACTAGTTTCCATAGATGCAGCTCTCCGCCTTACCGACTTTCCTGGTTTGGCATCCGGGTTAATCATCCACCACGAAGACTTACCCGTTCCTTCATTTTGAACACGCATAAACCTGTTATGTAGTGATAGGTTGTGTCGGATGGAGTTCTGCAAAAAAGAAAACAGCTAATAACATTTATAGCACATGAAAATTTGCAATACAAAATAGAATAGCCCTTTGAAATGTTTGAACATTTTTGTACATTTTTAACATATATTTTTTTAAATTCTTAGGTGACATGTAACACTATCCATGTAATTATTATCTTAATAAGAAATACAATAAGAATCGCACACTTAACAGGCTCAGATTTTAAGAATACGGTGTCTGATGCCTGTTGGTAAACAGCAAATATTACGTTATCGCGAAACACTCAATTATCAGAGCTGTATTTAAGGTTTGACGATTGAATGAGTAACCTAGACTACAATTTATTATTATAAAATATATACAGAGTTGTAGCTGATTAAAATTTTGCAGTCATAAGCGCTTTGATTAAAAAATTAGGTTGCTTATACACTTTAATGTCTTCAATAATTGATAAAGATCACAGCACAGTCACAAAATCGTTCCGGTGTTACTACGAGACCACAAACAAATTTTTATCAACGTTGCAGTCTATCTAAGCATAGCTAGCTCTGAAATTGCTAAACTCTGCTATTTATTTGATTACTTTGTAGCCGTTTTATTACTATGATAAAATAGTATTGGAGTCGTTTTAACAGAATTTTTAATTTCATATAAATTTATATCAGTACGCTCATAATTCGGTAGCTCGCATAAAGTGGCTTATAAAATTTGATCACTACCGATGATATTTTCATTTATTGGATTCCACCTCGTTTCTTATTATCGCTGTTTTTATTGTGGCAGAAAATCTCCAACCGATAGATATATATTCGGAGTGGAGACGTTTAAATATAATATCCGAATATACTAAGTTATGGGGGTATAAAAGTGCAACTTTAAGTTTGATTAGTATCTGTAGAAAGTTTGCGGATTTAATTCTTGTATTTGGGGAGGTTTTACTGCTGGAATCTGAATATAAAGCAGCCAGTTTGTGAAAAGGAGACAGTCCGCGGAAGACCGACTGCGATATTTGCATAATCATATGTGGGGTTACCTGGTTATGTGCATTATGAAAGGGGTGTAAGTTGGGGCAGGCGTCGCGGCGGCACCGCGTAAGATTGCTTGAAGATGCCTCACGCGCTTCCGGCCACTTCCGGGGATCGACAAAGAGCACGTGCTCAGTAGTCAAGCACTGGTTTGCCAATAAACACACACACGCGCGCGCGCGCACGCACGCACGCACGCACACACACACACACACACACACACAAACCTGGTGCGTCAACGAAGTGCTTTGTGTAGTCACAGAAAATCAAGAAGTACTGTTTTCTGTTTTATAGTACTAGGAAGAAGACTAAAATATTGGACGGTTTGTGTTTTCCCTTTTCTTGGACATAAAACGCTACATGTCTAATTTTGGTATTAAGCATTTCTCAGCAATATTAAAAACCGCATCCAAAATAACTCTGTATCTACGTCATAATAGTTGCTGCATTGATATTCAGCTATTTATTTTTTTAGTGGCAGCATCAAAACGTCGAAAGACGATTGAACTTAGCAACACTCATTCCATCATTTAGTACATCGCAAAATGCAAGACAACTGTAAACTGGGTATTTGCTACAAAAATATTAATTGACCATTGCTATGTGTAGTCGCAAAATATGAGTAACAAGAATACTTCTCAATCTTTTTTTTATTGTGCCTATAGAGTATCGTATAATCTAAAATGGAAAAAATTTGTAAAAAGAATCGAAAACACCGATTATTATTAAAATGTGCACATCGTGTAGGTTTTTTGTTTCATTCCTGAGATTAACGCCCTTCTAACTATGACGTAATATTTTCGTTTTTTAATGGAAGACATGTAGATTTTTAAACTTTTGGACACTGTATGAGGTATTGTCTTCGAAAACTACCTATTACTTCCACATCGTCAATACGTGTGGCAGTGTGGCGTCGGCGACAAAAATTTCCATGAATTATTTCCGTTTAAACGCCGCAAAAAGTGTCAAAACATATAGAAAACATGATTTGGTAACAGGAAACATGATTTGGTAACGAATTTTCTTTTGTCTGTCGGTCTGTATGTCTGTTAGTAGCCACGATAACTTTAGAACGAATTGAGATATCGTCTTCAAATTTAGTGTATAGTTAGCACACGACAAACGAACGGTTCGGGGTATTTTTGGGTAAAATTGATCCGGAGGGTTGGGGATGAATGGGGATGATTTGGTGAAAACTGCCATTTTTTCGTTAAACTCAAGTAATATATCGTTTCAAGGTTTGTTTATTAGAAAACTTTCAATTTCATCAAACATCTGGTATTCTGTGCTGAAATTAAATTAGGGGTTGAATGTGTGTGGTGGAATATCGTTGACAGAAATTTCAACATTTTTCTTTTGTTAAAACGTAGTAAAAAATCTCAAAACATATAGCAAACGAATTTTTTGTCTGTCTGTCTATTAGTACCGACGATAACTTTAGAACAAATTGAGATATCGTCTTCGAGTTTGGTACATAGTTAGCACCCGATAAACGAACGGTTCTGATTGTTTTTGGATAAAATCGCTGCCGGGTAGGGGATGAATGGGGAGTGATTTGGTGAAAATTGACATTTTTTCGTTAAAACTTGAGTAATATAACGTTTTAGGGTTTGTTTATTAGAAAAATTTCGATTTCATCAAACATCTGGTAGAGTGTGCTGAAATTAAATTAGGGTGGGAGTGGAATATCAGTGACAAAAACTTCAATTTTTCTTTATTTGTTAAAACGGCGAAAAAGTCTCAAAACACATAGAAAACGTAATTCTGAAACAAATTTTTTTGTCTGTGTCTGTCGGTCCGTCTGTCTGTGGGCCTGCCTGTTGGTCTGTCGGACTGTACGTCTGCCTGTTAGTAGGTGTAATAACTTTCGAACGAATTGAATTATAATCTTCAAATTTCGAATACAGTCAGCGCCCGACAAAGGAATGCATTTTTGGGTAGCATCGCTTCAGGGGGAGTGACCATATAAATTAATTTCATATGAATGTCTTTCTGGGAGAGTAAATTATCACAGCTATATGTGGAAGTTATGATTCAATTGAGTTTATTGTTTTACAAGATCTTTTTATGGTTGTATCTGATTGAATATCCGACAACATTGTAAATCTATTTGTAAAGTTCCCATCTTTGCAGACAGTTTTTTCGCCTGCCAACCACTGTATTATGCACCCCACTTTAAAAGCATCTTCAATCATAGTTTCGCTTATTTACCATAGAACAAATCAATTGTTATGGCTCCTTCTTCGCACACTAGGAGACAGGATGAATATGTGAAATTGGGCTAGGTAGAAAAAGAACGCAACATATGGACGTCAGATGCAAAGATGTCATATCACATCCTCCCCATTGAATGGGTTAACGAAGAGACCAAATTCAATGTCTTACTGGTGGTTGAAGAAAATTGCGACTACAGAGTAGTTGTCAAATTAGTCAACACCACGATATCCAATTTCAGACAGTAAACAAAATAGTAGATCTAAAAAAGTGGCACTTTTTAAGATACAGCTTGTTTCTGAGCTGTATCGAGACCTATAGTCGCAATTCTGTCAAATGTTAATGCGAAATGTAATGATAATTCTTAGGCAGTAAAAAATAGTTTTTTTCTGGCGAATGCACTTGCACCTCAAGCAAACAGAGAAAAGTAGTAGATAATGGGCAGGAGAATATCCTAGATGGACGCAATAGCATCTCAAAATACAAACTTGTATGTGTGGACAGCAATTGCTGGAAATACAATTACTGATGGCTGTTTTGTTAAGGTACTTTAAATAAAAATCAGTATCTATCAGGAGTAGCTTATTACATTGGTACTTCATAGAGACAACCCTGACATTCTAAATCAAAACATGTGGTATCAACAAAATAGTGACCCTCCACATTATCCGCTAATGTTCGACAATACCTTAACTATTTTCTAACATATGGATTTCAACACGTTGTGCTATAAAGTGGCCAGTAAGATTCTCATATTTCGCTTCTTTGTATTTTTGCGATGAAGTCGACTGAAAAATGTGGTATTCACAATTATACAAGCCATGTTACAGACTTAAGATATCATTATAACTTAATGTAATACATAACATATATTCAAAACTAGATCAATAAGAAGGTATTTACCGTTCGGGACATTGTCGCGTACAAGAAGGCAACCAATTCGAACATCTAATTAGATAAACCTAAATATTATTGGTTATAGTCAATTTTTTGTGTCTGTTATGCGAAGGAAAAATTATTTTAAATGTTATTGATATTGCAAGGTCTGAAGCTACTTAGTTCTCGATGATATCTTTTGTTTTCCCTCAGGGCACGTCCGCAACTTTGCCGTCCCGATAGCACTGCAGCCTTTGGCTTATTGTGCATGCCCTTAGTCTTTTTACTCCACCCATTCCAAAGTCACTGTGCCTTGAACTAGTCTGCACAGCGATAGGTAGGCTAAAGTTTTATATTGCTCTGTCTACGATCTAGACTGTGCTGGGCTGATTCCTCCCCCTTGCCGCAGAGTCTACATGCCAGGTCCCCCTCGAACCGCCCCATTTTATGCAGGTGTTTCTTGACGGCCATGTGTCCCGTCAAGAGACCTGTTATGTTTCTGAGCGTCCTCTGCTAAGATTTCGCAGCTCCACAGCTCTCTCTGAACTGGGTTCGTCAATTACTGACTCCCCATGTCTGAGGCCTAGACAGTCTGCCCAGTACACCTTGTGTTCGTTTCTGACTCAGGACTTAATGGCTCCCCTGCCAGTGCTCTTTGTCACGCCGAGGATAGGTTCTGGTCCCATAAATAGTTCTGCTGACCCTCTCTTCGCGAGACTGTCAGCTTCTTCATTGCCTTTGACCCCCGAGTGACCCGGCACACAGATGAGGGTGTCCTCATTCTGCCCAGCCAAGTCGCTCGTCTCGTCTCGGCATTCACTTACCAGTCTGGAATTTACCCGTGGGCTACTTAGGGCCTTAAGGGCTGCCTGGTTGTCTGTTGCTATGAGGATCCGCTTGTTGGTGTAGCCCCTCCGCGTCTTTGCCGCGCCGATAGCACCGCAGCCTTTGGCTCATTGTGCATGCCCTTTCTCTTTTCTACTCCACCCATTCCAAAATCGCTGTTCCTTGAACTAGTCTCCACAGCAATTGGTAAGATGAAGTTTTATATTGCTTTGTCTCCGGTCTAGGCTGTCCGTAGATCAGTTGTCTTTTGCGGTCCAGAGCTTTACACTCGCACAAGATGTGCATGCTGGACTGATTCCTCCCCCTCACCGCAGAGTCTGCATGCCAGGTCCCCCTCGAACCGTCCCATTTAATGCAGGTGTTTCTTGACAGCCATGTGTCCCGTCAAGAGTCCTGTTATGTTCCTGAGCTGTCCTCTGCTAAGATTTAGCAGCTCCACAGCTCTCTTTAAACTGTGTTCTTCAATTACTGACTTTCCATGTCTGAGCCCTGGACAGTCTGTTCAGTACACCTTATGTTCGTTTCTGAACCAGGACTTAATGGATCCCCTGGCAGTGCTCTTCGTCACCCCCAGGATAGGTTCTGGTCCCATAAATGGTTCTGCTGACCCTCTCTTCGCGAGACTGTCAGCTTCTTCATTGCTTTTGACCCCCGAGTGACCCGGCACACAGATGAGGGCGTCCTCTTTCTGCCCAGCCAAGTCGCTCGTCTCGTCTCAGCATTCACTTACCAGTCTGGAATTTATCCGTGGGCTACTTAGGGCCTTAAGGGCTGCCTGACTGTCTGTTGCTATGAGGATCCGCTTGTTGGTGTAGCCCCTCCTCTTGTTCTCTCTCTTGCACGCAGTGCAACATGGCGTACATTTCGGCCTGAAAGACCGTTACATGAGCCCCAAGGGAAATACTGTGACTTACCCTCAGTCCTTCTGAATAAACGCCTGCCCCCGTCCCACGCTCCCCGTAGGATCCGTCCGTGAACCAGACGAGCGCGTCCCTTGGTGGGCGTCTCCCCCGTCAGCTCGCGGTCGGGGATTTACACTGTAAACTTGCTTTCTCTGCAGATTCGCGGGCTTGCGAAGTGTGACCTCGTTTCAAACATGAGCTCCTTCAAGATTTCATGAATTATGCAGTGGCCCCTGCAACCTGGGTTGATCTTCAGTCTATCATTGTAGGCTAGTCTGTCTCAGCCTGGCCTCCCCCATGATAACTAAATGTAGGGGGTGGGGGTGGTGGTCAGATCCAGCAACACCTCCATGGCGGCTGTTAGGGTTGAAGTCATGGCCCCTGTGATGCCGAGGCAAGCCATGATTTGGATCTTGCCTAGTTTTTGTTTGGCACTGGATTGTGGCACATTAAGCCACCAGACCAGTGTCGCGTTGTAATGAAGCGGATAGTTTCAGGACAGCCGTAGATATAAAAAAGCGACCATTCGAAAATAAAATTGCCAATAATATTCTTAACAAACACGCATTTCGAATTATCGCTTCAGAATAAAAACATATCTGCACAAGATAAGGATAAGGTATCTCCACCGATTAGATTTTTCAGCGGTGGCTGAAGATACAATAACGACTGAAGGAGAAAGAGATTTCGACTGGTAGAGTAAGGTCGAATGTTTTATAGAACAAGTGTTGCGTTAGATAGATAGAGAATTCCAGCGTTTAATCGTAATTAGTTTTCGCAATTAGGTACCGTCCGTGTAGTACTATACGCCGTAAGAATTGGGACGTTAGTTTGTTCGAATAGGTAAGACCTTTGTCAATCTTATGTTATTTAGTGATAGCGAATTTTTATACTTGAAAGATAGCGAATTTTCATACCTTTTACTGTAATATCGTGTCCCTTCGGCGACGTCGAGGCCGTGTGTCCGAGACAAGACCCCTCTCTCCCTGTATCCTAATACTATTAGCGTGCTGTAAGCCATTCGAAAAGTAATGCTGTAGTGACACAGACTTCTCAAGTGGATTACGCCCGTCCGTCCTGATTTGATCCTGGTTTATACGCTGTAGTGACACAAGCAAGCTTAGATCAAATCAGTTCGCGGCAGTATCCCGTCACCACTCCATCCCTCCGCTTTAAATTTTTTTGTTCTCGACGTACACAGGTGTCGAAGTGTCTCGACTGACACGACATCGGCTTCGCCCGAGGATACGCTGTTTGGGCAATTATGTAACGCCCGCCGTGTCAACCCATCTATTACCTGCATCTCAGAATCGTAAACCACGATGCTCAGGGCATTCGTGGCCGGATCTCTCGACCCAAGGTACAGAGGGCCAAACCGACGCCGAATCCTCCTCCGTGCAAGTAATTAACTAATTTCGCCTCGTCCGTCCTCTAAGGTATATTATAAGAGATAGGGTAGTACAGTAGGCACTACCAGGATTTTGAATCTTAGCGAATCTTATATATATATATATATATATATATATATATATATATATATATATATATATATATATATATATATATATATATATATATATATATATATATATATAGTTTTTTAATAAATGTTGTAAATAGTATATTATCTGGTCTTTAAATAAATCTGCTACATCTATATAGAATTTCAGGTCAGGGAATTGTCGGGGTAGCGATTAAAGCGCGCCATCCCGGAGGTAACTACACGGCCTGTTACAGCAAAGGTTACCGGACCCTCTCCACAGAGCTATCCAGGCACTCTGATCACACAAGTGGTCGGAGTCTTGTGACGAGGTCGCAGACACCCACGTAGGGCGTAAACCCTCTCAAAATCTAGCGCCTGGGATCGTTCCCGTAAAACCGATGACAAGTTCCGCTAAATAATTCACCCCGCAAGTCAGGCCTCGTTACAGCGTATGCTAACGATGGTCTGACCACCCTTGTGTACAGCCAGTGGGTCATACTAGGGCTTAGCCCCCAAGTGTTTCCATACAGCCGCCTAGTGACGGCTAGGGTCATAACTGCCTTACGTATTTTATCAACGTGCCCATTCCAGGTTAGCTTAGAGTCCAATACGACCCTAAGATATTTTACCTCCCTGGTCATTGGGCTGTTTCTACCCCATAGAGTGAGAGTTCTGTGGCTCTCACACTTCCCCCTCCTCGTAAACGGTATGACGGTTGCTCTCTCGGGGCTCACCCTGAGCCCTTGGACAACCGTCCACCTTTCCACCACTTTCAGCGCTGTCTACATTCGCTCCAACAATGACTGTGTAACCTTTCCTCGGACTATGATGACAGTGTCGTCCGCATAGCCCTGTACCTCGTACCCCACTCCCAAGAGCCTCCATAGCAGGCCGTCCACTACTAGGCACCAGAGCAGGGGAAACAGTACGCTCCACTGCGGACACCCCGCCGCGATCCCCCGCCGACAAAGTCCCTCCCGCGAGTGAGGTAAACAATGTCCTGTCCCTGAGCATGGAACCGATCCACCTACAGCAGGTCCCCTCTATTCCCCGCTCTCCGACAGCTCCCAGTACCGATCCGAAAGAGGTGTTGCTGAAGGCCCCCTCTATGTCTAGGAAGGCTCCTTACATTAAAGAAAAAAACACAAAGACAAATTATACATTAACAAGCCTGAGAATTATAGATGACTTGAAGGAATGTATTTGGAGCGAGGAAGGATAAATATGCTCACCCTTTCGTGCATATATGTGCCATGATGTATATGTTTGAGGGACTAAGATTTCTTTTTGTAGGGCTACTTTAATGCAACGTGTACCTATGTTAACCGGCCGCAGAATATGGATGACCAATGACCTGAAAGAAAGTATTCGTCAATTAACAAAAGATATGTGATCAAAAGTAATTAATGCTGCACGAGCACCTTTTTAAGGCTGTTAATATGAAACTGTTAAATAATAACAATTCGAGCACTTTGTTTAAATAGAATTTTTTTTCTTATCAATTTAGAGTACGCTTATCCACAAAACATAATAAATTTATAAAAATTGACGTCTCTGGCCGCTAAAAAAACAAATATATTTTTCAAAAGGTTTAAGGTATCTCAAGCTTTTAGATTATATGTTAATCTATCTGCAAAAAATAGTTTTTAAGTTGTTTAATCAAGCATTTATTCAAAATGAGGTTGGATGTCTCTGATAATTTCTTTATACAGTGTGATGATAAAGTTTGGAACATAATTCATGAATGCGTTATTTTTTTAAGAAAAATGCTCAGACAGGTCAATTTTATCATTTGAATTGCCAACTTATGACGTAAAAACTACATTTATGACGTCACCTATTTCTGAATGATGATGTCATCATGAGTTTTCTTAAATGACCACCATATTTTTTGATTTTCTTCCATAGACCGGCTTACTACTTAAATGATGAAATAAAAATGATACCTGACATTACATTTTTTTAATTTGCATTATTTACTTAAAAAAATGATAAACGTAAATTTACTAAGAAACAAGAAATACCTCTCGCCGTTTTGATTAAGGACGAGTTTTCTTTAGTTCACTTTTCTAAAGTAATACACTTGATTTTGTGATTTTTTTTATACGTGGTCATGTAATTATTGACAGGCGGAACGAACAGTAAAGTCAAAATTAATTTTTAACAACCATCGTTGTGATAATTTATTGATTATTTGCTGCCATCAGTATTCAGTTATCGGACTTTTATTGCGGTATGGATTTGCAATTCGATGAATAAAAACAATAATGATAAATCGTGAATTAATTTCAATTATTACCTGCCGTTTAAATTAATTAATAGTCATCGCGCTGAAAGTGTATAAGTGCTAAAAGTAATCAATTATAATTCGAATTTAATAAAAATGGTACGTTTCACCGAAAGGGAAAGAATAGAGATGTTAATGATGATTGGGTGTGGCGACAGACTTAGACGTCATTAGGAAGCATGCAAGTTATTTAACCAACAACATCCTGATAGACCGCCCATTGCAAGATCTACAGTAAATAAATTGGTTGCCAAATTCACAGAAGCGGGGCCCGTAAAAGATTTGCCTTGACCAGGTCGACCTCGAGTAAGTGAATAAGTCAGATTGGATATATTGCTGGAATCTGATGAAAATCCTCACCATTCTACGAGGCAAATAGCTCTAAGTAACAACGTGAAGCAATATTTAGTGGTAAAATTACTCAAAGAAGAGAAATATCATCCTTACAAAGTACAATTGATACACGATAATGATTTAGACCGACGTTTACAGTTTTGTGAACAATTAATGTTGCGCTACGATGAAGATCCCTATTTTCTTAAAAACATTATCTTTTCTGATGAAGCCACTCTTTGCCTGAATGGGACAGTAAATCGTGACAACTCAAGATATTGGTAACGGGAAATTCCTCATTGGACTTAAGACTCCCACAGTCAACGTCATGGCAAAGTGAATGTATACAGTGTGGAACAGCCAAATGGAATAAATTCGATAACGGATAAATGAGGGCGTGTTGGGAAAAACGCTTGGACACGTCGATTTGTATTTTTAACTGCGCATCTTTTTCAAGAAAAAAAAATTATATAGGGTGCGTCATGTGACAGTGGCCAATACCAACTTTCTTATTTTAAATACAAGCCCCTGTATATTATTAATTTTTTGGATTCTTCAGAAAATTCTAGACATAATTCATGTACAATGTTCTATACCTATCTTCAACTGTTTCGGAAATATTAAGTATTTTCAGATTTATTACAAAAATTAACATTAAAAATAGAAAATTATTTTATTTCACAAATTCGCTACAGTGCATTCAATACTTATTTCCCATTCAGCTCTTGATAATGAGAAAGTAAACAAAAACCATTCCTGCGTTTCTTTTTACTGATATGAAATGAAACAAAAACAAAAACAGTTTTCTTTCTGTTCGTATAAAACTCGTAGCCTTAGCAACTTGTTGTCTGCCTGCATGACAGTAGTGATTAGTGTCAGTGCTATTGTCGTTTGAATTTCGTTAACTGTACGTAATAATATCAGAAAAATGGTTCATTTAACAGAAATGCACAAAATAACCATTCTACAAATGATTGGTTATGGAGATAACACACGGACACAGATGGAAGTGTCTCGCTTATTTCACGAAAAATTTCCAAATTTGCCGCCTGTATCCCAAGGAACAATTAGCAAAATAGAAAAGCAGTTTCGCGAGCTTGGTCATGTGAGACAGATAAAAAAAGTAGCTGCCAATGCAGTAAGTGATGATACGAAATTGGATATTACGCTTGAGTTTCAAGAAAACCCACATACTTCTGGTCGACAAGCAGCCCAACTATTCAACGTTAGCCACACAGCAATTTTTCGAACATTAAAGGAAAGTAAAATGCATCCCTATAAAATGATACCAACTCAGGAGCTCATGGAGGACGATTTCGATAGGAGAACGTATTTTTGTGAACAAATGATGGCAATGTTAGATAACAATGTGATCCAATTAGAAGATGTTTTGTTTTCTGATGAGAGCACATTTACACTTCACGGTCATGTTAATCGTCAAAATTGCCGCTATTGGTCTAATGAGAATCCTCATTGGATGAGAGAGGAACATACGCAATATCCTGAAAAAGTTAATGTTTGGGCAGGAATTGTTGGAAATCATATCGTAGGTCCCTTTTTCATTGATGGCAACTTGAATGGGGATAAATATTTAGAACTGCTCCAAAATAATGTCGTGCCAACTTTGACAAACTTATATCCAGATCCAGCAAACCCACAAGTTCCTGCCAATAAAATATGGTTTCAGCAAGATGGAGCACCGCCCCATTACCAAATCAATGTCCGGCAGTACCTGAACCAAATTTTTCCAAATCGGTGGATAGGGAGGCGCGGATCGATAGAATGGCCAGCACGATCTCCTGATCTGTCGCTATTAGACTACTTTTTGTGGGGATATGTCAAAAGTATTGTATACAAAACTAAGCCCCTCAACTTAGATGACTTAAAAAGACGAATCACGCTTGCGATTAGATCAGTCACGCCTGAGATGTTGAGTAATGTTAGAAGACATTTCTATACCAGATTAGCATGTTGCCAAGATGTTCGTGGCGAGCATTTTGAACATTTACTACATTGACATTAATTTTTTTTTGTTTTTTTAAATTATTAAGAAATAATCAGTATTTCTTATTAGAATTTGTGAAATAAAATAATTTTCTATTTTTAATGTTAATTTTTGTAATAAATCTGAAAATACTTAATATTTCCGAAACAGTTGAAGATAGGTATAGGACATTGTACATGAATTATGTCTAGAATTTTCTGAAGAATCCAAAAAATGAATAATATACAGGGGCTTGTATTTAAAATAAGAAAGTTGGTATTGGCCACTGTCACATGACGCACCCTAAATAATTTTTTTTTCTTGAAAAAGATGCGCAGTTAAAAATACAAATCGACGTGTCCAAGCGTTTTTCCCAACACGTCCTCATTTATCCGTTATCGAATTTATTCCATTTGGCTGTTCCACACTGTATATGGAAATATTAGGACGGCGTTTCAGAGGGCGATAATTTTTTCAAAGAAATCTTACAGCAACACGTTACCTAAATGTATTTCGATTCGATTTAGTGCCAAGTCTTGCAGCAACTTTTCAAAATAATCACGAGGCAGATATGCCACATCAAGATATTTGGTTTCAGCAAGACGGGAATACTCCTCACTTTGGTGAGACGTTCGTCAATATCTAGATGCCACATTTCCTGAAATGTGAGTGGCCACCGCGTGCTCCAGACTTGATTTTTTTTCCTTGGGGTTATTTAAAACCCAAAATTTATTTCAACAGACCAAATATTTTAGAGGAGCTACAGCAAATAATTTGCGCTGAAGTGGAGAAAATTAGTCCTGACATTTTTGAGCGCAGTGTACAAAGTGTTTACACCCATATCGGTCAATGTCAAATGGTGGGTGGAGAACAATTTGAACATTTGCGCCAAATTTTTCTTGTTTTGCTTGGTTCAATATTTTTTTCCATTAAACTTACGCCTCCATTTTTAAAGTAAATAATGCTATTTGTTAAAAAATTATGTAAGGCACCAATTTTTTTTTCATCATCAGTTAAGTAGTAGGCATGTGTGAAAAAATAGTAAAAAAAGTATGTCATTTAAAACAGCTTATGATGTCGTCATCACTCAGAAATAGGCGACGTCATAAATGTAATTTTCACGTCATAAGTTGGGAATTGAAATGATAAAATTGACTTTCTGAGCGTTTTTCTCGAAAAAAATAAATAAAGGATTTATGAATCATGTTCCAAACTTAGTCATCACACTGTACATAGCTAGTATAGAAACTCGCTAAAAGTATATTTTTAGCTAAAAAGTGATGAATACCAAACAGATAGAAAACATATCGATCGCTTACAAATCTACAGAGCATTATTATTACATAAATTAAATAGCCGACGTCTACCTCTGCATTAAACAAATCGTAACAAGGTTATTTTGTACTTTAAACATTATGGACACTAGTTATGTAAGTAGCAAGAACTTTACTCTGCTTCTATGCTGCAGCGTCCCCTTTTTATAGTTTGTGATTTGAATCTGAGATTTTCGATCAGGCGCCGCTTCCCGGTATCCGCGGGGCGCCACATCTCCTGGCTCCGTATATCACCTCACAGCTAGCTGAGGTGAACTGTCTCGTTAGCGGCCGCAGTCATGGATATAAATCAGTTTGGATAAAAGTGAGGACCTAATAGCCGCAGGTGGGCCATAAAGGTACTTCTGATATTCATATTTCATACATTACGCCTTTAATGCTTTACAGAAGGTTCATGCTGGCGTAATGGACCATGTAAGAATCAGCGAATATTACAATAATTCGGTTTATAGACAAAAACAGCAGATTTCTTTTGCAAAAGATACCAGATTGTTTCAGCAGATCTTTGACGAAAACTACAGGGTCAAATTACTTATGGACTTGGGCTCCTTAATTCGATGCACAATGAAATTTGAGTCGAGTATACGGGCTGATCTGTGTGTCTTTTAGCTGCATGTTTTTCTTCTAAACTTTAATAAGTATATTTTTTGTGGTGGTTCGGGACTATTTATATGCAAAAAAAAATAATTCAAAGGGCAACCCAATAGGACACAATATTTAATGATCGAATATATACTTGTACATATACAAGATATGATCCATCAAAAAATTTACCTCCACATGGAAAGTTGAGAAACCAATTAAATATGGGTTTCTGATGAGTGCTATGTCAGAAATTGATGATAAAAATTTTGAAATTTTGGGTAGGACTGATATGGATAATATATACATAGTTACCTACACCGGACGTGTCTACATTTTTGTAATAAACCAGATGCTATTTCTACGAAGACTAAAATAATCCATCTACGTCATAAAACCCTAACAAAAAACAGCATGATATTCATACACATTCTAAGAACTGTTGTTGGATTCTATTTTAGTTGCATGCCTTCCTGAGTAAAACTTTTTGGAATCCCTTTAACAGCACAATTATTTGAAAATAATTAACTCGCTATCTCAAGACATTAGAATAAAGCAGCTTATGGAAAAATTATTATAGAAAACATTGCTCAGAGAGAAGAGACAATAGGTATTTTTGAATTTATTTTTGTTATGTCTGGTGCAGCTTTTAGTTTGGCGGCATAATTACTCTAGAATTAAATGTGAGTGGGTTGTGAACCACAACTTGTACAAAACTGGCTTGTGTAATCACAGACGCACAGAAACTTGTTTAAAGACAACACCACTCGTTGTACTTGATTGTCGCCACGTACCGCAGAGATGAATCACAAATACAAATAAAATTGATTGAGGTATTTATACTTAGCCTACAACAAAAAACGTAATAATTTTTTGAAACAAAATTGTATATATTAAACATAGGCTCCTTTATGATTTTACACATTTAGCAGAATGTTTATAAAGCAATTCTAAACCCTTTAAAAATAGGGCTCTTGTTTATCGAAAATCGTTATCCATCAAATGTTTTTTGAGCTTTGGGAATAAATAATAGTCTGAAGGTACCAAATCCGGAGAATAGGGGGCTGATCAACCAGAAAGAATGTTATCAATTGTTTGCAGTGTAATCGACAACTTTTGAACAATATTATTATTTGTTATATATATATATATATATATATATATATATATATATATATATATATATATATATATATATATATATATATATAAGTTTCGCTTGTACTTTTATTGACAACTGCATTGTTCTAGAAAATCTATAACCCTGCCAGCCGTCTTTTGAACAGGAAATTTTGTGGATCGCAGATAACCGGAATGCACTTTTTCAACTGCTCCTTGGTCTCTGGAACATAATGATATGCCCATGTTTCGTCCAAAGTGACAAGGCGAACCAAAAACTTTGAGGAATCTTCTTCGGAATCTATTTTGCAAAAAAGTCGTACGAAGCAATGTGAAACACACGTTCATGAGAAATATGCAATGTTTCTGCTATGCGTCTAAACCTAGTTGATCGATCTTCTAAGATCATTTCATGGACAGAATTAATGTTTTCTTAAATAGTCATAGGAATTGGTCTCCAGAGCAAAGTGCTCATTTTTGATATTGGATCGTCCTCTTTTATAATTCTCAAGCCAGTTTTTAGTAGTTTCATATGAATGACATTGATCACTTATGGTTTCTAGCATATCAGCAAGTCCTTATCTAATAACTTTGGGAGTAGGTAGTTAATAATTGACCAAAATTCTTTTTTTTTAAATCAAAATCTAGCTTTTTCTCAGACATGCCGCTTTCAAAAAGTCAGTTTGAAAGCTTATTTATAAAAGGTCATAGTTGCTACCATAGCAACTAAATTTAATTTTGCGTACTGAAAAGTTTCCAGGGATATATATATATATATATATATATATATATATATATATATATATATATATTTACATTTTGATCGCTAACAGATTTTTTTTTCAAGAATAGGATTTGAGGTTACTATGGAGTTGCTTTTTCACCTACATATTTTCTGTCTTACATAGCTTATTAGTAAGGTATGACGATTGAAAAAATATCTATGAAAATAAAATTTTTGAATGGATGGTTTCTGCTTTAATTCTAAAAGTTAATCATGGGAAACTTAAATAGATTTTAAGTCAGAATTGATTTCAGGATGATGGAGCGCACTAGTTCTGCCACATACATGGCAAAACTGGTGCGCCCTATCATCCATCCTCAAATTAATTTCGACCAAACATCTTTTTCCAATGATTACTTTTTGGAATAAAAGCATCCAAATATATATATATATATATATATATATATATATATATATATATATATATATATATATATATATATATATATATATATATATATATATATATTGAAGTTGGAAAAAGGGACATATTTATTATCAAAACTCTATACTCGCGCGCGCACGCACACACAAACACACTCTATATATATATATATATATATATATATATATATATATATATATATATATATATATATATATATATATATATATATATATATAAGCATTTAAAAATTCAAACGGACCTTGGATGTCGGTCTAGGGGCCCTAATTCGCGCTCTTTTGATATAAATGTCCGCAAGTCTCACCATCGTTATCTCTCTATTAGTGAATTTTCATCAGGAAAATACAGAAAATTTACCGATAGAGTTAACGAGACTTTCGGCCACTTTTTTTAAATGAGCCTGGATTAGGGCCCCAAGAACCCATATCCAAGGTCTATACACACATATGTATATATATATATATATATATATATATATATATATATATATATATATATATATATATATATATATATATATATATATATATATATATATATATATATATATATATATATATATATATATATATATATATATATATATATACACACATATATTTAGAATTAAATAAAACACGCTTATGTGTATCACGTACAGAGCTAACTAGATGATCATAGGTACTGTGGTACTGTTCAAATTGTCCGCCCTCTACAGTAAAACAACTTTCCAAGCGTGTTAATTTCTTCACTTGTTGGACACTGTATTTGACAAGGGACTTCAAGTTCTTATGTATTAACCAGGTTCGCATAAACATCTGACTTGACTTCACCCCCATTAGGAGAAATCCAGCAGGGTAAGATCCGGTGATCGTGGAGGCGATACATGCGTAACTCTGAGTCATATCCACATTTCCCCAAACACATCATTCAAGTATCTCGTCACCACTGCTAAGGAATGCGCATATACCATCTAATCGTTACCAACAATTATTATAATGACTCAAGTGGTAAGGTCTCTAAAATATCACTGACTGTGGTTAGTAAGATCCGTAAGTACTGGTTGGAATTAAGAGTATTATAAATACAGTAAGAAATTTTGTTGCTCATTAAAACAGCAAACACATTGAAATTAAATTTTATATGAAAACAGCGTTTCCTAGTTACACGAGGAGAATTGTGTATGTAGAAAATCCCTTCATGAGAAAACTTTGTGTCATCCGTTCAAATTAGATTTCTGATGAAAGAAGGATTATCTTGGTGGCGGTCAAGGGCCATTTGACAAAATTCTACTCTTTGTGCTGGGTCACTAGGTTGTAGAGAATTTACAAATGTGAATTTATATTTGTGCATATTATGCTTGCGCAATATTCTGTGTATGAACGAATGTGCTATATCCAAATCATGTTCAGCTGTAATTACTGATGCACGTGGATGAGCTGCAAAATAAAATAAAACAAAAAGTACATTGTCTCTGTTACCTATTTCCAGTGATGCTGTTGATCGCATTCTTAATTTGCAGCTAACAGTTCTTAAGAAATTAGAATCGTATCTTCTGAATTTCTTTAGTCATTGGAGGTAATCCAGGATACCGTTCGTTACAGATTTGACACGTTCTGCTGGCAATCTTACTACAGTGAAAGTAAAATAAATTTAGCAGCTGTTCGTATGAATAGCTAAGATTTTCCATTATACTGTCGCACCATTATTATTATCAAAAACATACAAAAACTTATGTTATGACAATACAATAAAATTAACGAAACGTCAAACTACATAGCCCTCACTAAATTGGTTAAATTACTCATTTATCCTGAATCATCCGCTTTTTGATAAAAACTGCCAATAACTCTAGAAAAATCGATTTTTGGTTACAGGGAATGCTGATACAATTTGAAAGAGAATCTAACAAAAACACAAAATACAGATGCATTTAAAATCAACGAGTTTTCTTATTTTAAATCCTACAGAATCCAGATACATTTTACAAACCCTCCTGTATATGAAATATGTTTTATTCAACATCACATCGGAGCTTAATTAATCTGTAATGCAAGGGGCAAAACTATTTTCTCAACATATTGACATGAATCGAAATTACTCTCATTAAGCCAGCCTTTTTCTCTTTATTTTTTTTTGTTTAACAGCGGTCTATTTACGCGACTATGGCCAATCACCGACCCCAGTTTCACCTCACTATCTTGGAAATTTTGCCGAACCCTAGCCTTTCTGTAAGGAGTGTAGGACCTTTAACGTGCCCAACATCGCATTGACAAGGGACCGACGGCTTTACGTCCCCTCCGAAGGGCAGAACCTGCAGACATTCAACTTACTCAAATACAATGCCACAACCTCGATTGGTGTTAATTGTACAGTATGTGCTGAAAAGGTGAAAGGGAAACCCTGTGAATCGAACCCGGGACCCCTCGGTTCAAAAGTACACGCTCTTACCACTGAATCACCGACACTCTGAAGCCAGCCTTCTTGAGAAGAGAATTTAAAAAAAATTAAATACGTTGAAACAGAAGAAGATAAAATCAGGTTTTCCCGATAAAAGTCGACCTAACATTAAATGGGCATTTCAAAAATATAATAATATATGTGTCCTATTTAACACAGAGAAAATAGCAGCTATTTCCGGTTATGTAAGTCCGCCATTTTGGAAATTATTTGCATTTAATAGAGCAGCCCTGAAAACCCCTGCATACAAATTTTCACATGACATCGATAACTCAAAAAATAAAGGGCAGATTTTGATCAAATTTGGTGAGTGCGTTCCTGTTGTAAGCGGCTTGGGTAAATTTTTCCGGAAAAATTTTGGGTTCTCTTTCAGAAAATGTTTGTATCTCCGAAAATATCAAAGCTATGGCAACCAAATTTGGTGCACAGGGTAGTAATACAAAAAGTATACTACGTACGAAAATTAAGACCTCTAGGTTAAAAAAGTCATAGGCATTTAATATGAAAAAACATTTAGGTGCTACTGATGACCAGAGAAACTCAGAAAAGTCTGGACGCAGGAAGTGCGTTATGGTAGTGAATTTTCATTAAAATGTTTTTAACAGCAAATATGTATCTTTTTTAGGAAAGCAGGCATTGAATTTGGCTACTAGTATTACCAATATAGTAGAAAGAATGTGCCATGTTTCATCAAAATAACTTTATTGTTTGAAAATATACAAAAATTTCCGAAATTAAACTTAAAGTGTTCCCAAAAAAACTGGTTTCTTGGTCAACCTTATAGGTTAATAGCAAATTGAGCTATTCAAATTTAAAGTAATTAATGAAAATTCGCCACCATAACTCATTTGCTGCGTCCAGATTTTTTTTTCTTACAAACATGCATTATATTTCGATGAAAAACGCACAAATGCACTTTAGGCGCGTTCGATTAAAAAAAAAAGAAAATTTGTATCACCAACGACTTATGGGCCACCCTGTGATTGTAGAAATATTTTTTGAAGATGTAGCTAGCCGATAATTAATGTATACAATTTTTTTTCGTATCTTGTATAATAAGGATATATTGAGCTTTATTGATTTTTTACGAAAATTCGGCTATATATATATATATATATATATATATATATATATATATAAATTGAAACTGACCTCGGATATGTGTTCTAGGGGGCCAACATTCAAAAATCTCCCCATTAGTGATTTTTTTAAAAGAAAATTCACTAAAACCAAAATATTTTGTGTCGATAACAAAACCAAGTGTATATTACAGACAAAGATTAAGTTTTTTGGTGCAAAAAGATCAAGAAATACCAGAAAAATTTCTTTGAAAATTTTATAGTTTTTTTTTCTCAAAACGTCAACGTCGCGATTTGAAACGTAAAAATTGGCAACTTTTAGGCAAAGAACCTGAAACTAATACGGGTCATGTAGAAGAAATGTGGCAAAATGTGTATGTTACACAACTTTCTGTTTCAACTTCAACCGTCATTGTCCCTCATTTTACTAAAATATTTGCAGAAAATTTGTTTCAAATAGGCCCTTTCTCTGATGCTTTGGCAGTATTTAGAGTTCATGGTTTAATAATCCATAATTTTTATCGAATTTTCGTAGAAAAAATTCGTCATTGAGGACATGACGAGAAAAAATTGTACAGGTTAATTATAGGTTGTCTTGAGCTGCACCTCATGAAATTATTTTGACAATTACAGAGTTGCCCATAAGTTAGTGGTTAAAATTTTCTTTTTTTTTAAATCAAACACGCCGTATGTTATTACATTTTTGCATTTTACATCTAAGATAATTCTTGTTTGTAAGAAAAAAAGGAGATGCAGCAAGTGCGTTAGGGTAGTTAATTTTCATTAAATGTTTTAGATTCCAATAGCTTCCATGGCTAGGAAACCAGTCTTTTCGGGAACATTTTTTAGTTTATTTTCTGACAATTTTTGTATATTTTCAAACGATAAACTTATTTTGATGAAATATGTCGTACATTGTTTCTATTATATAGGTTATACTGCTAACCCAATTTGATGCCTGTTTTCATTCAAAAACGACATATTTGCTGTTAAAACATTTTAATGAAAATTCACTACCATAACGCACTTACTGCGTCCAGACTTTTTTTAGTAAGTTGGAGATTAATTTTAAATAACACTGAAAAATAAATCTAGATTTGTTTAAAATGGTTATGTAAAACCTATTGCTTTTTATTAAAATATAAAAAATAAAATAAAAATATATACACTTCTTAAAAACAATAAAATTATTTATTAAAAAAGTATGTTAATGTTAATACATGGTGCACGATGTAAGATTGTCCTTATATAATTGAAGACAATTTTCATCATATACTTTCTGTCTTTAGATGACTATTGATTGTA
Organism: Tillus elongatus; assembly: GCA_964006375.1. Lineage (NCBI taxonomy): Eukaryota > Metazoa > Arthropoda > Insecta > Coleoptera > Cleridae > Tillus > Tillus elongatus. Next base: position 159,985,708 of record OZ023262.1, read on the forward strand.
ATATGCCACGATAGAAGGCAAACTTTTTGTTCTCGTGGGGGAGAGTTCAGGAAACCATGAAACTTCATCTTTAGCTAAGTGAATACAGTCTTCCAAAATTATTTTCCTTTACCATTCATTTAATGGATTAGTTTCAGCAGCCGTTTAGCTATAATTCAATTTTATCTATCTTATAGTCAGAAAATCATAAGAATATTCATCTTCAAAGACAATCCTCAATAATAAGTTTATAAAATGAACTTCGTTAATATTATAGGTTCGATGAATACATCTGCAGTCTTGAAGTAGGTATACCTACATTTTGTAGTTTGATCTTTTTTAGAGAATTTTTTTAAAAAAATCACTTAGAGATAGCGATTGCAAGACTTTAAAAAACTTGCTTCGGTCTAAATTAAGGTTGGAGGTAACACAAAAATATTGGTCACAAATTAAGACTCCCAAAAATATTCCATAGAATGTTTGCTACAATTTACATAAAGGTATATTTATGCTCAGGTAGAATAAGATACGTATATATCCAAAACTACCGGGACATCTTCAATTCAAGAGTATACTGATAGGTATATAGTTAGCCTGGAAACTTTCTAGTGAGTAAATTAAATTTAGTAGCTATGGTAATAGCTATGAGGTTTTATAAATAAACTGTCAAAGCTTGACATCTAAAAGTTGAATAATGAATAGAACTAAAAAAAACAGCATGTCTGACAAAAAGATAAATTTGGATAAAAGAGTTTCAGTTGGTTATCAAGTTTATTATTGAAAGAGTTATCGAAGCAAAAAATTTTGCTAATGTGGTAAATATCTTAAGTGATCAACGTCCTTCGTCTACTGCCATTATAAACCTGGTTGCGGAATTTAAAAGAGGACGAGCAAATGTCAAAGATGAGCACCGCACTAGGAGACCAAGTGTATGTTTCACATTGTGCATCGTGAATTTGGAATGAAATTGGAGTGGGCAAAATAGATTCCAAAACGCTTGAAGGCTAATTGGAGGCCCGCTCGTTTGACAATATCGAAGGAAATGTACCGTTTTGAAACAGATTCTACGAACTTTTTGGGTCCCCTTGTCACTATGGGCGAAACATAAATCCATCACTATGATCCAGAGCCTAGAGCAATCAGAAGAGTAAAAACATTCCGGTTCTCCATGGTCCAAAAGATTTAGTCTTCAAAAGTCGGGTAGAAAGGCCCGCGCTTCAGTTTTTTGGGACACAGACGGGACAAATCTGTCAAATTTTCTGCGACAAGACAGTTTCGATATCATACTATAGCATTGAGTTGTAAACTAAATTAAGTGAGAAATGGTCGAAAAATGCCGTTGTTGACTAAATTAAGCTCAAAAATGGTCGACAAACGCCGGGTAAATAAGCCAACGGTGTGCTCTTTTTGTTAGACAAGGCTCCCCATACTCAAAAGTCGTTGATCGTACTGAAAACAATTTAAAAATTGATTTTCAATTGGACCACCCGTCTTATTCTCAGGATTTAACATCATCCGACTATTACTTGTTATTAAAGCTCAGAAAATATTTGAAGGGTAAACCAATTTATATGTGCTGTTGAGGAATATTTTTTAATGGCTTAAAGTTGCTTTACGAGCGTTCTGCTAAATGTGTGAGTCTTAGAAACGATTGTTGAATAAATAAAAATGTGTTATACATAATTATGGCGTTTTCTATTGTAAGTTTAGTACTTCTAGTTACCACATCGTAGACCATAATAGTTTTTTTTATCATTTTGATCTTTTAAACGAACCTACCCAAGACAAAAGCTTTTACTATAATAAAAACAGTAGCTGTGGCTGCGAGGTAAGGGGTTGATGGCAAAAACCAAATAGTCGCTAGATATGAATTGTATTTGATGTATCTGGGAAGAAAATACGATTTATATTATATTTATATCTAATAGAGTAAACAAAATAAATATAACTATTTAAATAACAAAATAAATTTCCTGGCGTAGAAAGGTTACGATAGTACATTTTAATAAAACTTTAAAATATGATTAACTAAAGATTTAAAAGGTGAAAATTTAAAAAAACTCTGGACGCAGCAGGTGCGTTATGGTAGTGAATTTTCATAAAAATGTTTTTAATTGCAAATATGTGTGTTTCCTTTTTAAGAAAGCAGGCATCAATTTTGGTTACCAGTATTACCTATATAGTAAAAACAATGTGCCATGTTTCATAAAAATAACTTTATTGTGTGAAAATGTACAAAAATTTCCAAAAGTAAACTTAAAGTGTTCCCGGAAAAACTCGTTTCTTGGTCAACCTAGGTTAATAGCAAATTGAGCTATTCAAATTTGAAGCATTTAATGAAAATTCGCTACCATAACGCACTTGCTGCGTCCCGAATTTCTTTTCTTACAAACATGCATCGCTGAAATATTCAAAAATGCAATAACATAAGGCGTGTTTGATTAAAAAAAAAGAAGAAAATTTGTATCACCAACGACTTATGGGCCATCCTGTGATTGTAGAAATATTTTTTTAAGATGTAGCTCAAGACACCCTATAATTAATATATACAAATTTTCTTCATATCTTGTATAATAACGGATATATTGAGCTTTATTGATTTTTTACGAAAATTCGACAAAAATTATATACCATTAAACGATAAACTCTAAAGCTAAGGCTACTGCCAAGCATCAGAAAAAGGGTCTATTTGAAATGAATTTTCTGGACACATTTTAGTAAAATGAAGGACAATGACGGTTGAAACTAAGACTTCAGAGTTTGTAAAACACCTTCTTGAGACATTTGATTTCCATATCCCGTATTAGATTCAAGTTCTTTGCCTGAATGTTGCCGATTTTGACGTTTTAAATCGCAACTTTGACGTTTTGAGGAAAACCCCAATTTATTTTTCTTTAAATGCCTGTAACTTTTTTGTCTTTTGACCTACATAGCTAAATTTTGGTACCTATAAGGATATTAACTAGCGTACCAAATTTGGTTGCCCTTACTTTGTTAATTCTGGAGATATAAATTTTTTTCGAAAGAAAACACACAATTTTCCGGGAAAACCTGGCCAGACTTTCCTGGCTAACGAACTTATCCAAGCCATTTGCAAAAGGAATTTTTCCACCAAATTTAGTCAAAATCGGCCTATTATTTTTTGAGTTATCGGTGTGATACATATATATATATATATATATATATATATATATATATATATATATATATATATGTATGTATATATATATATATATATATATATATATATATATATATATATATATATATATATATATATATATATATATATATATAAACATATCAAAATTCAAAAGTCGGGATCTCCTCATTAGTGAATTTTTTTAAGAAAATTCACTAAAAAGAAAAGAAGACCTTCTACCAAAGTTGTCGCGGGCAAAAAATAACTGAAGTAACAACAAAGTACCCATATTTTCATTTGGGAAACTGTCAAGAGTTTCCGAGGCTATTTACAGTCATTTTACCAATGATTTTGTCATTATCTACCATATATTTAACCGATTAGTTATATGTACTACCGTAGGCATCTTATATTTCTGTTGTTTGGAGCAAAATTTGATTTATATGTTCTGGTATTTTTCGTCCTTTAACTATCAAAGCATCCAAAAATTTTATGTTGTCTGCCCTCCTAGATAAGAGCACATTTTTTTAATATGCATTTTAAGATACTTAAAAGTTGGAAATGCAATAAGTTCCGAAATAAAACTCAAATATTTCCCAGAAAACTGGTTTATATATATATATATATATATATATATATATATATATATATATATATATATATATATATATATATATATATATATATATTGTTATGGTAACTAAGTCACACACGAACATATATTATCACTATAACTGTTGAATTGGGAAAGTACAACAAAAGTAAATAACGCCATAAGCAAATAAACTTTAATTATTGTCATTTAAAGACAGGGAAACCTAGCATCGGCTGATGAACACTAAGTATTTTACTAATAGAACGTTAGATTCTTTTTTAAACAGGTAAACTTGGAATGTTCTGTACACAAATGGTGGATATTAAATTCAATTAGTTATTGATATGAGGCATTACATAATTTGATTAGGTTAATATGAGAAGTGCAGCGATCATAAAGCATAAAATGGACCTTAGAACTTGGAACGATTAGAAAATTATAGATAGTAAGTGTAGGTAATCTTAGTTGAACAAAGTTGTTATATTTAGAATAAGTTTTGTAATTACTATTATGAACGTGCACACAAAATGACAGTTAAACGAAAATTTGAAATATTTGTCGGAAATGAAAGTTCTACGAAAATTCGAATAGAAAAATTACAGAACAGGAAAACGGAAGCTTTTTGATATAACGAGATTGCGGTAGAAAGATTTTGATAGAGGTTGTTGACAGAAAAAAGGGGATATTTTTTAAAGTTTGGTGCTAGGCATCTTTAACAGTGAGAGGGACAGCGTTATTTGTCATTACTGGTTTGACACCGCATGAGAAGTAACATTAAAGGTTAAATGGGAGCTTACAATCAGCAGAATAATAAATACGATAAACGAAAAAGTGTGATACTATCCTAAGGTAGTTTTAAACTTAACAAGACTACGCATATAGAAGAAAACAATGTCCAGACGAGATCAGTGAAGAGATGTTAGTTGGCAAATATCATTTAAATATATTTAGAAGTAAAGAATATTTAAACACAAGGGTGTTCAGGACACTCACAGATGGCACAAGGTATAGTGAATTTAAATGTACTAACATTTTGATCAGGATCTATGTTGATGTCATTTCATAAAGACAATCAGCTGTGTCAAAAAAATGAATAGGATAATCTGTTCATATAAAATAAGATTTTAGTCACAAAAAGACTAAATAGTCAATTATATATATTTAGAAAAGATAAAACTAATTTTAATATGTATGTGGAAAAAGTTTGCTGTAAAACAATTGCTGTTCATTGAATAAATTATAGCTTTTTCGAAACTAACATCAATGGCTTAATTGAATTTACGTAAAGGAGGAAAATAATGATAATAAAAGAAAAGGATACAAATCATTTATCAAAAATGGGTATAAATAATACAGAACGCCGTTGTTTTCATTTAATAAATTTGTGTATGGACGTTGAATCTACGACCTGGGATACGAGAATAGCTGGCAGAGAGAAACAGCAATAGGTTTATAACATATATATGTATATATATATATATATATATATATATATATATATATATATATATATATATATATATATATATATATATATATATATATATATATATATATATATATATATATATAAGTTTGTGATAAAATGGAAACAGCTACAAGCTAGACTATTCAGTCAGTGTTTAATGTACAGAAAAATATAATAGAGTCATATATTCAAATTCGAATGTATTTTAGCAAAATTTCGTTAGGAAAGTTTGCCATTTTCAAGAGGTTAAAGAATTAAATTATTTAAAGAGAAGCAACTCCAAGGCCTCAATGTGCATACTTTCCAAATCTCACTGAAGATCGTCTCTAGGGTCTCACTGTGTTCAATATACATACAAGCTGTCCCACGTAGACCTTCCATTCGCCGTTTTTGGAGTACGCCTCACAATTGAATTCTGAAAATTCACGCACGTGCGTTCCTCAAATTTTCCAGTGCACTGAAAGTATTGAGGTTAGTATGGGACTTCCGGTTATACCGGAAGTAGACGTCAACTTTCTTCTTTCAACTGGAAGATGGTGTTTTTTATTACGGATCTAGATTTCTCGTCAAATTTGCTTCACTAACATGTTATGTCATTTTTCCCAACCATTTTCGAGATATTTGACTTTTTTGAAAAATTTTTAAAAAACATTGTCACATTTACACACATGTATCTCTTACTTTTCAACCTGAAGAGTTGAAATTTTAAAGTACAAATTCTAAAATGCCTCAAAATATTTGGAATTTACTAAAGTTAGTACAAGTTAGACAGGCTGTCCGAAATAGACCGCTCAATAGTGACAACTTTAAAACCTAATAACTCTCTTATTTTGAATAGAACACCCCATATTTTATAACGTTAGTTAATGTACTTTTTATTGTTCTTTCGATTTGTATCAGCATTCCATATACCTAAATTCCACCGATTTGAAGATATTTCAACATTATTTGCGATAAGAAATAATTATTAGTCAGTTTATCAGGTTGCCTAGGAGATGAAAATTTTAAACGTCATCTTCCGACATAAGTAAAATATGCAACGACTTTTGAATATAACTTTTATTTACAGAATATGTCGTGTGATTGCAAAGAGATTTCCACATAAACACAGATCAACTCGTTACATGATTAGAATACTACTAAAAATTTCTAAGAATGGAGTGTTTCGTCCAAAATTTCATAAGAGTAAAGCATTATTAGGGAACAAAGAGATTTGTGTGTTCTATTTAGAATAAGAGAGTTACAAGGTTTTAAAGTTGTCACGATTGACTGGTCTATTTCGGATACCCTGTCTAACTTGTATTATGTTTAGTAAATTACAAATATTTTGTGGCATTTTAGAATTTGCACTTTAAAATTTCAACTCTTTAGGTAGAAAAATAAGAAAGATACAGGTGTGTAAATGTGACAATGTTTTTTAAGAAATTTTTGAAAAAAGTCAAATATCTCGAAAATGGTTGAGAAAAATGACATAACATGTTGGTAAAACCTACGATAAAATTTTGTATTAACATAATGTATAATTTTTTCCAAATAATAATAATAATAATAATAATAATAATAATAATAATAATAATAATAATCTAGATCCGTAATAAAAAAAAATCATCTTCCATTTGAAATAAGAAAGTTGTCGTCTACTTCCAGTATAATCGGAAGTCCCATACTAACGTCAATATTTTCAGTGAACTGGAAATTTTGAGAAACCCACCTGCCTGAATTTTCAGAGCCGTACTACAGAAACGGTTAATGGAAAGTCTACGTGGGACACCTCTTCACATACGCGTACACACTTTTCGTGCGCGCGATATCACGCACGCAGCCACGGACGAGAATTAAAGAAACAGAGCTATGCGTTTTAGGGCCCAGTTCCGTCTCGTTTGAAGAGTTTGTTGTAACTCTTACAATTGTGACTTTTCTACAAGCAACTCTCCTTTCGAAAATTCGCTACACGTAAAAACGCATGCTAAATAAACTTTAAGAATGGCATCTTATGCGCAGTAGGATATTGATGCCATAGAGGACTTGGCATTTGGAGGCAAACGGTAGCGACTGGTTATATAAAATAAAAGAGTATTTCTAAAAGTCTTATTTTGATTTTTGTTTACACAAGGTGTACCGTTTTTAGTGAATTTCCATAGAAACCATTCACTAATGGGGAGATCCCCACTTTTGAATTTTGAAAAATGTTTTTTAAATGAGCGTGAACTAGAACCTCTAGAACCCAATCCGGGGTTAGTTTCGATTTTTATATGTTTATCTATCCATCTATATATATATATATATATATATATATATATATATATATATATATATATATATATATATATATATATATATATATATATATATATATATATATATATATATCATAATTAAAGGAATTCTAGAGCCATCTTCAGGGGTTAAGACTAATTTCTGTCTTAGTTACAGCAAGTTTTCTGTAACTTAAGACATAAATTAGTCTTAACCCCTGAAGATGGCTCGATAAGGAGCCATGACTAAAGCATATTAGGCATTTTTTACGAAAAAAAAAAACCAACAAATATAGCACATCTTTAAGCCACAAATCGCAAGTTTCAATATCGTAACTTATACCGAGTGTTCACAACTTGGGTGTAAAAAAAAATGAAAAAAATCGACTTTTTTGGTGCACCTGTGTAAAGGCTACAGAGCGTCTTGCAAATATCACATTTCCAGTGCATTAAGAGTCACCTAGTGTATCAATTCATACCATATCATCCTCATATCTTATACAGAGTGGTCATAATAAATACGGAAACATACCCTTTTGCAATGTATGACTAGCATCTTAAATTTTGGAAAGGCACCACTCCATTTTTTCTGAAAGTAGCTAAGTGAAGATTGGAACCTGCGATGAGCACTGATAAGTACACTTGGAGAACCCAAATCACCACAACACATCTTTTTAACGACCTGACGATCGTTTCACTAACAAAGTTAGCATCATCAGAGGATGGAAAATTATGTTTTTCATCTTACTTAGCAGTGCTCATCGCAGGTTCCAATCTTCACTTAGCCACTTTCAGAAATAATGGAGTGGTGTCTTCGCAAAATTTAAGATGCTCGTCCGGTCGGAGTCCAAATTGGGTAATACATTGCAAAAGGATACCTTTCCGTATTTATTATGAACACTTTGTATGAGATATGTACATTATATTGTGTAAATTGATACACAAAGTGACTCTTAATCCATTGGCATTCTAATATTTGCAAGACACTCAGTAGCGTTCACACAGGGCACTCAAAAAAGTAGATTTTACTCATTTTTTGCACTCAAGTTGTAAACACTCTGTATAAGTGATGATATTTAAACTGGGGATTTGTGGCTTAGAGATGTGCCTAAATAGATAAGAGATTTTTTTTCGTAAAAATGCCTAATATGCTTTTGTCATTTTTGAGGTCTCATTCGTTATCAGTAGGTATAATAGATGGGGGTTCTGCTGCCTCCACATCATCCACCAGGCAGATACACATGCGTGTGACATCAGGAGACGAAACAAGGTGGTGGGTTGGATAGAGAGAGAAAATATATCTATCCTGAGATCACGTAATCCAAGATGGCGGCCAATATGGCCGACCGGAGGGAAAAATCTGGTAAATTTGTAGTCAAAGTGATACAACAAGGATGTTGCATGGATAGAGTGTGACAAGAGATTTATAATGTGATGACGTAATTCAAGATGACGACCAAGATGGCCGACCGAAATTGAAAAATATTGGAAATTTGAATTTTTAAAAGACATTTAGGCTAACCTGTCAAAATAAGAGAGATCGCAGGCGCAAGCCACCTTTTTTTATTTTTATGGTTAGAGCCCCATGCGTGGGGTATCACCGTACTCGTCTCGATTTGTGGAATTCAAATCTGACATGTGCGTATGCGCAAACCCAAAATTTTAGTTTTCAGGTAAGAGGACACGTGCGGAGTATTATTGTAGTCGACTCGATGAGAGGAGATAATATATTTATATATTTATTTATTTTATATATTTATTTATTTATTATTTATTTATTTATTTAAAAAAATGTGTTTATTTATTTCATTATTCATTTAAAATTCCCCACGTGGGGGGAATTTTAAATGAGCATGTCAAGCAGATGATAGCATAAGGGGCTGGCTGCCCGCAGCAGCAGGAACATCTGAATCTCTGTCGAGACTCGCATGCAGCAGCAAATGAAATAACGATTGCTTGTAGACTCTTATTTCCTATCAGCGTTCCTTAGGTTGATAAAAAGTGTTTAAGGGTAAAAATAAAACAACTGATTTAAATACAACCAATTTATTGGGATTAAATCACAAAATTTACATATTAACTTATTACACAATAGCTATTACAATACTAGTTCGATGTTTATAATAAAATACACAATCATGAATAACTAAACAGTAATGTAAGCTCTAGTTCTATTTGGAAAATTGTCTTTAGTCAAACTCCACCTTGATGTCCACCGTTGACTTGATTGACTCATTCTGATGCTGACAGTCGATTACAAATTAAGCAACAAACTTTTTCGAAAATATGTGTACATTTATATTTCTCGAAATCCATATTCATAGACACATACGGATAGCATTCTGAATTTAGGAACACGTAGATCTACCATACCAATGTTATCGAAAAGTCCCCCTTCTTGCTTACGTTGTCTTTTCGATCTGTCTGAAGTAATCACATATCTAGGCCTTTCTAAGTTGTTTTCAGTTTTAACAGACTACATATCTTTATTAATATCTCTGAGCGATATGCGACAAATATAGATGTGTCTTTTGCAATTTTGTCCATCAGTTCCGACGTCATTTTATCGTTTGGAAATACATGTCTCGTTTTAAAAACATGCTGGTTACAGTAATTTTCGATCTTGCTGTACCAGTACTGTAGTAGCCGTTGGCATTATTTAGAGCTCTTGTAAATTGGGAAGTATGTTTACCACAGAGAAATCCTTTAAAGTGATTGAAGAAACTGATGAGGAACCAAAGAGATAGGAGCATGTGAAACGTGTTGTGGTTTAAAGTGAAGTAATCTGACGATACATTCAGCCCAGCATTCATTAGAGATTTGGCTTCATTCTTAATAAACGAAAGCAGGCTTTTGATGGTTCTTGTAATGTATGGGTCACGTACCCGTTCCACTTCCTTGTTATTTAATTCATAGGTCATTGATTCAAACAGAGCCGCTCTTCCATTATTTGACATATAACACTCACCGTCAGCATTTTGTCCTGCTAGAGGTTCCAGAGTACCTTCGATTATTAGAGCTGACTCTGCCAGACATACGAATCCATCTTCCTGATTGATGTTTATTTCGACTTCATCACTGTTACCAAATGATTTAGTTGGTGAATAGTAAGACCTAACTTCTTCTCAATCGACGGAATCGTCAAACTGTGGGTCTTTGAATATTTCTAGTTTTAATGACATGATAACCAAGACTTTTAAGGAACTCAATATTATCAGAACGAAGCGTATGCTTTGAAGTGGTCGACTGTAATGAACTTGGCTTGGTAGATTCACTTGCTTTTATATCCTTAAGTTCCAAGCGAACAGACACCTTTTCACCTTGAAAGTTTACAGGAACTGAATCTTGGTCCACGCTTATATTCGAAATCTCGTGTTTGCTCGGTGGTAGATAAATTAGATTCTCAGGTTCCATATCGATTGCATAGCCAGGATCAACCACCAGTGCAAACTAATATAACGTATCTACAGGTTTTCCGTTATAGTAGGAACCAGACACAATATTAGTTTCTATGCGAACCTGTTTAACATCCACTATTTCAACAGGTAAATCAGATTCATGGAAGATACCTGGTTAAAGAACTTCTTTTGAAAATCCCAGCATTAGCGCAATCGAATCATCAGATTTAAAACTGATACTTATGTAACACTTTATTTCACATCTAATGGTATTCGGATTAGGTCTCAAAATTTAAAGCTAGCTGCTTTTGTTCGCGTGTTGCTGTAGCACCAACAAATTAATTTTGATGCAAGTTTTCCAAATGTGTTATTTCATATGCCACCAGTGGGTATCGTGATGGTCTTCCAAGTATCTCCTTCTTTTACATAAATTTTTTTTTACCTTTATATATGTTAGGTATGTTTATGTGTAAAAACCTATCAAAGCAACACCATAACTACCATCCGGATCCAATTCAGTTGGTGATTCGCAGTCTGTTGACAGATGGGAGGTGCGATCTTTCAACGCGAAGGTTTGCGACATGTCTGAAATACAGAGGGTACTGTTTGAGTCTTTTATTTACAAATTTCAAACATAACTGACCACAACTACAATTATTATATTTTTGATACACATGATTATATAATATAGAACAGCCCTTAACGTAACGCTGCAACTCGACTGGTGGCTTCAAGTTTCAATACGAATCAAGGTACTCGGCAATGTCACCACGTTTCTTAACTGCAACCCAATGACTGCCAGGCTCCTTGTTGGTTTGCAAATTTATGATGAATGACTCATTCTTACCTGCACCATTTGATGGTAGAGCATCTCGCATGTATACACCTATAAAATATGGGATTTTCATTTTACCAACAAATTTTACAAGATCTACATTTGTTAGAGGTCTTGCTGGTAAATATCTTATTTGTTTTTTTGGTTTTTGCAGGTACAACCCAAAGCCGCTACGCTGCTTCTTCAGATACAGACCTTTGCCGAGTCTCTTTGATTTTAATTTCAAACCACTGCCTCTCTGACCCATAGCGATAGCCTACATTGTTTTGTTGTGACATTCTTCTTCCTCTAGTTTGTGTTTGGCTGCTTTAGCATCGTTATCTGCTTTAGCAATACCAGCAGCACCACCACCCAGAGCCCCTAATGCTGATAGACCATCAAATATCAGAGGTAGCAGTGGAAGGAAGCCTCCGCTTTTAGTATTGGAATAACTCGAGGTTTCTGCACATTCTTACGCCCACCAATTTTTCTAACGATTGCATAAGCAACATCAAACAGCTTTCTCTGTTGGGATAAGGTTTCTGTCTTTTACAATTTCTCCAATCAAACTTATTATGCTTTGGTTTGGATTGATAACATCAATACCAAGCTTTCTTTTAACTTTCATGGTGCTTGTAACGCTCCAAGCGGCTAACTTTTCACCAAAACTTGCGTCCTTGGACTCGACTCCCTCGCAAGCTTCTTTTTACAACACTTCCTCGGCTCGATGCCTATTGCTTAACTATTCTGATTGAGAGTAAGCGATGTCGTGGTGTCGACAAGCACGATCTAGACGATTGATACCTTGATCACCTCTAGCCAGACGTTGTTCAAGTTTAGTACCCGGACCAAAAACTGATAACCAGGTATGTGTAACTCAGCAGGTAGCATGCTAATGGCTGTGTTTACAACATCTCCACCATGTGACATCAACATTTATACTGACTGTACGACTCACTTGCATCTCTCTATATATTTATACTTACCGTAAAAATATAGTTTAGTTTAAGTCAAGCTGCGTAGCAAAACAAGAATTTTTGGAGCAAGATCCTGAAAACGTTCGATATTATATAGACAAGTATTTTACTGAACCACCGAAAAATGCCACTGTTGATCAAACGTATGGTGCTCTCCACGATGGGTGATGGAGTCTTGGTAACAAATACATAGACTTCACTAAAGATGAAATTCGAGTAGATAAAAGGAGATATCCACAAACACAAGGTCTGATAGAATTAATATGTATGAAAAGACCTAAGGGATTATGACGATCTTCAACACTATAGAGATATTCTAGAATCAAACAGTATTCATAAACCCGAATACGACCCCAATAAGCGAACTAGAAGTTGTTCCTCGGAAAAGTATCTGACTATAATGAAATCAATGATAAGTCCACGACCGAGAGCATCCTCAACTACTCACAAAAACAAAAGACTGAACCTAGAGTTCAGAATGTAAGTGATAGAAAAAGTAGCACTAACAACTATATGATGCAGAAAACCAAATAGAATCTTTGTATTGGGATGACATATATTAGTTGGTTTATAGACTTTTAGTGGCTTCTCAAGTTGATGGTAATAATCCTCATAACAAAGAAATTAAGTCAATCATTGAAGAACTGAAGGAAGCTGATCTTATCGCCTAGTAAACCTACATATATACCATACATGCCTGCCTATTGGTTAGTATAAAAATGTCTATCGATAAGTTCGGAGGTTCCCAGTCCAACAAACGTTTTAAGTTCAAAATTAATTAAAGAGAGACTTTGCCAAGAACTACAAGTGGTGATTTTGATGTGCAAAACCATATATTATGCAACGTCGCTGAGCCAGTCGATTCAACAGATGCTGTAAATAAAAAATTGTTGAAGCATGGATAGACGACTATCAGAAGAACAAAGATGAGGTAACGCAAATAATAATTGCCATACTACTTAAAGCTGTGCACAAGCCACAGTTGGAAGATTTAAAAAACTAATTTGAAAATAAATTGATAAATTTAACCAAAAACATAACTGCTCAAGTTTCAAAAGGTATTGACCTATGAAAGGATAACAACTTGAAGAAGAAGCTGGGTGAAATAGACAACAAACTAAAAGATTTCATTACTAGTGGATACTTTTATATCCAACATCACCATGAAACGCAAAACAGTTAAACCATCTGCTGCTAAAAAACTAGTAATAAATGAGTTGTGCACACCAGCAAGAATCAATTTTAAACGCAGGCGTACCATAAACGAAGGTTTGGGTGACTTGTGGCAGATTGATTTAGCTGAGTTTACAGACTATCGCCACGGGAAATCTGGTTGCAAGTACATTTGAGTGGTTATCATTTGTTTTTCAAGGTATGTGTGGACTCGCGCACTTAAATCTAAAAATACTGAAGAGTTGACTAAAGTCATGGCTCATATTTCAGCTAATAGTACAGCTCCTACTAACATCCAGTCTGATCTTGGTAACGAGTTTTACAACTCCAAATTTAACACCATAATGAAAAAATACATCAATCACAACAGCACTTATATTGTGAAGAAGGCTGCAATAGTGGAAAGTCATACGTACCTTAAAAGAGAAGTTATATAAAAACTTTTACTTGTTTGGTTCCTACAAGTGGTTTAATACAGTACCTGATGCGACAGGCGCCTACAACTCACCCATTCATCGAACAACTGGTGTAAAACCTAAAGATGTTAATAAGATAAATCAAGCAGCTATTCGTGAACAATTCTACTCAAATATTAAAGTGTTTGATCAGAATAAGCTCAAAGTGGGTGATGTACGTATAAGTAAAGCAAAAGCTTAATTTGAAAAGGGGTATACACCTCGTTGGTCAACAGAGTTATTCAAGATTGTTAGTGTCCATTTCACAAATCGAGTAGCATAGTTTCTTGAAGACATGCAGGGCAAAACAATCAGGGGAGGGTTTTACAAGGAACGAGGAAGAACTACAAAAACTAAGCAAACAAATGCATCTTGAGGAAGAAAGACAAGAAACTCTATGTAAAATGGTTAGGTTATATATATATATATATATATATATATATATATATATATATATATATATATATATATATATATATTGATTGAATGAATTCAGATGATGTTAAATAAGCTTATATATTTAATGTAAATGTACTTAGAATAAAAGTCTTTGGTAAAATTAATTTTTATTTTTCCATATAGCATAGCCTAATACAATTAAAAATTATGTCACAAATCAATGGTATGCTGAATAAAATTTCTCCTGTGGTACATCTGCTACCTGTAGGTCGTTTATATTCGTCTTAAGGTATTTCATTTCAGTCTTTATTCTGTTAAAGAGATTTGCAGAATTTGGATCATACAACATGTTTAGGTTCACATCGGACTCTGGATGTTTGTTCTTAACGTTATTGACAGCTCTTGTGAAGCTTTTCTTTTGCGTATAGTCTCCAAATAAAACATATCAGAAGTTGTGTTTAATTTGCTGGTACCACACATCACTTAATGTAGCGATTTTAAACACACTACTGAACACTTGGATACTCAAGGACAAGCTGAAGCACGTCTTACTTCTAAGACAACTGAATGTTTAATGAGCTTGATAGTGTGTGGTCGACAATTTATATATGTTGACACCGCTCCGACCTGAAAACTATATTTATTAATATTTATTTCCAACCACATTAGACTCCAACATCCACCCACTCTCCGCTTCTGCCAACTCCAAAACTTTACCGTAAATTTCCTCAGTGAATTCTTAATATATATTTTTAAAATTGGTTGAAACTGTAACATTTTTGTTTTTAGTATTGAATGATTTAATTTCATTTCTATTTCGGCTTTGCAGTACATATAAGTCAAAAAATTCTAGATTCATTTTAATTTTATTATGTTTAGCTAAAGCAGCTTCAATCAGATGGAATACTTTGTGTCTTACTGCTTTCATAAACTGTTTAATATCAATACCCTTTTCGAAAATGCACTCTTTTTCACTTGTAACGAGCACGATTCACAGTATCCAATCTTAGCTACATATGCTTAACTAACGAATAAAACATGTACTCAGTTTATATATTTATGAACACACATATTTGCGAAACATATTTTTAAGTGCAATGTTGCATTTAACATAATAGTATATTAACATAAATACAGTTAGGCATATAAGAAAACCAGTTGATGTAAATACAAAAATATAATTTGATGTGAACAGATAAGAATCAGTTAACATGACAGTTCTCCAATCAGATATCTCACCACGGGTATCATCCTCAAACAGGAACATAAGTTTATGACGCACCATATCGGACTTGATTTTGGACATGCTGTACATTAAAACTTCGATGCACTCATCGTTGTGTAGATGTGTTGTTGGAAGACCAGACCATTTCATGCAATCGTCATCATCGAAACAGATTCTCACTTCTACATTTGGCGGATTGTAAACATAAAACATATTTTGAGATAGTGCTGTCGGCATGATGAAAATTCCTTTAAGAGGGACCATGGTATATCGCGTGTATTTCTTTCAAACGACCAAATACTTTCTTCTTTGCAAAATGTATGCACTCTAACATACAAACTCGGAATGATGGTTTGCAGTATTTTAACATAATATTTATAAGCTTCACCATTTCATCGTCACATGGTAGCTCTTTCTTATTAACACATTTGAGAACATCAGCAACACAGTGCATGAAAGCACTAAGCACAATATCAAAGTTAAAATTAGTTAGAAGCTTTTATCTTTCGTTGATGATTTCAATCAGATCTAATAGTTGTTGAACTGTATCTTCGGCTAAATAAAAAGTAACAAGAGTCATCTGAGATTGATACGCCATTACTGTTTCGTATTTTAATATGTTTGACGCTACATACTCCAATATTTTCTGGTTCAATCGTATTACCTTTGGCGAAGTACTCTTCAACTGCTTTTTCGGGTGTTAAAATAAAATATTCCCGTTCCCATGAACGAGATGAGATTGTTATATTTGACTCTGAGGGGTACGAGTTTGTATTTACAATTTTAATTATTGGAATCAATCCAGCAGCTTTTGATATATACTTAGAGATGGATTAATAGTATACCCTGTTTCCAGAAACATTCTACTTTCTTGCTTAATCTCATTAATATTCTGACTTAGAGTCGCATCAATTCGAACCCAATAACAAGCTTCACCAAAATCGTTATTAATAGGTCTGAAGACCTCAGATCCATCGTTAACACCCACATCATGTGTGGAATCAGAACTATCATCGCACGTCATGTTAATGCAATCACAACTAACTTTCATGTTTACACTCTTTAATGTTTGACTTGAACTGAGCTTAGTGTTGTAAAACTGATACCTTATATTATTTTGTTTTCATTGTCTGATTAATAATACACTCCAAAGAATTCAACATGTTCATGCCAGGCTTCAACGTTTCTACACCGAGACAACCTTCTTTCTCATATTTAAAACTAGGCTCGCTAACAAAATCTATGTATGTGCGAGTTATGACAGGAACTAAGAGTGGAAACAAGGTCAACGTTCTGACAGGAAATGAGAATTGATATCGCCAGTCTAGCGAGGTCCCATGCGACTTACGACAGGAATTCAGATGTTCCTACTGCTGCGTGCAGCCAGCCTCTGCGTGCGAGTCTGGACATTAATTCAGGCGTTCCTGCTGCTGCTTGTGCTGCTACGTGCAGCCATCCCCTTGCTGCTATCATCTTGTTGCAACCATCTTGCTTGACATGCTCCCGAGTTCCACCACATGAAGGACTCCCAATTTTTAAATAAATAAATATATCACTTAATAAATATATTAATAAATATATAAATATTTTATCTCCTCTCATCGAGACGAGTACAATGATACCCCACAAGTTACTTAAAAACTAAAATTTTGGATTTGGGCATGCGCGCATGTCAGATTTGAAGCCCACCCAGCGGGACGAGTACTGTGATACCACACACATGAGGGTCTAACCATGCAAATAAAAAAAGTTGGTTTGCGCCTGCGCTGCCAGCCATACTTTTTTGTTTGTCATTTTCATTAAAATCAAAATGGCGAGCTTTTATTTTGATAGGTTAGCCTAAATGTCATTTGAAAATTCAAATTTCCCATATTGTTCACTACCGGTCGGCCATCTTAGACGCTATCTTGAATTACTTCATCACATTATAATTATCTTGTCATACTCTATAGCGATTATAGTTGTGTTTGTGTAGTTAGTAAGACCTCAAAAATTGTTACTTTTTGTTAGCACTAAAAGATATATATATATATATATATATATATATATATATATATATATATATATATATATATATATATATATATATATATATATATATATATATATATATACATACATACATATATATATATGTGTGTGTGTGTGTGTGTGTGTGTGTGTGTGTGTGTGTGTATGTATGTGTATCACATCGATAACTCAAAAAATAATGGGCCGATTTTGGTAAAAGCTGCCATGTACCTTCCTTTTGTAAGTCGCTTGGATAAGTTAGTTAGCCAGGAAATCGAACCAGGTTTTCCGGAAACATTTTAAGTTTTCTTTCGAAAAAAACCTTTATCTCAAAAAAATAAAAAGCTATGGTAACCAAATTTGGTAGGGAGGTTTATGATATAAAAAGAAAACTATACACCATAGTTTAGATTTCTATGCTACAATAAAAGAATCGTTACAGAACATATTTGGTGCCAGATCATTTCTATGAAAATTCACTACAATAACGCACTTGCTGCGTCCACAAATTTTCAATTCAGCAACTTATTTAAACCCATATAGGTTGCTGTAAGTATTTATATATCTTATTAATGTCCTCCTCAATCGAATCGTCATCAAGAACAAAATGATCAAGAAAGCTTTGAAAACACGCAAAGACGAGTTAAATAGTTGATAAGAGGGTTTTCAGTTTTCTCGGTTTGCCTGGAGTGACTTCAAAGTAATTGCTCGCATCAAATAATTCAAGCGCTCTTTTGATGTTGTAGCTAGGGATACACTAATCTTTGATTACGGATAAGTGGTACGTAATCGGTCACCCGCAATCTGAATATTTCTACATCTGAAATTATTTACGATGTTTTCAATAGAGGAAACTTGATTCTGGGTGAATGGTATTAGATTCGGACGATACCAGTATATATATATATATATATATATATATATATATATATATATATATATATATATATATATATGTATATATATATATATATATATATATATATATATATATATATATATATATATATATATATATATATATATATATATATAATTGGATCTCATTAAATTTTACAAGTTCTTAAGATGACCTAATCGTAAAATATCGAAATTCACCTTTGAAAGCGTATCTCAGCAGATTTGTATCTTCACGCCAAATTTTGACATATAAAAAGTATAAAAAATGGATTTGATTATTATTACCACAATATATGATAATATATCTCTTAGTACTAACAAAAAGTAACAAGTTTTGAGGTCTAACTAACTACACAAACACAACTATAATCGTTTTTCAAACTGAATATTTTAACAAAATCACGAACACAAATGTACTACAAAACAGTAATCAAGAGTCAGTGAATGGAATGGTTAATTTGTAAACAAGTTATGATGATCAATAACATTACACTAATTTAACAAAGACTTTCTTAACGGCGGTGGAAGGACTTGTGAGAGAATTTCAGAGAAATTCAACCACCCTCGCGCGTAATTAATGTAATACCGTGTAAGTAGCTAAAATTGTAAGAATCCACATAGATTAATGAATAATTCATTAAAGCTTTTGACGTACAATGCAAGAACAGAGTGTATGAGAGGAGGTGATTAATTTCTAGCGCGTATGTCGGGATTAAAAGATCAAGCAAGCAGTCAGGGGCAGGCGCCTCGACTTTCAGGCGTCGCCTAGGCGTCTGTACGCTCACCCTTCGCACCTCGCACCCCAAACTCGCACCTTGAACCGGGCGCCAACTGTCAACTATTCACTGAACGGTGCTGTATCAATTTTGTTATATTGCTAGCAAGACTTAGGTTCCACATTTTTATGACGAAATTGTTGGTGCACTTTTCGATGAATATCAATTCAGTCGCCCCAGTATGTGTTTAACGTTATCAAAACGCGTAATCCAACGTTCGATGTTTTAGTTTTCACAAAGTTGAGGTGAAATATTGGCTTCCAGGGTGTTTTATCTTAAGAAGTTATAAATTATTGCTACTTTGTCATATAGTAGTTTTTATTAGTTTTAGGCTATGGTGTAACAAATAACTATCTAACAGACTATTTTGTTATCACATAAAAGATGTTATAATGAAGAATGCAACTTAATTAAACCATTTCGGAGCCGATTTAATACAAAAACATCTTGGCTTAGTATTAAAACAAAAGAATACTTTTCACAAAAATTCCCTAATTTTTTCTACACGTAACTTCATTAAAACATTATTTTTCACGTATTCCGTTAATAAATATGTTTCATCAAAAGTTTACCACTCTTTCGCCAAAAATTAGAAACAATTTTTTCTTTCAATGAGTTAGGCTAAAAATTTTGTAAAAAAATTTGCTATTACTAGAACATTTTGTACATGAAAAGGCGCTGAAGAAATAAATTAGAATGTATACAATCTGACCTAAAGAGATGTAGAAACTTCCTCTGTGGGGCCACAAAGACAGTTTTCTTTTTCTGCTGCAAAAAATGAAACCTGTTGTACAGAAGAAAACAAGCACTTGTGAGTTTCACCAAGTTAGAGCAACAAAACCAACCTCATCTACTACTAAAATTGAATTAAAAGTCTTAAGAGTTCTCATTTAATTAATTAATTTTTTCTATAAAAAGTAGCTATAAATTCATTGCAGTTACATAATCTGCGCATATAAGGTTAAAAAATATGCTGCAAATTGAATCATAACTTCCACATAACTGTGATAATCTACTCTCCCAGAAAGACATTTCATGAAACGAATTTAGGGTCCATGACTTCACTACAAAGAAAATATTCATATTCCTGTACTCATAAACTTCTAAAACATACTCGAGTTTTAACAAGAAAATGTTAATTTTTACCAAATCACCCCTCATTTATTCCCTACTCCCTGAAGCGATCTTACCCAAAAACAATTAGAAGCGTTCCTTTGTCGGGTGCTAATTGGATACCGAATTTGAAGTTGATGTCTCAATTCGTTCGAAAATTATTACGCATACTAACAGACAGACGTACAGGCCGACAGACAAAAAATGTTTGTTCCAGAATCAAGTTTTCTATATGTGTTGAGACTTTTTACGCCGTTTTAGCAAAAAAGGTCGAAATTTCTATCACCGATATTCAACACCCCACACATTCAACCTCTAATTTAATTTCAGTACAGAATACCAGATGTTTGATAAAATTGAAAGTTTTCTAATAAACGAACCACGAAACGTTATATTACTCGAGTTTTAACGAAAGAATGACAATTTTCACCAAATCGCCCCCTATTCCTCCCCTACCCCTGGAGTGATTTTACCCAAAAACAATCCGAACCGTTAGTTTGTCGTGCTCACTGAGTACCAAATTTGAAGATGATATCTCAATTCGTTTGAAAGTTATTGTGCCTACTAACAGATAGACATACAGGCCGACAGGCCAACCGACCGACATACAAAAAAATTTCGTTCCAGAATTTAGTTTTTTGTATGTTTTATGGCTTTTACCCCGTTTTAGCAAAAAAACTTGAAATTCCGGTCACCGATATTCCACCCCCACAAATTCAACCCCAAATTTAATTTTAGCACAGAATACCAGGTGGTCTATGAAGTTGAGAGTTTTCTAATAAACAAACGCTAAAACGATTCGAGTTTTAACCAAAAAATGTCAATTTTCACCAAATCATCCCCCATTCATCCACTACCCTCTGGAGCTATATTACCCGAAAACAATCCGGGTGCTTACTGTGTACCAAATTGGAAGACGATATATCATCATCATATCAAGCAATATGTACAGCAGTTATTACTATGTAACCAATCCTTAATACCTATTACTATTACAATTACAAATATCATGTATTTGTTAGTTTTTACCTACATATAACATATGTATGGTTTCATGATCAAATTTATTATCATTATTATTATTTTTAAATGATTTTTGTTTTGGTTATTTTTGTTATTACTATTATTATCTATTATGATATATTTTTTTCTTTATTTCGCCCTTTTTTTAATTAAAAGAGGAGTGATACTGGGATACTTGGTATATTTCCTTTAACACACAATATTTTGATTTTGTGAGTTTCTCTGAGTGGTGACTCTGACTGGTGACAGTGGCACACATTTTTTGTTATTTAAATGTTTTAAAAAGATTTCAACCCAGATCTCAGGTTTAGGTTAAACACACTGAGACCTTAGAGACGATCTCCAGTTAGATTTGAGTAAGCAGATTGAGGTCTCAGAGTTCATTTCCTTAATCTCTTGAAAATGGCTCCAAAACAGGAGCCGAAACGTTGAGTTTTAATAAATTCTGGACGGCGTTCAAATCGCAAAGCAATGTGTGTGTGTGTGTGTGTGTGTGCGTGTGGGGGAGGGGGGGGGGTGGGGCGAGCGCAAGTGTGAGCGCGAGCGTGCGTATGCGTGCGTGCGTGCGTGCGCGCGCGCGCGCGCGCGTGCAAGTGTGAGAGAGTTCTAGGGTTCCTAGTTCTCGCTCATTTAGGGAAATTTTTAAAAATTCGAAAGTCAAAAAATGAAAAAAGCGGTGTAATTTATTTTAACATGCCAGTAAACATGCATAGTTAATAACTACTTAGAACGTTATTGCATGTAAGCATATATACAGGAATTACAAACCGCATGTGCTCATACTCCTTTGCAGGTACCTCTCTACTCAATATTCATCCAATTTGACTTTAAAAACATGCATGTAAAGGCCACAGTGGAGTTGTTAATATTAATTAGGATGCGTCAGGCAGGCGTCTAAATATTATCATGCAGTGTATTTTACTAATCAAATGATTACGGAGACAGTCGGCACATAGTGCAATGCACTTGGCCAGTCCGTGTACTGGGCAGGCTCGTCAGTTTCGGGTAAATGTATCTTTCTCTAGTGGATACTCGTTTAATTGCAATGCTAATACATGTCGGAAATTAAAACAAACCAACTAAACTGTTTCCACAAGTATTTTAATGAGTGAAGATTTGAACCTGTGACGAGCACTGATAAGTACAATTTGGAGAACCCAATCCATCACAATACAGTTTTTAGACCTGACGATCGTTTCGCTAACAAATTTAGCGTTATCGGGGGGATGACTAGAACTACTATTTATATGTTTGTTGCCAGGCAGTTGCAAACAGCGTCCTCTGCGAAGGTATGCAGACAGACCCACACTGTTGAGTCTTAAATCCCTGTTATTAAAATTTCATACCTGCTTTTGTAATAGTGCGTGTCATTATGAAAAATTCCTTGTAAGAGGATACACTGATTACTAAGATAACAGGTCGAACAATGTACTGCATAGAGCCGGACCTACTCTATTCTTCGAAACATTTTTGTTCAAATTTCTAACGATATATATATATATATATATATATATATATATATATATATATATATATATATATATATATATATATATATATATATATATATATACTTTCGTAAGCATCTAACTGACGCAACTGCCTGACACTTTTGATTAACTTGAGATTTACTTTATCTACATGATGATTATTATCCCAAATATGCTAACCCATACATGATTTATCAATAGTGTCATATATCAGTTGCGCTAAACGTTCTTTAGTCTTTATAAGCCCGGAGAAACGGTGGTACCTATTGTTTCAGCTATATACTCTCCGACATACAATATAGCGAAATGATTAATAAACGAATTTCAAGGCTTGCCTATCAAACAAAAGAGTTTTTCAATTTCAAATTCACTTGAATTTATTAATAAAGTAAAAAATATTAAATTGGTTGAAGGCGCCATCTCCTCATTGAAATTCTTTTCCAAAAAATCTCTAAAAATAACCTATTTATAACGCTTCAAAATGGGCGGTTCAGCATTCCTACATAACATTATGGAATTTCTTGTATGTGTGGAATAACTAGGAACTTAGATACAGACTGCATATCTTTTTTGCAAATAGTAGCTGATTTTGTTACTCACATAACAATTTGCCTTGCACAAAACCTAGTTAGAAAGGATGTTGGGAAGTAGAAAATAAAAGAGAGGAAGTATTTACCTCTACGTTCACCGGTCTCGCTGAGTTTCTGCTCGAACTCAACTGTTGCAAATTTGTCAAAGCGGAATGACAGACACACGTCACAAAATAGTGCCTGAACTCAACAGTGCGTTCATCGGTGCCTCCAACCGCTGAAAGTTATCGGCAGTCAGCAGACAAGCGCTTAAACTCAGATGCTGGGACCTGGTAAACTCGGCCAATCTGTCGTGGTAAAACGCTTTAGAAACAAATTAAGGGTATGGCTTACGGTAATCTCAAAAACCGCATTATATTGGCAATTCTGATTTGTGTTAGTTTTAGTAAAGGATATCATATTATAATCAAGTACCGTTTTTGTTATTGGTCTATGTGTCTGTTTTGTTGATTCTTAACAGAGGCGTAGATGTGTGGATGAATCTGTCTGATTCGTTTTTCTCTGTAGTTTCTGAGACGCTCTAGGATGTGTTGCTGGCGCGCTGACTGGACTGGCTGTTGTTATTGTCAATGCGCAGATCTTTTACATTGTCTCGTTTTTACTATGGCTTGTACATACATACAGTCAGACAGTACTAGAGACTCTGATGTCTTTCAAAACCGAGTCTAAACTGACCTGGGACTGGAAAAAATCCTTGAAGCAACTGGCTACGAACAACAAAGTAACTTTTATGTGGGTACCAGGGCATCAATGTATTGAAAGGAAATAAGTAAGCAGATGGTCTTGCAAAAAGGGCAGGAACAACACGATTCTATGGTCTGGATCCCTGCTGGGAAAAGAACCAAACACTGTCATACTGGAGCAAAACGCCAGGCTTAATGCAGGCAAAACAGTTCATCACCGTATCGACAGAGAATTCTGAACTGGTTCTTAAATTGAACAGAAACGACTTGAGGATAATCACGGGACTTTTCACAACACACTCCCCATTAAGGTATCGCCTTATGAAGATGGGTATGGCTGGCAATGAAAACTGAAGCAGCAGAAGCAACGGAACACTTGCTATGCGACTACATGGCTCAGTTACGCAAAAGGCTCGAATACCTTGGGGATGCCGTTAACAGCCCAGGAAATAGGTTATATAGCCCCCAAAAAGATAACAGACTATATGAAAAGTCCTAAAATTTGGACAACTATTAGAAAATAGAACCATGCAGAAAATACCTATTAGGGTCGCAGCGCTGAGAGGCCAAAGGTCTATACGACTCATTAAACAATCTACAATCTACTGATTTTATTTTAGGTTTTTTATTTTATCTATACCTACCACTTTTTGTTTAGTCTTCTTTAGTGAATGTGTCTTCTCGCCCCTCGTGTTGGTCCTTTTAATGGCGCTGTGTTCATTTTTGTTTACTTTTGTTTGTACGCATACTTTTATCCGTGCGCATATTATTTTTTTACATCAATGTACTCAATCGTGTTTTATATGTACAATTTATTTAAAATCCGTTTAAAATTTTATCTATACGACCATTTGTTTTATTTGGTGTCAACTTTATTTCTATAACTAGCATGCTCCTTGTGTTTAAACGTTTGTGTGGGTGAATATAATACGAGTGTATGTGCGAACGTGTGCCTTGGTGCATAAACGCACAAATAACGGAATGAAACTTAGTAAGTGGCCATTTAACCACATGACATGAGGTAGAGGACTGCCATCGATAGAATATTGGTGGTTATTCGGGTGTTCTGACAGTCTTTATGTACACGAGACGGAATGTATGTTGTTCTAGGTTTTACACGTAGGGCTTATCTAAATTCCCCAAAAAGCTCCAATACCTTGTCAGTAATTTCCTTATTTGTTTATTCTAAGGCATCCATAACAGGTAAGGGTTGTAAACTTTTTTTACTGAATAAACATTTTTATTTTTATTTATTATTTTAAATACGAAACGAATTTAGATACATATGGGAGTTACATACAATCACCCGAAACAGGTGCCTCCCGGAGTTTGCATGCATGTAGTTGTGCGTGCATCCGTCGGTGGTGCTACTGCATGTTTGAGTCAGCAATCGGGCACGTCCCCGGGTAGCGGATAGGGGTGTCGCCATATTTATCACTAGGGGTGGTATAGAGGTGCTCGAGATGTTGGTGGGGCCCCAAGGGACCCCGGCGAAATCTCGGTGCTAAACTCTCCCTTGTGGTAGTAATGTCTTAGAAGGGCCGTCAATGCTTGCCTTAATTGGCCGGCATTGCGAGGAGCGACCTCTATAAAAAAAACATATCACATGGTCTTTGACGGGTCGGTGCCGAAGCGGTGATGGTTTTGGCCGTTATGGCCGGACATGGGTAGAGTGGTAACTCTGCCCCTGGCGTAACGAGATAGGCACTAATACTCTCGATCTCTAGGCAACTGGAGAACCTATGGAGATAGACATGGGGGTCATCCCCTGTCTAACCGCCAACGATTGGAGGTAGAAATGGGGGATATCTCCTCTCTAACCTCCAAACGTATGGGGGAAGGGACGGGGGTCATCCCCTCTCTATCCACCAAATCTGTGTCGTTTGAAGAGGAGCGGGAGCTTCTAAAGTCGCCCTTCCACCACACGAAGGCGCAAAGAAAAAACGACTACTGCATGGAGCCGCAAGGAGTCTGCTCAAGACGGGTGTGCCTTATTTAACAGCCTTGAGCCAGGTACTGGGGGAAGTGGAGTCCCACCGGGCTCAGGAAGGGACTGGCGGCTCTGAAGGTACGACAAAACGACCCAAAGAGTCTGGCACCTCGACTATGAGAGCCGAAAATGGAAAATGACTCCGTTCAGATGGCAGTACACTTCAATAGAGGGCAAAAAAGTCCTGAGGGGGTCCTGTTAGACAAACATTCAGCGCAGTGGTCGGAGCGGTAAAAGTGGGCATCATCCACTCTAAACATCTCTCCTCTTCACTGCATAGTAAACAACTAGTGCTTCTGCAGAACTCAATTTTGAAAGCTGTGGATGGCATACCAGAAGAGGGGCCAAAGATAACGTTCCAGGGCTGTGCAAATCGGCCTGGCTGGCTCCTCATCACTTGTGCCGACGCAGTGTGTTCGCTTTGGCTGGAGCGGGCAGTCGGAGAGCTCCAGCCATAGGAAGGCGCACGTCTCAATATTGTGCGAGGACAAGACCTCCCCAAGTACTACGTCTGTATAGCGTACATCCCGGTCGGGGTTGATTTCTCCAATAACGCCCGAGACGGTGCTCACCAGACTTATAAGGATGACTGATGACCTGAACACTCGGGTGTGGACTGCTCTACACCGAGTAGAGGCGTGACCATCGGGATAAACAAGGACATTTTCGGTCGACGAAATGTCCATGGCTTCAGACCATGCCTTGGCTTTAAGCAGGTTTTGTTCCGACTAAGAGTAAGGGGTTTTGCAGCTGCACGATCAGGGCAAGACAATTTACCCAGCAGCGCCAGGATCCACAGGATTCTCTCACGTGACCGTGTCCAGGAACTAGGGTCGATAAAACGACCAGATGGTAACTACAAAATCACGGAAAGAAACCGTAGAGCTCTTAGCACATACACATTTACAAGATTGTCTGATTCTGAGTAGTGATGATATCCCGCCGGCCAGGGATCGGTATAAACGCCCTGAAAATGAAGACTGGAGGGTTGCTCGAAAAATAATTACACCCTGGGCGATGGAGTGAGCTGCTAAGCATTTCGAGTCACTCAAGGCGCCAGAAGAGGATGAGGTGATTCCGCTTCTACTACAAAATGGACTGGAGGCACTCCTCCCATTCCTGATCAGGCTGTATAGGGCCAGTCTGGCTTGAAACTATATTCCATCCAGCTGGACGGTGACTAGGGGTATATATATATATATATATATATATATATATATATATATATATATATATATATATATATATATATATATATATATATATATATATATATATATATATATATATTCCCAAATTGGGACGTAATGACCTCTTACCCAAGTCGCTGAGACCTCTCACTGTTACTTCATTCCTCCTAAAGGGATTGGAAAAAATACTGGACGGGCACATTAGGGGAAATATCTTAAACAATAACCCCCTCAATACCCGATAGTATGCCTACCCAACTGGCAAATCTACTTAGTTAGAACTCAATAACCTTGTTGAGAAAACCACACACTCCCTGTGACAGGGAGATGGCGGTGGCTGCGTTTCTCGACATTGAAGGAGCATTTAACAATGCACTACCTAACTTCCTCTACGAAGCTGCTATCGCTAGAGGGGTGGAACCGACCATTTGTGGGTGTATCAGCAGCATGCTGCACAATCGGACCATTATTACCTTGTTGTGCGCGCGGGGGGGTCCAGCTTCAGGTCCGCGAGGGAGTCCCCACAGGGAGGAGTATTATCCCCTCTGTTTTGGTTCCTCTTTGTGGTGGACGATTTGCTGGCTATCCTGGAACTCTGGGAGGTTGAAGTCCAGGCGTATGCAGATGATCTTGTCATAATGGTTAGAGGTAAATCAGAACCTTCAAACACTCTTCGAGAAAAACTAAATGTAGTGAATACCGCCAGAGGGAGCAGGTGTCTGTGAACCCACGCAAAACCACCATTGTTCCATTTACAAGAAGAAGGCGGTTGGACAAATTAAAAAAAAAACAACAGAACCTCGGTGGTTCAGGGGTAAGAACGCGTGCCTCTGAACCGAAAGATACTGGGTTCGCTCCCAGGGCACTCCTTTCAATTTGTCAGTACAAACTGTAACATTAACATCAACCGAGGTTCTGGCATTGTATTTGAGCAAGTTGAATGTCTGCACGTTCCGCCCTCCGGAGGGGGCGTAAAACCGTCGGTCTCGTGTCCATGTGATGTTGGGCACGTTAAAGATCCCTGACCTCCTTACAGAAAGACAGGGGTTCGGCAAAATTTCCAGGATAGTGAGGTGAAACTGCTCCCTGGCCTCGGTGTTTGGTCATAGTCGCGGAAATAGGCCGACGTTAAAGAAACAAAACACAAATTGAAATTACCTATTCTTATGAGGGAAACAATTACATTTGTGGAACAGGCGAAATATGTAGTGGTTACTCTAGATAAGTAGCCCAACAACCAACAGATGTATTGGCTCTATGTAGTGCTTATCAGGTCGATGATAAACTATGGAGCTATAGTTTGGTGGCCTAAGGCACTTCGTGTGACCGCGAAGGCCAAACTGGCTCAGCTACAGAGACAAGCTTGTCTGATGATAACGGGCGCGATAAGCACCGCTCCATCAGCCGCTCTGGAAGTCTTGCTAAACATTCAACCTCTTCATATTTGGCTGGAGAGGGAAGCTAGGTGGAAAGCTAGGTGGACAACGTACAGACTAAAACCAACGGCTGACAGCATGCCGAAGGCAATCAGTTTATGAAGGACCGGACTTCTCCATGACATTACGAGTCACGAGGTCCTGGAATGGTCTCAGATCTGATGCCTACAAAAATCCGTAGAGATCTGTCTTTCAGGACCGTCCTTCCGAAAAGGATGGACTAGGAAAGAAACCAAACGATCCTATTAAGGGCAGATCTCTGCTGGTACACTGATGGCTACAAAACCGATCGGGGGGGGGGGGGGGAGCTGGCGCATGTAGGAGCAACTCCCATGCAAGAATACCATCTAGCCTCGGAAAGTATGCAACCATACACCAGGCAGAAGTGTATGCCATAGAGATGTGTGCGAGGGAAATTATACAAAACCATTGCACACACAAATGGATAAAAATATATTCAGATAGCCAAGCGGCAATAAAGACACTTGGTTCATACCCTTGCAAATCAAAAAACCTATGTAGCTGTAAATCTGCTCTCAACGAACTAGGCAGCTGCAATGAGGTGTCGCTCATCTGGATACCGGGTCACTTAGACCTTGGTGGTAATGTAGGCTCCGACGCGCTTTCCAGGGGTGGTGCTCAGGAGGACTTTATCGGACCAGAACCTGTGCTGGGGATATCATCATGCACGACAAAACGCACCTTAAGGATCTGGACAGATAGAAGGACAATCCAGAAATGGCAAAATCTGCCAGGATTAGCACACTCTAACGCCTTCATAAATAGCTTTCCAGAGTCAAGGGCTAAAAAACTTCTCGAACTAAACAAACAACTGAAAACTATGGTCGGACTCTATACACGACACTGCCGCTTGCGGAACCACATGCACCGAATTGATCTCGGTCAAGAGACCGAGTGCCGGCTGTGTATGGAGAGTAACGAAAGAGAAGATGAGGTGCTATGTTACTGCCCGGCTGCGAACAGGACAAGACACCTCCTCTTTGGCAAGACACAGCTTGCACCAGAAGATCTGGTTCAACTTTCACCCACAAAAATTGTCGACCTCTGTAGGAGGCTGGATTTCTTGGGTGAAGTATAAGACAATTAGGCGTGAGCCACAATAGACCTTAAGGTCACAGTGGAGGGATATGGCCCACTCACATTTTAACCTAACCTACATACCATCAATGAATAAATTATACAGACAAGAAAAAACAGTAAGTCCCTAAGTTAACTTTCGTATATTATTTACCTTCGAAACACCACGCGACAAGTTCACTTTTTAAAATTACCCTTTAAAAACAAACTGCCACGTAACATTTATCGAGTCCGTGATATTGTGCTTAGCCAACTGAATGTCTGTATGCTTTGATTTTGGGAGGGAACGTGAGGCTGTCCTATGTGCCGTGTGATGTCAAGGAATCTATCATCTATATAAAATACCAAGTTTGAATACTATACGGTTTCTTATCGAAATTTCATACAAAAGTCGCCATTGACTAGGTTGGGATAGTAAGTCCTCAAAAATTCTTTTTATGCCAGTGCAAATTAGAGTATCATTATAACCTACATATAAGATTCATTTCCATCATTAAACGAGTCGAAGATACAGCTTTAAAATAATAAATCTAAATAAAAGTCGGCAACTATCTTCGTTTAATCTCTAACTTGGGTTGGTTTGTTGACAAGTCCAAAACAACCAATTTCAATAATTAAAAATTTCTCCCATATTTTTGTATCTTTGACAATAATATTCTTTTTATAGGGCACAAAAATTGCCACTGCAAAGATTACAAGGTGTATCAAGAACTTTTGTTTTGCGCCCGTGGAAGCGAAATAGGGCACTTAGCTCAAAGGTTTTTAATAGTAAATAAAAATGAATGGAAAAATTTAAAAGTGAAATTTGTGGCATTTACAATTAAAAAATGCCAGAAAAGTAAACAAGAAACGTATGAAAAACTAAACCTATTGATATTTTAACTGAGCTACGCTAAATATTTACTTTGTTGTAAAAATGTAAATGAATTGCAATAATCGTTACCGTGTTGAACTGTTTTTTCGAAAGTCCCGAAGCATAAAGCTTTAATAAGTTTGTCAAGTTGGCAACGTTGTATGTACCAGCATTGCATGCAGCAAAATTGCCCAATTCTCCCGGCTCCTCTATACGACAATTTACACATTTCACTAACCACTATTACATCTATTTAACCTCTTTAATTGATCTCAATTAGTGATATATTGTTCAATCCATTATCCTAATAATTTATTTCTTATATAGATGGTTGGGATTTAGAAAGCACGTTTCGTGTACACGAAGGTCATAAATGGGAACGTAGTTTAAAATTATTTATTTAGATATAATTGCAATTTGTTGTACACTACATTTAGACGAAATATGTAATTTATGGCACCCAATAATAAGTAATTCACAGTATTTGCCCTTAGCACTGGGATTGAATGAGTCACCTAGCAGCCATCTTTCATCGTTACTCGTTCGTGTAACATGCTGCTAAAAATTTTAAAATTAAATAGTAGAGACACAATCACAAATAAAAAAAGTCTGGATGAATCAAGTGCGTTCTGGTAGCGAATTTTTATAACAATCTTTCACAGCATAAAAACTAAAATAATTTGATAACTATTAATTTGAACTACGCGCCAAGAGGGTAGGAAAATAGGAGTGGGGAGTTAGTCACGGGGGAGCAACGTGTGTGTCGAGGTCAGGGAACTAATATTAGGTTTTAGAGTTGAATGTTTTGATTTATATCATATAATAAAGTTTATTTTAAAGTTTAACCAAGTTTGTTAACACGTCAGAAGTGTGATATTACCTGCATGTGCCTAGGTAATTGAGAAATCGAGAAAAGTGTTGAGTCAGGTGAGCGTCACCGAGCACCAAGTTACTTTACTGGAGAGAGCCAGATAAGTGAGTATGAGCATTTGCATTACAGTGATTAATGCACGAGGCAGTCCTATGTGTGTGACCTATCTGGTGGGAGTGATCCAGGTGCGGAGGATCAACTGTTGAAGGATTAGCAAAGTCCAGGTGGGAAAAACTTCAAAATGGCGCAAGGATGGAGTCCAGAGGAAGAACGTTCGTTACTAGAGATGTGTAGTGCGACGACGCGGAATGACACGGCGGCCAGCACCCAATCAGAGCCAGTACAGGAGAAAGATGATGATATGATGTTGACATTACGCGAGGCGATACAACAAAACACGCGCATGATAAACATGATGCAACAGGAATGGATGCAGAGAACTGTAACTTCAGGCGCGCCACCTGGTGGCAGAAGAGAGAGCGAGGCAGTCACAATAACAACAAACTTCAGTGTTATGCCAGATCTAAGCAAAACATCCAGATCGTTTAATGGAGATAATTTAAATCAGACAAGCGGTTGGTTGAAGATATTGGAGAGCACAGCGATGATTCACAAGTGGCCAGATGCATTCATCTATGAAACAGCTCACATAAACCTTGAGGTAGTTGCCAGACATTGGTTTTAGAGCAGACAGGAGGATATTGTGAATTGGCAGCAGCTCAGAGAGGCTTTTGTGAGAACGTTTGTACATGAAGAAAGCCTAACATCCAAGTGGGACGCCATGTCGGCTGAGAGTCAAGGTGTGAGGGAATTCTTACATTATTACTTTCATGAAAAATCAAAAATGTGTAGATGTTTAAAGCTTAGTTTTAGTGAAACGAAACAGCAAATTGTGATCGGGCTATTTTCGCGTGAACTAGCCTCAATGATTCTTACGAGAATGCATTTAAACGAGGACGAACTTTACAAATACCTTGTGTCATTCGAGAACATTATTTCGGTGAGAAAAGGGTCACGATTAGACAATCCCAGTGCATTGATGAAAGGAAGGAGTGCAGCCTTCAACGTGGCCACACCCACTTGTAGAAGTGGACCTTTAAAGGATGTTTAATGTTATAATTGCCGGTCTCTAGGACATTACGCTTCCAAATGTCCACAGCCAAAGACATTATTGTGTTTTCTATGCAAGGTACGGGGACACAGAAGGGATGCATGCCCGAAAGGTGTACAATTTGAAGCTAAAGTGCGCGGTGAACAGCAAAAACCGATATTGACAATAACTTCAGAACACGATACTAAAATCGACAAATTCTTGAAACACGTGAAATTGGACGATGAACTTGTTTTGGCAGCATTGAGTGACATGGGTGTTGCGATTTGTACCATCAGAGACAGTGCAGTGATCAATAACAACTTGAAATATAATAAAGACGATGACATAAACATTTACGCTTTCGGTAGCGATAAACCGGTGTTAACTACCAAAAATGTGGAACGTGCGAAGTTGAACACTGATGATGCGTTTGTGGACAATATTATCAGCTGATCGTGATCGGTTGATGACCTTGCTGAATATATATCGAGACTGTTTTGCGTTAAGTGCTGATGAATTAGGTTGTACAGATTTGATCGAAATGAAGATTGAAGACTCAGGTGTCCCTGTGCGTGCAAAACCTTATAGAACCTCCGCTGGTGAACGAGAAGAAATTAAAGAGATTGTTGTCGAGTGGAAAAGAGTCGGTATAGCTACAGAGACGACTTCAGCTTATGCCTCACCTGTGCTACTAGTGCCAAAGAGAAATGCAGAATCAAGACTAGTGATGGATTATAGGCCTCTCAATCACCAAACTGTCAAAAAGGTGTACCCCACAAGAAATATAGACGATCAACTAGAGTGCCTGAGTGACGGAAAATTGTTTACAACACTGGATCTAGTGCAAGGCTATTTACAAGTGTCGCTTTCACAGTTTGCATGTGAGAAAATTAAGCCGTATCATAGACCTTATGCAAAGTTCAGAAAAAGACAGAAACCGCGAAGAAAAAATCTGTAAGAGCTCTATACAGCTTCATTTTGGAGCACGGAATAATGAACCAAATAGTGAGTGATCGTGGAGCAGCCTTTACGTCCGAAGTATTTCAGGAATACTGCTCGAAACGTAGAATTCACCATACCTTGAACAGTAGCCGACATCCACAAGCAAATGGACAGGTGGAGCGAGTAAATTGGTGTCTTGTGCCAGTTATATTAGCCAATATGAAAGAAGAATTTCAGTGGGACCAACGCATCAAATTGCTCGAGAGTCAAATGAATAATGCAGAGAACCAGAGTACAGAGAAAACGCCATTTGAGTGTCTCTATGGATATATCCCTGAATATGAAAATATAGTTGTGAAAAACGTTGCAAGTAAGGGCGAATATACACCTCCAGCTGTATTACGCGACGAAGTAGTGCAGAATTTGGAAAGGGATCAACAACAATATAAATCCAGAAGTGATCGAAAAAGATTCGCAGGAATAAAATATCATGTGGGAGACTTGGTGCTAATGAGGCGGGCCTCTGAATGTACGGGGCAACCGACAAAAACTCAGTGTAAATATCGAGGACCTCTGGTAGTGATCGAGTGTTTGTCTAGTGATACATATCGTGTTTCAAGTATTAAGGAAACAGGCAGAGGTGTAAGTTATGAGACAACCGCTCATGTATCACAGTTAAAAATCTACCAAAACCATGAACATTCCGATTATGATGATGGGGATGAGTACAGCACAGATAATTCCGTGGAGCCTGGCAGTGATGGGTTAGCAGACAAAGAGGGCGCATCTCCAGAAGAACAAAAACAGGGTGCAGGAGAAGAGAAGGAAGTTCTAGAGAAGATAAGTATCAAACAGCCAGTTTGTATGAGGGATTACCTAAGTTATTATGTGACAGGTAACGTAAAATGTTTAGTGAGTATGGTAAAGGATTAGTGGAAGTGTTGTGAGTGAAACCAACCGTGGAAGTCTGGAAAATCAGGATTTGCAGAGTGTTAACTATTAATTTGAACTACGCTCCAAGAGGGTGGGAAAAGAGGAGTCTAAAAAAAGTTCTAAAAAAAAAGCGGCGAAACATTTTTTAACAAAAATATGCTAAAATAATGTACTATATTAGTGTACCCAACAGTTTATGGAATTTCACTAAAAAGAAGTGTTGCCTGGAAAAATTGCAATAACAATTTTTCATGGCCATTAAAAATACTTTTACAAAAATTCACTAAAGCATGTGTGATATATCTGTGGTTAAAATGTATAAGAGAAGTATGTTTGGAAGCGAAAGGAGTGAAAATAAGTGCACTCAAATTTACTTAGCGTAGATGAAGCAGAATAAACTAACAAAATTAATTTAGGATTAGTAATTGTGTTTGATAAAGAAGGTGAAACAAACCATTTATAAGTGGACATGTGATGGATGAAGTAAGGGAGTTTATATATACAGGGTCAGGTGATGGAATCATGGGAATATATAAAAAGAAAAAAAAAATGTAAAAAAAAATTGAATAAATGTTGTTTTTACAGATCAAATTATCCCTTGGTTACAACCATTTTCTTTGTCCAAATGGAAATATATATATATATATATATATATATATATATATATATATATATATATATATATATATATATATATATTTCTTTTCTGACTGCGAATTATTTTGCATTTCTGTGTAAAGGGTTATCAAGGTTTAGCGGAGCTGGATAAATACAAATTTTGAGAAAAAATATAAAACCACGGTTCTCTTTTAAAAATTATAATTAATAGTAAATTAATTCTACGTTTAACGCAGGATCGCCTCCTGCAATGATTTTCTATAGACCTGGCCAACATTTGTCTTTTATCGGCGATGAGTTAATTGAATAATTATTTATCACGGGAAAAATATCTAAATGTATAAAAATATAGTGTCGTGCTAACAAAACAAAATCGCTACGGTGACTCTCAGGATGTATTGTTCCAACAATATGACGCACCTTCTTATTTTGGTCCCGAAGTTAGAAATTTCTTGAATAACGTTTTCCCAAATAGATGGATTGGGCGTCAGGGAGATATGGAGTATGGCCAGCTCGGTCGCGACTTCTTGTAGGGTCACCTGAAAAATAATGTGTACAAAGAGTATCCAAATAATTTGGATGACCCGATGGCTCGCATTCTTGGTGCAGCTAGAGCAATGGGGCAACAACAAATTTGAAAATGTGACAGGATCGTTTGAGAAGACTCCATTTATGTTTGAAAACGATGGAAGACATTTTGAACATTTATTTTGAGATCTTGGCATACTTAATTCTTTTTTAAGTCATGGGACAATCGTGCTTTTATTGTTAGAAACAAGAATAAATAGAAAATATTTTGTTTGAGAAGACTCCATTTATGTTTGAAAACGATGGAAGACATTTTGAACATTTATTTTGAGATCTTGGCATACTTAATTCTTTTTTAAGTCATGGGACAATCGTGCTTTTATTGTTAGAAACAAGAATAAATAGAAAATATTTTGTACCCAAAATTTTTATCATCGAACGCTACGAAAATTTGATGACTTGTGCGAAGAATAATTCCCAGATCAAAAAACAAAACCAATTTTACATTTAATGAAGAAAGTTGGTTATTACCAAAGGGACAATTTAAAGCTCTTGAAAATTTTCTGTCACACAAAGAAATTGTCCAATGCCTGACCGTGTAGGCTATTTTTAAAGACGGTGAGTCGAAAAAAGAGCACAAATTTGATTATCAGCTTTTTATTTTTGGACATACAATTTTGTTCCGAAAGAAAACGCAAAATTTTCCAGAAAGACCTTGTTAGATTTTCCTGGCTAACGAACTTATCCAAGCCACTTACTTTTTGTATTTCTTAATTTTCTTTGATTAGGAATTAATATAACACTTTTTATTACATAAAACTACCATTGTCTAGGTATTCTCAAAAGATTCGTGTATGCAAACAAATTTTTACCTTCAAAGTTATGTGGAGGAAGGTGAAATTAAGTAACATTTACTTGCATATATATAAATGTAACGTCAGGAATAAAACTAAATAAAAGCATGCCATGAAAATTATGACAATCATAATCTTCGTAAAAGGCCAAGATTAATGTTTCGCTTATTATTGAAAGTCTGGTTTACCTACTATAAAAGAGGTTTGTTAATTGACAAGTAAATTTTTATATGTAAAGTTTTTTACAATCATGAGGGTTACCTATACTTGTGTTTAAAATCAACCGACTTTTGGCTAATGCGTCAGCGTTTATAATTTCCGCTCGCAGCAAAAAAAAAATCATTCAATTTTTCAATACGGATTACAATTTCCGGAGATGACTAATATTCAGTACGTTTATGTAAAACATGTTATATTTATCTCAGAGCATACAAAAAGCGATTATTCATCTTTTCATTTTCATATCGCACACTATGCATATTCAATCAATTTCCAAAATTAAGCTATAATTTTGTCAAATAATTTATAATTAATTTGGTCTGATGTCACAGTAACACTGTGACAGGAGTAGCTATTTTACGTTTATTTTGCACAGGTTATACTGAAGCACTTTTTTACTTAACGAGGGCTACCATTATTTCTGCTGAATGCGTTTTGCGCCGTCAAGAAGTATGTATATTTTGCCAAGCTACAGCATTCAACACTTTTGGTTTTGCTGTATATTTATAATAATCTTTATTATTATCGAATATTTTACTGTACTTTTTAAATTGTGTTATTTATTTTATTCTTATTCTAATGGCTTTATTATTGTTTTTGTATGTTTTATTAGTACTGCGGGGTCTTGCAAATGCATCACATTTATATGTATTTAATGTATGATATAGCTTTAGTTCAAGAAAAAAAGTCTGGACGCGGCAAGTGCGTTATGGTAGTGAATTTTCATAAAAATGTTTTTAATAGCAAATGTGTGTTTTTTTAAAAAAGCAGGCATTAAATTTGGTTACTAGTATAACCTATATAGTAAAAACAATGTGCCATGTTTCATCAAAATAACTCTATTGTTTGAAAATGTAAAAAAATTTCCGAAAGTAAATGAAAAGTGTTCTCGAAAAAACTCATTTATTGGTCAACCGTATAGGTTAATAGCAAATTGAGCTATTCAAATATGAAGCATTTGATCAAAATTCACTACCATAACGCACTTGCTGCGTTCAGAATTTCTTTTCTTACAAACGTGCATTATATTTCGATTGAAAATGCAAAGATGCAATAAGATAAGGCGTGTTCGACTAAAAAAAAAAAAAAAAATTTGTATCACCAACGACTTATGGGCCACCCTGTGATTGTAGAAATGTTTTTTAAGATGTAGCTCATATCTTGTATAATAACGGATATATTGAACTTTATTGATTTTTTATGAAAATTCGACAAAAATCATAGACCATTAAACTCTATAGCTAAGGCTACTACCAAGCATCAGAGAAAGGGTCTATTTGAAATGAATTTTCTGGAAATAGCTTAGGAAAATAAAGGACAATGACGGTTGAAACTAAGACTTCAGGGTTTGTAAAACATTCTTCTTGAGACATTTTCTTTCCATAGCCCGTACTAGATTCAAGTTCTTTGCCTAAATATTGTCAATTTTGACGTTTTAAAACACGACTTTAACGTTTTGGGGAAAATCCCAATTTATTTTTCTTTACATGCCTATAACTTTTTTGTCTTATGACCTACCGAGCTAAATTTTAGATAGTTTACCTATAACGATATAAACCAGTGTACAAAATTTTGTTTCCCTTACTTTGTTATTTCCGCAGATATCATTTTTTTTCGAAAGAAAACACAAAATTTTCCGGGAAAACCTGAGCCGATTTTCCTGGCAAGCCACTGGCAAAAGGAAGGTGTTCACCAAATTTAAGCACAATCGGCCCATTATTTTTCGAGTTATCGGTGTGATATATATATATATATATATATATATATATATATATATATATATATATATATATATATATATAAAGATATAAAAATATGTGTTTAAGGGGGCCTAATTAGGGCTAATTTGAAGAATTTTTTTCAAAATTCAAAAGTCGGGATCTCCTCATGATTTTTTTAAAGAAAGTTCACTAAAAACAATTAACAACTATGTACTAACATTTGCTGCAAAGCTCACGGAATGTGTTAAGTACAAATATTATTTTGTTCTTTGGTGGATTGAAAATCGGTCGGTGGTTAGGAACTCGATTCAAACCAAATTCCTAATATCAACGCTGTATAACATGGGAACCATTTAAGCAAATATATACGATATAAATATATTAACGCAGTCACAAAAAATAGTCTACTATAAAAAAACTGATAACAGGAGACTGCTCATTTGAAAAAAAAAACATGTTTAGTCTATATCTTAAAAATGCGATGATCAATTCTGAAATGTGGATAAAACTTCCAACTGAATTCCCGGAAAGTTTTCTATGCAAGATCAGGTATCATTTCTGAACGTCACACTGTCTGGGATTACCATAATTAAACGTTGAATGTAGCGGCTTCTCCTCCAGACACCAAAATTTACTTCACTCCCGACGCGTTTAGACCCTCAAACAGGTCATCCTCGGGGGAAAATTTGAACAATTCTCAAAAAATTGAACTCGGAACTATACATGAAGGTTCCCACAGGTCAAAACTTCATCCATTGTGCTAGGGGGCGTGTAATAATACCTCTGAATAATGCCAGAAAAATTGACTTCAACGACAAAAATCAATGCGAAAGATCGGCGATTTTAACAAAAGTGATGAAGGGCGGCCATAATTCAACGTTTAATCAAGATCAGGTTGCGTAATTTGGACCAGCTGCTA
The DNA here is from genome assembly GCA_964006375.1 of Tillus elongatus. Taxonomy (NCBI): domain Eukaryota; kingdom Metazoa; phylum Arthropoda; class Insecta; order Coleoptera; family Cleridae; genus Tillus; species Tillus elongatus. The sequence continues at coordinate 160,025,438 of OZ023262.1, forward strand.
AATCGGATCACTTGTTTTTTAGACTCGTACAGAACACAAAACGGCATATGTTAATAGTGGTGCAAAGTACACCTTGATTTATAAGAAAGGCTTAGTCGCTGTTAAGTTTTGTTTCATATAGTATTAGCTGCATTAACATGTGCTTAGTTATTAGTACGCCGAAGCTAACAGATGAGGAGATATTATATTCTTTAAATGTGGTCGATTTCAGTGCGTTTTAAAGTTGTTTTTGATATCATAACCTTAAAATTATTCTCGACTGTTCTATGTAAATTACTATAGTTTCTCAATATAGTACGCGGTTGTCGAAATTGGACTTATAAAGAGTTGCTGGAACTGAACAGATCCATTTCAAATAAAGCTCTGATTTTGGATTGGTGAAAATTATGAGCAGAGATATCGTTGCTCTAGAAAAAATTGAAATCGAGTTAGTCCAACACATATTAACATTTAAAGAGCATATAACTGGAATGACAATTACATACATATGTTCGCAAACTGACATACGAAATTGCCTCTAGGAACAATATCAAACATAACTTTAATTTCGAAGAAGGCATGGCGGACAAAAAGTATTATTATGCTTTTATTACTAGGCAAAAACAATTGTCTGGGACTACAATTAATTAGTTTTTTTTGCTATTTTGGAGTTCCTGTGACGCACCAAAAAATTCGGGATTTCACAGATTTTTAACGTGGCTGCGACTGGCGGCTCAAATGTCCAAAGAAAATATCAAAAGTTGGTTGCATTGGAAGGTAAACATCAAGTTGATAGCATTGTCAGCGGTGAGCACTACTCACTGTTGTTTGTTGAGCAAGTGTAACCGGATAGCTGGTTTCCCAAATGATAATCTTCAAAAGAAAGCGATATCGAAGAAAACTTGCATTAGGCACCCTACCTTGAAACATCGTTATCATTATAGACTGAGAATACTTCAACGTGAATTATTTGTCGCATGTCTTAACCACTTCAAGAAAATTGCTAAGACTAGTCCTGATCATCCCGTTTTACTAGTATTGGTTGGTCATTCTGCGCATAGTAAAATCTTCAAGCAGTAGATATTGCCCCTGCTAATCGGATTAAGATCATACAATTGCCTAGTCACAATACTCATCGCATTTAACAACTTGACATTTGATGTTTTTGATTTGTTTTTAATTTCTTTGCTCAAGACATTCAAAAGTGAGAGTCGTGACACAGCTGCTATAGTGTGTGTATCGATATATTTTGCTCTGCAAATGAGGTTTAAAATTTTCTTACAACAGTGTGAAATTATAAATTTATATAAAATTAAGTTTGTACAAACAAGGAAACGTAATAGGATAGAAGGTAGGTAGGTCATGTAAGAAAAGGAGGGCGGGCCTGAAGGCCCGCCCGTTGAGATGGAAATACAGCCAGAAACGGTAAGTGATAACGTAAATGATAAGAACATTGTAGATACCACATATATTGGCTTTGAAAATAAATACAAACACACAGATCAAGGTCCGTATTTTGTGCATGTTCAACATTTAAACAAAAACATTGGAAGACTTTTTCCGGTTCGTGTAGGTCATCACTTGTTTACACAAGAAAGATATAAAAAAGAGATAATAGATATGAAAGTAATAGGATACAATAAGGTTAAGGTTATTGTTAAAACATATAAAACTGCAAATGAACTTGTATAATAATGATATTTTAAGGAAGAATGGGCTAATTGCATTTATTCCAAAATATTATACACAGAGAAAAGGCATTGTGCGTTTAATTGATACCTTTTTTTGATGAGGATTATCTGTTAAAAGCAATTTATTCGCCTAAGACTGTCACGGAAGTTAAACGAATGTACAAAAGAATAATAGATGAGAACAGAGAATCAAAATTAGTCAAAAGACAAGTAATTATAGTTTCGTTTCTAGGCGATCAAATATCTAGAGAAATTCGCATAAACGGTGTTAATTTTGAGGTCGAACCGTACATATATCCAGTCGTGCAGTGTATGTGCTGTTTAAGGTACGGGCACGTCGCAAAAATTTGTAAAAATTCCAATTCCTGTTGTAAAAAATGCGCCTCGATACACGAAAAAGACCAAATATGCACAAATGAACAATATTGCCTATATTGTAAAAACAGTGCACATAATACGGTTTCGCGCTTATGCCCGGTTTTTATGAAACAAAAGAGAATTAAGGAAATTATGGCATTTAAAAATCTCACATATAAGGAAGCTAAAAATATAGAAAAAACCCTACAATATGCTAAAGTTACCACACAAAATAGGTTTTCTGCTCTTGCAGATATCAAAGAGTTTCCAAGCTTACCCTCAACCTCCACTCACCGCCACTTACTAGAAATTTAAAGCCGATAACAAATACAAAAACGCCCACAAACGTATATAGTCAAGCTTATCAAGTGAAGAAACGTAAGGCTAGTCGATCTCCGTCCCCTTCTTCATCCACAAATAAAACAGTCTCTCAGCATGTAATACCAAACCCATATAGAGACGAGTTTATCGACTATAAAAAAAAAAGGATTTTAAATGAATTAACAGTTTATGTTGATCAATTTTTGCAAAATATAATTACAAATAAAAAAGCAGATATAAAGAATATTAATATTAAAGAATCATTAGAAAAATTAGTCGCGGGGGTATTTCAAATGAAAAAATTAAATTTTAATGCAGACGAAATTGTGTGTATAATGACAGTGACGGCGAGTCACAGGCAGAATAAATTAAACATAATTCAGTGGAATGCCCGATCAATTGTTCAAAACAAAGACAATTTATTACAATATGTATTACGTAATCGAGTTATCATGATAAGTGAAACTTGGTTAAAACCAAAACACAATAAATTTAATTTGAAAGGGTATAGGTTGGTGCGTAAGGACAGAATCGGAAGAAACGGCGGGGGCGTAGCCAATTTAAGAAACAAAAATTTAGATTTTCAGGAAATACTTATAGCAAGTTCAGTAAACAGTGACTTAGATATTTGTGCTATATATCTTACTAATGTTAACCTAACCATAGTTTCAGTGTATAAACCACCAGATATTGCTGTATCTACAAATGAGTGGACAGCAATTATTCAACAGTGTCTTTCCAAAGGAAAAGGCAATATATTGTATCGCGGTGATTTCAATGCACATCATAGTCTGTGGGGATCTCCTAGAGATGATCACCATGGTACTTGTTTATACAATGCCCTGGATAATATGAATTATGTAATACTAAATACGGGTTTACCAACTAAAGTTTGTAGACCGTTAGAATCGCCGTCTATGATCGATATTACTTTTGTAAATTCCCAGCTGACAAACATAGCTGCCTGGAATGTAGTCAGTGATAGCATGGGCTGTGATCATTATCCAATTTTGATTGAACTGGGTCAGCAGTTTACTTTAGAACATAAAATTCCTTACGCTAAGTGGAAGGATACCACGGCTGACTGGGATGCATTCCGGGTGGCTCTAGATGATAGATTGTTAGCGGTTTCTATAGGTGGGCATATCAGTAAATATGACTTTTTTATAAGTGCTATTAATTTTGCGGCGAGCCAAACAATTGAACAGACGAAGATCGTGGAGGCAGAAAACAAACAGCCAACTTGGTGGGATACAGAATGTCACAGTGCAAATCAGAAAGAAAAAACGCTTTAGCTAGATACAAACAAACATCAAACTGGGAAAATTACCTTAGTTATAAAAACGCGGAAGCACAAGCTAAAAAGCTATATAAATCTAAAAGAAAAGAAGCTTGAAAAAAATATGTAAATAGCTTAAGTGGGCAGACAAACATATCGGCAATATGGAAGCAGGTTAGAAAAATGAAATGTAATGGAACGTCTTCAACTCGTAAGATACCAGAAAATGTAATCAAGGAATTTTTAGTTAAATTGGGTCCCTCAGGCGCTTCAAGTTTTCGACATACCTTTATTGCAGTAGATGCAGCAAATTTCATGGATTTACCTTTCACAGTTAGCGAAATCGATGTTGTGTTAGAATCACTGAGACAAAATACATCACCAGGCATTGATAAAATCACATATTATATCATCAATAACTTGACAACAATGGCAAAACATATGTTGCTACAAATTTACAATGATTGGTGGATTAACAGAAATTATGTAGAGGACCTTAAAGAAACAATAATATGTTTACTTTTAAAATTTCAGAAAAATGAAAATTTGGCTACTTCTTACAGGCCTATATCTCTTCTGAACTGCCTGCTAAAAGTCTTTGAGGATATGATTAAAAGACGGGTAGAATTTCATCTTGAAGCAAAACAACTTCTGCCTTATAAACAGTATGGGTTCAGAAACGGCCTGGGTACAATGAATGCAATTGCCAAATTAGTGATGGATATACAGTTTGCTTTGTCAAAAAATTTGTATGTTGTATGTCTGTTTGTCGATGTCCAGGGAGCATATGACGCAGTCAACTACAATTTATTGTTTAGAGACTTGGTAGAGTGTGGTCTGTCTAAAAATGCTGCCACAAATATTGTTCAACTATACAACGAACGAAAAGTATACGTTAGTGATAGCAACAACAAATTTCATGGCCCAATAACAGCAAGATATGGGATACCACAAGGCTCTAAGTTGAGTCCTCTCTTATTTAATGTCTATACTAAAAACTTTCATATGCTGTGGGACAATAGTATAAGATCAATTCAATATGCTGATGACTTCTGTATTTATAGTGTGCAGCCTTCATACTCTCACTGTGTTACAAAACTGAGACATATTGCTTATAATTTGAGGCAATGGACAGAAGAGCGAGGATTTGAAATAAACGTGGAAAAAACGGTGGCAATGTTCTTCACCCGACATCGAATAACTTTACCTAGCCACATAAGAACAAGTTTTTATACAATCAAGGTTGTTAATTCTTACAAATATCTAGGAATAATTATCGACAAAAAACTGTTGTGGACTGAACACATAAAATATGTAAAGTCTAGATGCGAGAATGGCCTAAACTTACTAAGAGCAACCATTGGTTATAAGTGGGGTGCAGATGTAGCTACATCGCTACTATTTTATAGAACCTACACGATTCTGGACTACGGGTGTATTGTGTATGGCTCAACTTCAAAAACTAACCTTAACGAAGTGGAAAGAGTACAACTTAAGGCCTTGAGGATATGCTTGGGAGCAATGAAATCGACACCTTGTCCAGTTATATTTGCATAAGCTAATGAACGTTTATTCCATCTTAGAATTGAACAATTAGCAAACCAGTATGTCCTAAAGTTGAGAGGTAAAGAAGACAGCGAACTGCTTGTAATACATCATCTTTGGACAGAAACCTTATCTAATATATATTGGAGGATAAAAACCAATCCACCCATAACAGATGGTTATATGGCAACAAGGGAGTTCGAAAGATTGCTAACTGGTACGGCAAGAATTCCGACTGCAGAAAAATTTTGTCATCTTTACAACAAATTCAAAGCGTTAGTACCAAGTTATACTGAAAACACCATACTGAATAAAGCTTTGTTGCTTCCTCTCATAGAAAAATATCCAGGATACACACACATCTATACGGATGGGTCTAAAAACTCTTCCGGTACAGGAGCAGCTGTTTACATACCGCACCTAAACGTCAGGCTGCAATACAAACTTGATGATATCACATCAGTATATACCGCAGAATTTACCGCCATAGAAATGGAACTAAATTGGGTTAAGGACAGCAAATGCAACTCGCTTATATTTAGTGATTCATCATGAGTTTTGCTATTCCTAAAAAGATACAAGCCAGAAAATTTTAGAAATCGCGATATAACAAAATTAGTTTCCACATATAGAGAAATAATAGATAATAATGATGTAATATTCATATGGGTGAAAGGGCATAGTCAGATAATAGGAAACGAGATTGCTGATAAACTAGCCAGAGAAGCTATAGTAACTGGAGAAATTCTCAACAAGGTAACCTTGTCTGACGTAAAAGCTCATCTCAGGCATTCTATTGGGAGAAAAGGGGAAGAAGAATGGGATGCATATATAAAAACATCAAATAACCATTATGCACTACTAAACCCAAATCTAACAAATAATATTAATAAATATGGAACAAAACCAAGAAAATTTACAACAACGGTGATAAGAGCCAAGTTTAATTATGACAGATATCATGCTCGCCTCAATAGAATAGGAGTACTAAACAGCCCGTTTTGCACATGTGACGGATCCACCATTGCTGATCTTAATCATATAATTTTTTCTTGCCCACTCAACACTATGGCCCGCAATAAATTGTTAGACGCGTTGAGAATAATCAACATTACAATGCCATTTGTATAACTCACATATTAGGCCTCGATAAAAAGAACGTGTACGTTTATTTAGTTAGATTTTTTAGAGAAATTAATTTAAAATTGTAAATAATAGTATGTATGTAGTTAAGTAGGAAGCTAGGAATAAAATAAACTGGTGGTTTGCATTAAACAATAACATTAAATACATAATAATTTTGCAGAAATTATACATGTAATTAGATCTAGAGTCATATTGTCTGTCCCAGTCTGTAACCTCAATCAGTTCCGTGGCCCAGTTAGTTTGTGTATGAGCCATGGCGGGTCCCTTGGCGAGCAAGTGTCCTTGTGTATCCCGGGAAAAAAAAATCTCAATAATAAAAAAGGATCTCAATAAAAATATAATAATTAAAACAAACAAAAAATCGAATAAAAATAAAACTATATATATATATATATATATATATATATATATATATATATATATATATATATATATATATATATATATATATATATATATATTTAAAAAAATAAATAAAAAAAATAAAAATAAAACATATTTAAAAAAAAGTTTCTGAAGGAGTCTATATATGCACATGTGTGTATGTATTTGTGTTTGTATATTGACGTTAATAAGTACTTAAAGCATACACTAATTATATAAGACAAAATATAAGCACCGTATCTAACTCATATGTTTAAACATATCAAATAAATTTCCTACTTGCCACTTGCCTATCGCGTATCATATATAAAACTTCAAATCCACACCGTGTAATTTATAAAAGTCTGTGGCTAGTGAAGGATCATTCCGTTGCCATCCTAGCATTTGAACACAACAACACAACATTCAAAAGTGGCTGAAAAACAATTACGAAAGTACTGTTTTCATGTTTCAAATGCCTGAGTCGGGGAAGTATAAGAACTTTCAGCAACCGTTAGAAATGCAACAAGCGCTTTTGGTATATGTAGTATGGGCAATTGATAAAAACATTTATGACAACAGCGACTTTGCAGCTTCAGAAATATTAAACGCATCACTTTTAGCAGTCAAAACAACCAATGAAGCAACGAGCTCTCGTACCCAAAAACAGTATAATTGACTGGTTCGGTCTACATGATTGAATTAAAAGCATCAAAACGGTGGAGTTCTTAAGCAAATCCGGCTAAAACACAGCTGCATCAAAGCCAGCGACCTCTAAAATCGACATAGTTAAGAAACAATTAGAGCCCTCTAAGAAAATCATTCTTCAAAAAAATACCCAAGCTGATATGGAAACTCAAAATGAAAGCTGGTATTGCGCAATATGCGAAGAGAAAATAGTAAAGAAATGATTCAGTGTATGGGGTGCAGAACCTGGCGCCATGTTAAGTGTGCAAATGTTTCCAGAGGTATAAAGTAATATTTTTCAATGACTGTACCTTAAGAGACATTTTTTCATATGCTGTTAGGGTTCTATTTGGTTAATTGTATTGCTTGTTAAGAAGTTCTACTGGGTTACTTTTATTGCTTCGTTTTGTTCTATTTTTAGGAGGTCCACATAATAGGAGACGGTTAAATAGGCGGTCTAATTTAATAAACTGGTATCCTAAATTGAACTTCTTCACATTGTTTGATTTTACTCGAAGTACCTGCAACCATTAATGGCAAATTATAATATTTTCTTAAGAAACCACTGCGAGTATTACCATAACATAAACACAACACATTTTGTTGTTGCATTTATTTTGACTCTGAGCTCCCTTAAATCAATCAGAATGTTGTATCCCAAAAATTATATGATAATAGAGATCAAAGACATTCTACACAGTTTAAGTAGGAGTAACATTGTTATTAATTTTCGTTATGTTTCCTCTCATGTCGGTATAGAGGAAAATGAGGCTGTTGACCTTTTGGCACGAGAAGCTGTAGATCTTGCTTCACTCGACATGATAAACTTTAGAACATCTGAGGATAATTAGTAGCGAAATTAAAAATAGAATGCTAGTAATGTGGTAAAAAGAGTAGGAAGAAACAAACGCAAAACTTAAAATTAGCCCTCGACCGACTTTTCGGTTTCGGCAAGTTTCGGCGCTAAATTAGATTTCGGTTTCGGCGGAAAATCTGCTGAACTACGATCGAAACCGAAACTACGATCGTGGGCTTTCGTGCGGCCTTCAGGGGCGTTCGGCAGAGTCGAGAGTGTCGAGTCGACGAGACTACGAGACTACGCTCATACATCACTATTGATTTATAAAATAAAAAAATTGCTTCTATGCGCACAAACACATATTTACAACTATATAAAATCTAAAATGAACAGAAACTTGAAACACATACAAAAGAATTAGCCTAAAATGAAGTTTCGCTTCCAGACGAAACTGAAACAGAAACCGAAATTAGGTTTCGGTTGTAAAAACTAGTTTCGGTCGGACACTACCAAAAATCATTAAACAATCGGTCCGTCAACATTTACCTCTTCCAGTAAACAGACGCCTTCAAGTAATAATTTCTAGACTTCGCTTGGGACACTCCAAACCAACTCTCTCGTATATTTTAAAACATGAAGCAATACCAATCTGATGTATGTGATATTCGATCTTGCATAGAACATCGAATATTTACTTGTTCCCCACTTACACAGAGCCGATATGTTCATGGCGTTCCCAGCAGTTGAATAGAAGCTATGTGCTCCAATTTCGAAAACGTCTAGAAGACTATCACTTGCCTGGAAGATATACATTATGACAAGAAAACATCATGTTTGCAAGGCTAGATGTATTCTCACCATAATTAGAACCGCAAACCAGTGTCGCTCTAATTAGAGCTTGTCAGTACGGTATACTAATTACAGCGATAACACAAAGTAATACGGCTATGGTAGCCAGCCTCCTAGAAAGAACATTGTGAGATGTACGACAGGGTCGTCATATCGGTGCGACACCAGGTAGTATGTTGTCACGACAGCTCCAAATAACACACAATTTTGTAAAATAGAAACTGTGTACAACCAACAATGTTGTAAATTGTCAGCCCTGGCCCATTTCTTCCCTAATATATGGCCAATGTATGTAAGACTAGATGTATTCTCACCATAATTAGGACCGCCGAGCGGTTTAGCTCTAATTGGAGCTCGCCAGTGAGCTCTGCGGTTCTAATTGTGGTGAGAATACATCTAACCTTCATACGTTGTCCCTATATTAGAGAAAAAATGGGCCAGGACTGACAACTTATAAAATTGTTAGTTGGTTATACACAGTCACTATTTTATAACATTTTGTGTTATTTGGAGCTGTCGTGACAACATACTACCTGGTTCCGCACCGGGATGGCGATCCTCTCGTACATCTCATAATATTTTATGTTTGCTTTGTGATTTACTTTCACCGAAACTGCAGTCACACATACAATAAAATAAATAATGGTGTAAATCAACTTGTTTGTTTATAACTTCAACGAGACTGCAGTCACACATACAATATGAAAATAATGGTGTCAATATAAGCTGACGCTGAATTTACATCAAGTATCGGCCTCTACAATATCATATTTGATTTTTTTGTTATTTTGTTAACAATCATTTTGTAATTTGTAATTTGCAAGTTCTAAAGCTGGTCAGCTCTTTAATAGTTGGCTGGTGTGGTATACTTGCAATATGGTAGGTGGTAGTGGAATTTTCCTTTACGTGATAGTAAATGATTTTTTCACGCCCGAGGAGGTACCACCCCTTACATCAAGGGGCCGGTGAAGTCCCAACGGACGTTTCCGGTTCTGGTGTATGAGTCGGTTTCCTTTATAAGCAAAAATGATGATGGCTCCTCCTTGTACAAAAGATTCCGGAGGCAAAATACCCCTCCATTCGGATCTCCGGGAGAGGGGTGTACAGGGGGCGCCAGCATCGAGATTTACAATATCCTTCTCGAATATATGTGGCCTAAATTCTAACCTGAACTCCGTCCACCATTTCCTCCAGGCTAATAGGCCCCAACTCCTCTTCCTGACCGAAACTCAAATCAGTGCCAAAACAGCCACTAATCACCTTAATTTCCCGGAATATGAGCTCCTTACTTCTTTTAGATTGCATGGAGGCGTGTGCGCGTACGTCCTTAGCAATTTACCCTGCACCAGACTCCCCAATTTAGAAGCTGGAAGAAAAGATATACTATGGATAAAACTCTCTCTCAGGGCTGCAACTAAATTCATCTGTTGCATTTACCGGTCACCTTCTGACAACAACTTTGTCCAGCTTTTTGACCACCTTTCTGAAAAAACCGACCATCTGATTTCTGAATATCCTTTCTCCGAGGTCACTATTCTTGGTGACTTCAATGTCCATAATAAGGAATGGCTAAGATCTTCAAAAACCGATCCACAAGGAAGAGCAGCGGAGGCCTTTGCAGTCAGCAATTCTTTAGCCAATATGGTTCAGCAACTTACTTACTTTCCTCGCATCCCAACACACAGCTCAAATCCCTTGGATCTCCTTCTGACTACAAATCCTGACTGCTATAAGATATCAGTCACCGCCCCCCTGGGTTGCTTAGACCACGGCATGGTCACTGCTTCCTGCACAATGCAACCCGACCTCACACAGTCATCACACCCATGTATCGTTTGGCGCTACAACTCCGCGAACTGGGACGAAATGCGAGATTACTTTTCCTCATTTCCATGGGCGTCTGTCTGCTTCTCTCATCCTGACCCCTCTGATATCTCATAAAACGTCACCGAAATTATCCAAGCTGGCATGGAATTATTTATTCCACGTACACAGAAAACCTCTGCAGCCACTCAAAAGCCCTGGTTCTCTAAATCCTGTGACAAGGCCACTCTTGAAAAGGTCAAAGCGCACAAAAAGCTTCTACACAATCCCAGTCAAGAAAACCGCCAAGCATTTAACGACGCAAGAAACCGCTATGTCCGCATTCTTTCTGAGGCAAAAAACTCGTTTAATAACCACATCAAAAACAAAGTCCTCTTAAGCTCCAGCGGCAGCAAACCCTTCTGGATTCTTGCTAAATCTATTGGGAATAATTTCTGCAAGAGCACGTTATCACCTCTTGTCTCAGGGGATGAAATTGTTTCTACCGCCTTGGGCAAGGCTGAACTTTTTGCATCGTTGTTCGCCGGCAATTCTACTCTCAACCCACCTCCAAATGTCAACCACCAACAGTCCCCAATGTCGCGCATACAATGACGGATATCATTTTCAAAACTAGAAAGGTACGAAAGATGCTCTCTTCTCTCAATACCAGGAACGCCTCTGGCCTTGACGAGATCCCAGCAATTGTTCTAAAAAAATGCGCACCAGAACTTGCTCCTGTCCTGACTCGTCTGTTTCAGACATCTTACAATAGAGGCATATTCCCTAGTAACTGGAAAACTGCTCGAGTACAACCCGTCCCCAAGAAATGATCGAAAGCGCTTCCTAGCAACTACAGGCCTATTTCTCTCCTTTTAGTCATCTCTAAAGTGATGGAAAAGTATATAAACACCGAATTACTAAAATTTCTTGAAAAACACAGTCTAATCCACGACAGGCAGTATGGATTCCGTCAGGGCAAATCAACTGCCGACCTCCTTTCCTTTCTCACCCATTCTTGGAACAAGTCTATGGAACTACACGGTGAATCCCAGAATGTCGCTCCAGACATACCCAAAGCATTCGACCAGGTCTGGCACGCCGCGCTGCTCAATAAACTACCTGCATATGGCCTACCACCAAGACTCTGTACGTGGACAGCAAATTTCCTCTCCAACCGGAGCATTTCTGTTGTCGTGGATGGCCATTCCTCTAAACTGTATCCAATTAATGCAGGAGTTCCTCAAGGTTTAGCTTTAGCCCCTACTTTGTTTCTTCTCCACATCAATCACCACCTCTCTAGCACATCCAACCCAGTTCACAGTTACGCGGACGACAGCACCCTCCACTCCAATATACAATATTCTAAGCCTGTCTCTTTAGCCCAACTAGATGAGGATCGCAGACTCATGGAGGGTTCTATCTCCGTGGATCTCCAAAAAATATTAGACTAGGGAAGTAGAAATCTTGTACAATTCAATCCCACCAAATCACAGTCTTGCTTTCTTTCTCATAAGAGATACACCAGCCCTAGACCCATCACAATAAACAACCAAGTTATTCCAAGTAATGAGTCCTTTTCACTTGTTGGCATCTCTGTGGATCGAAATCTCAGTTGGCACCAACATGTCAGATCAATTGCAGAAGCGGCTGCTAAGAAATTAGGTTTCCTCTTCCGGACTCGCAAATATTTTTCACCAGCTAATCTCTATACTTTATATACTTCACAAATAAGACCAAACCTCGAATACTGCTCCCACATCTGGGGTGCTGCTGCCGCTTCTACACTCGGCATCCTGGACTCCATTCAGAAGAGAGCTATACGTCTCATCGGTGACCCTACCCTTACCCAAAGGCTGCCATCCCTTGCCCACCGACGTGCCGTTGGTGACCTCTCTCTCTCTCTCTTTTATAGATATCTGCACGGGCAGTGCTCAGAGGAGCTTTCTTCCATAGTTCCTCCACCTGCTGCCCCCAACAGATCTACCAGGGGAACAGAGCGAATGCACCCTTTTACTGTCCAGGTCACCAGACATAGAACATCTTGTTATGCCCGCTCGTTTGTACCGAGGACTTCCAAGTTGTGGAACTCCTTGCCGGCACATGTTTTTCCTTCTCCCCCGAACCTCCAAACCTTCAAGTCCAGAATTAATAAGTTGCCTCTTTCCTCCCTCTCGACACCCACGGTACGATAGTATTTAGGCTGTAAGCCCTCGTGGTGTGTTGTTGAAATAATAAAAAAATATAAAAAAATGAAATAAAAAATGACGTTTTAGTTATTACTTCGAAATTAACATGTCAAAACATTTAGTTACCTGCAATGACTCTAGCAGGGTCTTTAACTTGAATAAATTATAAATAAGTTGGGGACGCAGCAAGTGCGTTATCATAGTGAATTTTCATCAAATGCTTCAAATTTGAATAACTCAATTTTCTATTAACTTAGAAAGCTTAATTTTGGTACGTAGTAAGGTCTTTCACAAGGTAATATATTCACCAAATTTCATCAAAATTGCTTTGCAGGTTTCAGGTATAAAAAAAAATTCGAAAGAAAACTCAAAATTTTCCCGGAAAACCTTATCCGATTTCTAACTTTTTGAGTTATCGTGCGGATATATATATATATATATATATATATATATATATATATATATATATATATATATATATATATATATATATATATATATATATATATATATATATATATATATATATGTAAACATTAAAAAAAAACTGATCCCGGATATGAATTCTAGGGGTCCTAGTTCGCGCTCATTTGAAAAAAAATTTGATACGTCTCACCATCGACACATCTCTATTACTGAATTTTTAAAAATAAAATTCACTAAAAATGAAACAAATTTGAAATTTTTGATGTACGTTTAATTTAAAATATTTTCTTGAGGAAGTTATACAAGCGATATTCTTAGAAATAAAAATCAATAACTTTTCCACAATAAACTGTACGGATCCATACACACATGTATGCATACAAACTCTAAACTATGTGCCTGTAATCTGAGTATCTACATGCTGAAGCAATTACCGTAATTTTCATACCCATTTAACTATAACAAAAAGTCTGAACGCAGCAAGTGCGTTATGGTGGTGAATTTTCATAGAAATGATCTGTCACCTAAAATTTAATTATAACTGTTTTTTCTTATACCATATGGAACGTTGATTCTGTACGTTCTTCTATAGCTCAAAGTTATTACGTTTAATTGAATTGTTGCATGTACATCAGAGGTTAGATGGTAAAGAAAACATTAACGCGGGTTAATTAAATGAATTTATTGCACAATGGGCAAAGATACACAGACAATAATTTAACAGAAGCGATGTAATACAAACAAAATAGCTTTCTTGCCTGGGACGTCGGTGATGGGTCGAACGAGGAACAGCTCGATGTGCTTCGAGAACTTCCCTTCTTCACAGAGTAAATTACTTATGGAACAGATCAAGAATAAGAAGCAGCCTCATTCTCTAGTACACGCTGTTTATAGCACTTAAATGGGAACGAGGCGCCGCCTCGCCATATGGTCCACGTGGTTTCCAACACTCTTCAGAATGTCACGTGGCTGCTACCGGCCTGTTCGTCCAATGCCCAGGGGACAACGAAGGACTCGAATTGATGAGTGAACTGCACTATAGAACGATCACCGATGAAATGGTGGTTTTGCAGAGTTCTTGATTTCGAAGTCTTCCCGGTTCTCGGGGATAAGAAGGGGTAGGCGGCCTCTCTAGCCAATCAGACCGCCATTCGAAAAGCTAAATCTCCAGTATGACATCTTCGGGTTGACCAACATTGCACAACGTGCACAGGGTGACCAACTGTATTTTGGTGTCCATAGTCGGCACGTGCGTGTAGCAAAAAAGATGTCGAAAATAACGACGGAACACCAGAGGAGTCTCAATTTTGGTGTCTGGCTTACCCTTTATTTATATATATATATATATATATATATATATATATATATATATATATATATATATATATATATATATATATATATATATATATATATATATATATATATATATATATATATATATATACATACAGGGTGTTTCTAAATTGATGCGAAAAATTTTACAGAGCGATTCTATGGAGAAAAATAAGGGGTGTCTTTTCTAAAAAGTTTTTCTTAAAACCCCTTCTCCTCCACGTTACAGCCCTTTCAAATTTTGGCAAAAAAAAGTTTTCATTAAATTTCTCCGTTATGGAATAATTTTAAAAAACAAAATTTTGCAGATGCATAAGGCTAACAAAATGACAGTTTGAAAAGGATTTTATAACCTTATAATGTTATCACAAGAGGGTGAAAAAACCCACCCTTACATTATTTGTTATCAGTACTTTTTATTGTGTATACCGTTTTCTATTAAAATAAGTGATTCAGAAAGAAGGATTCATTTAGCAACTTTTTTATATCTTGACATTTTCTCATAAAATTGTTAGTTTCATCACAAAAACATAAAATAACTCTGTAAATTCATGTGACATCGATCTGAGTAATATTTTATTTTTTTGTGATGAAACTAACAATTTTATGAGAAAATGCCAAGACATAAAAAAGTTTCTAAATGATCCCTTCTTTCCAAATCATTTTTCTTTAATAGAAAACGGTACACACAAAAAAAGTACTGATAAAAAATAATGTAAGGGTAGTTTTTTTTCACCCTCTTGTGATAACATTATAGGGTTATAAAATCCTTTGAAAACTGTCATTTTGTTAGCCTTATGCATCTGCAAAATTTTGTTTTTTAAATTTATTCCATAGCGGAGACATTTAATAAAAACTTTTTTTATGCCAAAATTTCAAAGTGCTGTAACTTAGAGGAGAAGGGGTTTCAAGAAAAACTTTATAGAAAAGACACCCCTTATTTTTCGCCTTAAGAATCACCCTGTGAAATTTTTCGTATCAATTCAGAAAGAACCTATATATACAGGGTCCGGCAAGTTGAGAGGATCACATAATTATATTCACAACCGCTCTACCTATAAATGTCAAATTTGGTTTCCATGGATATACCAGTGTTTTGCATAACCGGAAATTAGTTTCATGTATACAGAGTGATCAGTTTCCCTGTGCCATACCAAACTTGTATTTTTTTAAATGGGACACCTCTATTTTATTTTATTTTTTGATAGAGCATCTTAGGGTGAGTAAAATGATTCCCAAGAATAGGGGCCTGGGATTAACGGTTTAGCAGTTATTCAATTGTTTGTCCGAAATTTTATTCCGATTCAACACGACAGTGCTGCCATGTCGTCGTAAAACCTGTCAGGATCTGGTATTACCATGACTTTTGACTCAATGTAGCATAATAAAATATAGTTATATAGCTTGCGGAAGTATCCACTTATACAGGGTGTTACATTTTACAAAGCTCAATTTTTCTCAAAAATTTCAAATAGAACACCCTGTATATGACTACGGCATCAGATAGCGGGTTTAGTAAGCTTTGTCCCAATATCATATTTGCTGGGGTTCAATTGGCTGGATCAACAGAAAGTGATGGATCATTTGTAAACGTCTGGGCTTTCCTCTTTCTAAAGGTGAATTATAATTTGTACAGGCTTTTAATCAAAATCATAGACATGGCATTTTTTTTGTAAATTGTTACATCGTTTTTAGATAATTGTATGGTGAAATGTATTTTTAACTTAATTTATAAACAACAAAAATTAAATAAAAATAATGGTACCACATTAATTTAATACATTAACGAAAGATTTCAAATAATTGAAATAATCAACTAGTTGGGAAAATAACAGTTTTAATAACAAGTCTAATCTTCGTATGATTTGCCTAAGGGTAGCAGCATAGATTTACATACTCAAAATAATTCTGATTTAAAATAATTATCACTGAAACGCCCAAGTTGTCGCCTAGCAAAAAACTACTGAACTTTTATTAAAAATAATAAAGCTATTTCAATAGTTTAACAACAAAATAGTGAAACTACGTGTACTAGATTATTTTTGTCAATACAGTAATTAAGATGTCTGCATTTAGTATGGATTATTCAGTTCAGGAGAGAAAGGATATGTTAGAGACATATTGAACGCCAAAAAGTGGCCGTCCGTGCTTCGCGAAGATACAGGTACATTTTTTTTGTTCATTTACACTGAGTTTTCATCTAATTCTTACAATAGTTATTTAGGGATTGGTACCCAGAGCGACGACACCCGGATTATTGATCATTTCTGTGTATTTACAATACATTTGAACAATTCGGAAGTGTAATAGGAAATCAGTCAATAACCCACGTAAACCCAATTACCAATGAATAATTTTCGTAAAATAATTTACTTCATTTGCAAGAAAACCTAGGTTTATCAGCTACACAACTAGCTTGAGTAACCGATATTTCAAATAGAAGTGTTCGCAGAATAATGAAAATGTATAATTATAAGCCTTACCGGTGTCATTTTGTCCAAGACGTCAGAGATGGCGACTATGTGAGCCGCTTAGAGTTTTCGTATTAGGCGAATGAAGCTTTAAATATAGATTATAAAACTTTAAGCCATATCCTTTGAACGGATGAGTCAAAGTTCACAAATAATGGTGTGTTGAATAAGCATAACAGTGTAAGATGGGCAACGGAAAATCTACACTGGGTTTTTTCGAGAAACCACCAAACTGAATATAAAACCAACGTATGGTGTGGGACCACTTACCTCAATCACATAAACACCCATTCGGACGATTGGTTGGATGATGTTCCACTGAATGTCCGATCTAGGATTATTTTTCAGCACGATGGATGTCCAGCTCACAACAGCAGGATAGTTGTGGACAATTTGGACCAAGTTTTTGCCCTAATTATATAGGTACAAATGCCCAAATACGATGACCTGAAAGGTCCCCAGATTTGACTCCCATGGACTATGTTTTTGGGGCTACATCAAGGACCAAGTCTATTCAGATTTTGGCATAGATCCTGTAGTTAGCGTTCACAGTCTACATACAACAACGGATATTAGATGCATGTCGGAATGTTGATCGGGAGATGATCCATGCGGCTACGCATAAACAAATTATGGAAAGATTAGAACTTTGCGTTCAGAAAGGGGGTAACGTGTTTAAGCATCTGATTTGAGATTTGTTATTAAAACTGTTATTTTATTACATTCTTGATTATTACGTTTATGTATTAAATTAATGTGGTACTATTATTTTTATTTAATTTTTGTTGTTTATAAATTAAGTTAAAAATACATTTCACCATACAATTATCTAAAAACGATGTAACAATTTACAAAAAAATACCATGTCTATGACTTTCATTAAAAGCCTGTACAAATTATAATTCACCTTTAGAAAGAAGAAAGCCCAGACGTTTACAAATGATCCATCAGTTTGTGTTAATCCAGCCAATTGAATCCTAGCAGATATGGTATTGGGAGAAAGCTTACCAAACCCGCTATCTGCTGCCGTAGTCATATACAGGTTGTTCCATTTGAAATTTTCGAGAAAAATTGAGCTTTGTAAAATGTAACACCCTGTATAAGTGGATATTTCCGCAAGCTATATACCCATATTTTATTATGCTACATTGAGTCAAGAGTCATGGTAATACCAGATCTTGACAGGTTTTGCGACGACATGGCAGCACTGTCGTGTTGAAACGGAATAAAGTTTCGGACAAATAATTGAATAATTTCTAAACGGTTGATCCCAAGTCCTTATTGTGGCGCATCTTTTTACTCGGCCATGAAGTGCTTTACCAAAAAATAAAATAAAATATACGGTGTCCCATTTAAAAAAATACACGTTTGGTGTGGCACAGGGAAACTGATCACTCTGTATACATGAAACTAATTTCCGGTTATGCGAAATACTGGTATATCCATGGAAACCAAATTTGACATTTCTAGGTAGAGCGGTTTTGAAGATAATTATGTGATCCTCTCAACTTGCCGGAGCCTGTATATATATATATATATAAAACCTACCTACCAAATTTGGTTACCATAGCTTTTTTATTTTTTGCGATAAAAAAATTTCCAAAGAAAACTCAGCATTTTCCCGGAAAACCTGGTCCGACTTTCCTGGCTAACAAACTTATCCAAGCCACTTATAAAAGGAAAGTACGTGTCAAATTTGTTCAAAATCGGACCCTTATTTTTTGAGTTATCGGTGTGATACATACATTATATATATATATATATATATATATATATATATATATATATATATATATATATATATATATATATATATATATATATATATATATATATATATATATATATATATATATATAAAAACTTAAACTGACTCCGGATATTTGTTCTAGAGGCCTTAGTTCGCGCTCATTTTAAAAAATGTTTTTCAAAATTCAAAAGTCGGGATCTTTATTTAACATTTAAAGGCAAACCAATATAAAATCTTGGTACCTATATAAAACTGGATAAGTTGGTTACGCAGATTGTTGGCTTTGCGGTCAGATTAAACTGTTAATAAGTTATATTTTCATATTTTCGGTTCTAAGCAGAAAATGTTAGAACCGGAACCACAGATGAATTGGGTCGTATCACAGAAAGTTGTAACTGAGACGACCCCTAGTTAATTTAGTTCCGGCAGGAATTCTCATCGCCTCGGAATTTTGCTAACACACACAAGTATAGCAGAAGTAACATTATATCTATTGAATTAATCCGATAACCAATGTAAGATATTGTCAGAGTGGAGACTTGGAAATAGCTTCCTTTACAATTCTCCAGCTTATCCAGTACAACGCTGGTCGCGAATGCTCTTCTCTTGCTGCTTTATGTTCCATAGTTATATAATGTCATCGCGTCGCAGTTCTGTCTAAGAATTGGCCTTTCGTCATGCAGACCCCGACATTCCCTATCACTCACAGTATGGGACTGTAGGAAAGTTATAAATGGAGTCTACATATTCTTTCATTCGTAAATCAAAATTTCGCGTGCCATTAGACACTTTTTAAAGCAGATTGCTACAAATATAAACATACAGAGGATATAATTATAAAAAAACTAGACGTAGCCAATGCGTTATGGTAATGAATTTTCATAAAAATGTTTTAAATAGCAAATACTTATGTCTTTTTTAATGAAAGTACGCATCAAATTTGGTTACCAGTATAACCTATACAGCAGAAACAATGTATCTTATTTTATCACAACGACTTTATTGTTTGAAAAAGTACAATAATTCTCCGAAAATAAACTTAAAATGTTCTCGAATAAACTGGTCCGATTTTCCTGGTCAACGAATCACTTCAAGCTATTTATTTACCTACCACAAAAAGCTTTTCGACGAAACTTCGAAAAAAAAAAAAAGCGTAACAATTCTTTTTCAGGAAAATCAAGACATTTTTTTAGAAAACTTACTGTACATTTATTATTAACTACCAATATCTCATAAAAATCTTACAAAAAATTTTTTTTTTACAGAAATACAAAAACATGTCTGAGAAAACCAACTATTTTTCACACAAAAATTGGCTAAAAGAATACAAAAATTCAAATTATATACCTAATCTGTAATTAAAATTGAAAAAAAAAAGGGAAAAAATTGTTCAACTTTTCACGAAAATTTGAACCATTGGAAGTAAAGAAAACTATAAGCGGAAAAATTCTCATATTTTTACGTCACAAGCTGTTGGAAATAAGTTAGTTAGTTAATTTAAAACCTCTTTGAATGCGCCATTTTCATGATACTTCGCTATCTATTGGTAAAAACGCCGTATCCTAATTTCTGGTATGTGCCAAATATGTGAAGAGTTGCAAAACAATTGAGATAACCCAAAAACTAAGAAAGTCATCAAATGTTTTTTTTCCTTACAAACACGCATTATAACTCGATGAAATAATGTAAGGGTTGTTCGATTAAAAGAGTCTAGAGTGCATTATGGTAGTGAATTTTCATAGAAATGATCTGGCACCAAATATTTTTTTATAACTTGTTTCTTGTAACATAGAATTATTAATTGTGCTATATAGTTTCCTTTTAATATCGTAAACTTACGTACCAATTTGGGTACTATAGCTCCTCTATTTTTTGAGATATTTTTTTTTCCGAAAGAAAACCCAAAACTTTCCCGGAAAACCTGGTTCGATTTTTCTGGCTAACGAACTTAGCCAAATTTTATCAAAATCGTACCATTATTTTTTGAGTTATCGGTGTGATATATACTCATTTATTAGTGGTCAAAATTATACATTATGTCTTACAAAGAAGCTGTGCTTGTATTAACATAATTTTGTCAAAATCCTCAAATAATCAAACTGTCAAAACAATTTTATTTAATGTCACATTCTGAATTTTGATCAATCTTGCTTTTTCTTCTCTTTCTTCTTCCACAAACATTTCTATAGCCGTTACACAAATTTATTTTCACTCTCGTCTCACTATTTCTCTTCATTTCAACCAAACCTTCTTAAAAACATAATTCTTTAGCACAGAAATTTTGACATTTTACATGACATAAACTATATATATATATATATATATATATATATATATATATATATATATATATATATATAGATATAGGTGTCCCACCTCGAGTAATGTATTAGATTATTTCCGAAAATATACACTTTTGAGTGCTGAAAATTTGTATACCGGGGTTTCCGAAGATGCTCTATTCAATGGACATAATTTCCAAAATGGCGGACTTCCGGTTACACCGTAAATAGATATAAAAACATCGTTATTTCAAATAAAACACCTGTATATTATTGCATTTTTAGAATACTCATCTAATTTTAGGTTAAAAGTTATTAGAGTATGCTCTCCCTATCTTCAACTGTTTTCGAGTTATGTCCATTTATTTGATAATTCTGTTCAAGTGGGGGCTGACTTAATAAAGGTGATTTCGTGTCTGTTAGGATGCTGAAAATTCTTTAATTTGTTAGACACGTTCCAAGGCCATTAAGCTTCGACATGATTGTGAGGAAAAATTGTTTCATATACAAGGTGTTTTGTAGGATGTATTAGAATTTGGTGTGCTTTAAACTAGAATAACTCATTTCTTTCAAATGGAACACCCTGTATATTATCTTCTCATTGAATAGAGCAGATAATTCTCTTTCAAACTGTGTTAGCATTCCCTATACTTAAAGTTGATAATTGTCGAGATATTTGCGGTTTACAAAAAAAAGACAAATTTAAGAGCATGTCTAAAATATGGATGAATTCTAAGAGTGCTATGTGATGTTTGAGATTTTCACGTTTATTGTCAGTTTTATATTTCTGTCATTCACAATGTGAGTTATTTTGTCCTTGTTGTCTGAATTAATAGGAATTCTACGTTATAATGGATAATGCCAGCTATTCAAACGAACAATTGCTGAATTTATTTTATTTTAACGGAGAGTGCAACAGAGTGGTCAGCAGAACATGTCGGCTGTTAAATGATAGGTATCCCGAGTCCTCGCCAATGACTGCGTTGAAATTCAGACGTTAAGAAACCAATTTCTTGAGAACGGGAAGTTGCACGATTAGACAAACATCAAGATCAGTTCCAGTTACAGAAGACGAAGACACACAAATTTCTGTGTTGTCTTATTTCGAAGCTCATCCAAAGGCGTCAATACGTTCAACTGAACATAACATGAACATAGCACGTTCCTCCATACAGAGAATATTGTCCAAGCATAAAATGCATGATTATAAATTTAAAAGTGTACAAGCTCTGGAACCGAACGACCCAGCCCACCGAATTGAATTTTGTCACACTCTCCTTGAAAGACACCGAAACGATTCTTTATTTCTGAAAAGCATAATTTGGACCGACGAAACAAAGATGTCCCATGAAGGAATATTTAACAGACATAATATTCACTACTGGGCTCAAGACAATCCTCATGTCAAAAGAGAACGCTGTTTTCAGAGAAAATTCAGCTTCAACTTGTTTGCTCTTCTGATGGATGATAAAATATCGTACTGCATTTACGATAATAATCTGACAGCTGTGCAGTACCTAGAGATCTTGCGACCCACTGTCTCTGATTTCATGGACAATTTACCACTTACTGCGTATGTGAATTGTTGGTATCAACTAGATGGGGCTCCTGCGCATTATTCAGCAGAGGTGAGGAGCTTTTTAAATGATAAATTCGGAGAGATGTGGATGGGACGCGGCGGAACATACAATTGGCCCCCACGGTCGCCCGACCTCACTCCTCTGGATTTTTACCTATGGAGAAAATTGAAATCAGGTGTTTATGCGACTCCAGTCAACACTAGGGAAGAACTTGAAGATAGAGTCCGTAATTGTTTGGATAATATTGATCCCGCAGAAATACGGCATACAACAAATGAAGGAGTTGTAATACGCTTAGAGCGATGTATTAGTGCGAATGGTACACAATTTGAACAATATCAATCATCAGTTTCTTAGATAGTCATAATCACTTTCAACTTTCAATACTTTTGGTTATTCTGTTATCTGTTGAAATTTCATTATTATTAAATTAATTATTTTTGTTTTGTTTGGTAAACCGCAAATATCTCGACAATTATCAACTTTAAGTATAGGGAATGCTAATACAGTTTGAAAGAGAATTATCTGCTTTATTCAATGAGAAGATAATATACAGGCTATTCCATTTGAAATAAATGAGTGTAACCGGAAGTCCGCCATTATTTCCATTAAATAGAGCATCTTCGAAAACCCCCGTATACAAATTTTCAGCACTCAAAAGTGTTTATTTTCGGAAATAATCTAATACATTACTCGACGTGGGACACACTGTATATATATATATATATATATATATATATATATATATATATATATATATATATATATATATATATATATATATATATATACAGGTGATAGCTGAGAAGCGCTATTTAGAAATTTATTACCTTATCATCTGATTTGAGAACTGAAAAACTGTATTTGGCCATTATTGCATTTTCAGAATCAAGATCTGATTTGGAATAGATCTTATGAAGTAGCCCCTACACCTATCGTTGATAGTTTTTGAAATACTGGCGATTTTCGACAAATATTCGTTATCGCAGCTCTTTTCATAATTTGATGGATCTTTGTCAAGTGTGAACCTAGGAATTCGATTTTTGGCCAACAGATTGCTGGTGATCATGTCTTGCAAAATCACTGGAATGAAAATATGTTTTTTATACGGAGTGTGCATTCATAGCCTGACAAAATCTGGGAATCCAAACGGGACTAACTTGATTTTTTCAAACGGAGTACCCTGTATATTTCCAGTCCAAAACATTCTACATACATATCTCTGCAACTTCTACTAACCATGTCCCATACCTAGATCGCATAATTTGTGAGATGTTTGTATTTATTCATTTAACTAAACCGTATCAACCGCTATGGTTAATAGATGTATGTAAGGCTGATTGATGAGACTTATTATAGAGATTATATGATAACTGTTAGCTTCAAACAGCAGCCACTGCCTGAGAGTCTGAATTTGTTTTTGCAAATATCTTCTTCCCGCCGCTGTCGGGGATAAAACACACGATCTTGCGATTAAGAGTCAGATACTTCTTCCACCACTCCAACAGGGAAGCTATTTTAGAATTTCACATAAGTGTGTGTAGAAAAAGAGTAGGGTTTTGTAGGAATGTCAGGCAAGAAAAACGAAATTTGACACATACGTGGTTTAATTCAATTAGCAGTAAAAATTCGTAACTTGCTTTTTGTACAAGTCGCGTTGGGAAGTAGAATACGTTACAGTAATGAAAATATCACGAATATATTTACTATCCTGAGCACAGTGGTGATTCCATTCGTGGACAATCTGTCGGGAAATACACCACTCATTTATTGGTACCAGATGCACAAGGCTCCAGTGCACAATGCCATAGCGATAGTAATAGTAATATAGGGGTGTATCATCAGATGAAAAATATATTTACTGACATATGGATAGAAAGAAAAGGTCCTAGGCACTGGCCAGCAAGCTGGCCGGACTTGCCACCGTGTGATTTTTAGTTGTGGGGCGTATTATAAAGCTCAAGGATTATAAGGTGCATGTCCATTAAAAAAAGGAACCATAATGCATAACGCAAGCTTTCACCGAGTTAGATCCAGACGAGTTGCAAAGAATGACCACCGCTGGAGTACATTCGTGAATTTCAGAGTATTTGAAACATCGCTATGTTTGACCTGACCTGACATTCGTTGGTCATATTGAAAAATTCCTTTAATTTTTTTAGTTCTAGTTCACATCACAAGTTGTTTTCTATACCCTGTTCTCTGTGTAGCATCTAATTTAGTTCAATTTTAGTCTAGAAATAAGAATTAAATTCACTCAATGATTGCCATGTTACTTCAATAGTTCTGTTATTACATTCACAATGATAGGACCATAATAAATTCAAGTTCTTCGTTGAAGTACTGATCCTCATTCCTTGTTTAAAGAAGAATAATGGAGCGAGACATTACAATTGGCATTCATAACAGTGACTTGAATTGACTAGCCTTTTCGCCAGTATCAACAATGAAGTGAACCGAGGTTAAGTCTGGCGACTGCTGACAAGGGCTCTTTTAACCTGTTCATCAAAGAGTCAATACTGTCAACTGACAGTATTCATCGCAGTATCGTAATATATTTTTTAGACTGTCAAGAGTGTCATTATAAATTTAAAAAGACACTTGATGATCCAATGACATGAAAAGATTGAAATTAAAATTCTCTAATGCGACATTGAATATATCACTTCGGAAAAGTAACAGCTCTCAGAAATTATGCTATTTGGGTATAGGACATAATAAACAGAAGTTGCAGAGCTATGTGTGTAGAACGCTTTGGAATAAAAATATATAGGGTGTTCCATTTCAAAAAATCAAGTTATTCTCGCTTGAATTTCCAGATTTTGTGAGGCTATGAACGCACACCCTGTATAAATAATATATTTTTCATTCCAATGATTTCGCAAGTCATTATTACCAGCAATATATTGCCCAAACAACCTAATTCCTAGATTCACCCTCGACAAAGATATATCAAATTATAAAAAGTGCTACGATCGGGAATATTTTTTAAAATCGCCAATAATTCAAAAAATAATAACGCTAGGTGCAGAGAGTACTTGTTAAAATCCATGCCATATTGGATCACCGTTCTGTAAATGCAAAAATATGCAGGCTGTTTCGTTAAAAATAACAAAGTTGATGACGACTTCCGGTACAACCGGAACTGCTAGACAAGTGCAACTATTTTAGCCTAATTGGGGATATCGTATAATGCCGAATACAAATTTTCAGCTCTCACATCAGATGAGAAGGTCATAAACTTCTAATGAACGCTTCTCAGCAATCACCTTGTATATATATATATATATATATATATATATATATATATATATATATATATATATATATATATATATATATATGAAACTGACCACGGATATGGGTTCTAGGGGTCCTAGTTCGCGCTAATTTGAAGAAATTTTTTCAAAATTCAAAAATCGGGATCTCCCCATTAGTAAATTTTGGTCTAAGAAACTTCCCTACATTTATATCACCAGCGACTTTTGGGCGGGCCGTTTTGCGGTTGTCGAAATAATTTTATAAGATGCAGCTCGTATCTTGTATAATAACGGATATATTGAGCTTTACAGTAGAAATGCGTATATACTATATAAACAGATATAAACTGTAACTAACCCCGGATGTGGATTCTATGGGGCCTACTTCGCGCTCATTTGTAGAAATCTTTTCAAAATTCAAAAGTCGCGGTCTCTTCTATAGCAATTGTTTCTACGAAAATTCGCTAAAAATTATAGAGTATCAAACCATAAATTCAATGACTAAAACTACTGCCAAAGCATCGGAGAAGGGGTATATTTCAAATTAGTTTTCTGCAAATATTTTAGTAAAACGGACCGTTGAAGCTGAAACTTAATCCGTATTCCTTTCAGGCTCGTGTCTAAACATTGCCAATTTTTGACGTTTTAAATTGTGACTGACGTTTTAAGAAGAAAAACTATAAAATCTTCAAAGTATATTATCTGATACTTCTTTTTTTTTATATTTCAACAACACACCACGAGGGCTTACAGCCTAAATACTATCGTACCGTGGGTGTCGACAAGGAGGAAAGAGGCAACTTGTTAATTCTGGACTTGATGGTTTGGAGGTTCGGAGGAGAAGTAAAAACATGTGCCGGCAAGGAATTCCACAACTTGGAAGTCCTCGGTACAAACGATCGGGCATAACAAGATGTCTGGTGACCTGGACATTAAAAGGGTGCATTCGCTCTGTTCCTCTGATAGATCTGCTGGGGCAGCAGGTGGAGGAACTATGGAAGAAAGCTCCTCTGAGCACTGCCCGTGCAGATATCTATAAAAGAGAGAGGGAGAGAGGTCACCAACGGCACGTCGGTTGGCAAGGGATGGCACCCTTGGGTGAGGGTAGGGTCACCAATGAGACGTATAGCTCTCTTCTGAATGCAGTCCAGGATAGCGAGTGTAGAAGCGGCAGCGGCACCCCACTGTGGGAGCAGTATTCGAGGTTTGGCCTTATTTGTGAAGCATATAAGGTATAGAAATTAGCTGGTGAAAAGTATTTGCGAGCCCGGAAGAGGAAACCTAATTTCTTAGCAGCCGCTTCTGCAATTGATGTGACATGTTGGTGCCAATTAAGATTTCGATCCACAGAAATGTCAACAAGCGGAAAGGACTAACTACTTTGAATAACTTGGTTGTTCATTGTGGTGGGTCTAGGGCTGGTGTATCTCTTATGAGATAGAAAGCAAGACTGAGATTTGGTGGAGTTGAATTGTACAATATTTCTACTTCCCCTGTCTCATATTTTTTGGACATCCACAGAGACAAAACCCTCCATGAGTCTGCGATCCTTATGTAATTGGGCTAAATAGACTGGCTTAAAATATTGTATATTTTACTGGAGGGTACTGCCGTCCGCGTAACTGTAAACTGGGTTGGATGTGCTAGAGTGGAGGTCATTGATGTGGAGGAGAAACAAAGTAGGGGCTAAAGCTGAACCATGAGGGACTCCTGTATTAATTGGATACAGTTTAGAGGAATGGCCATCCACGACAACAGAAATGCTCCGGTTGGAGAGAAAATTTGCTGTCTAGGTGCAGAGTTTTGGTGGTAGGTCATAAGCCGGACGTTTATTAAGCAGCGCTGCGTGCCAGACCTGGTCGAATGCTTTTGATATGTCTAGAGCGACAATCTGGGATTCGCTGTGTAGTTTCATGGACTTGTTCCAAGAATGGGTGACAAAAGAAAGGAGGTCGGCAGTCGATCTGCGCTGACGGAATCCATACTGCCTGTCGTGGATTAGACTATATTTTTTAAGAAATTTTAGTAATTCGGTGTTTATATACTTATCCATCACTTTCGAGACGACTGAAAGGAGATAAATAGGCGTGTAGTTGCTAGGAACTGCTTTGGATCCTTTCTTGGGGACGAGTTGTACTCGAGCAGTTTTCCAGTTACTAGGGAATATGCCTCTATTGTAAGATGTCTGAAACAGACGAGTCAGGACAGGAGCAAGTTCTGGTGCGCATCTTTGAGAACAATTGCTGGGATCTCGTCAAGGCCAGAGGCTTTCCTGGTATTAAGAGAAGAGAGCATCTTTCGTACCTTTTTAGTTTTGAAAACGATATTCATCATTTTGACGGTTTTCTTGACCGGGATTGTGTAGAAGCGTTTTGTGAGCTTTGACCTTTTCGAGTCTGGCCTTGCCACAGGATTTAGAAAACCAGTGGCTAAAGAGGTTTTCTGTGTACGTGGAACAAATAATTCCATGCCAGCTTGGATAATTTCGGTGACGTTTTGTGAGATATCAGAGGGGTCAGGATGAGAGAAGCAGACAGACGCCCATGGAAATGAGGAAAAGTAATCCCGCATTTCGTCCCAGTTCGCGGAGTTGTAGTGCGAAACGATACGTGGGTGTGATGACTGTGTGACCTCGTAGTGTGTGTGACTGTAGTAAGAAGGAGATCCAAGGGATTTGAGCTGTGTGTTGGGATGCGAGGAAAGTAAGTAGGTTGCTGAACCATATTGGCTAAAGAATTGCTGACTGCAAAGGCCTCCGCTGCTCTTCCTTGTGGATCGGTTTTTGAAGATCTTAGACATTCCTTATTATGGACATTGAAGTCACCAAGAATAGTGACCTCGGAGAAAATATATTCAGAAATCAGATGGTCCGTTTTTTCAGAAAGGTCGTCGAAGAGCTGGACAAAGTTGTTGTCAGAAGGTGACCGGTAAATGAAACAGATGAATTTAGTTGCAGCCCTTTGACCTTTTCCCGCAAAAAAAATATCTGTTATATACAATGGATTTTGTTATCCACACAAAATATTTTGATCTAGTGCGTTTCTCGGATCACCAGTGACACCCAAATTTTTGTTTCTTTAAATGCCTATACCTTTTTTTCTCTGAACTTTAAGATCTAAATCTTGATATACAGGGTACCTTTTTTGTTATGTAAACCTGGGTACCAAATTTGGTTGCCATAGCTTTATTATCTCCGGATACAAAAATTTTCCCGGCAAAACTAGTCCTAGCTAACGAACTTATCCAAGCCACTTGCTGAAGTATATATATATATATATATATATATATATATATATATATATATATATATATATATATATATATATATAACATATAAAAATTGAAATTGACATCGAATGTGTTCTAAGGGGCCCAGTTCCCGCTCATTTGAAAAAATTCTGAAAATTCAAAAGTTGCGATCTGCTCATTACTCTTTTTTTTTTCTACCAAAATTCACTAAAAGCATGTATATTGAGTCACCCAAATATTATGACATTATCAAACTTACCTCACTCCCAAGCTTAAAATTAAATGAGGTACAGGGTGCTAAAGTGAGTAATTGAATTTCGATTTTTTTCCTTGACATCCAGAAGTATTCGACGTATTGTCATGAAAATAGATAGAACAAATAAGGTTTCAATAGTGATAAAAAATGATTAATTCCCGATTCGGCTCGATAAAGGGTGCTGCTTGCAGTACCTTTCAAGTCTTAAAAATACTCGCACTTTTTTGTTAGCGTCATCAGGAAACTTTTGATTATAAAATAATTTTCTTTTGTATGAAAGTATACCTTTTAAATGACGCTAAAGTTAACTGTTTTGGAAATATTTGCGATTTTAAGGTAGCTGCAGTAATGTAATACTAGCGAAAATTTTTACAATTTCTTGCCATAATTTTTAGCGGATCTTATTTGTGTCACTATATACAACTAATTTAAGGTAACGCCAAAGAAAAAACATAATGGATTTATATCCGGGCTACTAGCTTGGGTGCCTATTCATCTTTGGGGACACCTTCTATTTAGCTAATTTCTGACTTGAAGAGAAACGTGCACCGTGTTGCATAACGGACACAATCCGCCTTTAGTTTAAGGGTTAATCATAAATGGGATTACTGAACCCATTTTCTAGACAAGTTAGGTATGAAATTTCATTAAAATGTAGTGGAAATTTATTTGGACCTAAGATATTACTTGCGATTTTTTCTCACCAAACGTTAACCTTGACTTCATATTGAAAACGACATTCTATGGCTACACGAGGATGTTAATATTCCAAAATATTATGTTTGTTTCTGAAGTTGATACCCTGGCGAGTAAAGTAACTGTTAATAGTACACAAGCGGTGGATCTGATTTCCGTTTGTTTCTAAAGAAATGGCAAAATTGTCATCAGTCTAGCTGGAAGGTCAGCTGGCAATAAATTCTATTATGATAGGAATAAAGCCCTTCGTCATAAAATATCCTCAGAAATGATGATCTACTTAGATCAGCAGCGGCACTTATCCTTCTTAAATTAACCTGTGTTATCCGACAGACCATCTCACACATTTCTTTACTAGAAGAACAATTATGTTGCTGCATACTCTAGGTAATCTTGTACAAAAGCAAATTAAACTTCCTGAAAATTTTGCTGAACTCCTTATCTGTACAGAGGGTGGGGATCTTTAACATGCCAAACTATTTTTACTACAATTTGTATCTTATTAACATAAAAAATCAAATTCAGAATATAATATTGGGTAGATGTAATCATAAGTATATTTATAACGAACAAGAATAATAATATAAAGCTACGTTTTTGATAAAGTAATAAGTCTGTTATTATATATAATATAAAGCTGCCGTATCTTACTCCTTATTATTCCACATTCAAACACAAAAGTTATCTAATGTTTGGCACACCAGACTACATAAAAAATGTGGTCATTCAAGACGGTCCTGTCGATGGACTGCACTGCTCCTTGTATTGTCGAGACGCATGTGGAGATATAATGTGCCCCAATTCAGTTCATTTCCTTCTTCCCCTTTTCGTAGCCTAAGTATAACCCCTGTCGAGATGCGTATTTCCGTGTAATATATTGCTTAAAATGTGCTAGAAGATGGGATTTTTGCATTACTATACATGTGATCGCCTATTCCAAAACTAACAGTATCGTAGCTGCTGATTCATGCAGAAAACTACTACGACTAGAAACCTCGGTATATAAATATTACTTTCTATAATTCCTTATTTTATTATGATCATAAACATTTAGTTTAAAAATTAGGCATTGCATTTATAGTTTCTTCATTATCAATTTGTATATTGTTTTAGTCTTTATAATTATATTATCTATAAAAAATACACCCTGAAATGTGTTTATATTCGTCTGTCTTCATATCTTTACGACAAGCAACAAAGTAAATAAGTTTGTAAGAATAAACTTACTAGAAACCATTTGAAAATATGGCCACATTAATTTATTTTATTCTTAAATACCTCAATATTGTTCATAACGCTATAGAAGTTGTCCTCAAATAACACGCTATTAAGAATTGATGCTCTAACACATAACCTTAGCTATTTTATCGTCATTATATTAATTGAATCTTATCTTTCAGGGAGGCATCAATTTGTACACTACAAAGGTCGTAAGTCAATCAAATTTTAACAAATTTCTGGAGTACCCCAGGGTTCCATACCGGACCTCTGTTTTTTTTTGTATTTTTATTAATAGTATCGTGTAGGAGGTAAGCACTGAATGTCTTCTTTATGCAGATGATATGAAGTTTTTTGTAGAGTGAACACGGATATTGACTGTCGCCATCTCCAGTTCTGTTTACGCACGATTGCAGATTGGTGTGAGATGAATCGTATGGACCTAAATTCTTCTAAGTGTAGGGTCGTTTATTGTATAAACAAAACCAATAAGATTATGTTTCACTATGAAATAAAAAACTTTACAGGAGAGAGACGAGAGATAACGTACAGTGAAGGATCTGGGGTTATATTTGATGAACAGTTGTCATTTAACGACCACGTTGAATTAATCGTCCCATCTGCGTTAAGGAGTCTTGGCTTGGTCTTAAGAAATAGTAGAGATTGTGATAATTTAAAGACAGTCAGCATGTGATACATGGCGTTTGTTAGATGAAAGCTGGGGTATGCAAGTGTTGTCTGGAAGCCCTTCTACAGTGTGCACATTGCAGATGTCGAGCGACTGCAGCGTTGGTTGATGAAAACATTTGTTTTCCGCATGCTTGTAAACTTACATCTAATTAATACATGAACTAAAACATCGCTGCTATTTAGTATTGTACACACGGCCCCCAAATTAGAGCTGAGAAAATAAGTTACATTGGAGACCAAAGTGAGACGCCTGGGTAACTAAATTTCCCGGTTTGATTTAGGGACCGTGAGCTTTATAATGAAAAAATATGTAGTAAAACACAATGAAATGGTAAATATATTAATACAACACTGTATTACAATCACTAGAAAATAGCTGTTTCACAACGATGTAACTTCTTCACAGAAAAGAGTGTAAAAATGGTAATGTGGTGTAAATCTTACATTCACTTGTTTTGGTAAATATTTAAAAATAAAGACGATGGAAATTTATTGCTAGAAAAGAAAGACACTGTCAGGAACTCGAAAACCTACATAGAGTTACCATGGAATAGTAAAGTATTATATTATAGTAGTGTTATATTACAGAGAGAAAAGTATTTATGACAAAAGGAAGTATAAAAGAAAAAACCAAATGATCTGTGGTTGCCTACTTCAAAATAATAATTCAAGAAACTGCTTAAGAACTTAGACAAAGAGAAGCTTTTGGTGTAGGCTTGTAGGCGAATTAACAGCGGAGCTTTTAACACTTTTGGTGGAAAAAAAAAAGAAATATTATAAATCAGGAAAACTAAAGTGACTTTATAAAAAGTAAAATTATTACTATTCCAAAAACGATAAACCCGCGAAAATGCAACCATCAGAAAATGAGTTGTACAGTCATGTGACAAATACCATGTAATCATAATAATAATTCCATTTAATATAAAAAAACTTGGCGAAGGGAAAACTGCGTAAAAATCGCGAAAGTTGTAAACTAATTTCGGGAAAAGGGGGCTTAAAATCTTCACACAATTACAAGCTTTCAAACGCCCATAACCCGATTACAATTGGGCAGACCTATGATGAGCCACGAGGCCAGAAACAAGCACAAAGATAAAGTCGCACGCCAAACACATAACACCCCTTATTACATTGGGGGTTAAAGAATAAAATAAAAAGTCTGGATGCAGCAAGTGCGTTATGGTAGTGAATTTTCATTAAAATGTTTTTTTAATAGGAAATATGGGTGTTCTTTTTTAAAAAAGGAGACATCAAATTTGGTTACCAGTATAACCTATATAGTAGAAACAGTGTGCCATGTTTTATCAAAATAACTTTATTGTTTGAAGATGTACACAAATTTCCGGAAGTAAACTTAAAGTGTTTCCGAAAAAACTGATTTCTTGGCGTGTTCGATTAAAAGAAAAGTAAATTTGTATCACCAACGACTTATGGGCCACCTGTGATTGTAGAAATATGTTTTCAAGATTTAGCTCAAGACACCCTATAATTAATGAATACAATTTTTTTCGTATCTTGTATAATAACAGATATATTAAACTTCATTGATTTTTTACGAAAATTCGACAAAATTGTAAACCATTAAACGATTATAGCTAAGACTACTGCCAAAACATCAGAGAAAGGGTCTATTTGAAATGAATTTTCTGGAAATATTTTAGTAAAATGAAGGACAGTGACGGTTGAGGCTAAGACTTCAGGGTTTGTAAAACATTCTTCTTAAGACATTTTCTTTCCAGCCCGTATTAGTTTCAAGTTCTCTGCCTAAATGTTGACGTTTTAAATCGCGACTTTGACGTTTTGAGGAAAACCCCAATTTTTTTTAAATGCCTCTAACTTTTTTGTCTTTAACTTAGAGAGGTGAGTAATTTACCTATAATGATATAAATCTGCGTACCAAATTTGGTTGCCCTTACTTTGTTATTTCCGGAGATATAAATTTTTTTCGAAAGAAAACACAAAATTTTCCAGGAAAACCTGAGCCGATTTTCTTGGCTAACGAACTTCCGCTTGAAAAAGGAAGGTATTGAACAAATTTAATCAAAATCGGCTTTTTATTTTTTGAGTTATCGGTGTGATTAATAACATTTATATGTAAATTAGCAGATTAGCGTATTGTTCGTTTTTTGAAAAAAAATAATTCAGAAATATGCTTAGAGGAACCCCTTTATGATCTCAACTCAACAATACAGTTAATACACCTAAAGCAAATGTGAGGTTCTGTGCAGGGTAAACATACTACAACATAGCTAGAAATGCAAACTGTAAAAAACTCACCTTACAGAAGTCCATAGAAAAGAGAAACTCCTTACCAACACCCTTTCTCCATAAAAAACTTCCACTTTTCCCAATTGAAAAAAAACGCTAAATTATAACGTAATCTGATTATCACAATTAAATAAATAACTGAAACTGCTACCAAAGCATCACCTAAAGGGTATATATTAAATAATTTTTTAACAAATAAGTTAATAAAATAAAGAACAATGAAGATTGTAGCTGAAACTTAAGGCTTTCTAGCTTCTTACGACATTTGTACTGCATAACGGTATTCATTTAGGTACTCTATCTAGAACATGTCACTTTTGACGTTTCGAATCGCAACTTTTTTGACGTTTTAAGAAGAAAAGCTTAAAAGCTTATAACTTTTTCTTTTTTTAACGCAGAGATTCAAATTTTGGTCAATGTTTTTATTTTTATTATATAAACCCCCGTACCCAATATGGTTGCCCTTACTTTGTTATTTCCGGAGAAATAAAAATTTTCCGAAAGAAAACGCAAAATTTTCAGGGAAAAACTACTCCGATTTTCCTGGCTAACGAACTTATCTACGACACTTGCGAAAGGAAGGTACTCACCAAGTTTCATCAAAATCGCTCCATTATTTTTTTAGTTATCGGTGTGACACAATATATATATATATATATATATATATATATATATATATATATATATATATATATATATATAACCTCCGTGTTTCAGGGATAAGAACGTGTGCCTCTGAACCGAAGGGTACTGGGTTCGATCCCAAGGTTCTCCTTTCACTTTTTCAGTACAAACTGTAACATTAACATCACCCGAGGTTCCGGCATTGTATTTGAGCAAGTTGAATGTCTGCACGTTCCACCCTTCGGAGGGGGCGTAAAGCCGTCGGTCCAGTGTCTACGCGATGTTGGGCACGATAAATATCCCTACCCTCCTTACAAAAAGGCAGGGATTCGGCAACATTTCCAAGATTGTGAGGTGAAACTGCTCCCTGGCGTCGGTGATTGGCCATAGTCGCGGAAATAGGCCGACGTTAAAGAAACAAAACACACCACAAACACACACACACACACCACCCCACCCCCCCCCCCCACACACCCACACCCACTCACCCACACACACACCCACACCCAGTGTAGTCACTGAAAATCAAGAAGTACTGTTTTCTGTTTTATAATACTAGGAAGAAGACTAAAATATTGGACGGTTTGTGTTTTTTCTTTTCTTGGACATAAAACACTACATGTATAATTTTTGTATCTATATATGTGCATATGTGTGTATGTAATGCATTGTATGCTTATGATACACTTATAATTGTTGTATGCTTAGGTGGTAGTTTATTGTTATTAATTTTTTTAATGTATATTTGACAAGTGTATTATTGCATAGTTTTAATAAAGATAATAATAATAACACACACACACACAGACACACACACACACTCTTTCTCTCACACACACACACTCGCGCGCACACACACACGCACACACACCACATCCGTCAGACATCTCCCCATTTTTAAGGGAAGTATTAGAATCATTTTGCTTTCTTGATACTTTCCCAGCCTTCTATCCTTCAACCAACCTAGGCATTAGAGACATTCCTTTGACAAGGTCACGCTTATTACCTATAAACCTTTCAAACTTGTGGTTCAACTCTGGGCTCTTTACTTTTGGCGACCTATTAAGCCACAACAAATTTAAACCTATTGAGGAACTACGCCTGCCTGACTTCAACCGACTGCTGAAAAATAATCTATTAATGAACTACGATCAAATTAAATCTCATATCAACAACAATTATGCAGAAGGTTTGGACACATATGGTCCTGAAGTTACCCCTACAGCAACGTTTTTGAACAGTCATGACTCTATTGTTCAAGTCACCGACAAAAACAGAAAATCGATCTACCAGCTGCTCGTGCACCTTCACTATCAAGTTGATGACCCGCTACTTGGTAAATGGACAAACGACAAGATAAACTGGTCCTCCTTTTACTATTTTCCAACCCTTGGTTATGAAGGTGATGTTTCTTTTAGATTTGCGAAGAACAGGCTAGCAGATTTTATCTTCACCCATAAAGCCGGTTACACAGCAACTGCTAACTGTCGGTGGTGTGGAGTGCCTGGCACGTCTTGGCATGTCATTATTAGTTGCAGTCAAACGAAGGAATTGTGGGCTTTTGTCAACTCAGTTAAGCTAAAATCCCCACTACGACTCGTAGACATCTACTCAGGCCTAGAAAACAGCCAAGGCGGCAAAACACATATAGTAAACTATCTCTGCAGTTTGGCTAAGCAAACTATATACAGTGTCTTTACATCAGTGATAAAGGACAATATCCGTTTTAAGCCATATCTGGACGTTTTTAAAAACCGTTTGAAATCAAGAATTTTAACAGAATTACAAGAACACACTGTTTACGATACATAACAAAATTTAATATTTTGTTTTTGAGTGCCAGGTCCTGAAATGCCCGGAACTGTTTCAATAGGTTTAGTATAATTTTTATTACATCTGTGATGTTTATGTGTTACATAGTTTATTTTACAATGTAGATAAATATGATTTTTATTTGACTGTGATAATAAATAATAATAATAATAAACACATACACGCACGCACGCACACCCACGCGCGCACACACACACACACACACACACACACACACACACACACACACACACACACACACACTATATATATATATATATATATATATATATATATATATATATATATATATATATATATATATATATATATATATATATATATATATATATAAAGTCTGAAACCGACCTCGGATTTGGGTTCCTCAATAGCGCTCATTTGAAGAAATTTTTTCAAAATTCAAAAGTCGGGATCTCTTCATTAGTGAATTTTGTTAAAGAAAATTCACTAAAACACACAATTGAGACTTGCTTGGATTAAGTTTATATTTAGGCCTGGACGAGGAACTAGAGATGCAACCACTTAAAACAATAGGACAAAGGAGGTTTGAGAAAAATAGATATACATTTATTGCTTTTGTAGACCTATAAAAACCAGTCAATACTGTGGTTTGGAGAGTATTGTTTGATATAGTGAAGAGAGCTGGACTGAATTGAAGAGATAAGCACACTATTTTCAATTTATACAAAAATGAAAGTACCATCATAATATATATTAACTGATGTAGCTAACGGAAAGCTGTGTGGCCAGGATGCCCATTACCGCTATATTTCTTCAATTTATTTATAGAAGAACAATAAATAATACACTGAAGGAAAATACATCTAAAATAAAAATAAATGGAGGACGGTTCCATTGCCCAAGGTACGCAGAATGGATGCTAGATGAGCTGTTAATTGTGTTAGCAAGAATCAAGCTAAAGATGAATACAACAAAACACAAATGATGATATGACTGCGAAAATGGATGCAAAGCCAAACGGCCAACAACTTGAATAGGTATACATGTTCATGTATTTTTGGTGTCTTATTACGGATGATGTAACTGTAGCAAAGTACTTAGAAAGTGGCTCGTGATGGAAAAGTAAGCATTCAATAGGCAAAGTACTCTCATTACTAATAAACATTTATTACTTGGCCATAAGCAAGAAGTCGTATGGAGTGTGGTAGATTATGAGGCGGAAATCTGGCAGTACATGAAATTGTAACATAATTTGAGGGACATATAATTTGAGAAACGGGAAGAGGTACGCCAAGGGATAAAACTTTCGGAAAACCTGGCACATTTGATGAAATGTAGAGGCTGCAATGAAATGAGAAGAGCTATTGGAGACCGAGAATCATGATTGCGATGACAGGGTGACATTGCCTTACACTGTGATGATATTCGGATTATGTCTGTCAGAACCAGTTCACACTATTAGTAACTGAATATTTAAACATTGTGATATTAAAAAAACGTTTTTGAATATCTTAACTAAATGCCGTTCAGAGTTAAAATACACGACATGTACTATTATATAATCTAGGTAGGAATAGGAATAACGACAAATGAAGCACAGAAACATTCCTGAAAACGTACACACAGCCTATGACACAAAGAAAATAGTTGTGATATACGTTTGTTAGCATACGGTTAGATAATGACCGACTATCTATTCAGCAAAAAGAATTTTGCATCTGCGCACCTGACTTAAAAGCCTAATGGACGAAGCCGAGGCGCAAAAGTGCTTAAACCGCACCTCATTGTATTGCACCTCATTGTATTTTAGGCAACCGAAGTTCTTTAACTCCATGCGACCGTGACCATGTCAAATGCTTGTCAGTCATCGTAGTTAAATACCAGTGGCGTCGACATTACTCAGGTTAAACAAGAAATGGGTGATATGCCAAAAATAATATACCCATAGCAGATTTGTTTCGTACTGGCATGTTTTATCGAAACACTTTTAATTTACTTAAATATTTCTATTATTACATTTAAGATTACACAGGCTGTGCAGTGTTACACGACATTGTTCGAATATTTTATACAGTTAAACACGAGGAGAACAAACGTACATCACATAGAATTGAACTAATCCAAACATAACTTTTTAAATAAAGGAAAGCTGTACTTTCACTAATTATTTTAAAATAATGAAGTATAATGTACAAGTATTCCAGAGGCTTTAGTTAAAAAGAACCGAACAGTCTGGGGTCAATTTTACATATATTCATCATGGTATCAACAGAATTTAAAATATCGGTGAAGTTGCGGTTCATGCCACCTGCAGTTTTAGAGAAACCGACGGCTGATAGATAAAGTTTACCACCCCACATGCATGTTGATACTATTTTGACCTTGTGGTTGTTTCCGTGAGGTGTGTGAGGTGGTTTGTCGGGGGTGGGGGCAGTTGGTAGGCAGTTTCTCTTATCCCTGAACTTCTGCGGGGATGCAAGGGGATGTGGTTTTCCTGGACGAACCACAGGCGTCTTTAGGGAGGAAACGGAAGCGTTGGCGCGCTGTCCAATTACAGAATTTTTTCTAAAACACACTTGTATTTCTATTCCCACTGAAGTTCTGCAGGTGCACATTCTGATGTTTTCCACTCCGCTAGTCTAATGAGATATGGCGCGATATCCGCTTTTTTCGGAAACATGCTTACATCCACCACTGTATGCACGCATAAACGACGAAAGAAATATGGTTTCAATCTCCCCAAGAATATTACTGGACTGGGGTCGAATGGGCATGCTGTGCGGGGCAACTAAGACTGAAAGGAAGTATAACTGCAAAATGTGAAAAGGCAGCTTTATATAAGTCTAACTAAGATGGGTTCTTTTGCATCTTGCATTTACATTTTCTTTAATCTTCTTGCCCGCCGCACACCCGTATTCGCTCCTGGTCCCGTAACTTTCTTGGCGGTTGAAATCACAACAGTTTCCTTGTGGTTTATGCATGAAAGGGCGGATCTAAGCATATTTTTGAAGAGAAATATTCTAGAAGCTGACAGTAGAAGGGCATACCCTATAATTCTGATTCAAAAATTTGTCATATCTAAAATAGCTCCATGTTTAACTTTTTCCTTTGGGGGTTATTAAGATGATGATATTTCGTAATGAGGCCAAAAAAGGTAAAATGTAAAGCGGGAGTAAATTAGATCACTAGTTTTCCAATTTTGTTTCTTAAAATAATCCTACGTTACAACTTATCGCTCACGACAGTCAACTGATCCACTTGGTCACTGGGTCTGCAAATATGTGGTTAAGCCTGAGTACAAATTATTAAGAATCTGAGAGCAAAATAGGTCAAAAATATATGTCTATGTGTCGATTACAAATTCAACCAAATGTATGAAAGTCGATAACTCTAAGTCGAGCGACAAACCTGACTTTTGAACAAGTTTTCAGAAACACGCTTAAAGCCTGTATGCATAAGCAACAAGAGAAATGTGATATTAAACAGTACAAACGTGTGCGCAAGGTAGTAAACTTCATCTATCAGCAGTCCATTTATTTAAAACTGGTTTGTCATCTTCAGAATAACCTCAAATTCACTGCGTGCAATTAGCAAAAACTAATTTTCGAAACCTGTACAATCGAAGAATATTTTTTTGAGGCAAATTTAAATATTAATAAAAAATAGTGCTGCAAATGAAATCATAACTTCCACATAGCTATGATAATCTACTCTCCTTAGAAATATATTCTCATGAAATTAATTTAGGGTGCACGACTTGACCACAAAGAAGATATTCGTATTCCTGTACTGATAAACTTCTGAAACGTTATATTCCTTGAGTTTTAACGAAAAAAAAATGTAAATTTTCACCAAATCGCCCCTCGTGTATCCCCTACCCCATTAAGCGATCCTACCCAAAAAATGTGAAGCGTTCCTTTGTCTGGCGCAAAGTGGATACCAAATTTCAAGCTGATATCTCAATTCGTTCGAAAGTTATTGCGTCTACTAACAGACAGACGTACAGGCCGACAGTTCGACCGACCGCCAGACAAAAAATGTTTGCTCCAGAATCAAGTTTTCCATATGTATTGAAACTTTTTACGCTGTTTTAGCAACAACAAAAATTTCAATTTAATTTAATTTCAGCACAAAACGCCAGATGTTTGATGAACTTGAAAGTTTTCTAATAAACAAACCCTAAAACGTTATACTACTCGAGTTTTAACGAAAAAATGTTAATTTTCATCAAATCACCCCCATTCATCCCCTACCCCCTGGAGCGATCTTACCCAAAAACAAGCCAAACTGTCCTTTTGTCGGATGCTAACTGTGTACCAAATTTGAAGACGATATCTCAATTCGTTCTAAAGTTCTCGTGGCTACAAACAGACAGACAAACAGATCGACAGAAAAACAATAAATTCGTTCCCAGATCATGTTTTATATAT
This sequence comes from Tillus elongatus, assembly GCA_964006375.1. Taxonomy (NCBI): domain Eukaryota; kingdom Metazoa; phylum Arthropoda; class Insecta; order Coleoptera; family Cleridae; genus Tillus; species Tillus elongatus. The sequence continues at coordinate 160,066,778 of OZ023262.1, forward strand.
GTTTTGACACTTTTTACGACGTTTAAACGAAAGAAAAAAAAAAGTGCAATTTTTGTCGCCGATTCACTCTCATCACAATAATAAAACTATGTAAAATGTAAAATAGGAACGGTGCTTTCCTACTACACATTCTGGGGGTTGCTAAATGCAACTAAGTTATAAAACCTTCTGCCAACCAAACTAGCTTTACCAAAGTTGGGAAGGAATTGTTTTTGACAGAAAAAACATTCTTTTACATTATTATTCAGTAAGAAAGCAGTTTTATTTGTACCCGCCACTGTTTAAGTGTATAAAGGTAATGCCTATTAAATATTCTTTATCTGTCATATGACAGCTGAGAGATGCGGAAAGGGTTGGTCAGGTAAAATTGGCATTCCATGTTTGAAAATTGTGACTTATATTTGAAATTCTTTGCTTTTAAGAGAAATTCTAAACTTATAAGAAACTGTTCGCCAAAAAAGAGACTTTTTAACAACATGGGACGTTACTCTTAAAAATATTGCTATATTATGTATTTGCTATATACCTTGAAACTTTTATACGGCTACTAAGAAATAAAAAATCAAGAGCAGCTTTATATTTACTTTGTAATAAAGCATTTACATGTTTTAAAAGGAGGTGACGTCAAGAGCTTTAATGTAGAATTAGGGAAAACATTTTAAAGTAGAAAAGAAAATTTCAAAGATCAAAAGAGAATAACACAAAGATAGATTGCGTCGTCTTTGGAAAATGAAAAGTTGCTGTTCTTTATAAGTAGGTTTTTTAAACTGTATTCGAATTCCTATGTACACCACGAAAACGACCGGCTTCAATATCTGCGTTAGGTTTGCTTGATTCTCTCTACACTTTATACATCGTAAAGTCTTGAGCCTCTGGATGGAAATAAGTCTGGACGCAGCAGGTGCGTTGTGGAAGTGCGTTATGGTAGTGAATTTTTATAAAAATATTTGGAAAAACAAATGTCTTTTTTTTCAAGGATACAGGCATGAAATTTGGTTACCAGTACAACCTATATAGTAGAAACAATGTACCATATTTCATAAAAATGACTTTATTGTTTGAAAATCTACACAAATTTTCCGAAAATAAACTTTAAATGTTCCAGAAAAACTGGTTCCTGGCCAACGAAGTTAGGTTAATAGAAAATTAAGCTATTGAAATTTTGAACTTTAATGAAAATTTGCTACCATAACGCATTTACTGCGTCCAGTAAACATTGAAATCGGTTGCAGAAGAGAACAAGCACTTGTGTAACCACGGGAAAAGTCTACGGCTGTAATAAGTATGGAACGGTTTCACCAACTTTGGGCAATAACAACAAGATGTGCTATTCAAATTGAATTAAGTCTTAAAAGTTTCCATCTCGTCCTAATTGAATTTGTAATACAAAAACTCGCTAAAAAAATTAATCGCAATTACACAATCGTCAGATAACGATAAAATGAAATAAGATTAAAAAAAAGTTAAGTCACTAACAGAGTTTAAAGCGCGTGCTATAGGAGTCCATTATTAAATCCACCCTGCTTCCTCCACATCTCGGCCATTGTCGACATGACATCTGTCATGTTGACAGTTCGTACATACATCTGTATGTACTAACAGGTATATATTTAGTATATTTAGTATATTTAGTATATTTAGTATATTTAGTATATTTAGTATATTTAGTATATTTAGTATATTTAGTATATTTAGTATATTTAGTATATTTAGTATATTTAGTATATTTAGTATATTTAGTATATTTAGTATATTTAGTATATTTAGTATATTTAGTATATTTAGTATATTTATTAGTACATAATATATTATAATATATTAATTTTCTAACGTTTTATTATTTACACTATACAATTTTTGCTTAAAATTGATTTTTTTTCTCATATTTTACCGAAATGAAGGAAAATGACAGCTGGGAACCAGATCTAGGAGCTTGTTAGTCATTTCGAGCCATATTTTTAGCTCACAAAGCGCTAATGAGTACTAATGTAAGACTACATACAGACTTGGAGACTACTACTCTGGCTTCACTGTTGGGCTTCGTTTCTGTATGTGAAGGTAGTAGCGAGCGCGTGATCTAACTGCAACAAGAGGCCCTTATGAATTCTAGATGTTCTCGGAACTTCTTCAACGTTTCTGTGACTAGTTTCTCTGCTTGACAGCATTCTCAGACAGATAAAAATTGAATTAGTACGAAATCATGACAAATACAAATAAAAATAAAAATCTGTTTTGTTATGTTATGATGTTTTGATCAAAAAATTCATCAACTTGAAAATAAAATGAAACACAGATGACGGATGAGGCTTTCAAAATATCTACGTGCTGTATGTCAATATTTAACATAAAAATAGAACTAGCCTATAATAACTATAATAACAGTTACAACAATAAAATAACTAAACAATAACAGTACTAAAGTAGTCTCTATACAACGAAACTATTGACATACATTAACTTAATATCTTATTACAACTTTTTTGAAAGAATAGTTAAATTTATTTTCTTCGACTTATTTAATTAGAAAGAAAAATATCCAAGAAAGGGCCATTCATTAAATCAGTTTGCTCATTTAAATCAAGGCAGCTATTGTCGTGTGTGTGCCTTTTGACTTCTAACGCTTAAAAAAATCTTGTTTACTTTGTCATTACAAAAATGTTGTGGTTGTATGCGGTTATTTACTGTAGGTCTATGTTCGGTATCAATAATATGTTTTCAAATGTAGATTTGTCAGCATGGTTATTTCTAAGTGCAGAAATAAGTTTCTAGAAGTTTGACCTATGTAGATTGCGTTAGAATGTGTACAAGCTAATTTATAAACTCCAGCTTTTGTCAAGAAACAAAATTTTTCTTTCGCGTTAAATAGAAAATCGCGCGTCGTGTTGTAAGATTTAAAAGCCACCTTTGTATTTTTATAGGTATTTAAAACTTTTGAAATGTTTTCTGAAATGGTTCCAAAATAAGTTATCGAAACATATCTGTTGTCTTTTTTGTCTCTATTATTTGGATAAATTAAATTAATCGCTAATTTGTATTCTTTTCTCTCGATCATTTTATCCATTATTTTAACAGAGTATCCATTAGTAAATGCTGTTTGCTTAATTATTGAAATTTCTTTTTAAAAATTGTTTTGTGACATAGGTATTGAAAATGCACGATGTATCATAGAATGGTAGGCTGACAGTTTTTGTGAAAAAGTGTGGCATGAATCGTATGGTATGGTTGTGTCAGTGTAGGTTGGTTTCCTATATATTGAAAAGTCGAATGAATTATTTTCTAACTTTCTAATCGTTAAGTGTAAAAAATTTATACCGCTGTTAGCTTCTTCTTCTAAAGCAAACTTAATATTTGTGTGAAAGTTATTAATAAAATTTAAAAATTCATTTAATTCTGTATGGCTACCTCGAAAACATACTAAAATACCATCTACGTCTTGTATGTGCCAAAAGACAATATTATGCGAAAGTTCTCATGTTAAAATGTGGTTTTCTAAGTTTTCATAAATATGTGGCTAATAAAGGTGAAAACGGACTATCCATAGGTAGGCCTTCATTGTGCATATAAATTTTATAATTAAATTTAAAATAGTTTTGTTTCATATATTCGTTAAAAATATTCTTTATTTCTTGTCTTTTGATGGCATTTACGTTCTTTTCTATTAAAACGTTTTCTAATAGAAGTAAACATTCTCTAGGGGGTAGCTTAGAAAACATGCTATAAACATCAAAGGAGACTAATTTACTATTTGTAGGAATAATTAAGTTATTTAATTTTTGTGTAAGTTCATAAGAATTCTTAACTGAATATTTTGGAATGTAATTGTATTCTTTAATAAGTGAAACCAGTTTGCTCGCTATCTTATGATTAGGTGTATTAACATAGCTAACTACTGGCCTCACCGGAATATTTGTCTTATGAATTTCCAGGTAGCCATCCATTTTTGGTGGTTGTGGGCTTTTATATAAAAGAAAATTATTTTCTGGTTGACTAAACAGAGATACATTTTTAAGTTTATTTTTTAGTTTTGTCTGAAATGCGTTTGTTGGGTCTCTCCTAATTTCTGTTAAATTTTTTGTAGTAATAAAATCATTAATTTTAATGTTGTATGCGTCCCTACTTATAGCTACAGTTGTATTTCCTTTATCAGCTTTAGTTAAAAACTAAATCATTTTCACGTAGACATTTTGAAAGCCTCATCCGTTGTCTGTGTTTCATTTTATTTTCAATTTGATGGATTTTTTGATCAAAACATTACAACATAGCAACAGATTTTTATTTTTATTTGTAGTTGTCATGATTTCGTATTAATTCAATTTTTATCTGTCTGAGAATGCTGTCAAGCAGCGAAACTAGTCACAGAAACGTTGAAGAAGATCCGACAACATCTAGAATTCATAAGGGCCTCTTACTCCAGTTAGCTCACGCGCTGGCTACGCCCTTCACCTACATAAACGAAACCCAACAGTGAAGCCAGATAAGTAGTCACCAAGTATGTATGTAGTATGGACCAGTTTCACCAAGTAAGGGCAACAACATCAATGAATTAATGTAAGACTGCCAGAATTCTCAATTTCGACGTTCCAAGTTTTTTTTTAAATAGAGACTTGTAAATTCTTTGGTTTTTAACTTAGAGATCTGAATTTTGGTAAAAGGGATACGCTTTTTGACAGAAACCAGAGCACCAAATTTGGTTACCGTAGCTTTTCAGTTTTCGGAGATATGAATTTTTTTCGAAAAAAAAAACCAAATTTACCCGGAAAACCTTGTCCAATTTTCCTGGCTAACGAACCCAACCATTAACAAAAGAAAGGGACTGACCAAATTTGGTAAAAATCGGCCCATTATTTTTTGAGTTATCGGTGTGAGATATATATATATATATATATATATATATATATATATATATATATATATATATATATATATATGTATATATATATATATATATATATATATATATATATATATATATATATATATATATATATATATATATATATATATATATATATATGTTGAAACTGACCCCGGGGATCGGTTTTAGGGTCCTACTTTGCGCTCATTTGAAGAAATTCTTTCAAAATTCAAAAGTCGGGATCTCCTCATTAGTGTTTTTTTTTAATTAAGAAAATTCACTAAAATGCTGTAACGAAGTAATTCCAGAATCATGTATGCACAAATATTATACAATATTGAGCAATTAGCAACAACAAAGGTGTGGAATACTTTGCTTACTGGTTTTTAGAAAACAATACAAAATAACGTATAAAAATTGTGAATCTTTTTTTTCCAAGTGCCTGCATAAAGCAATCAATTTTAAAATTACTTAGTAATTTTGTGATATGTCACGAAAATTAAAATATTATTTTAATGCTTCTACCACATAATCATAACTAATACAAATTTTTTTATAGCTTGAGGAACCGCTTCGAATACCATGGTCACGGTGGATGATTGAACTGTATGGGATAAAATGATGGTATTTGAATTAGTTTTTAAACAGAATCAATTTATTTTCTTTTGTTTACGACTTCAAATTTAATTTTGGCAATATCGTACTAACTACATATATTTATCGAAGAAATCTAAATATCTACAAACAAACTAGCATAAAATATTCTTTAAATGTCAATAATCCAGGTCTTCTTCTTTTTAGCTTGGAAACATTAAACCTGGTAGGTATTCTAGTTTTTATTGTGGAAACCTAGGTACTAAATTTCATTGAGATAACTTTATTACTTTTGAAGATACACAAATTTTCTGAAAGAGTCGAATCTTTTCCGGAAAAACTGGGTATATTTTCCTGACTCATCAACATGTTCATGCTATTTACACATGAAATACACCTGTCAAGTTTTATCAAACTAGATCTACCATTTTTTGGGTTTTCGTAGTGATACATAATTAGCTAGGGTTGTTTACTACGAAATAACCATAATAAAATCAAACGTACATAACATATTAGAAAACATAGTAAAGTATTCAAAAAATCAAGCCCTTCTTTGGTAAATAAATTTTTAAAAAGTACCACTGTAACAAGAATTTTAAACTATATTGAAACCATATGCATAGGTGTTTCATCTAAAATAATAGGGTGGTAATCGGTAACTTTTTGACCACAACCTGTATAAGAATTGAAATAAAATTTTATTTATTAATGATCATTAAAAGAAAATTAACAATTTTTAAGTAACATCTAAAACTAGAATGTTATAACATAAACTTTTAGTGTCTTCGAAACAAAATAAAATTTTTGGATTGAGTGTCTTCGGAAGAAAATAATTTTTTAAAATTTTGTGTACCTATAACATGAGGAATATCTATAAAAGCCAGGAATCACTTTTAAATGGTTTTTGTGAAGCCTCTGATTGCTAGGATACCCTGTGAAAGCATTAGATTTGGGATATAATGTACCTATGTGCTTGAGCATATTTGATGACTGACTTTTAGACGTTCATGTTTAGTGTTGAGTGGACTACTGGGTAGCTTCCAATTTATTCTGCTGTGCTCAAACTCACTTGGTAGTTTTGCTAAACTTTAAGCAAAAGATGGCTGCCATAGAGCAACCCACCATGTGAGTTTGACTTCTCTGACCATGGTAGAACACCCCGATTGCCATTTTGCCAACTAATACATAGCAGAAGATATATGTATTTACTAAACCAAATCGGGATATATCTACGGTAACTAAAGTGTTGTTAAAATACAATGTTTAAGTAGATTACAATAAAATAAAATGGAAACAAAACCTCAAAAAGATACAAGCAAGTTATCAAAAACATCACACAACCACATTCTAGATAAGATGTATAAATGTTGACAGTGTGTGAACATATATTTATCATTCAGTATCAGTTCTAGTCCACCACTTCCTTTACAATATCGCAATATTATTGAGCGGTTTCTCATTGTCAGTCTTCACCCAACTTTGGATAAAACTAATCTATGAAAAGGAAACTATTTGGCAGACAAGATAGAGCATGTATCTTTTTATCAAAGTAAGTACATTTGTGGTTTGAATTTGATTCCTGGCCTAAAATCGTTTACAGACTGAAAAATCTTACAAGGATGTGGTTACAACTAGCACAAGCTTGAACATTTACAAATGTTAAAATAGAGACAAAGAGTAACTTAACAAATAAAGAATGGTGTTTTACTCAGGTAATATCATACCAAGTAGAAAATGTAAAATTATATATAAAATAAAATATTAAGTGTACTTATTACTTCTACAAACGTACAAAATATCTGAATTTGTGGAAAAAATGCAGAGGATATGCAGCCAGTGCGATATGGTAGCAAATTTTCACAAAAAAGTGAATCTGATTCAATTGTCTAGTAATTTGAAAACCTTCATTTTTCTGTTTGGTAGAGGATTTACAAAGGCAACACAAGTACCGAATGTCATCAGTATAGCGTCATTATGTTTGAAGATACAAAAATTGTTCGGAAAGACCTAAACTTTTTCGAACAAAACTGGTTCAAGTGGGCTGGCTAATGAATCCTTTTAACATATTTACAAAACAAAAATACATCAAAATTGCTTAATAATTTTTAAGGTATCGCTCGGATAAAAAAATATCGTTTATAAACTTTATGTAACTCCCCCAATCATCCATAAAATATTTTATCATATTTAAAAAAAATTCAACGGCGATCTAATATTTTGGGGAAATGTTGCAGCTTAATTTTTTTAATAGACGCCTTAGCCTATACCATTTTATACAAAAGAAAATTTTCCTGATCCATTCCGTCTATTAGATAATTTTCGTTGAAAAAAAATCATCAAAACTGAGAAGAAGAAAACATTAGAGAATGACATAAGACCAAAATATTTAGTGTGTTTAACATAATCTATTGAATATTACGAACAAGCATTAAGTTTTATGGCGCCAAAAAGTCAAGAAGTACCAGAAAAATTTAGTTTTTATTCCTAAAACGTCAATGTCGAGATTTGAAACGTCAAAATGGTCAATTTTGATACAAAGATTCTGAAACGAATGCGGTAAATGTGGAAACAATGTGGAAAGAAGTGTGTTTTACAAGGCCTTGCGTTTCTGCTTGAATTAACTGCAATTATTCTTCAATTTACTCAAATATTTGCAAAAAATGCATTTCAAATGCATCTCTGATACTTTGGCAGTTGTTTAAGTTTTAGTGTTTGTGTTTTAATAGTCTAAAAATTTTTATTCAACAAAATAAATGTAATAAAATCCCCCTCTTCAGGCAATACTTCGATAAACGGACAAACCATACATCCAGTAGTAGCGTATTTACATAACAGTGTTTCTAAACTAATATTTATTTTCTGTCCAATTATTATCAAAAATAATACAGTTAGAAATTTAGTACGTAAGTAGCCTATATATAGCACGTCCAAAATGTCGAGTCCCTTTCCTTTAGGAAAACCGATTTTTGACATATAAAAAAATAACAATAAGATTTCATTGCATCACATAGATTAAACAACAATTTTAACTCCCGTGGTGGCGCATTTTGTTGGCTTTAAACTCTCATCCTCAAGGTTGTTAGTCCGAATCTCCATAGAAGATCAGTCGAAAAAAAAAATCAGCTACCTTTTCATTTATTTATTAAATTCTAATAACCGATCTGAATATGTAATCATTTAGCGGATTTTTGCATCAAAATATAAAATAATTTAAATTAATGAATTAGTATAAGAAAAAAAAATTTGATAAATTGTTTTCACACACGTCAAATAAAACTTCAAAGTGACAGATTTAATCATCTTAGCTCTGACAGCTTATGATATGAAAATATGAGTTTTTTCGCTTATATATTTTATTCGTTATTTATTTATTAAAACTGTTCCAGAGATACTCTACAAGATATAGGAAATAGTCAACAATTAGCATTCCACAATTACAGGCGTTAACTGCATAAATACCAAAATAAACAAAGCACACAATAAAACAGTCAAAATACATAAAACACAAAAACGGCTTATCATCGTTGATTACAATACTCGTCTATAGAATAAAAATAATGCTCCCTAAAAATACGATTTTAATGCAAGTTTAAATTGTCGAGGCTGCTCAAATTTTTAATCCGAGCAGGTAAATGATTATATAAGCGTATTGCAGTGTTGTGAGGCGCCCGATTAGTCTGTTCAATTCTGTGAGGGGGACATACAAATTGTTAGCCTGTCTTGTTTCATACGCGGTAATGTTACCGCAGGTAGTTAAGGTTGCAATATTTTTTCTAACATAACAAAGTGCCTTAAGCATGTAAGTATAGACACGTCACTGTTAGTATCCCATACTGTATAAAAACTAGTCTTCAAGAACCCGAAGACGGCAGGCCAAACATGGTGCGGACAATTCTCTTCTGCATAAACGGAACCCTCCCCAGGTGCACACAGCAGCCCCAACAGAGCAAACCGTATACCAGGAGACAGTTGACGCTACCATAGTAGCATGTCAGCAAGGCCTGAACACTTAAAAAATCCCTTAGCTGCAGAGAAGCATAATTCCTGGATGGAAGACAGGCACCTTATGGTCAACATGGATACCCCATGATAAGTTAGAATCCAGGTGGAGGCCCAAAAACCTTACAGACGAGCCTTGTCTTATGGAACCATTGTCAGATCTTACATCTAGATTCGGATTTAATCATCTTCTTCACACCCACTGGAGAAAAAGGAAGCATTACAGTTTTTTCTGTGTTAAGTACCAGACCATTTTGTTAACACCAGTCTGACGCCTGAGATACACAAACATTAGCTGCAGCACCAAGCTCTTCGAAACTCCCCACTGAGATTGTAGCAGTGGTTTCATCTGCGTACAAAGTTAAGTGGTAATGTGGGAGATCATAAACAATGTCCTTAACAAAAACTGGAAACAGAACAGGGCCCAATATGCTGCACTGCGGCACGCCGCTTAACACACTTGAAAAAACAGATATAAAGCCCTTAGCTGCTTGACGTACCCTGATAGCTTGACTGCTCCCAGAAAAGTAGTTTTTATATAAATTTGTGTTTCCTCTTTTGCCACCATGATCCAATTTTTGCAATAAAAGGGTATGGTTGACTACATCAAACGCTTTTGATATGTCAAATATTTCAACTTTCCGTGAAAAGTAAATTAATATTTTTTTTACTTTCTTATTATTTTAATTTTAATTACACATTATATTATTTGAATGTTACGTATTTTATCTGCAAATTTTTGTATAAACATATTTACCTAGTCAGTTTTCACAGATGTTTTTTTGTGCTTTCGTATGAATCACTTTTGTCAATAGTTAGTAGTTAATAATTAATGTTCAATAAGTTATCGTAAAGAATGGTTTGCGAATTCACGTAAAAAATTACTTTCGAATTTTCGTGGAAGAAATTCTTTAGCAAATTTTCGTATAAAAAACTTCGTACTCAATTTTCGTAAAAAGATTTTTATACAATTTTCGTGTAACATTACTCAGCTCCCAGACCCTTTTTAATTAAAAACCGTCACATAAAGGTAGAAACATTTTTTAACGTTGGTCTATTTCCGCGACTACGACCAGGTACTGAAGCCAGGGGGCTGTTTCACCTCACTATCCTTAAATCTTGGCGAACCCCTGTCTTTCTGTAAGGAGGAAGTGATATTTAACGTGTCCAACATCGCATGGTACACGAGACTGACGGCTGTGCGCCCCCTCCGAAGGTCGGAACGTGCAGACATTCAACTTGCTCAAACACAATGCCACAACATCGGTTGATGTTAATTATAAGATATGTATTTAAAAAGTGAAATGGTCACCTACTGGGAATCGAACCCAATACCCTAGGGTCATAAGCACATGTTCTTACCAATGGACAGCCGAGGCTGCCCGTAAAAACAAAAGCATGGACGCAGCAAGTGCGTTATGGTAGTGAATTTTCATAGAAATGATATGGCACAATATATTTTATTATAACTTTTTTTTTTCCTTGTAACATAGAAATCTAAATTTTGCTGTATGGCTTACTTTTTATATCGTAAACCTAGATACCAAATTTGGTTATCGTAGCTTTTTTATTTTTTGATATAAAATTTTCTTTCGAATGAAAACTCAAAAAAATTCCAGAAAACCTTGTCCGATTTTCCTGGCTAACGAACTTATCCAAGCCATATTTCTGGAGATATAATTTTTTTTCGAAAGAAAACAAAATTTTTCGGGAAAACCTTCGCCGATTTTCTTGGCTAACGAACTTAAGCAAGCCACTCGCAAAAGGAATGTACATGCCAAATTTTATCAAAATCGGCCCATTATTTTTCGAGTTATCGGTGTGATACATACATAATATAAAAAATTAAGCTGACCTCGGATTGGGTTCTACGGGTCAGGTCAGGTCAGGTTAGGTTCGCACTCGTTTGCAAAAAATTTTTCAAAATTCAAAAGTCGGGATCTCCCCATTAGTAAATTTTTTCTACGAAAATTCACTAAAAACAATACATAGTATACCAGGACACATCTAGATTCAATTCTACGCAACCATATTTGCACATCTCAAGACCTTTCGTCAGTTTATCGTGATGTTTATCAACTATTATATTCTACTTAAATCACACATGTTGTCCTATAGATTAGGTTATTATTTATCATATTATACATTAAAAGCAAAAATGCCATATTCTCTTTTCTACATGTTAATACTTTTTTTAATAAAATTGGTAACGGTATCAATGAAAATCAGCTTGGAAACATAAGGTCAAACATGCCACCAGTAATAAATATAACATTACAAAGTATGGCTAAAAAACATGAGCTTCTGTGTTACTGTGACAGTTTCAAGTTGTATTGCTTTTGTTGCTTTTAGAAAGTGTTCGAATAAAAGAAATTAACAGTTTGAAAAACTATACACTATTTTCACATGACACTCGAGGTAATACTGCAATTATGCCTTCTGCTACCTCCAAGCATACAGCCTTTCTTAATGTTTTTTAAATAGTAAACTTCATTACCACAAATGAATGCAGCCGCTGAAACGTCAGCTCGATATGCAAAGTACCGGATTCGCATTTTAACGCTGTCCGTTAATACAAAAGTACTGGTACTAAAAGCAAATAACAACTGAGGCTTTGGCATTATACGTAAGCATGTTGAACGTTTGCCGTCGGTCCCGTCTACCATGTTCCACTGGGTACGTAAAACATCAATATCCTGCTTACAAAAACATACTCTTTAGGATCGTTAATCGGCCATACTCGCGGAAATAGCCCGATGTTAAAGAAAACAAGGAATACAAACAAACAGGCACACCCACACACACAAAAGACAGAAACGACTGACAGTCTCAGTTCTATTTCAAGTTGTGTTGTTAAGAAAATATGTTTTTCTATTAACCATTTTTTTATGTTTAATTTCTGTAACAAGCTAGGGAAAATTTCAATTTTCTAAAATAAATAAGTTGTTGGACAGTGACAGGTCCTGAAGACGCTATTTTATCAACAGTATACATATAACAAAATATATAACTTATATTTAGCAACAGCTTAACAAGGATGTACAGTAGTTAATAACAATTATTATTGCGTTATCGGAAACATTTCTTCACTTTTAACATAATACTTATATCAATGTCTGGGTTTCGAAAGGTTTCCGATGAAAACAAGATCAGTCATTTGGTAGCTAATCAGAAGATAAAAGGGGACACCACTCCTAAAGCTTTTGGATTATTTTAACGCCAGGTAAATATTTATAATTTGACAGAAACTAGATATATCCTAAATACAGATGTAGAGACTTTTTGGCTGGCTTCCTAATAGCTCAAGCAAGGTTGTTTAAGCAAACGCTTCTCTGTAATCGGTTTCGCCGTTTTACGGCATTCTCAGACAGGATAAGAAAATAAGCTATTGTGAAGCCAAACACAGTGTTTACTTCTGTATTTAGTATGGAGCGGTTTCACTAAATAAGAGCAACACATAGTGAATGGAGACATCTTATCATACTTTCAATTGTATTGGTAGATGTGAGATCAAAATAATGCCGCGGTGTTTGTTAGTTGACTGGGATATTCAGAAAACATGCATCACCAGGTTGTTATTTTTTTTTTGCTTTATTTATCTTTGTCCGTACGGTAAGACGGGTGATCACTTAGGAACACCGTGTGCTATTGAATGCCCTCGAAAGACAATGGCATACTACCAAGTGTATTTGCCAATCAAGTTTCCTTCGGGAAACAGCGACGCAGGGCGAGCTAGAGTATTTACTTCTTTTTACTTTAAACCTATGTGTCGTAAAGACATTATAAAGCTTACGTTTGCCACGAAAAGCGCGTTTACTCACTTTTTAAATACCTAGAGATGAGACATTCCCCAAAATATGTATAGGTTGTCAAGTATGGGAAGCGACTTGAGAACTAATGGTACTTCGGTGCGCCCATAACACTTAGGCCCCGCTCCTTTCTTATTCCTGCTTCATTTAAAATTCACTAAGGAATAGTTCAGGCTATAGGAAGTATCACATGCAAGTATAATCCGCACAGTCACACAATAAATTTGGTTAGTGCGTTCCTTTTGCAAGTGGCTTGGATGAGTTTGTTAGCCAAGAAAACCTGACCAGGTGTTCTGGGAAAATGTTGTGTTTTCTTTCAGAAATTTTTTATATCTCCGGAAATAACAAAGCTGTGGCAACTTATACTTAACTTACGCGGGTTTCCATCATAGAAAGTAAACTATGTACTAAAATTTAGATCTTCTCTAAGTTAAAAGAAACAAAAGTTATACGCATTTCAAGAAAAAAATGGTGCCACTATGAGGACTAGACAAAGGCAGAAACATTTCGGGGCGCAGTAAATGTGTTATGGTAGTGAATTTTTATAAGAATAATATATTATTGAATTAGCCTTATATTAAAATTTTACAAAGGTACATTTAATTTAATTCATGTAATTAGGAACAGTAGAAAATGAGGTAAAAATGGCAAACAAAAGCGTGATCTCTAACATAAATACGTATAGTCAGTTGTATACAAAAGTAAAAATAAATAAATAAATAAACAGGAAATATACTCAACAAAAATACACTATACAGCTGAACGTAACAAAAAATACATTAAACATTAAAATGCACATTGAGTATCATTTTCAACCATAAGGTTATAAAAATGTTTAGTAATTTAAAGTGCATAGCCTAATTTAAAATATTTTTTTAATGCACACATCCTGCTTACCCTACATCTCTAATTAATATATATGATTAGGAATCAACTTTTTTTGTAGTTACTTAGTTTTGTATTGATTGTTTTTAATGCCTAGTTTTAAAATCTACCACAATGTTTTGTATTTAGACCGCTTCCATTATGATATTAAAATAATTAAATTCTAAGAGTAGTGTACAAATTTTGTTTATATTTTTATTTAATCCACAGGTATAATAATGATGGAAACTGTTACTGTTTGTCGAAGAAAACTCGATTGACCAAAAATACACTTGGTGGTTTGCTATAGCTTGCTGAAGGCATTCAACAGCACAGTGTGTTTCCAGTGACTTATCGAAGTACTTGTCGATCGTACCAAATGTTGCTGAACTTCGGTGTTTACCATGGTTTAGCCATTGTCGTGCCTAGTAAGATTTACTTATTTATATTTACGTGTTGTGTGGTAGTAGCATTAAAGTAATATGCTTATTTCAATTATGAGAAAATTATTTACAAAACGTTTAGTTAAAAAAAACACTATTCCCCCATTCTATGCCTACAGGCTAAAGTTTGAGTTGGTCATGGCTTTGCCGAATTCACATTTTAACAGAAACGTTAGGTTATAAGTTAATCAAGTTATTTTAGGTTTGAAGGCTAGAAGTATAGTCTCAAATGCTGTAGAATTAAAATGGATATCGTTTTATATATAATAAACTTCTTTTAAATTTAAATTCCATGTCAATTTATCTTTGATTAGATATATACAAGTAGCTTTACACCGACTTTCTGGAACTTTGACGTTAACACTAATAACACAGCAAATTCATTTTCTTAGGTTTCCCATTATTAGTAGATATTTAAGCTGACGGTGTCGATAAAGCAGCTAATAAAAATGATTATTGTATACATTAAAGTCATTATGATTTAAATTTGAGGCTAGCAAATTTCTAGTTTGATATTACGACAAATGAAAAGGACAATTTCAATACAACTTACAACATAATGTAGAATGACAGCGGCGCGTCAGATTCTGATCAGAGCAACGAGCAGTGCTTAGTGATGGGAAAAACGGTTATTTTCTGTTAACAGTTGAAGCCGTTAACGTTATTTGATAATAACCGTTGAAAATAACGGCTTCAGTTATTTTAAACTGGATAGTCGATCGATAGTATCCTACATTCCCAAAGCTGTGAGCGAGAGCGAGCACACTAGTATAAATGCAATGTATTTTTACCCCGTTATTTCACGTAGTGTATAAATCTCAAATTTTGTCGATATGAAAAGGAAACAAAGGGTTAAGAAATAATAATAAGCGTGTCGTAAATCTT
Organism: Tillus elongatus; assembly: GCA_964006375.1. Classification (NCBI taxonomy): domain Eukaryota; kingdom Metazoa; phylum Arthropoda; class Insecta; order Coleoptera; family Cleridae; genus Tillus; species Tillus elongatus. The sequence continues at coordinate 160,082,227 of OZ023262.1, forward strand.
TTGCCACTCTGAAGTGAAACTTTTAGAAATCAGAAAGGAGTCTTATATTAGTATTTACTTAGATGTTTTAGGAATTATAAACTAGTCATTTCTAACAAATTTATTTTATGAGGGGTCTTTACGTAAATGTCAATGCCACAGCAAGAATCAATAAATATCATTATTTATCACGTCTTGGGACGTTAGAACTTTTATTGCTACACAGGGAGTGATTCTAAGAACTCCATAACATAACGCAGCTCATAAGATTTCGGTAAAGAAATTTGCCTTTATTCTGTACATATGGTTTGTTATTACATTATGCTTTTATTCTTTCTTAGAAAGATCTCTATCTCTAGTTACATTTTCGGTTCACTGGTCATCTTTATCAGTCCACTTTTAAAAACTGTGCAAACAACAGCCAACAGTATAAAAAATTGAGTTTGAGTTAAAAAAAAATTGGAAGATATATAGTATTAATTGTTTATACTTATTTTAATATTCGTTGTTTTAAAATTAGTTTCAAAAATTTCAAAGGGCTGTAACTTGGAGGAGAAGGGGTTTCAAGAAAAACTTAATAAAAAGACACCCCTTATTTTTCGCCAAAGAATCAGACTGTAAAATTTTTCGCATCAATTTGGAAACAACCTATATATATATATATATATATATATATATATATATATATATATATATATATATATATATATATATATATATATATATATATATATATATATATATTCATTTAATTTTTTATATTTAAATGTATATAGATATTAAAAAATGTTGTATCATATTTTTTTATCAATTTGATAACTATTATCAGACAAACGAAAATGACGAAAACTGTTTTCTTAGGTAATGTATATAAATTTAAATAAATAAGTACTTTAATTTCACGTGAAATAACCCAATTTTGCGTTGTCTATAGTGAAAGTAATAACACGTTTTTACAGAAATTCATCTTTTCACCCAACATTTTTTATTATTAAATATTTGGCTTTACATACTAGTGGGAAACTCAACTGTTTCAAAAATAACAGCTTCTCAGTTTAACAGAATAACTCTGTGTAGTAGTGTCCGTATGCCGTATCCCCATCAACAACCGGTTAAAGTTAAAATTAAAATTAAACCGTTTTATTGTACCGAATATCGTCCCTAAAGCTGTGAGCGAGAGCGAGCACACTAGTATAAATAATAATGTTATGAAGTACAGTCCGCTCTATACTGTATAACCATACATATTTAGCATTCCCAATCTCAAGGCTATTCATCCCGTTAAATGGTTAAATAACAGTTGCCGATGAAAACCGATGTTTATTCATCGAACCTAGTTGCAGTAGAACTGAAACAGGCACGACTCCGAATTCTAGTTTAGTCTAAAAAGGGTTACTTTTTAAGCTGTTATTTTTATAAATCCATAACTGGTGGTTACCGTTACGGCTCGGTAACCGTTTAAAAATAGCTGACAGTTAAATAACGACCCATCACTAGCAGTGCTACGATATCTCACGGTTGTGGTCTACTGCGTTGTCAGGTGGAACAAATTATAATTCTAGCGATTAACTAAAAATCATGAGAAATGGGTAATTCGAAATTTGCAGATATTAAACAGAGTTACGGGTTACTGATAAAATTAACTTTTATAAAAAACATTTATTCATTATCAAAAGTTATGAACATGTGTAATATTTATATCTGTGCAACGTTTAACTAGATGAAATTTCGGACGAGCTGACAACCCCGGTAAGAAACAGGTTCACCTTCCAATAATAATTATAACGGCCATTGTTAGATTTTTATCTACGATTTATATAAAAAGCAGGTCAGCAGACACGCAACACAAGTGACGTCATCTGTCTTTGTCCAACAATTTAGATATTTCATTACGAAATTTGAAGTCATGTCGAAGATTATTTATTTTTAAGTTCAAATCACTTTATTTTTCTTTGATCAAAAGACTTGATAATTGGTAAACAGACACGTCTATATATGTTGTTTTAAGTTGTTAATTTTAGTTATAATATATTCAACACTTTGAAAGATATTGCGTTGAAAAAAAATTTTTTTTAGAAAAATTGAGCGTTAAGGTCTGCTGAACGAACTCATCCAAGCCATTAACAAAATTAGTATAACCCTTAAATTTGGTCCAAATCAGTGGAGTATTTTCTGAGTTATCAGTTGGATACGCGCACGCACACACACACGCGCGCACGCTCGCACGTACGCGCGCACAAACATTTTAGCTGACCGTAGAAATGGGTTCTAGGGGCCCTAATTCGCGCTCATTTGAAGAAATTTTCCGAAAATCTTACCATCAATACCTCTCTATTAGTGAATTTTTTCTTAACGAAAATTCACTAAAAACACATATTTTGTGTGGATAGCAATATCTATTGTATATTACAGACAATGAATAAGTTTTTTGTTGCAAAAAGGTCCAGAAATGCCAGAAAAATTACTTTGAAAATTGTATAGTTTTCTTCTTAAAACGTCAAGTCGCGATTTCAAACGTCAACTTTTAGGTAAAGAACCTAAAACAAATACGGGTTCTGTAGAGAAAATGTCGCAAGAACTGTGCTTTGCAAAGCCTTAAGTTTAAGCTTCAACCGCCATTGCCCTTAATTTCACTAAAATATTTCCAGAAAATTCATTTCGAATAAACCCTTTCTTCCTAGTGTTAGTTATAGAGTTTATGATTTAACAGTCTTAAATTTTTAGCAAATTTTCATAGAAAAAATGCGCCCTTGAGGAAACCTCGACTTTTGAATTTTTAAAAGCTTTCTTCAAATGACCACGAACTGGGCCCCCTAGAACCCACATCCGGGGTTTGTTTCATTTTGATCTATTTACATATATACAGGGTGACAAATCCTACGGTAAAGCTCTATATATCCGTTATTATACAAGATAGGAGAAAAATTTGTATACGTTAATTATGGGGTCTCTTAAGCTGCATCTTACAAAATCATTTGTGGCCCCACAAGTCGTTGGTGATACCAATTTTCTTTTTTTTATCGAAAACCCCTTATATTATTGCATTTTTGCATTTTACATACAATAATAATGCATGTTTGTGAGAAAAAAACTTGATAGCCTTTATCCTTTTCGAGTTATTTCAATTCTTTTACAACCTTGCGATGGTTTTACCAATACACAGCAGAGTCCAATGAAAATGACGTATTCAGAGAGGTTTTCGTTTATATTATTCGTCGAAAAAAATCGAGATGTCGTATACAGGGCGTTTTCAAATAATGACTGAATTTGAAAAAATTCAAACTGGCATAACTTGATTTTTAAATTGGAACAGCTTTGATTTCGTGTCTCAGAAGTGAAAGGGATGATATCTGCTTCGAGTTTGGTATAACACTCCATATACCTACAGACTCTAGTTTTGGAAATATTTACATTTATAATCGCATGCCATGATTCATTAAGAGATCAGTTTTAATGTTGGTTTCAGTTTCAAATTTTCTAATAACCGATCAGATTATGTGATTATTTATAACAAAATTAAAATATTTAAATTAACTTTGGTACAAAAAAAAGGGGGGGGGGGGATAATTAATTTGATAGTATGATCTATGTTCACATTTTTATAATATATCAGTAAGTTGATAAATTGTTTTCACAAATCTCAAATGAAAAGTTGAAGTGATAAGTGTTCTTATTTCCAACAGCTTGTGACCTGAAAATATGATTATCTTTCCGCTTATATTTTTCTTTACTTCCACTTATTCGAATTTCCGTGAAAAGTAAAACAAAGTGTTTCTTTTTTTGTCTTTTTTCAATTCTAGTTACAGCTTGGGTATATAATTTGAATTGCATGTATTATTTCAGCAAATTTTTGTGTAAAAAATATTTAGCCAGTTTTCGCACAATAATCATTTTGTGTAAGAATTTTTCTTCACTTTTCATCAATTGTTTTTTTACAAAGTTTCATGCAATTTTTTTTGTAAGTTTCGTCGAAAAGCTTTTTGTGAATAGTTATATTTAATCAGGTGGGTAGATATCATGAAAGGTTCGCTGGCCCGGAAAATTGGACCAGTTTTTTAGGAACAAGTTTATTTTTGGAAAATTTGTGTTATAAAATATGGTACATTGTGTTTACTATATAGGTATATACTGGTAACCAAATTTGATACCTGATTTCATTATAAAAATACATACTTGCTATCAAACACATTTTTATGAAAATTCACTACCATAGTGCACTTGCTGCGTGCAGACTTTTCTCTATTTGACGAGCTGTACGCTGACAGGGCGTTCCATAGTTTGAATGCTCTAAGAGTCGTAGCGAACCGATCGACAAGTAAGTGTGTGGATATAGAAGCTAACTCGTATCTGTTGACTAAAAGAAGTCGGTGGGGAAGCAATTTTTGAGTCGATGTCGATGGTAGTAAGTATCCAAAGAAAAAGCATATATCCCCAAACTTTCTTCTGTGTTCCAGAACTTATTAAGACACTATTGGTGATAGATGAATCTCCTAAAAGATGAAGTGGCCGTTTCTCAATATAACATAAAAGTAAGAAATACACACGGTGATAAGACATTTTTTAATCACTATATCGGAGATGCTAGATGATGAATTGTTTTAGTATTATGACAAAATATGTAAATGTAATAATGGTTGGACATTTGACTATTGCTTAATCTATTTTAAAAAACTACTTAGCAAACATGTTATGTAAAAAATAATTGGCCAATAGAATTCAGCTTTAATGACAAAAGAATAATAGAACTTACTACAATATTTTTGGTAAAAGAATGTGATGCTTGAAGTTTTAGCAAGTGAGAAATAGAAGAGCAAAAAGAATTTACATTTGGTACGTCAAAATTAGAAGTTTACTGAATTTCGTGTAGGACTGTCAAATTATTCAGGATTTAACCTTCTAAATTGTGTTATGATACAGCACAATTCTAAGACTTATTGTGTTAACATAACGTTCAGTTGACTCAAACTACATCCCATAACATATTTCATAATTAATGAGAAACAAGGCTTTCGTATATAAAATCATCTACTGAACTGCCTGGTCACTACAGTTTTATCTATATTGCGCATGTACGTAATGAATTGATAAAATATAATGTATCTATTTGCATTAAGTAGTCAATTATTTGTGAATGTTCACATATTGTGGCTAATTGAGTGCCAGTTGATGTGCACTTAATAGAGGTAGTTACTCAGAGAGCGTTGGAGGTTGAAGGTATGAGGAGGAGTGGTTCGTCCCATCGCGGCTGTCAAGTGTCGTCGCCGCGTTACGACCTCATCACTCATACTGCCCAACTGGCCGTTCTGACATCGACAATGATGTCCTCGTAATCGATAAGGACTCGTGTTTTTATCAAGTTCTTGCACTAATGATTCTTGTCAGAACATCTTTATAGCATTTCTAAAAGAGTGCGGCCCATAGAAAGGGAAAGAAACTCCTTAGAGATAAATGTTTTTATACGTATTTTCTAGATGAGATTTGTATGTTACTCATCTAAGCGGTAACACAACTGAATGAGTTGGACTCGTGATTGTGAATTATGTTCGCCGAATGTGAATTACCCTAGCAGACCGTTTCAAATATGCATTCAAGTAGCATATTTACCTTGAATAGCTATATATTATTAATGAGTAAGGAGGAATCGTGTTCGGCTAAGGCAGTAATGTTTGATGTTTAATTGATTAAGCTATAGTACCAAAACAAAAATACTCAAACACTGTTATCTTAGTCATTTATACATATTTATAGAAGCCTGGACGCAGCAAGTGCATTATAGTAGCGAATTTTCATAAGTTAGTAATACATAATTTACTTTTATAATCTTCGAATGCCATACGTTTTTTTGACCACACACATTAAATTTATGTAGCTGATTTATAATACACTAAAATGCATTTGACGTATATATATATATATATATATATATATATATATATATATATATATATATATATATATATATATATATATATATATATATATATATATATATATAGTTACATCCCTGTATATTCTCAACATCATACATATACGACGAATCCGAAAAACTCTGCATCATCAGTTTAGTGACCTGTGTAAGAGTGCTGATGCAGACGTTTGCATTTATGTTAATTCTGTAGAACATTATTTCATTCAATCGCTGTAACTCTAGTTGTTCACATGTTGTTTTGAATCACATATTTTATAATACATTTTAAGACTGAAATAATTGTACCACTTAAATAAATAAATTACTTTTTTCGGACAATCGCTACGAAAAAACCTAATTGGCGCTGCATAGAACAGTATTGCACATCAAAACCTAATTTTGGCAAGCTTTAAATCTTCGTAAAATTAGTTTCGGTCTTTTTTCTAAAAGTTTATGTGCAACATCGAACATCCACACCGGTGCAAGTCAGTCCACACTGCCAGAGGGAAATCAGCGAGAAACCAATAGCAGAAGTACCAATGAGCTTCCTGTAAGTTTCCTCCAATATTTTTATCTGTGCATTCATATCGTATCTATTTTACATTTATACCTTATATAATTTTGTTCAATAATTCCTATTCGCGCTCTATTTTTCAATTCACCCTGTAATACTTAACAACCATTACTTGTTCATGTATGTTGTGTAATGATAAGAGATAGATAGCCTATTAGGAAAAGAGAACCTATATTAGAATTAGAGGAAGACAATTTTAATCAATTAAGTTTAAATAATTTAGAAATGGCAAATAATCACATTGCCGAATTTTCACAAGCTGCTATCATGATCCTCGAATATTCCGGTGGACAGAAGCATCTTGCTTATTTTATTAAACAATGCGAACTTTATATTACTAGTTATAGAAGGCCAGAAGCCGAAACACACGCAAATCGAATGTTACTAGAATTTATAAAAGCTAAAATCACTGGTAACGCTCGTGACGTGTTAATTAGTTTAGAAAACCATACATGGGAAAATATAAAATTTGCTTTGAAAAATCAGTTTTCAGACCCCCGCTCAGAAAATCTTTTATTTAATGATTTAAATACTAGCTTTATGACTAAATCACAAACTATTCAGGAATATTTCAATGTAATTAAAAAAAAGCTAAAGATTTTAATTGAACATGTAGATATACAAGATTTAGTAAACGATGTAAAAACGTACAAGAAAGAATTTTATCAACAAAATGCAGTGGCAGCATTTAAAGCGGGTGTAATAGAACCTTACTTCTCACATCTTAAATTAGTTAGTGTTAATACTCTTGATTCACTTATGTTGGAATGTAATAGAATAGATAACGAGATTATACAGTCGAATTTCCTTAATAGCCTGAGAAACAAAAATAATACGAAAACAAATCATAACACACCTGTACAACATAGACAGACGTATACCCAAAAACCAATATTTCCAGCATTTCCCCAAATTTACAACAAACCACAACAAATCACACAACAAAGGCAACCGTTTCCTTCTCAGCCAATTTCTAACATAAGACCCGTTCAAAATTTTAATAAAAATATACAACACGCTCCAACTCAATTGAGTAGAGGAACGACACCCATGTCAATAAGCAACCAAACTCCCTTAAGAAATACACGACAAATGCCCCAAAGAAACCACTTTATACCCCAATCTAGGCCCACGTTTCAACATCAAGAACTCTTTAACCAAGAAGACCTACCACTAGATCATTCTGACGAATACCCTTATGACGACCAACCCTCTGACGAAAATATAGAGCCACTAGAATTTCCTGAACCAACTGAAACTTTTACAGATTACAACACCAATCCAAATCGGGATTTTCACGAAACAGCCTCGGAAAACTAATCTATTTAGATATAAATAATATTGTTAATACCCCTAAATTACCGTTTTTTGTCATACCAAGTCTAAATTTAAAAGTATTGATTGATTCCGGAGCGTCAGATAGTATCATAAATCCAGGACCGGCTTACGAGTTATTTAAAAAATTTATTTATAAGGAACCATTTTCAATGAAATCAGTTAACCAGATAACCCATGGTGAAGACAACGTAAGGTATCCTATTTTACAAGAATTTAATATTAATTACCAATTTCCAATGCGTGTCATGCAATGGCACCATCGATTTGACGCGCTTATTGGGTCAGCTCATCTTACAAAATTAAAGGGAAATATTGATTATAATAAACAAATTTTAACTCTAGGAAACCAAAAAATACCATTTTACCTTGAAATAAATCCACTGAATTTTACACCTTTCAAACAAATTTGTGAAAACTATGTATCAGTCCCTGTAAATATAGAAAAAGGCACAGTAGTTTTACCACGTATTGAAGAAACAAATGTTTTAATTTACGAGTCAATAGGTGAAGCAAAAGATGGATATTGTAGAGTGCCCATAATAAAGAAAAATCCAAATTCAAAATTTGTAGAAATACATTTTCAGGAACAAATAGATGTCGATCCATTACAAAATTACTCTGACGAACTACCTAAAATTTCAAAACATTTTGATGTAACAAAAGTTTTAAGAACAGATCATTTAAATACAGAAGAATATGAAAAACTTATTAATTTGTGTCGAAAGTATAATGATATTTTTTATCATGAAGACTCAGATCTCTCTTTCACCAATGCAATTAAACATAAAATAAGAACTAAAGACGATGAAGTTGTTCACACCAAATCATACCGGTACCCTTTTCATTTACGTGAAGAAGTCCAAAACCAAATTCAAAAACTCTTAGACAACAAAATAATTAGACCCTCAATATCACCCTACTCAAGTCCGATATGGATTGTCCCGAAGCGTCAAGACGCTTCTGGAAAAAAGAAATGGCGCTTAGTGATCGATTATCGTAAACTTAATGAGAAAACGATCGATGACAAGTACCCATTACCTCGCATCGAAGAAATTTTAGATAATTTAGGACGCTGCTCCTATTTCACGACCCTCGATCTAGCACAAGGATTCCATCAAATTGAAATGGATCCTGACAGCATCGAAAAAACAGCATTCTCCGTAAATAATGGCCATTACGAGTGGATCCGAATCCCGTTCGGGTTGAAGGGGGCTCCTAGTACCTTTTCACGCCTAATGGATAATGTATTAAGACCATATTTATACAAGTTTTGTTTCGTATATATGGATAATATTGTTATCTTCTCGAAATCCCTTCAAGAACACCTTTGTCACATAAAAAATATATTTGATAAGTTAAAAGAGTGTAATCTAAAAATTCAGTTAGATAAGTCAGAATTTTTGCGTAAAGAGGTCGAATTTTTAGGCCATCTGGTCAATGTCCGTGGGATCGAACCGAACCCATCAAAAATAACTGCCATTCAGAATTATCCAATACCAAAGACAAGTAAAGAAATAAGAGCATTTTTAGGATTAACAGGGTATTATAGACGCTTTATTCCAAATTACGCTAAAGTAGTATTCCCCATCAATAAATATTTAAAAAAGGATACCAAAATAAATATTCACGACCCTGAATACGTTGACGCATTTCAAAAAATAAAAGAATTAATTACAAATTCTCCCGTCCTGACCTACCCCGATTTTGCTAAACAATTTCATTTAACCACTGACGCAAGCAATATAGCTATAGGTGGAGTATTATCACAAAATAATAAACCAATTGCGTTTTACTCAAGAACACTAAATTCAGCCGAGAGAAATTATTCGACCATTGAAAAAGAGTTATTATCCATAGTAGAAAATACAAAACATTTTAGACCATATCTCTTTGGACAAAAATTTGTTATAGAAACTGACCACAAACCGCTTGTTTGGCTATTTTCAATTAAGGAACCAAACTCACGGCTAGTAAAATGGCGACTAAGATTAGAGGAATTTAATTACGAGATAAAATACAAGAAAGGCAAAGATAACGTAGTGGCTGATGCCTTATCGCGAATCGAAATTAACGCGATTGAAGACGACTTTGACCTGGAATCAATAATTAATAACGTAGACCCTGACGAAGACAGAGAAAGAGAAATAATTAACGAACTAGAAAACGACGCAAACAATGCCTCTACTAGCACGACTAATAACCTACCTGAAAGCAATGACTCACAGACACAACACTCATCTGCAGAAAATCCAATTTTCAAAATACCTATATCAGAAAATCCAGTCAATTATTTTCCCAGACGAATAATTTTAGATTACGGACCAAAATATGACACACGCAAATTAAAAATATTCAAGTTTGAAACAATACATGTAAAGGTTCAACTCAATTACGAATTAAGACAAATAAATGACTTCTTGAAACAATTTATTGATCCAAAATTCACTTACGGAATTTACTGTAAACATGATAGACTATTCAAATATTTCACTGCTGTTTCTTCAACATTATTTAATAGTTCTGTTAAAATAATAAAATCTAACGAATTGTTACAAGACGTTGAAAAACAAGAAACTCAACAACAAATTATAGACGAATATCACACACGAAACCACAATGGCATTAACGAGACTTATCAACATTTAAAACAAAAATATTTTTGGCCTAATATGAAAAATTATATAAACGCTTTTATTAATAAATGCTCAATTTGCCTTCAGACAAAATACGAAAGAAATCCGTACAAACCACCATTTTCAGGTCCCCTTCTAGCTAAACGCCCTTTTGAAGTGATACACATTGACACCTTCAGTTTCGATAATTGTAAATTCCTAACTATCATAGATTTATTCTCCAAATATGCGCAGGCGTATTATATAACTGATGGATCCGCAATTACCGTGTTAAATAAACTTAGACACTATTTTTCCCATCATAATCATCCCCTAAAAATAGTAGCTGACGCTGGCAAAGAATTTTCGAATACTACCCTTAAAGAATACTGTAATTTATTTAATATTAATCTTCACATAACAACCCCCCAAAATCCTAACTCAAATTCACCAGTAGAGCGACTGCACTCAACTCTTGTAGAAAAATTGCGAATTCTTAAATTACAAAACCCACAAGAGAGGCCTGCAACCCTAATGATAACAGCAACCCTTATTTACAACCAGTCCATTCATTCGACAACTGGGTATTCACCTTTTATATTACTATACGGCCCCTACGACGACTTACCAACAGTCACACCTGAAACTACCCTTTACGAAGAATACAATAACAATAGGCTCAAAGAAATAATGCCTTCCTTCGACAGTGTATATCAGAAACAAAAAGTAAGTGGAGACAAAAGAATTTCTAAAGCAAATGAGGACAGACAAACGACACCAGATTTACAAGAAACGACACAACTAGCTATTAGAGTACCAAAAGTAAGAAAAACAAATCCTCTTTATAAATTACGATCACATCCTAAACAAAAAGAAAACATTGTTACATTTTCTAAGCCAAAAGCAAAAGCTCACGTTTCTAACATAAAAAGAGTAAGAAAGACTTTTTCGTTACAGGACAAAACTACTACTACTACAAACAACGATGACCCTCAACCTGGTCCATCCACTTCAAATAACACCGATAAAAACTAACGGATATTTTAAAGAGTATTTAGGCATAGCAAAAATACTCAAACATTATCATAAATTTTATTTTTATTTTAATATTACCGATATAGAAATTAATTATAACATATTATTAAAAAATTCTAAATTTTTAAACACTGGACAAATGTCTGCAAGTAACGAACGATATTTACTAATTTTAGATGACCATTTGTCACGATTAAGTAATGAACTACAAAAACTATCAATGCACAGAACTAAACGCGGATTAATAAACGGAGCAGGCTCTTTAATTAAAATGATAACAGGAAATCTCGACCAAGAAGACTTGAAAGAAATCAATAAAAATTTAGATAACCTTTTGCAAAATCAAGAAGATATAATTACCCAAATTGATAATTTAAATTCATTTGCTAATATAATCACACAAAGGTACGAAAAGGACCAAAAAATTATTAATCAAAATCTAGATCATATTTATCAGACTTTTTCCACTTTAGATAGCGAAAGAGAATTGTCGAGTAAAATTCATTTCCAAATTCACGTAGCTGTTAAATTACTCCATAATATAGAGATAATTCAAAGAACTATTTCCTTAAGTTTTAACGAAATTACTAATATAGAGCTGGTATGGTAGACTGAAGATCAACCCAGGCTTCAGGGGCCACTGCAAAATTCAGGAGATCGTGAAGGAACCCATGCTTGAAATGAGGTCAGACTTCGCGAGCCCGCGAATGTGCAGGGAAAACAACTTCACAGTGGAAATCCCTGATCGCGGGGCATGGCGGGAGGAGACACCGGGCATACCACGGGACGCGCTCGTCTGGTTCACGGACGGATCTGGCGGGGAGCGTGGGACGGGGGCAGGTGTTTACTCGGAAGGACCGAGGGTAAGTCACAGTATTTCCCTCGGAGCCCATGCAACGGTGTTTCAGGCCGAGATGTACGCCATCCTGCACTGTGTGCGGGAGAACAAGAGGAGGGGCTACACCAACAAGCGGATCCTCATAGCCACAGACAGCCAGGCAGCCCTTAAGGCACTAAGTAGCCCACGGGTAAATTCCTGGCTGGTGAGTGAGTGCCGAGACGAGACGAGCGACCTGGCTGGGCAGAATGAGGTGACCCTCATCTGGGTGCCGGGTCACTCGGGGGTCAAAGGCAATGAAGAAGCTGACAGTCTCGCAAAGAGGGGGTCAGCAGAACCATTTATGGGACCAGAACCGGCTCTGGGCGTGTCAAAGAGCACTGCCAGGGGAGCCATTAAGTCCTGGGTCAGAAACCAACACAAGGTGTACTGGGCGGACTGTCCAGGGCTCAGACATGGGAAGTCAATAATTGACGGACCCAGTTCAAAGAGAGCTGTGGAGCTGCTAAACCTTAGCAGAGGACAGCTCAGAAACACAACAGGTCTCTTGACGGGACACATGGCCGTCAAGAAACACCTACATAAAATGGGGCAGTTCGAAGGGGACCTCGCATGCAGACTCTGCGGCGAGGGGGAGGAATCAGCCCAGCACATCTTGTGCGAGTGTATAGCTCTGGACCGGAAAAGACAACTGATCTACGGTCACTCTAGACCGGAGACAGAGCAATATAAAACTTCACCCTACCAATCGCTGTGCAGACTAGTTCAAGGCACAGTGATTTTGGAATGGGTGGAGTAAGACTAGGGGTATGCACAATCAACCAAGGGTTGCGGTGCTATCGGGGCGGCAAGGCCGCGGACGAGCCCTGAGGGAACAAAAAAAAAAAAAAAAAAAAATATAGAGCTCTTTACCATTAGTGATCTGTTAAATATTATTGATCACTTAAAGTTAAGTCATGACAGAAATGAATTGATCGACTTTGACAAAAATCATGTGTTTAAGGTTGTAGAATTTACCAAATTTCATATATTATCGGTTAAGGATACGATTGTATGCCTTTTAAAAGTTCCTATCCTACATCCCAATCCTGGTTCTTATTTTCGTGTTTATCCTATACCACAAAATTATATTCTCCTGGTACCACCCAGCTCATACTATTTAGAAACACCCTCTTCAAACTTATGGACCCAAGAGAAGTGCCCCTCTATAGAAGACGTCGTTATATGCAATAATCGCCCACGAGAAGAACATTGTCAGCTTGACACCTTACAAAATTGCACTTCTGCCAAAGTAATGAACCCCTACGAAATATCAACTCAGCTGCAGAATGGTCAGATCTTAATATCCACTAGCTCAGCAACCACTATTGTCGAAAATTGCGAAACATCGTTAGAACGAAAAATCTTCCAGGGAAACGGTCTAGTAACATCCCTCAATTCCTGCAAAGTCAAGATCAATGAGGAAACGTATGAAGACGTTGCTACTAATTTGACGCTACAACCCATAGAAGTCGAAGAATTGCAACCGACACCTCAACATCATATCCATTTTAAGCCAATTCATCTAAAAGAAAACAAAAGGATAAAAGAAGCATTGTCTCAAATACAACAGCATCCATTTCATCTCCGACCGTCCATGCAGTATTCCCACTTAGGCATTACCATTGGTATATCCATCGCTGTTACCATTGTACTTCTGTTTCTTTTAAGAAGAAAAATTCAGAGCATCCTATACAAGTCCAACAGGCAAACGCAAACAGAAGAAGTGTCCGAACACGAGGACGTGTTAAAGATTTAAGGGTGGAGGAGTTACATCCCTGTATATTCTCAACATCATACAAAATACGACGAATCCGAAAAACTCTGCATCATCAGTTTAGTGACCTGTGTAAGAGTGCTGATGCAGACGTTTGCATTTATGTTAATTCTGTAGAACATTATTTCATTCAATCGCTGTAACTCTAGTTGTTCACATGTTGTTTTGAATCACATATTTTATAATACATTTTAAGACTGAAATAATTGTACCACTTAAATAAATAAATTACTTATTTCGGACAATCGCTACGAAAAAACCTAATTATATATATATATATATATATATATATATATATATATATATATATATATATATATATATATATATATATATATACCTTCGTATGGAACAGTAATTTCCTTTTCTAACAAGGAATAAATTACGCGGTATTCTGTTAAATATACTTCCGAAAAAATTTGGATTCGACTGATTTTTGGAACATTGTATATATATTTTAATGTCAATACATGATTTAAATAGGTAAAAACTAAAGGAAGAATTTTCCAGTGTAACGAAAAAAAAACGGAAGTATCTAGGTGGCATAGAAGCTTCGCAAACCATGTTATACTTATAAACATATAAAGTCCGAAACTGACCTGGGATCTGGGCTCTGGGGGTTCTAATTCACGCTCATTTAAAAAAAAATTCAAAAATCGTTACCCCTCTATAAGCTAAATGTACTTGAAAATTCGCTAAGGGTAGGACTTAAATAATAATATATTATTATGTAAAGTTTTATTTTTAGCAAATATGCCTAAAAAAATCGCGTATGTACGTATAGATGTATGTTTGTATGTATATATGTATGTACACGTATATATATATATATATATATATATATATATATATATATATATATATATATATATATATATATATAGTGTGGCCCATTAAGGAGGCAATCAACACTATAAAATCTATATTTATCATCCAGTCCAAACCTGAATTATTACTTTTTAGCCACTCACCAAGCTACTACAAACTGAAAAGGAATTAAAAGTTTCAAGGCCTAGTGTGACTCGTTTTTGCTGGCAAAAATAACCTAAGTCTCTTTGCTATACTTTCAGTCACAACATACTCTACAGCTATATAATCTCTATCTGTCATCCAATTTCAGCCAAACCGGTTTTTTAAATATTACCCTCTAAAAATCCATCCATTGGCTAAATGATAAGGCTAAATTTAACTTTTAACGCATACTGTAATGTAGTTCTTTTAAAAATTACCAAATATTGTCAAGAGATATTTTATTGAATATCTAAGAAGAGTATTAAATTGTAAATTTCCCAAAAAGATCTAATTCCAAATTGCGTGCCACTAGGTTGATAAGTTATGACAGGGTGATTATGTAAAGGAGAGGTTGCAAATGCACATGGCACACTAACCTGCACCAAACTAGACAACACTTTATTAAATTTTTTTCATACATCTCGCATTAAATAACAATATTTGGTTATTAGGGTATCATGTATTGTGACTTAATAAATCTACAATAAATGAGTTCAAAAATAATCGGTAAAAAGCAGGTAATTAAAAAACATTTAACCCGAAATTCACTAAAAATAAACAAACAAATGAACTGAAACAACCAATAATTATGAGAAACACATCTCAATTGTAGTGGATTCGGTGACTCGTCCAATTGACTGGATACATGTTTCATACTCCTGTGACATTTGTGTAGAGAGGTTATATTTGTCTTATCACACGAGATAATTCGTCTCTATCGAAATGGCGTGTTCCATACACATATTATTTTAATAGACCCCACAGAAACTATCAAGTGGGATTAGACATGGAAATCGTGAGGGTCATTTTATAAACGGACTATTCCATCATACCCAATGACTTGGGCCGTTATCGTTGTTTTATGTATTATATCTAATAACTTTACCGAGCACCAATAAGTACAATTTGGAAAACCTAAATTACCACAATACATTTTCGGACCTGACCATCGTTTCGCTAACAAAGTTAACGTCAAGTGAGGGATGAATAAGCTTCATTCATTTATTCATACCTTTGACGGCGCTAACTTTGTTAGGGAAAAGATGTCAGTTCTAAAAAATATATTGCGTTGAATTGGCTTGTCCAAATTGTACTTATTAAAGAACTTGTTTCTGAAAAACTCGCAAAGTTGTATCTCCTATTCAAGTTATTTTACAGAAATATAAGGCAATGCTTCTTATTTTGTTTTTTAGTGATTTAAGTAATTTTCGTTGGTATTACCTTTACAATTAACTGGTAAATAATTTTGTACCTTTATTATTTAAAAATATATCCTACACTATTAATCAACTATTATTTTTAAGATATTGTTATTATTTTGTTTCGCTTCGGACAGTTAGATCCATTCGCCGCAGACTTTTATTATTTCTAGTGGTTAGTGGTATTTATATGAGCACTATACGAAATATAAATGTATCAAGGTTGTATCGTCATCCAAATTTATAACGGAAAATAGTTATTAATAATATATTTACACTACATAATGTCTAAATAAAAACAAAAGTAACTACAGTTGTAGCTTGATTTCTTTAAATCTTTACAAAATCGGTTTTACACATTTTGACTTCCACCTGACCTGACCTGACTTAAATAATATGCCATACTGATATTTTTATTATTCATTTGTATAATAGAGTTCTTATTAGATCGATTATATTTAAATGAGCCTGGAACCGGCCATGGTTGGATTTCAGTCTTGTTATCATTGTCGTCAATTCTTTGCTATTCCCGAAATACATGTGAAAATCTTGTGCCGTGGGTAAGTTGGGGTGGAATATTTTGTATGGATTATTTGTGTTTAAACAGTAAACTTTCCATTCCTTCCATTTTTTGTGTTGTTCTTGTTTGAATAATGGATATATATCTTTATATGTTACCCCTTCCTTGTATGTGTCGTAGTCATCGATACTTTGTTTGGCCAGCAGATCAGCAAGTTCAATACCCCGATTTCCGGAGTGACCTTATATCCAAAGGAAAGCTATATTGCCTTGCTTTTTTTTGTTATTTTATCATATGAGTCTTATTTTTAAGATCAGATGTAATAATAAAATTTTACTATAAAATCAGAAAGACACGAATTGAAATGACTTAAGTGGTTAAAGTCCAATGCCTGACAAAGACAGAGTAGTTAGCTGTTATGCGTAGCTTGATACATACTACAGGACCAAACAATGATACAAATAACACGCGTAAAACATACTACCCGAACTAGCGACCGAGAAATCTCGGCCCCTAAAGTTTCAAAAATCGTTGTCAACACCATGTCATTACGCGAAAATACATATCGCCGACTCTCGCACGACGTTAGAAATGATGTGGTTGTAAAAGCTATTGGTTTTTTTAAGTTTAACATACACTATATTTGTAGCTTGATGAACGGCCACAATTAAAGTTTCAGGCTGAAAATGTAGCATATAGTGGAACGATCAAGGTTTAAGGAAGGTAATAAAGAAATTTTTACAGATCTATCGTTTTTATAGAGAACATATGATGTTTTTGCCAAACCCTGATTTAAAAAGATTTACACTATAAAAAACTATGAAAAGATACAAAAGAATGAACAAAGTATTGTTACCAAAATAGGCTCACCTCTCTATAAACATTATTTTAAACAGTTTGTTGATTCTGTAATAGGCTGTTTACTTAATTTACTCTTAGGGTATAATAGCGCGTAAACATAATTTATTAGCCAGCGCCCGTAGTGAAGGGGTAGAGTGTTCGCCTGACACGCGGGCGACCTGGGCTCTATTCCCGGGCGATGCATATGTAACGTTTCGTTCTGTTTCACTAACTTTATTATTTGGTAGACACAATAGTGTCCAGATTTCATATGTTTGGAAGTTTGGACAAAGATATCATTTTTCTTTAAAAAGCCTGAATAACTGTCATTTTTGTATCTAAAATTATAGTTTTTAACAGACATTTTTTATTACTGATAAAAAGAAGAGAATTTGTTTCTAAAAACTTTTTGTTTTTGGAAAAAAAAACAGTACAATTAGGTTGACTAAAACGAAATCATGCAAGCGATCAATAAGGAAAAATACCTTCCACGTTTATAATTTGGCAGATACTTTCTTTTTCTAACTATGAAATCAGTTTTCTTTTTGAAATTTGTAACAAAAGTTTCTTTTAATGAAATATAACAAATTAAAAATTTCTAGCTTCATATAAAATTGAGTTTTGGCCATTTGCCCCAAAATGAGCTAGAAAATAAGATTAAAATATTTTTTTTAATAATAGAGAGATATCTGGTAATACTTTCGAAAAAATTCTTTAAATGAGCGTCTATTAGGACCTTTAAAACCGACGTTCAAGGTCCGTTTAAATTTAAAGTAGGTACTAATTTTAGTAATATGCCGTACTAATAGTGTACAATTCTTATGAAAATCACTACTTCATTCACTTGCTGCGCCCTGAAGTTTTTTTCTTCAGTAATAGCCGACTTGAATGCTCTAGACTTTGAGAAATTCGCTACATTACATGTTCCTCTAAGCAGCTTCAGAGTTGTGCTGAAAACAGACTGTGTCACTGGTGCTCTGTTTTGGTAAATGACATTAGCACCTTACGTACTTCTTGCTGAGTTCGTCTTCGATCTTCATAGCTAATCATCATTAAAATCTTAACGCGAACAGTTTCTGCCAAAGAGACTATTTTTATTTAACTGCGCGCAGGACATTTTAACAAGCAATTCTTTATATAACCATTGGTTTTCTTAACATTGAAATGGGTTACTACATTTAGGTAGTTTTAACTAAACCCAATTGTACATTTTAGATGATAATTTTTTTATTTATTAAAAATCTGAATCAGATAAAGAAACTAAGACAAGAATTGATTCCAGCAGGGCAGCAAAAAAGTAGGTTTCTTGTCTGATGATGACGTAGACTGAATGTGTTAAAAACGGCAGAACTTTTTCATACTTTAAAGAAAAAAAAAAGAATCTTATCTTTGGTGCCATATACTTGTTTTAGAACTTTGCACAAAAAGGTATACGTACTTTATGATAGTCGTTCTCTTGCAGTGTTTCCGATATATCTAGCTTTGAAACTTCTAACGCTGGTAGTTGACATAATTAAAATATCGTAGAAACGTCAAAACAAGGGTTTATTTAGAATTAAGAATTGTAATGAACAATAAAATATTAAACGTTAGTTAAAAAAATTGCCTTTTTGACAATGATTGCACAAAATCTCCGTCTCTAATTACATTTATAAACGTGCTTATTAAAAATTGTCTTATTATTACTGTGAAATGACTCAGCAGCATTTACAACTTTCTGCCATTGTTTTTCCCGGGTGTTTATAGTTTCTCTATGAACATATGATTTCATGTCACCCCATAAACAAAAAGCCATGGGGTTAAAATCAGGGTTACGAGCAGGCTATGACATTCGACTCCCACGACCTATCCAACGATCCGAAAGACTTTGATCAAGATAGTTTCGAACTTGGACAGAAAAATGAGGGAAGGCCCCATCTTGTATGAAGTAGAGATTCTGCCGTAAATTTAATGGTAAATCATCTAGGTAATGAGCTAAATGGAGCAGCAAGAGTTATAAATAAAAGTCACCGTTCAAATTCGGAGGAACGCTATGTGGAGCCAAAGGGTGGTTCTTTATAATTCCACACCAAACATTTATGTTGAATTCTCGTTGAGAATGACGCTCAATTACTACATAAGGATTTTCATTATCCCATATGCGCTTGTTCCTAAAATTGAAAACTCCTCGACAAGTAATTGTGGCTTCATCGCTAAACAGCAGATTACTTTAAAATTCACGATGAAAGTTTTGCTGAGTGCGAATAAAATTAGCAAACTGTAATCTACCTGGTAGGACTGCCGTTAAAAGATTTTGTACGGGTGAAAAATGGTAGGGAAACAAATTTTCATTGTGAAAGATTTTTAGGACTGTTGTTTTACTTACAACGGTGGTACTAGCTATATGCCTACTACTAACTTCTGAATTTTCTACCACCCGAGTTAAAATGTCTTCTTCTTGGTTTACTGTAATAGTACGCCTGATGTGTCCCACTTTGTTCCTTTTAGAACGAAAAGACCAGTCTTTCCAAGTTGATTAAAAAGGTCTTGAAATGGCTCTCGATTTGCCTGTCTTGTATTTGGATATAACTCTAAATATCGGCGAAACGCCCAACATAATCTGATTGAGCATACACGCAGACCAGGTGGCGCATTTATTTATTTGAAAATAAATTATGGCTCTGCATTCCCTTTTTTATGTACATACAATTTAAATTGTAGTCTAAGATGTTATTTTAATTATGTACGAATAACACTAAATCGAAAATAGCATACAAATGACAACAACAAGACGAGTGGAAAACATCAATATTTGGTTTTAGTTAAAATTTTACCGCTGAATTAATAATACGTCATTGTAATTTTATACAGCAACAGTGGATGTTTCAAAGCTAAATATCTCGAAAACGGTGTGAAACAGCGACTATCATGAAGCATCTCTTTTTTGTGTAAAAAAAGTTGCAAAATGAGAATTGATACCAAATATGAGATTCCTTAAAATATAAAAAAGTTCTGTCGTTTTTGACACATTTAATCTACCGCAGCTGGCGTCATCTATAAACTGTGAACAGATTTCAATTTCTCGGCCCAAAAAAACTCCAAACCCCGAAATTTCGCATGGATATGAGCATTGCTTAAGGAATAAAAGCAAATAAACTAAAATAATACTTTGCATTTCACACCCTATATCTCTTTAACTATCCACTTTTGGACTACTAAGTCTAGTAAGTCTAAATCGAAATATTTTTACCTTTGGCATATACTCCCAAACTTTTGTCCGTCATCTCGGGACCAAACTGTATACTTATATAATGCAGGCGCCCCACAAGTCTGGCAACATTTTTATATCTCAGAAACAGTTTGACTGATTTTGTTGATTTTTTTTGTCAACAACACACCACGAGGGCTTACAGCCTAAATACTATCGTACCGTGGGTGTCGACAAGGAGGAAAGACGCAACTTGTTAATTCTGGACTTGAAGGTTTGAAGGTTCGGAGGAGAAGGAAAAACATGTGCCGGCAAGGAATTCCACAACTTGGAAGTCCTCGGGACAAAAGAGCGGGAATAACAAGATGTTCTATCCCTGGTGACCTGGACAGTAAAAGGGTGCATTCGCTCTGTTCCCCTGGTAGATCTGTTGGGAACCGCAGGTGGAGGAACTATGGAAGAAAGCTTCTCTGAGCAGTGCCCGTGCAGATATCTATAAAAGAGAGAGAGGCCACCAACGGAACGTCGGTTGGCAAGGGATGGCAGCCTTTGGGCGAGGGTAGGGTTACCGACGAGACGTATAGCTCTCTTCTGAATGGAGTCCAGGATAGCGAGTGTAGAAGCGGCAGCGGCACCTCATATGTGGAAGCAGTATTCGAGGTTTGGCCTTATTTGTGAAGTATATAAGGTATAGAGATTAGCTGGTGAAAAGTATTTGCAAGCCCGGAAGAGGAAACCGAATTTTTTAGCAGCCGCTTCTGCAATTTATGTGACATGTTGGTGCCAATTAAGATTTCGATCCACAGAAATGCCAACAAGTGAAAAGGTCTCATTACTTTGAATAACTTGGTTGTTCATTGTGATGGGTCTAGGACTGGTGTATCTCTTATGAGAAAGAAATCAAGACTGAGATTTGGTGGGATTGAATTGTACAAGATTTCTACTTCCCAGTCTAATATTTTTTGGAGATCCACGGAGACAGAACTCTCCGTGAGTCTGCGATCCTCATCTAATTGGGCTAAAGAGACAGGCTTAGAATATTGTATATTTGAGTGGAGGGTGCTGTCGTCCGCGTAACTGTGAACTGGGTTGGATGTGCTAGAGAGGTTGTCATTGATGTGGAGAAGAAACAAAGTAGGGGCTAAAGCTGAACCTTGAGGAACTCCTGCATTAATTGGATACAGTTTAGAGGAATGGCCATCCACGACAACAGAAATGCTCCGGTTGGAGAGGAAATTTGCTATCCAGGTACAGAGTTTTGGTGGTAGGCCATAGGCCGGAAGTTTATTAAGCAGCGCTGCATGCCAGACCTGGTCGAATGCTTTGAATGTCTCTAGAGCGACAATCTGGGATTCACCGTGTAGTTCCATAGACTTGGTCCAAGAATGGGTGACAAAGGAAAGGAGGTCGGCAGTTGATCTGCGCTGACGGAATTCATACTGCCTGTCGTGGATTACACTGTGTTTTTCAAGAAATTATAGTAATTCGGTGTTTATATACTTTTCCATCACTTCAGAGACGACTGAAAGGAGAGAAATAGGCATGTAGTTGTTAGGAAGCGCTTTGGATCCGTTCTTGGGGACGGGTTGTACTCGAGCAGTTTTCCAGTTACTAGGGAATATGCCTCTATTGTAAGATGTCTGAAACAGACGAGTCAGGACAGGAGCAAGTTCTGGTGCGCATTTTTTTAGAACAATTGCTGGGATCTCGTCGAGGCCAGAGGCTTTCCTGGTATTAAGAGAAGAGAGCATCTTTCGTACCTTTCTAGTTTTGATATCCGTCATTTTATGCGCGACGTTGGGGACTGTTGGTGGTTGAACATTTGGAGGTGGGTTGAGAGTAGAATTGCCGGCGAACAACGAGGCAAAAAGTTTAGCCTTGCCGAGGGCGGTAGAAACAATTTCATCCCCTGAGACAAGAGGTGGGAACGTGCTCTTGCAGAAATTATTCCCAATAGATTTTGCAAGAGTCCAGAAGTGTTTGTTGCCGTTGGAGCTTAAGAGGACTTTGTTTTTGATGCGATTATTAAACATATTTTTTGCCTCAGAAAGAATGCGGACATAGGGGTTTCTTGCGTCGTTAAATGTTTGACAGTTTTCTTGACTGGGATTGTGTAGAAGCGTTTTGTGAGCTTTGACCTTTTCAAGTCTGGCCTTGTCATAGGATTTAGAGAACCAGGGCTTTTGAGTCGCTGAAGAGGTTATCTGTGTACGTGGAATAAATAATTACATGCCAGCTTGGATAATTTCGGTGACGTTTTGTGAGATATCAGAGGGGTCAGGAGGAGAGAAGCAGACAGACGCCCATGGAAATGAGGAAAAGTAATCCCGCATTTCGTCCCAGTTTGCGGAGTTGTAGTGCCAAACGATACGTGGGTGTGATGACTGTGTGGCCTCGGGTTGCATTGCGCAGGAAGCAGTGACCATGCCGTGGTCTGAGCGGCCAAGGGGGGTGGTGACTGATATCTTATAGCAGTCAGGTTTCGTAGTAAGGAGATCCAAGGGATTTGAGCTCTGTGTTGGGATGCGAGCAAAGTAAGTAGGTTGCTGAACCATATTGGCTTAAGAATTGCTGACTGCAAAGGCCTCCGCTGCTCTCCCTTGTAGATCGGTTTTTGAAGATCCTAGCCATTCCTTATTATGGACATTGAAATAACCAAGACTTGTGACGTCGGAGGAAGGATATTCAGAAATCAGATGGTCGGTTTTTCCAGAAAGGTAGTCAAAGAGCTGGACAAAGTTGTTGTCAGAAGGTGACCGGTAAATGCAACAGATGAATTTAGTTGCAGCCCTAAGAGAGAGAGAGAAAGAGAGAGAGAGAGAGAGTTTTATCCATAGTATGTCTTTTCTTCCAGCTTCTAAACTGGAGAGTCTGGTGCAGGGTAGATTGCTACGGACGTATGCGCACACGCCAGCATGCAATCTAAAGGAAGTAAGAAGCTCATACCCCGGGAAATTAAGGTGATTAGTGGCTGTTTTGGCATTGATTTGGGTTTCGGTGAGGAAGAGGAGTTGGGGCCTATTAGCCTGGAGGAAATGGTGGAGGGAGTTCAGGTTAAAATTTAGGCCACATATATTCGAGAAGCATATGTTAAATCTTGATGCTGGCGGCCCCTGTACACTTATCTCCTATAGATTCGAATGGAGGAGTATTTTACCTCCGGAATCATTTGTACAAGGAGGAGCCATCATCGTTTTTGCTTATAAGGGAAACCGATTCATACACCAGAACTGGAAACGTCCGTTGGGACTTCACCGGCCCCTTGATGCATAGGGTGGTACCTCATAGGGCGTGAAAAAATCCTTTACTATCACGTAAAGGAAAATTCCACTGCCACCTGCTTGGCTCCGATTAGTCGCCTCGTAGACAGGCAGGAGTTACCATGGGCCTATTCTTATATACCTTCGCCGCTTCAATTATAGAACGTGGACAACAATTGAAACCAACGTTTTCATTTTCAATTAATTGAATGAATATAATATGTGTATAATATTTATTTTTCGTGACTGTAATAGGACTATTTCGTAAAAAGATTGTGGGATAGCCGTCAGTTGCAAGATAAAAACCTGTATTATACTGTCGAGGTTTCGGAATTATTTATTTCTTTATCACGGCTACAATATGAAAGGAAAAAATTACAATTCACATAGAAAAAATAAAAATGTTAAATACTTACATATAAAGCGAGTTTCAAAACTGTATCTATTTGGAATAAATAAAGAAATAAGAAGTATTTACAAAATTTTGATGTTAAATTTTAATAAAAATTGACAAGCATTAATCTTGCATATGGAAGCTAACTGCATTTAAAGTTGTTTTTGTTTCCTTTTTGTCAATTAAATATAAACACAAACAAAGATAATAACTTTTTACAGCACTACGACTTGGGGCCTAGTTCACGATCATTTCAAGAATTATTTTTTTTCAATTTAAAGTCGCGACACAAGAGCTAATTATTTCCACAAATATTGTTAAAATTAAAAAAGGTCAGTACGAAGCTAAACATTTTTTTCGTACAATAATTAACATATTAGGAATCGTTTAAATATAATTAGCCAATCAGGAAGAAGTACCAACTTTTATTTACCACGTAGGTATCACTGAAGCGAATAGAGTTGTGCGTCACTATCAGGTTACAATTTAGAACATAACAGATATCGCTTCATTTGCATAAATTAACAATTGAGAAGATCAAGATACCAATAATGAATATGTACATTTTCTAGAATACGTTACAAATATTGTTTGCTTTTCGATACTGTCAACGTTCGTTAAAAACTTTAATGTTTAAAAGTGATATCTTTTGACAAAATATCAATATAAACAGTAGAACAAATGATTAAAACAACATATTAAATAACATTATTATAAATGCAGACACAATTTATAACATAAAAACTTATGACAGACAAATAAACATGATAATAAAACGAACATGTGTAAATAGTTACAAATACCATGTTATTCGTTGCAGTCAAAAAAGTTCACATTTGGTCAATAAAATGTTTTTTTACCACCCAAAAAAATTTGAATACGAGAAATTTGTAGTTTTATCTTTAGAAACTTGTTGGGTTTACTCCAAAAAATTATGTAACTAACTGCAAAAAAGTAACAGACTATTTTCATAAACAAATTTATGTTGTTTATAGAGATACAAATAAACTCACATAAAAGGTTGCTGTCTCTTCTATACACAGCATTACGCCGGGTCATACATACCTGAAACAAACATGCTTGAATTAGTGTAATGCGTTAATATTTTACCATGTTACTAAGTTTTATCGCCAATTTAAGCATGTGAACATTATTTCCCAGAAGTACTGACAGACTGTTAATATGTATTTATACAAAAATCTTTAATTTGTCTATTGTAGGTACGACACCAACGCTATTATTCACCTTAACGCACACCACATTCAAGATAGAGTTTGAACAAAGCCCGCCACCCAGCAGGCACAGTCAAAATCATCGGCGGGCTGATATCTAAGAAACTGAGACGTCGTTGTCAAGCACCGTCCTTCTACCGTAGTGAAGTAAGAGGGCGAGCCTCTATCTTAGCATGAAACACTTTCACCACGTTAGGGAAAACCCAATGTTGAAGGCCAATCAGCAGGTATATGTCTTCCAATCCATCTTTGTTTAAATTGCGCGACCAAAAAGCTTCCAATAATAGCACAACAGTGTCGCGGCGCCCCATCTTGCAAAAATCGAATGGCTTAGAATCATAGTTGCATGCAGATACCGCAGGTAACGATCGTCAGTAAAGTTGTAATACAAAAATGAATAGAGATAAATGACCGCTTTAACACAAACCTTAATTCTCACAGGGTACAGTCTATTTGCCTCTTGAATTCAGTTTGGAGGCAACGAAGGCCAATTTTGACAGTTAATAGTCTCCTTTAAATAAAAAATAGATTCATTCAAAGTTACTACTTTATTTACAAATTTTTGATTTCCTGGCGATGATGCATTAGAGTTTCATAAAATTCTAATCAAATCTCATCAACCAGCTAAACTTTATAACGATAAAACTTTTATATTTGTAAGATATTTCGGAAACTGGGGAGTGAAAAACATTTTCCTGAAAACCCACTTGCTTAGTATTACAGTGACAATTTTCGTTCCCTCTCAAGATCAAGTGTTTTGTTTTTGGCATCTGGATGTCGGTAAATCTACTTCCCGTTTCAAACTTTTTTCACGATTCTACTTTAGATCTAGATACTAAAATATGTTTGAATAGGGGATGCTGTATGGTGAATAGATAATATTCTTCTTGATGACTTTGCAGTCCATTATCGTAACTCGTTAGGACTCATTAGGACCTTAACTCATTTAAGCTTCGGATAACCGAGCGAAGAATACCAAAATTATGCATAATAAATTTTGATTAACATATCAAAAATATATTTTAACACATAAATAGAAATCTAATTTGTATCTTATTTTGTAAACAATTAAATAATTTTTGCGCGCAATAAATAGGGTTATTTAAATTTTAAAAATAAAGCAATATATAAAATCTATAGTGACTTTGAGGATTCATTTGACATCAGACATAACTGAAAATGTAATCTTGTTGACTTCCCTTAATTTCATATAATAAATAGTAGGGATATTTAAATCTTGAATTTAATTTATGCCTCAATTTTTAAAGCCATGCCAACTCCATGGTTCTAGAAAATACTAGTTTTTCTCTTGTTTCATTCAGCTGACATGAATTTCCTAGTAAATCATCTTATTTCAATGATAGCCCATATAGGTAAAATACTGGCAGCACCTTTCAAAGCAGAGTATGTTTTGGATCTTGCTTTTTTAAGCTGTATACCGGTAGCTGAAGACCACTGATATACTCGTGAGACCATCGTTTTTAAAACTGGTGGGCCCTCTGCTGTACTTGAGTAAAACGAGGTAGCCTATTACGATTTTGATCCAAAACCAGACTCTTAGGGGGTGCTTTTAGTGTGCCACCTATGAGGAAGTGGCCAGAAGTCAGGGGTGTTAGGTCATTGGGAACATTTGACACTTGGGTAAGAGGACGGGAAAGCATGCACCTCCACCTCTACTAGGATGGTGTACAACTCCTCAAATGTGAATTCATTGCCATTTATATTGTGATTGGCCGCAAATCTTTAAGTCGCTTATGATATTTTTTAATTTCTTCCAAAATTAGTTTTAGTCTGCACCCGCGAAATTTGTAACATTGCCTCGTGAATTAAAATTACTTGGAAATCCGCGTCTAGAAGTAAAGCGATTAAAAGCTGCCAAAAAACCCTTGATTGTCAGATCACCAACCACCTCAAAATGTGCAGCCTTTGTTGTGAAACAAACAAAAACGCAAAGGCAGCCATTTAAGCTTTGTTTAGGAGTTTCGTGCGAAATTGTTCCTTGTAAATGTCCACTATTGTCTTGCACCCAAATTTGCCGATACATTTTTTCGATATCTTCCGAAAAGCCAAACGTATGAATTCTAAAACGCGTCAAAATTCAGAATATGTCTGACTGTATATTAGGACCAACCATCAAAACATCGTTTAAAGCTAATCCCCTGTTAGAGGGGCCGCCACCATCAAATGGGACGCGAACACGTGTTGTTTCACTAACCATTTTTAAAACTGGATGATGCCGTAAGTAATATACAGTGGATGTCTTGTCACTTGACTCGTCTATGAGGCTCATGTAACCAAATTCAATATATTCCTGCATAAATTTTACGTATTCAGCATGAAGCTCTGGTTGAGGTAATAATTATTGTTCAAACCAATCAAATCGTTTTAAAGCTACAGTGCGAGAGTCCCAATGCTGATATGGTTTTGTTTTAGCGGTAAAGCAACTGTAAGTCGACCGTCAGCGAACAAATAATTATTGCTAAAATGATTTTGCACGGGTTTAGGCGAGTAAGATCTGGCAACTCTGTTTTACGCGAAACTTGCTTAAGTTCCCATAATCGGTTTATGTCGGGTAACTGTATTGGAAGCGACGAAGGAAAGCATGATCACTGCCTGGAAAGTTTTGAATTTTCATGGGGCACCGGATCTGAGATAACCCATCCAAATGGGTTGTGAATTTATTCGACCCTTAATAACAGATAATAGAACAGTTCGGCGCCGATAAGCAAATCAATGTCTCCAGGTAAATAAAATTTCGTATCTGCAAGACATAGATCGGCAGCTAAATTTGCCTTTCTTGTGTATCCTATCAGCAATCCTTTCGACAATAAGGCAATTCAATTGAGTCTTATGATTCTATATTCTTGACTTAATTGTTAAGTTTGTTGCGTCCGATATAATCGTTCTAGTTTGAGCACCGCCATTCACGGGCGTATTAACGTGAATTGTTTTTTCATTTGATTTGATAAAACGAGAAGTGATAAATGAAGATTCGGAGGATAAATTTCTCAAACCCACGTGAGATTTCTTTGCAACTGAAGTCAAATTAAATAGGGCGCTTACATGATTATGTACAATTACGTCTTTGTTTTCAAACTGTTCAGCGAGTAAATTCCAAGCGATTTTATAATTTGCATCCGTAACTTGAAGATTTGCTATGACCTGCATTGCTGAACCATTAGGGCACGATTTTAAATAAAGAAGTTTTTGTACGTTGTGCAATTGTTGATTGGACTCGATTAAGGCATTAAAGTTGTCCTTAAAACTGAGTAAATCCTGTATATTGCCAGAAAACGATTTTAGTGAAATGGCTGGCAATCTGACTTCGGGTAAGAAAGGTGTTGTGACCGCACTTGAATTAATTAAATTTGAAGGCTGTGGAAAGCCACAGTCTCTCGAATAGACACCACTGTTAGTGGTAGTTAGGTTTGAATTTGAAAGTAATTTTTCTGCACGTGTACAAACCCTGTAGTACGCGTTTTCAAAAGATTCAATTTTCGCGTTTTCAATATCTGAGGTCCCCTCGTCATTATCATCTAAAATATAAATTCGCTATACTGAGTTGTCTAATTAGCTACAGTTTTTATGAAAAGTGTTAAAGAGGCCTTTAGAGAACCCCTCTTTTTTATTGATCTTGTGTTTCAGATATGGTCTTTTGAATTTATTACGATTTAAGGAAAAATAATTTATAGAAAATGAATGATAAAAAATGTTGCTCAAAAAACTGTTACACCACCCAATACAAATAAATTCTTATAATAAAAAAGCATGGACAACTAAATAAAAGCGTGATTTTGAGGATAATGAAAATGTGGCTCACCATGTACCCACGTGCTGGATGTTCTAGGTGCTGGTATCGGCTTTTTAATCGAATTTTCGGATGAACTAACTTCGTCTTCTGCTTGGGGTTGTCGTTATCAGCGACAACTACAATTCCGTTGAATAATTCGGCTTGAATTGACCAAAATATTAATCTGTGTCTGGTTCGTGGATTGTAGTTATTGACGTTACGTATTTAAGTGGACTGTATCGTGCTATGGAAATTAAATCACTTGGAAACACTTAACTTAGGTATATATTTAAAGTAATATAAACTACCTATTATCTATGTAGATTAATATAGGCTGCGCGTGTATTTCTAAAACGCGTGGTCGAATATGAATTATTATTGTTGCACTCGGTGCAACTACTCCGAAACGAATAAACGAATAACGAATAGTAATATGAAACAAAGCTCATCGAAGCCGACGAATGAATAGGGTGAGTCCAGGTCTTGATTGTTGCAGGTACCATTTTTCGAAAGGTGGGACATGCGCACAATACACTGTAGTTAATTGAGACCCTCGTGACGTCCAGGACTGCACCCTTGAACTTAAAATTACGCGGTAAAACCAAACAACGTACTTAAATTTTTAATAATTTTTTCGACATTTTTATTTGAACCTAAACAAGTTTTCACATGTATTATTTTTTGTTTGTTTTGAGTTGATCCGCAAGTAAGATATCAATAAGGTTTTAATTTCAGTATTTTTAGAAAAAAATTTATGCGACCTTAAAAAAAGTAAACAATTTAATTTTCGGAGTTATATTAAAAAGATCCAAAGTTACGACATAAAATAAAAAAATGGTATCTTGGTCTGGCTAGTTTAGGTTAGGTAAATTATAGTTTTGATGGTATAGCATATAGGTGTGTAGGTAAAAACAAAATACATGATATTTGTGATTATAATAGTAATATGTGTAGGGGTTAGTTATATAGTAATTACTGCTGTACATATTTCTTAATATGGGTACTGTAGTCTACGAAAAAAAAAGTGCTGAGCTAGAATGAAACGAGAATCCAGAAAACGTTACAATGTTAACTTACAATTTGTGGCTAATGAGAAACAGTCTCAATGTCAGCAATAACATTACCCACACACATTAAAGCGTATCGTGAAATGTTTTTAGTGAATTTTCTTAAAAAACAACTAACGAGGAGATCGCGACTTTTGAATTTTGAAAAAATGTCTTCAAATGAGCTCAAACGGGAACATCCATCACGTTTCTGAATTATTTTTTTACCAAGTTTTCGTAGAAAAATTTATTTTAAAGATCACGAACCTGATATTTCCAAAAAACTATGGTCTTACTAAAAACTTTGAAAATGTTAAAATGCAAATAGCAGTAAGTCCTTTGATTGTTTTTTGTTATTACAATAAGTTTTCCTTCCTAAGAATATCTTTAGTTCTGAGCATAACTAAGATTTCCTTTTTTTACACTTTATTTACATGAACATTTATTTGAATTCGGATTCAGTAAGTGAAGGTTGGAAGGTGTGACTGGCACTGACAAGTAAACTTGAGAAGATAAGCAAAAAAAATGACAGAGGCAAGTGAATATTATTTGACATTTAACTATGTTTCGACTTTACATCTATGCTATAAATTGTGTTGTATACAAGTACAAGCTTCGTTTCTTTGTATCGCACAATGTATAATTAATAAATAAATATACTACTACTACTACTACACCTCTTTTAAAGACCTGAAGATCGTTTCACTAGCAAAATTAGCGAAACGGAAAAATTCTGGTTCTGATGTGTTGTGATGATTTGAGTTCTCCAAGGTGTACTTATGAATTCAGATGACAATTAGTTACGGGAATGGAGTTGTTGCAACAACACTTATTACGTGATCGGTGATCGGGTCGATGCGTTCAACGTGGTGTGGCAGTTGTTGCCGTGCCAAAAGGAAGATACTTTTCAAAATATCTAAACCGGCATATTTCTTTTTAAGCAATAAACGTTATATATATATATATATATATATATATATATATATATATATATATATATATATATATATATATATATATATATATATGATTACAAATTTACAAATCTGACTTCAAATTTTATTTGTTGTGGATAGTTACGAGGTTATTTGAAAAAACTAAATTTGCTGAATTTCTTATTCTCCTTAGAAAATAAGTCTTGGAAATGCAAAATTGCTTATCTCAGTCGACTTGTATTCTTTTACATAAGACTTGCTTTTTCTATGTTTCTAAAATTCCTAAGTATTATTTAAGTAGAAGGAAAATAAGAAATACGAAAACCTTGAATACCTTGGTAACTATTCGAAATAATCCAATTCCTAAAGGAGCTTTATAATCAGCTAAAAATTCTGCATTTAACCGACTCTATCTCTAATAATAACTGAGATAGTCTTAGTGTAACAATAAAATGGCACACACACACACACACACACACACACACACACACACTATATATATATATATATATATATATATATATATATATATATATATATATATATATATATATATATGTGTGTGTGTGTGTATATGTATATATATTTACATATATAACAATATAATTTTTTTTCTAGCACTACCACAACATTTTTTGAAACTTCGAATGTCGTGATCTTTATATTAACGAATGTTTGATAACTAAATTGTTTTTATGTGAGCCCAGTGTAATGAAAGCATCGAGAGAATGTACATTATTTTGACACCTTCAAAACAATTGGCTAGCAAAGTGGAGAACATAATGACCCACAAACTAAACTGAACTAAAGGTGTAGGTTTTTGCTTTTATCTTTGCGTATGTTATTGAGGAAGACAAAAGAGATACTCTCTCTCTCTCTCTCTCTATATATATATATATATATATATATATATATATATATATATATATATATATATATATATATATATATATATATATTATTAATGCATTAAAAGTTTAACAAAAAAAAACACGAAGACATCTTGTAGCAAATTTTTAAAAATAAAGTTAAAACTGTTAATTATGAAGCAAAATTTAGAATAGAATATACAGATTAAGCAAAGTTACTTAACATGTGTTTGCAGCATGGCTTATTACAGATCTTTCAGCAGACCCAGTGCTTCCATTACAGCATTGGCGGTCATTCAAGGCGTACGAAATTCTTCTATAGTTAGGTAATTGGATCCCCATGAATGATTGATGCTAGGTCCATTTTAGAGTGAACCAGGATAATACGCTATACAAAACGGGAGAACCAGAATAAAACCATGGCAATACTTATGAACCAGGATAGTACACTGAACCAGGATATTACGGGATAGCTGATCGAAACAAATGTAACTTTTAGCTCAGCATTGTCTTATTACTGGTGGAAATATTGATGCAAAAGAGGAATATTAACAAGTTTCTGGTGTTATATATGCTTTCTTATCAACAAGCACTCGCTGTAGTCAACTATAACGATTTCAAGGCCCCTCTGCAGGTAGTTCACAGAACAAACATGGAAGTCAGCTTATCTGGGCAGATTTTCTTGACTAATAAATTATAAAATAACGATAATTATTAATATAAAAAATGGGCGAGTTTCAAAACTTTTAACACATTACAGTTTTCTGAAAAAATCGCTAATTTTGGTTGAGTTGTATTTCAATTGTATCTTTTGGCCTATTTCCGCGACTATCCCCTATCATCGACGCGAGGGAGAACTCCTTCCTTTCGGTAAAAAGGATAGGAATATTAAACGTATGCAGCATCACATGGTACACGAAGTCGACGGCTTTCCGCCTACTCCTAAGGACAGAACCTGCAGACATTCAACTTGCTCAAACACAGTGACATGATCTCAGTATATATGTAAACAGATAAAAACTGAAACTAAACCCGGATATGGATTCTAGAGGGCCTAGTTTGCGCTCATTTGAAGAAATTTTTTTTAAATTCAAAAGTCGCGGTATCCTCATTAACGAATTTTTTCTACGAAATACAGTGGAATACTACGGAATACACTGTGGTTGTTTTATCACGCACATGTAGGTAGCAGACTCAGGTATGGACTTATAGTCTGGGGAGCATCAGGATCAGGATATACGATATGTGCATTAAAAACGTATTGTAAGCAGAGTTGCCAGATTGGTGAATTAATGGCAAATTGGGCTATCTTTTATCTTTTGTTGCGAGTTTTTTATCAAAGAAAGCGCCAAGTCGCAAATTGTGCTACTTTTGTTATCTAAAAATTGCCAATTGAACGATCTTGAAGAAACGAACTCTGTTGTAAAATTATTCAGTTCCGCCAAAGCTTGATTTATACAGAGGTAACATAGACGAACATTCTTTTATCGATGATAAGCAATGATATTTCGACAGCCGTGATAAACCAAGAGTGCATGTTTGGATATATAATAGAGAAAATATGATGGGTGACAGGGACAAAATGTTGTTTATGTTTTAGATTATATTACAGTATATTTTATGTTTCGTTATATAGAGAAAATATTTTATTTTTGCATTCTTATAACACTGCTGTAGAGTGTATGTTTTGATATTTTATAAATAAATTCTTGTTCTGGTTCCCTTTTCTTTTTAAATTCAATGACCAAGGGTAAACCGTTATTTACATGTGAATTTGATGGACTATAGATTTTTTTATCTTCATTAACGTCGGTCTATTTCCGAGACTGTAGCCAATCACCGACGCCAGGGAGAAGTTTTACCTCACTATCCTGGAAATTTTGCCGAACCGTTCTGCAGGGAGGGTGGGGATCTTTAACCTGCCCAACATTGAATGGTACAGCGACCGCCGGATTTACGCCCCCGGACGTGCGGAACGTGCAGACATTAGACTTGCTGAAATACATTGCCTCAACTTCTCGGTTGATGTTAACTTTATAGTATGTACTGAAAAAATGAAAGGGGTACCCTGGGAATCGAACCCAGTGAGCTTGGGTCCAGAAACAGACGTTGTCACCATTGGAACACCCAGACTCTATGCACTATACATCATTATATTAAAGCTTCTCGTCAACCTAAAATAAAAGCTTTTATAAAAAAATGAAATTCCCGCCAAAAAATTCAGTTTGGACGATTTCATAAGTGACAGTTCTTACAGAAAGTGTGCGATTTTGGGCGATCTCGTTCAGCAAAACGGTTTTTAGTTTTAAAAAACTGGCAACCCTGATTGTAAGAGTATTAGATGGCGCCAAGTATGATGAACATTGTTCTATTTGTTCACCTTCAGATAATGACGTTGTATTCACTCTATATTTTTAGTTTGTCACTATTTGTGAGAGAAAACCCAACATATTTTAATATGTTAGGAAACAAATATCCAACTAGAAATACAGGTGTTGTTGCTATACCTCAACATTCTACTTCACTCTTCCAGAAAGGAACTAAATATTTGAAAATAACAACATACAATTTACATACATTTACCTGCGGGAATACGGAATATCACTGGGCTTGTACAAATAGTGAATATTTTAATATTTGATGATCCTTATTTATA
This sequence comes from Tillus elongatus, assembly GCA_964006375.1. NCBI lineage: Eukaryota > Metazoa > Arthropoda > Insecta > Coleoptera > Cleridae > Tillus > Tillus elongatus. The sequence continues at coordinate 160,117,266 of OZ023262.1, forward strand.
CTTATTTGTATGTCTTTTTATTGCATTTTAACACATTGCATATACTTTTTGATGTGTACATATGATGTGTGTAGTTGTTCATTGGCGTGTGCATACGTTTTTGCGTATGTTGTGTAGGTTATTTTTTTATTTTGCGCAATGTTCTGCATTTTGTGCCATTTTATGACTTTTTCTTAGTTTTATATATGTTTTTTTGTATATTTAGTTACGGACTTCATAACTGTAGTTTGGCAATGTTTAGTTATTGAAACCCTAATGGTAGATTTGCAATCTTTATATAATATGGCATATGTGACAAGTTTGCTACGTATTGCGTATTACTTAAGTTTTGACGTGTTCCTTACTCATTCGTGATTTTATGAATAAACTTGTATTATATATATTATATATATATATATATATATATATATATATATATATATATATATATATATATATATATATACATATATATATATATATATATATATATATATATATATATATATATATATATAATGAAACTGGCCCTGGATATGGGTTCTAGGGGACCTAGTTTGCAGTCATTTGAAGAAATTTTTCAAAATTTGAAAGTGGGATCTCCTCAGTAGTGATTTTTTAAAAGAAAATTCACTAATAGCATAGCAAAAGCATTATCACAATAAATTGATAGAGGTTATAAGGTAACATTTTTTTAGAGACCCTTTTTCGTAAACTTAAGAGTTAAACCAAGGTCAGGATTAGAAGATCTTCTTTGCTAGTTAAATAAATAGCTTCGTCGATCGGAGAGGTCACTTTCTTCAATTTCACAATTTTATTTATATTCGCAATACTCATGCTGAAAAATTACTGTTCGTCTTTTTGATGTTATATGGTATTGATAATTTTTTCTTTTCAAAACAGTTTTCTACCGTACCATCCTCCTGTTTAATTTGTGTAAGCACTTTCGATCGGAGTGAATAATAATCTCTCAAAAGTGAGTGTGGCACGCAAGTTTTTGGAATGCATGACTCGTAACAGTAGACGATCATCTACTCTGGATTGTACACTTGTTCAGAAGACGCACTCATTATCACTAATTAACTCTTCGCTCCCCAGTATTACAAATACTAAACTGAACAGCTAATTAACGGGCCGCTCCCTCACACTCCGATAATTTGCTAAACTACTGGTATCTAAATTTACGTTCGTTTCATTGTAATCGATGTTCTCTTCTGTCTATAGACTTATAACACTTGAGGCATTCACCAGTGGCGCCACAAAAAACTTTTTGTGAATCTTTATTTTTTTAAATGGTGTCAAAGTGCAAGTAGCAGCTTTTTAATGAATTTTCGTAGAAAAAATATATAATTGAGGACTCCTAAGAAGGACAAAACCGGCCGGTATATATATATATATATATATATATATATATATATATATATATATATATATATATATATATATATATATATATATATATATATATATTGTTGCGTTCTACGGGGTTCTGGATTTGTTGACTAACAAAACACAGCTTTTAAAACTACTATTTATTATAACCAACTATTTTCCAACACCAAGATCAACTAAAATATTTCTCTCTATTACTAAATGTCTATATTCCAATATCGCCTTCTATGATAGCTTCTTATACACCAACACTTACTGTCGACTCGCTTAATACTTTATGATCACTTACTCTGCGCCACACTAATTCAATACTGAACTAACTCACTCTATGTACCGTTCGTCTATTTATACACTCCATAGAGATTCTAGATCTTCTACACTTTTCTATACCTGTCACTTCTGGTCCCTTCTAGAAATAGAATTACAGAGTGTTCGCTCTTACCAACACATTTTATAACCGACATCTGACCATAGAATACACAAAGTCCATAAACTTAATTCTCATAGACAAATGTGACACTGCCCCCCTCTTATATTCGATCGTTCCGTTCGAATTCTGACATTTTTTGGAATGGCGTAAGTCTATGCATATGCACCACCTTCATCTTGCTCTTCAGGCTCCTCTGAATTCGATAGACAACGTCATTGATCTTTGATCCTTTTGATCACCTTATAAGGACCATCCCATAATTTCTGTAGTTTAGGTGACCGTCCCTTGCGTCGTACTGGATTGTAGAACCACACACGACCTCCTTCTTTAAAACCAGCTGAATTAGCTCGCACGTCATAACGGATCTTTATGCAGTCGCTTTCTACTCGTATATGCATTCTGACAGCAGAGTGGATGGCTTCTATGCTTCTCTCCAAATCTTTTATGTATTCATCATTATGTGTCAGTGGAGCATCTCTGGGTTTTCCAAATATGAGATCAGGAGGAAGTCTTAACTCTCGCCCAAAAACCACGCTGGCCGGTGTATATCCGGTAGTCTCATGTAGATCCGAGCGGTATGCCAGTAGAAATAGTGGAATGTGCCGGTCCCAATCTGTTTGGTGTTCATTGACAAATATTCTTAAGTGGGACTCCAAAGTAGCATTGAATCCTTCCACCATCAGATTAAGGGTGCATGGGTGTAGTTCTTGTTTTCCTGATTCCCGTAAGCTCACAAACCTTTTGAAATACAGGCGACTCGAAGTTGCGTCCTTGGTCAGAATGGAGCTCTAGTGGTGCGCCAAATCTTCAGAAAAATTCATTCACCAATACTTCTGCAACGGTGGTGGCCTCTTGATTCGGGACCGCAAACACTTCTGGCCACTTGCTAAAATAATATATGGCTACAAGCATATAGCGATTTCCTGCGTCTGTTCTAGGGAAAGGACCAGCTATGTCGACTGCAATTCTTTCGAAAGGGGCTCCCACGTAGTACTGCTTCATTCGCCTCCTGGTTTTAATTTACGCCCTTTTATTGGATGCACACGCTTGGCAGGTTTTGCACCATTCTTCCACATCAACTCTACATCGTAACCAATACAAACGTTCTCTGACCTTTTTCAAAGTTTTCTTTACCCCTATATGGCCTCCACCTGCGCCGCCATGGATCTCCGCGATTAGCTCCATAACTCTTGGCCGCGGAAGGATTATTTGCTTCAATATGCGGGTTCCATCCTCTGACTCCCAATTCCTGACCAGAAGATGACATTTGATTTCAATGGAGTCCCACTGGGCCCAGAATTTTTGGTGGCAACGCTTTTATCACTAACTTCTGACCAATTGGGTCTCTCGTGACAAGTCTCCTTCCATCTGTAGATTGGTTGGATATCAGGGTCTTCTTTTTGGTCCTCCATTAACATCTGCGCGTCCCATCGGTTAACGGGTTGCACAGTTGTCCTTCTACAGCCAGCGTAGGGAAGCGTGGTCGGTTCTCAGGAGAAATTCTTGACCATATAAATATTTGTGAAAATGCTCCAACGTCTTGATAATGGCTAGAAGTTCTTTCCCCGTCACGCAATACTTCTTTTCTGCTTTGGAAGGGCCTTGCTGAAATACCCTACAACATTCTCTTGGCCTCCCTCTTCCTGCGAAAGAACACCTCCAATACCAACATTGCTCGCGTCCGTGTCCACAATAAACCTGTGACCAGGCTGGGGATATGTCAGAATCAGCGAGAATGTTTCGGAACTTTTGGAAATCTTCTGATCAAAGCTCTTAAGGTTGGTTATTCTAACAACTGCTCTTTTGCTTGAATAAGAGTTTTACCGACTAGTAGAGCTTCCTTACAAAGATCGCTGTCTTCTGGTTCTATAATACCCACCACTTGTCCCGAAATGTCTCCAACTATCTTCACTGGGACAATACTTTCAGTCTGGGCTCTCAGAACGACATCTTCTTTGGCCGTGACTTTTCTAATCCCAAGGTTATTGACATTCGACATGACTACTGCCCCATCACCGATATTTAAAACATTGTTCTCGAGATCTAACCTGACACCGTGACCTTGTAAAACATCTATTTCAAGTATAATGGGGTCTGATATGGCGGCAACAATAACTCGCTGTTTGGTTTTCCAAGCTCCAATTCGTAGCTTGACCTCAGTCTCACCAAATACACGAATCTGTTCGCCACCATCTGCGGTCACTTTGTAGATTATTTCTGTCTCTCTTGCCCGTCATCTTGGTACTATATCACGACAGAAATACGTTCTGAATGCGCCAGTGTCTACAACCGTTTGAGCCTTCTTGTCGCAGATGTATCCGTCTACGATCAGCGTGTTGCCAGAATTGTTGACCAGTGAAATAGTTGTCAACTTCTGGGCATTGCGGTGGGCAGCCAGCTCTCGCCTCCTAAAGCTAGCTGCATTTAGTTTTCCTGTGCGTTGGTTGAAGATGATCTTGGGGCGCGGCATTTACTCTTTGTGTTCCACCTTGCCACAGTTCCAACAGCGTATGGCACTTGCACGACGAGCTTGCGTTGGCTCCTTATGAGTCGTTGTGCTTCATCTGTTCTTCTAGTTTCTCCAATCGCTGCACAACCTTGGATAAGCCTGGTTTATTTTCGTCTTCTGGGACTTGGAAACTGCGAACCCTCACATTGCCTTTGGAGGCTTGCTTGGCAGCTTCAAATTCTAACGAATGTGCCAAAGCATCGTTCAGGTTTTTATGTCTCGCCATCCTCAGCGCCTGTTGAGTGTCGGTATCCTTGATGCCGTCAATGAATGTTTGCAGCGACAGCTGGTTGAAAAATTTCACCGGTGCTGTGGGGTAAGCTGATCGCGTTAGTCTGACAACGTCGGCTTCAAATTGTTGCAGAGTTTCGCCAGATTTCTGACAGCGACTTTTCAACTGAGTTTGGTACAGCTGTTGTAAATGATGGTCTCCAAATCTCATTTCTAGGTAATACTGAATGCTGTCGAAACTGTTCTTTCTTCCCTGGGAATTCCTTGAAGCACGTCGAGGGCATCTTCTCTGAGAGCTACTATTAACGAGGTCGTTTTCTCCCTCTCGTCCCAACCATTTGCTGTAGCAGCATATTCAAACTGGCGTAGATAAATACCCCATTTTTCCCTCAGGGCTCGTCCACAGCCTTGCCGCGCCGATAGCACTGCAACCTTTGGTTGATTGTGCATACCGCTTGTTGATGTAGCCCCTCCTCTTGTTCTCCCGCACAGTGCAGGATGGCGTACATTTCGGCCTGAAACACCGTTGCATGGGCTCCGAGGGAAATACTATGACTTACCCTCGGTCCTTCCGAGTAAACACCTGCCCCCGTCCCACGCTCCCCACCGGATCCGTTCGTGAACCAGACGAGCGCGTCCCGTGTTATGCCCCGCGTCTCTACCCGCCACGCCTCGCGGTCGGGGATTTCCACTGTAAAGTTGTTTTCCCTGCACATTCGCGGGCTCGCGGAGTCTGACCTCATTTCAAGCATGGGCTCCTTCACGATCTCCTGAGTTTTGCAGTAGCCCCTGAAGCCTGGGTTGATCTTCACTGTACCATTGCAGGCTAGTCTGTATAGTCCTAGCCTGGCTTCCCCCATAATAAGTAAGTGTGTGTGTGTGTGTGTGTGGGGGGGGGGGGGCAGATCCAGCAACGCCTCCATGGCGGTTGTTGGGGTTGAAGACATGGCCTCTGTGATGCCTAGGCAAGCCATCCTTTGGATCTTGCCTAGTTTGTGTTTGGTACTGGATTGTGTCACCTCACGCCACAAGACCAGTGTTGCGTATGTTAACGATGGTCTGACCACCCTTGTGTACAGCCAGTGGGACATACTAGGTCTTAGTCCCCACGTTTTTCCATATAGCCGCCTAGTGACGGCTAAGGTCATGACTGCCTTATGCAGTATTTTTCCAATATGACCATTCTAGGTTAGCTTAGAGTACCTTAGAGCGCTCCCACACTGCCTGTGTGACTTTTCCTCCAACTATGATGACAATGTCGTCCGCATAGCCCTCATACCCCGCTCCCGAGCGCCACCCCAGCAGGCCGTCCACGACTACGCACCAGAGCAACGGAGACACAACGCTCCCCTGCGGAAACCCCGCCAGCAGAGCCCCTCTTGCGAGTGAGGTGGACACCACCCTGTCCCTGAGCATGCAACCTATTCCACGCTCCCGGACAGCTGCCAGAACCGATCTGAACGTGGTGTTGCTAAAGGCCCCCTGGCCCCCTCTATGTCTAGGAAGGTCCCCAGCGCCACCTCCCTGTTCTCCAGCGTATTCTCCAGTTTCAGCACCAGTTGGTGCAGTGCTGTTTCTGTTGAGAATCCTGCTCTGTATGCATATTGTCCGCAGTGTAGGGGATATGCTTCCAGTACACCGCCCCTAATGTGCCAGTCGAGCAGTTTTTCTATTGTTTTTATCAAGAAGGTCATGAGACTTATTCGCCTCAAGACTTTGCCTGGTCTGTTGGACGCCCAGGTTTAGGAATGAATACAACCCTGGTCAGTCTCCATGCCCTCGGAATGTACCCCAGAGCTAGGCTGGCCCTCATAATGAGGGTAAGCACCGGCGCCAGTATATCTATCCCCTGTTGGAGCATGATAAGCATTATTCCATCAAATCCCGGCGATTTGTATGGCTTAAAGCTGTTAATAGCCCATCTGATTTTGCTCCAGGTAACCACCTCTTTAGCGACTGCCCAGTCTACTCTAGATGCCCGCCTATAAGGCGCCTCTATTTCTGAGTGTTACCAGTCCGGAGGTGATTGGTTTATTATGTTACAGCCGGGGAAGTGCGTCTGGAGTAAAATTTCCTTAGTTTCCTCCTCCCGTGGATGTTCTAAGAGAGCCTATGTTAGTCTGAGCGCCCTTGGACAGGATCTTGTGTAGTCGAGCACTCTCGGACATGTTTTTCAATTCCTCGCAGTGCCTCCTCCACGACTCCTTCTTAGCGTCCCTCAGTATTTTGTTATAGGTCGTTAGGGCCTGTCTATATTTATTCCATGCTCCCGACCTTTTGGCCGCGTTAAACAACTTACGAACCTGCGTCCTCATTTGCCTGAGGTCCTCGTTCCATAACGAGACGTTCCTGGTGGACACCCTCATTTTCAGGGGGCAGTGTGCGTTATAGGCCGAGGTGATTGCGTCTCGCAATTGGACTGCTGCAATCTTGAGGTCTATTGAATTGTCTATGGTACTTTTAACCCCCCGCAGTTCCACTGCTAGGTATGACCTGTAGGCTTCCCAGTCCGTCTTGGGGGGGTCCCGGTACCATACCGTTTGTCTTTCGACTTTGGCGATTTCAAACCGGATGTATCTGTGGTCTAAGCTACTCACTTTCCCAGACACCGCCCAGCTCTTAACAAAGTCATCCAGAAACTGGGTGGAAACTGTTGGATCTAAAACTTCCTCACGCCGTGTTGTGACGAAGGTCGGTTTATTACCTCTATTCAGTATGTCTAAATTAAATTCCATAAAGAATTGTAAAAGTGCCTCACCCCTAGAGTTTGTGTCCGAGCTACCCCATAACTCATGGTGCGAATTCGCATCCATGCCGATGATGATCTGCCATCCACCTGCTCTGCTACCCACCATCAGCTGCTCCAATTCGTTGGGTGCAGGAGGGTCCGTGCTGTCTCCTGGCAGATAGGCTGACGCGACAGTAATGTTCCTCAGCCCATCCGCTCCTCCACATCGGATTTTGATCGTTGCCGGGTCCCTGGAACAGAAATTCATTAAAGGCAGAAACTCTATCCCTTCCCTGACAAAAATGCAGGCTCTCGGGTTCTCGCTGGATCTGGTGCAGATGAGCTTTCCAGCAGCTCCGCCGAGTCCCTTAATCTCTCCTTTATAGGAGTACGGTTCCTGGATGAGGGCCACATCCGTGTTCTTCGGAGCCATCAGTAGTCCGATCGTGGCTGCCCTACTGTGTTGTAGGTTGACCTGAAGAAACCTAAGTCCCATTAACAGGTTCGCCTTCCCCTGGTCTAGCGTGACCTTAGGATGGCGTCTGTCAATCACCGCCATCCCGAGGCCCTCCGCAGCCTCCCTATACGAGACAGTTTGCGCCGGTGTTCCGGCCTTGGTCCTTTTGGGACGTCTGTCTGTAGTAGGCGTGCTAAAGCCAGAGCGCGACGTCTTCTGACTCGCACTCTCCTCTTGCGCCTTTACAGGTGCCCTGGCCCTTTTGAGACGTCTGTCTGTAGTGGGCGTGCTAGAGTTCGAGCGCGTCCTCTTCTGACTCGCACTCCCCTCTTGCGCCTTTACAGGTTTCTCGACTTTCCACGTCCCGGTCGCCATTTTCTGCGCCCTCCGGAACTTCTTTCTTTGCGCTCCGGAAAGACGCTTGGACTGCCGGGGCAGTCCCTCAACTCTTGCAGTAGGGTCCTCACTGGTGGAGAGGCCCCCGGAGTCCGCGGAGCTCGCCGCCCTCAGGTGGGACCCAGCCTCCAGCTTGGGTGTCAGGGACAGGTCTGGGGCCGAAGCTAACCCCAAATCCCCCGTATCTACATCGGAGGTGAGACCTCCAGAGTCCGCTGCCGCCCCCTGGCTGGTCTCCGTTTCCGAAATACACTCAAGGCACAAGTCTGTAGCCGGAGCCACTCATCGAGCCTCATTGGTTTTGGTTTTATATGTATTTATTATCTTCATGTTGTTCCCACGAGAATGGGGGAAATACTGTCCACACCATCAGAACCCCCTGTGTGGTGCAAGGCGGGTTACTCTGGAGGGTTGCCCGGTACTCCAGAGGTTCTGGTCACGACACCATCGCCCTGGTGCCATCCATCCCTAGGCACGGGTCACGTGACACCGTAGAATTTAGTTCGACCTCCTTGCTAGATCCGTCATGTTTAGTCATTAGCAGGGTCACCTCGTGCAGGATGCGGCTTTTCACCGCGCATGACGGTCTTGGGGAAAGCTTCATCGAAAGTTTATGTTGTTATTTCCACTTTCTCAGCTTGTCCCCTGGAGTCCTTTGACCCGCGACTTCTTAACCCCAAATACCCCATGGGACTGAGCCATCAAATGTGGGAACTTTAATTCTTACGTGGCTATTTTCGAGCCTGATGTTTCCCTTGACTAGGATATCATACTTCTTTTCTAGTGATTGCATTTTCTGCTGTACCTCCGCTTGTACTTCCTGCACACTCGTCAGCTTGTCATGCACATCGTCGCTGATGCCCCTTACTCGACTTTCTACTTGTTGGAAGATGTCGACTTTTAGCTGCTTCATACGTTCGTCCACACACGAAGTAATATTCTCAATTCTGTTGGCTTGTTCTTGCAGAATTTTCTTGGTTTCTTCATCTCTTCTTCTGGCTTCTTCAACTCTTTTTCTCATTTCTTCTTTTGTTTCTTCATCTCTTTCTCTTTTTCTCATTTATTCTTTGGCTTCTTCGTCTCTCTTTCTGACCTCTTCATCTCTTTTTCTCATTTCTTCTTTGACTTCTTCGCCCCTTCTTCTAAGTCCTCTCTTATCTCTTCGTCTCTTTTTCTAATTTCTTATTTGGCTTCTTAGCCTCTTTTTTTGGACTCTTTATCTCTTTTTCTAATTTCTTATTTGGCTTCTTCGTCTCTTTTTCTGACCTCTTTATCTCTTTTTTTTCATTTCTTTTGTGACCTCTTCATCTCTTTTTCTCATTTCTTCATCTCTTTTTCTCATTTCCTCTTTCGCTTCTCTGTCTCTTTTTCTGGCCTTTTCTTTCATTTCTTTAATCAATTCCAATAGCTGGGCGTCCATATTGGCTGTTGCGCTACGTGTCTTAGGCATAGACGTACTTAAAGCTGGTACACAGTTTGTTATGTTTCAAAAACACACCCAGTTATGACTTACCACTGACACTGATCTTCCAGAGACTCTAGACATTTCCACGTTGTTCAACTAGCAGCTTGAAAATCCCACTTCTGACACCAGTTGTTACGTTCTACGGGGTTCTGGATTTGTTGACTAACAAAACACAGCTTTTCAAACTACTATTTATTATAACCAACTATTTTCCAACACCAAGATCAACTAAAATATTTCTCTCTATTACTAAATGTCCATAGAACTATATTCCAATATCGCCTTCTATGATAGCTTCTAATACACCAACACTTACTGCCGACTCGCTTAATACTCTATGATCACTTACTCTGCATCACACTAATTCATTACTGAACTAACTCTCTCTATGTACCGGTCGTCTATTTATACTCTCCATAGAGATTCTAGATCGTCTACACTTTTCTATACCTGTCACTTCTGGTCCCTTCTAGAAATATAATTTCAGAGTGTTCACTCTTACCAACACACTTTATAACCGACATCTGACCATATAATAAACAAAGTCCATAAACTTAATTCTCATAGACAAATGTGACAATATATATATATATATATATATATATATATATATATATATATATATATATATATATATATATATATATATATATATATATATATATATATATATATATATATATATATATATATATATATATATATATATATAGTGATAGGAATAACGGTCGCTATTATTAGTTTCCAAAATTTAGATTTTCAATAAGGGCTATCGACCTCAAATCTATATGAGCATCAAAACGCAAGTTCTTTGATAAAACGTGCTTTCTATTTCGCACCTTCTTTGGTGTTACCTCAGGAGCCTATAAATAGTTACAGCTATGATATGCAATCCAAAAATCACTTAGAATTACCTACCGAAAGCTGAACAAAGTATGAGAAGCAGCCAGCAAGGTGTCCCCTTGCTGTAGCTCGATTACGGGGCCTCAAGAGTGTCCTTTCTTATTTCCTTTACCCACTTTTGTCTACCACTCTAAGGAGTAGGGTACCGGTCCTACTACAAAAGGGACTGGAGATTCTCCTACCTCACCTAATCAGGCTGTACAGAGCCAGTTTGGCCTGGAACTACATTCCATCCAGGTGGACGGTGGTTAGGGGGGGGGGGGTTACATTCCCAAATTGGGACGTAAGGACCTCCTACCTACATCACTGAGACCTCTCAGTATTGCATCATTCCTCCTGAAGGGATTGGAAAAAATACTGGACGGACACATTAGGGGGAACATCTTACCCAATAACCCCCTAAATATCCACCAGTATGCCTATCAAACTGGCGAATCAACTGAGTTAGCGCTCAATAACCTCGTCGAGAAGATCACACACTCTCTGGAAAATGGAGAGGTTGCGGTGGCGGCATTTCTCGACATCGAAGGAGCATTTAATAATGCATTACCGATCTCCCTCTACGAGGCCACTATCGCTAGGGGGGTGGAACCTACCATCTGAGGCTGGATCGGAAACATGCTGCACAATCGGACCATTATTACCTCGTTGCGGGCAGAGGTGGTCGGCGTCAGGGCTGCGAGGGGGTGTCCTCAGGGGGGCATTCTATCCCCCCTGCTGTGGTCCCTCTTTGTGGACGATTTGCTGGCTATCCTCGGACTCTGGGAGGTTAAGGTCCAGGCGTATGCTGATGATCTTGTCATAATGGTTAGAGGCAAATCTAAGGAGGAACTGGCAAGTACTCTTCAAGAGGCACTAAATGTAATCAATGATTGGTGCCGGAGGGAACAGATGTCTGTGAACCCCCGCAAAACGATCATTGTTCCTTTTACCAGAAGAAGAAGGTTGGATAAATTAAAACCACCTATTCTTATGGGGGAAACCATTCCATTTTCGGACCAAGCAAAATATCTGGGAGTTACCCTAGATAAGAAGCTCAACTGGGACATACAGTTAGAAAATGTTATCCGCAGGGCTAAAATGTCCCTGTGGACCTGCCGGAGAATCTGTGGTAACAACTGGGGAACAAACCTCCAACAGATGTACTGGCTCTATGTAGTGGTTATCAGGCCAATGATAACATATGGAGCCATAGTTTGGTGGCCTAAGGTACTTCGTGGTATCGCGAGGGCCAAACTGGCTCATCTACAGAGACAAGCTTGTCTGATGATAAGGGGAGCGATAAACACCGCACCATCAGCCGCTCTGGAGGTCCTCCTTAATATTCCCCTACTTCACATATGGTTGGAGAGGGTGGCGAGGTGGACAACGTAGACTAAAACAAACGGCAGATAGCATACCGAGGGAAGTCAGTCTGAAAGGGTCCGGTCTCCTTGATGACACAGGATTCTGGGAATGGTCACAGACTTGATGCCTACAAAGATAAGCAGAGATCTGTCTTTCAAGATCGTCCTCCCGGAAAGGGAGGACTGGGACCGAAACCAAACGACCCTGTTGAAAGCGGATCTCTGCTGGTACTCTGGCGGCTCCAAAACCAATTTGGGAGTAGGAGCCGGCGCATATGGGGGCAGCACCGATGCTAGACTATCAGCTAGCCTCGGCAAGTACGCAACCATACACCAGGCAGAAGTGTATGCCATCGAGATGTGTGCAAGGGAAAGTATAAAAAACCTGTGCACAAACAAATCGATAAAGATATATGCAGATAGCCAAGCTGCAATAAAGGCTCTTGGTTCCTACCGGTGTAATTCAAAGACGGTATGGAGTTGTAAATCTGCCCTTAACGAATTGGACAGCTGTAATGAGGTGTCGCTGGTCTGGATACCGGGTCACTCGGACCATGATGGCAACGTTGCGGCCGACGCGCTTGCCAGGAGTGGTGCCCAGAGTGACTTTGTCGGACCATAACCTGTGCTGGGAATAACATCTTGCACAGCAAAACGCACCTTAAAGACCCGGACAGAAAGAATGACAATCCAATATTGGCAAAATCTTCCAGGATTAGCTCACTCTAAGGCCTTCATAAATGGCCTGTCTGAGTCAAGGGCTATGAAACTTCTAGAGATGAACAGACAACAACTGAGTACTCTAGTCGGCCTGTATACAGGACACTGCCACTTGCGGCATCACATGGACCGTATTGGGGTCGGTCAGGAGACCGAGTGCCGGCTGTGTATGGAGAATGAAGAGACAGCAGAGCACCTGCTGTGTTCCTGTCCGGCAGCGGACAGGACTAGACACCTGCTCTTTGGCAAGGTAAAGCTTGCTCCAGAGGATCTGGATCAACTTTCGCCCACAAAGGTTATCGACCTCTGTAGGAGGCTGGATTTGTTGGGCGAAATATAGACATTAGGCGTGATCCACAGTAGACCTTATGGTCGCGGTGGAGGGACCGATATGGACCACTCACATTCAAACCTAAGTAGTAGGCAGATTGAGGCCTTAGAGTGTCGTTACATATTTCCTTTACCCACCTTTGTCCATCACTCTAAGGAGTAGGCAGATGAGGCCTTAGAGCGTCCTTACATATTTCCTTTACCTCTTGGAAATGGCTCCAAAAAGGGGCCGAAACGTCGAGTTTTCATACATTCTGGACGCGGTTCAACCCGAGAACCAAGCATGTCTCACATTAAAGACCGCGGAAATCTTTCTGTACATATATATATATATATATATATATATATATATATATATATATATATATATATATATATATATATATATATATATATATATATATATATATATATATATATATATATATATATATTGAAACTGACCCCGGATATGTGTTCTGGGGGGCCTAATTAGCACTCATTTGAAGATATTTTTTCAAAACTCAAAACTCGGGATCTCCTCATAAGTGATTTTTTTTAAAGAAAATTCCCTCAAAACTATGAGTGTCAGATCTCGAATTGAAAGTCTCAGGTTCTTGAATGTAACACATCTCTAGGAAAGCACTTTTATCGAATCTTCTTTCTCTATGTAATATTTTAGTGTTATGTAAGTCCATCTTGTGGCCGGCATCCTTTACGTGTTGGGCTAACGCTCACCTATCACTGTGACACTTGCAGTAACTTTTGTGAAGCGAAATTCTTCTTGCTAAAGTTTGTGAGGTTTGTCGCACATATTTAAGGGGGCAGTAATCACGTTCAATGCAGTAAACCACGTCTCTACAGTTGGATATGGGCACTGGGTCCTTTCTATTCTCGAAGATAGACTTGTTAGTGAGTACATTGTATTTATCCATTTTGACGTTTGTAAGCTTCTTCAAAACGCTCCCCAAACGCTCCGTCATTCCTTGTAGGTACGGTAGGATGGCATATGAAGGGTTGATTCTCTCACCCGACTGGTTTTGACCTGAGTGCGCAGGGGGGCGGCCTGTCTTGTGTATGTTCACGTTCGACTGGTCTAGAAGTGTTGCATAGGAGAGTTGAAAGGTACCGACTTGGATATCCATTTTTAATCATAGTCTGTATCTTTGCAAAGCATCTTGTCTGAAAAAGGTGTGTTATTTCGACTATCCTCTTCTTCATACCCAGAATTTCATTTTTCTTGACTGTGGGGTCATGGTAGGACATACAGTTATTATATCTACCTGAGCTTGATGGTTTTTGGTTGTCCCAGTCCCAATATACTCTATTGTCGAGGAAGGGCATTGGCCTGTTATTATCATTCTCGACTGTGAACTTAATGTGGTCATCGAAGTTGTTGAACACCAGCAGTGTGCGATCTACAGCATTCTCTGGGATGGCCAGTATGACGTCGTCGATATACTGGTATATAAACCGCAGTTGGAACGGCAAAAACCAGTCCTGGGCAACATAGTGATGTCTTCGATACTCAAAACCTGCATACCTCTTACATATTATACATTTATTTTCACTATGATGAGTAACATATCCCTGGGTTTGGCTACTTAACCTACATTAAAATTTGATAGAGAGAAAATGGGTATTATAAAAAGTTTTCAACATCTCGTTTGCTTTAGTAGCGTATATTATTCTTCTAAAATTGTCACCATAATTTTTCGCATCCATGTCACTGTTAAACTGTTATGCGATCTTTAGTTGGTTGTCCAAGTTGCATTTGGTCTTGACTGTGTAAAAGCAGTGTCTTTTTTCATATTTATGAAAATAATTAACATTATTTATATTAAGTTGAACCCTTGTATTCCTATTAGGAAGCGAGACATAGTATATGTTGCATGTAAATTTGTTGTCAAACGTTTTAGGAATAACTGATTCATTGACCATTTAAAGTGAATTAACTTGTATATGCAGGTTAAAATGATTAGGCGAAATATCCCCTAATAAAATATTTATGAGATACAGAGTACTGAATCGGATTTCTTGTATTTTTAGTGAATTTTCTTTTTAAAAAAATCACTAATGAGGAGATCTCGACTTTTGAATTTTGACATTTCTCCAAATGAACGCGAACTAGGCCCCCAAGAACCTATATCCAGAGTCAGTTTCAATTTTTATATGAATTTATGTATGTATGTATATATATATATATATATATATATATATATATATATATATATATATATATATATATATATATATATATTGTGATGAAGTATTATTTTCTATCGGTCTGGGGTACAAGATGCATAATTTCTAATTAAATAATTAATCAAATAGAAAATAATTAAATACAAACTAGATAAATATTTGCTGAAATATTTTCACCATGAAATATTTTAAGGCGATTTATATTTAATTAAATAGGTATTTCATACTTATTATCTTATCTGGTTGTGATAAGGTGATAAAATTCCAAGCATTGCAGTTTTTGGGCCAGCTGTGAAATTCATATAAAAGGAGAAGCAACACGAGGCACAGGCAGTATTGTTAATTCAGCTGTTAAGTTATTAAGTCGCCACGAGTCCGCACCGATTCCGTTTCCGTTTGCTGTCCGAGCGCACCTGGTTGGTCGATTTTCGTATCCGAAAATATTGTTATAGGTGAGAATTACCCGTTTTAAGTAATTCATATTTTGTAGCGTATTTTCATATTTTTAAATCATCACGCTTCTCAGTCCAAATCTCCTCAAGTGAATTATTTCTGCTTTTCCTGACCTGCCGCCGTTCCTATAGATAATTCCCGTATGTTAGATTGTCTTGCATTATTTTTGTGATGATGCTGAGGATTCACAGCTCACATAAATAATCGAGATATATTCATCTTGGTTTGATCCCGATAGGGACGCTTAGGATTCACAGCCTATCTAGGTCACTCCAAGTGATACTTCCCTTTCCAATTAGCCCTGTACACTTCATCTGGCTCCCGGCTTTCCGCCCCATACAGTATAAGCTCTTGTGTTATTTTGGTGAGGACGCTGAGGATTCACAGCTCACTAAAGTAATCAAGATGTTCTCGTCCCGATTTGACCCTAGCGGAGATGCTGAGAATTCACAGTCCGCATAGGCCTCCGGGAACTGTCATCCCGTCTCTCCCGTCTGCACTTTTTCGTCTCCGCTGTCCCCTGCTTCGACGGAGAAGTTATAGCTAGTAGTCTGATGTTGTCTATCGCTGTGTGTTGCCCGCCTGCCGTATTCTCGCTTCAGTGAAATACCGTCCGTGTCATATATGACTGACCGAATCCGTACGCTTCGTCACGCACTAACCTTTACCGCTTTATCGAGGTCCACGTTCCGATTGATGTTAGTATCCGCATATTTTATTTGTACATATTTTGTAAATATTGTTCTATATATATATATATATATATATATATATATATATATATATATATATATATATATATATATATATATATATATATATATATTGTAAATAGTTGCAAATCTGTAATATAGGGTAGGGTAAATTAAAGGTCTTGATTAATTATTATCCAACCCCTTAACATACAAAATCTACTACACCTTTCGTTAAAACAGAAGTGGTCGGATCACGCCGAGTCAGCGATTAAAGCCCGCTCACTCGGGGGTCACTAAATTTAGCCTATATTACCTAAAGGCTACCGAACCCTTCTCCACAAGTTACCCAGGTACTCTGATCGGTATATCGATCAGAGTTCAGTGAAGAGGTCGCAGACTTCCTCAACAGGGAGTAAACCCTTTAAAAATCTGGCGCCCGAGATCCTCCGATAGTAACCGTCAATCCTGGTCACCGAAAAACGGTCTGCAAGCCAAGGCATCGTCACAATATATATATCTATATATATATATATATATATATATATATATATATATATATATATATATATATATATATATATATATATATATATATATATATATATATATATATATATATATATATAACTATAACAGGATTTATAACACGCGATTTCTGTACTATACAAGGAGAAAGGTTAAGGGCAAAGCCGCATAGAGACAACCGCATACACGTGTTTCATTTCAATGTACACTGGTTGCCTGTTGTGACTCCGTGTATTTTTGCATCTACATCCAGAGTGTTCCCATCTTCACCAGGCTATACCGTACTGATGATGCTAATAAGCTTGAAACACGTGTTAGCGGTTGTCTCCTTGTGCTTTGCCCTGAACCCATATATATATATATATATATATATATATATATATATATATATATATATATATATATATATATATATATATATAGTTTTAAAAAAAATTGGTCTAGTTTGGTGCGTAAATATTTCGATTCTGCACAATGTTTTGGCTGCATATTCACCGGAGTTGATTTTATACACTCCTTACTATAAGAAAATGCAACATGGTAATTCTTAATGTAACCTGCCTATACAGAGTGTTAAATATCGCAAAACTTAAATTCTCTCGAAAATTTCAAATAGAACGCCCTATATATTAGAACGTTATTGGATGCGTATTTTAATGGCCATTTCAGCAATACCACGTTTGATGACGGTTTCAAAGATATTAAGGCTCAATTACGGAATTAGCCATTTTTATATAAATTCAAGTAAATACTTCACCCTAATATGCAACAGCCTGTATTTTATATCATTTTCAAATAGTTTACGTGATATCCTTATTTCATACTGCATTAAAAAAAAACTAAAGTGTGTGTGATGTAAAAGAGCAAAACATTTAATGCATATATTAACAAGGTTTAAATTAGGAGTGGTCTTTCTCACTTATAGACGTTTATAAAAAATGCAGCAAATATGTAGTGATAAGCATACATATGTATTGTATAGGTATTATTTATTAGAATTTGACATAGCGCTTGCAAAAAAAATCTTGCACACATATATACATGTAATATTAGTATCTTCTGCGTTTCTGTTTTTATTTACATTTTGTGTATGTTTTTCCAGTTCATAAATTTAATCCAATATTGTTTTATTAACTACCGTCGCGCATTCAAAAAACTTGTGGAGCACCTCCAGTGCATTTAAAGCTTCTTGCTTCTTTGGAATGTTCTCTACTTCTGTACCAAAAATCTGTGACCGGTCGGCTTCATGTTGACTGTCATTTCCGTCAGCACACGTGCTCACACAATTCTGAACGATATCATCAATGTATTCTGCGGCGGTAGCAACGTCATCGTCAATCTGTGCCAACTCTTCAAATGTTGGCGTTATCATATTACCAGTAGTTTCGTGAGTCACAAGCTTTGCCCATTCCTCGTGGCTAAGTCCAACCCCAACCTCATTTTCCTCTGGCAGAAAGTCTTGTTTATTTGTAATGTTCGAAAACCCAGCCTTCTTGAAGCAGTTTTTGATAGCAACGTCATTTGCTGTGTACCATGTTCTCCTTACAATTTTCATAGCTAGGAGTACGTTAATCTCAGGGCTATTGTTTTCTTCCAGGAATGCAAGGACATGTTTGACGACTTCTCTGCGATAAAAGCGTTTGAATGTGTGTATGATCCTGGTGGTATTGGCAGGCAAGAACATGACTTTTAACTTTTCAAGGGCTGGTAAGTCCGTAGGAGCAGCACAGTTGTCAATGAAAATCACGCTTTTCTTTCGTTTTATCTGCATTTCCTTATTAACTTTTATCAACCAATCATTAAATAATATCTTTGTCATCCAAGCTCCTTTATTACTGGCATAATCAACCGGTAGTCTTGACACCTTGAAAACATCTTGATTCCCGATGATAAAAATGGGAAGTTTGTCCGTACCACATTGAAGAATAGTAAGACGTTCCTTGTTTTGTTTTCCTCCATGACATTTTTCGCCTTTAAATGTGTTCTACCCGGAAGACATCTGAAGAACAAAGCAGTTTCAGATCATGCCCTTCTAAAAGACTTGGCAGATCTTCAGTCCATTGCTTACACACGCCTTGTTCCACAGATTTACTTTCCCCGGCTGCTTTTTTGACAGCTATATCATGACGCTTTTTAAAACCCTCTAACCAGCCATTACTAGCTGAAAAGGTCTGTATTCCCAATTTTCTACAAATCTATGAGGATGTTCTTATAGAGGGTTTGTTTTAGCCATTATAAAAGGCACTTTTCAGTGTCAGGAACATCGGAAAGTCGACTCCTCTTAATATTTTCGTGTCCCTCAAAGCATTGAGACTTTATCGAATCCATTCTGACAGAAAGTTTTCAGTGTGTCATCTAAATCTGTGGTTGATAAATGAACAATTTTAAACCATCCCGTGATGCAACACACACACACACACACACACACACACACGCACGCACGCACGCCCACGCGCGCACACGCGCACACTCACGCACGCACGCACGCACGCACGCACGCACGCACGCACGCACGCACGCACGCACGCACGCACGCGGTCAATCAACAGGTTTTCAAGAACCACATGTTGCACGAATTCTTTCTCTGAAAGTTTTAATATTTAACCGTGTTTTAATAGTGTGACCATGTAACCAAGGTTTTATACTGCTGTCCTGTTGTGTCCTGTGTGTTTGTTGTGCGTGAAGTATCAAAAACCAGCGAGATGTCACACTTCATTGTTGTGTTCCCTTGCTGGCTGCTTCTCATACTTTGTTCAGCTTTCGGTAGGTAATTCTAAGTAATTTTTGGAATGTATATCATAGCTGTACCTATTTATAGGCTCCTTTGAAAGCACCAAATAAGGTGCGAACTATAAAGCATGTTTTAGCAAATGATGCCCATATAGATTTGAGGTCTATAGTCCTTATTGAGACTTTAAATCTTGGAAACTAACAATAACGACCGATATTCCCTATCACTATATATATATATATATATATATATATATATATATATATATATATATATATATATATATATATATATATATATATATATATATATATATATATATATATATATATATATATATATATATATATATATATATATATATATATATATATAAGGAAGGATTATTTGAAACCAGAACAGTTAGGTTCTTGCCATGGAGTAACAAAATATTTAGTTACCAGAAGCGAATCATGATATTTTTAAAAGCAGCTAATAAAAGGATATAAAAAAATCAAATAGTATGCGAGATCAGCAAACTCTAGACACTAAGTTGAAAATAACGAATGTTTTGTTCTAAAGCCAATAAGCAGAAGCCATTTACTATTATAACAAATGCATAGCATTAAAAAATTACATGAACTACCTAATACAAAAAATCCGATTCAATGCTCTGTATCTCATAAATATTTTATTAGGGAATATTTCGCCTAATCATTTTAACATGTATGTACAAGTTAAATCACTTTAAATGGTCAATGAATCAATTATTTCTAAGACGTTTCACAACAAATTTACATGCAACATATACCATATATCGCTTCCTAATAGGAATACAGTGGTTTAGCTTAATATAAAAATGATGACAATTATTTTCATAAATATAAAAAGACACTGCTTTGAAAGTTTTTACACAGTCAAGACCAAGTGCAACTTGGGCAACGAACTAAAGATGGGATAAAATTTTAACGGTGACATGGATGCGTAAATTATAGTGGCCATTTTTGAAGAATAATCTACGCTACTAAAGCAAACGATATGTTACACACTTTTTATAATGACCATTTTCTCTCTATAAAATGTTAATGCAGGTTTAAGTAGTCAAACCCAGGGATATGTTACTCATCATAGTTAAAATAAATGTATATGTAATTGCAATACGAAACTTGCAATGTTTTTTTTTTCTTTCTCTTTGCTTTGTGAAACATTCCCCAGAAAAAAGTACACACCCTCTAGAGATCTAAATGATCGCGCATACACCTAATTGTATATTAAATTATTATATATGCATTTATCGAACGATATTTGCCTAACTACCTTTGTTGGGTTATTTTCGCGTACGCATTTACTAGTGGCTACTGCTTTTGCCAGCAAATTTCTTGCATTCATTGATTGTTGTTGCAATTAAATTTACAGACTTCTAATACACATACCGGCGACGCTTTCATCGCCTTCACCAGCGCCTGTTAACACAAATCCGAACATGAACGTACAGTATAAATAATTAGCCTGAGAAGCCACCTTTTATAATAAATTATGTATGCGAACGACACCTTGACTTGACACAATTCATAATCCGCGGTTAATCGCCGCCAAGAGCTGTGTATTGCCTCCTTTAACCCCCTTTCACTGTTATTAGATCTTCCAGGCAAGCCGTAGCAGGCAGCTCTCCACGGTGTTGCCAAAAGACTTGTGTAATAATAATAATAATAATAATAATAATAATAATAATAATAATAATAATAATAATAATAATAATAATAATAATAATAATAATAATAATAATAATAATAATAATAATAATAATAATAATAATAATAATAATAATAATAATAATAATAATAATAATAATAATAATAATAATAATAATAATAATAATAATAATAATAATAATAATAATAATAATAATAATAATAATAATAATAATAATAATAATGATAACAACTACCACTCATCTAACAACTACGCAGAAAGCAGAAATTCTTGGGGCATTATAAATCGTCAGGAAAGTCATATCCTTCTGGTAATACAAAGAGAAAAGGTAGGGTTTAGTCTTCAGTTAGATAAAGATGAACGTGGTGCAAATCTATCTTTCCGCGAGCGCCCGAGTGTACCAGTAGAGAATAAAATTCATGAGATAATAATAAAGCCGGAAGTTGACAGTTACCTAGAAGAACACATGAGTTAACTGATGCACACTATGCTTTTTCGGCATATTACGAATCACCAACAAAATGATTGGTCTACAAAAGTAAGTATATTCCAATGGAATTTCGGCGTGGCTTGTAGATGTAGAAACTGCAAGTCTCAAGTGAAACGATTACCTACAAGTTTCCATCTTGTCCCGTTTGCGTAACGTCGCTGTACATCTCACGACAAATTTCGCCTCGGAGCTTCGCATTCCTACTTGAGATTCACGTAGATGAACAACCGATTTTTGCCGTATCTACCGCAAGTCATTGGGGTTATGATTGGTAACGATAGGGGTCGTATCTACTACAACTCTGCGTTCCTAACATCACGCCTACTTAAGCTGAACATCGTCTTGCTGGATTTTAAGAATAAAGAGATCGTGATTCTATCCTCGCTCCAGCAGAGACTAGCAGAAAACCAGCTTTATAGTGGAAATCAACATTCCAGCTTGCAGATTCTGGTAGGTCATGCTGGCCTGCAAGATGCAAAAAGCTGTTATACTTGGCTCCCCGCACATTTTGTGTGCCTATAGAGTGACATGGTAAGAGGTGCCACATCGCCAGGGTTTGGGACGCCTCTCCTCCCCCACGGCAGAACATCTTGCCGTGAACAACAAAAATAATAATAACTAGCAGAGTGTCATACATACAAGTAAAAAATACCAAGTAGCTACCTACTAATGTAGGGAAATTAAATAAGCTAAAGACGAGTAAAGTAACAAACACAACAAGCAACACATGTAAAGCAGTTAAAATTGTGAAAACGTTACGTTTTGTATTATGTCTATTCTCTTTAATTTATCGTTTTATTTTCCAGAATCGACGTCATGGCACAGTTTCATTTTAGCGACCTTGCAATTCTGCAGAACCTCTTTGTTTGAAAAAGGATTATTCACATAAGGTTTTACCCGACTTTACTTTTTTATTTTGTGATTTGGAAAAGTTGTGTGAATTCAGTTTTGTTCATATTGCAGACCAATAATTGAGTTTTTAATTTTCAAACTGAATGAACAATGTCTAACGGAACATCCAGCATAGCTTTGTTTGATACACGACTTTTTCTATCACATCAATATACATATCATATATTTGATTCAGTCATTCGCCAGATACATCGGTTTAAATTTAGGCATTGGCTCTCAATCAAACAATCGCCGACCGTTTGTAAACCCTATTGATAACTATAAAAATAGTGCAGCAAATTGAATCATAACTTCCACATATCTGTGATAATCTACTCTCATCAGACAGACATTCTCATGAATTTCGAGTCCATGACTTGATCACAAAGAAAATATTCGTATTCCTGTACCCATAAATTTCGACCGACAGACAGACAAAAAATGTTAGTTCCAGAATTAAGTTTTCTATATATTTTGAGACTTTTTACGCATTTTAAAAACTTTTTTTTCCAAATTTCTGTCGCCGATATTTCACCCCCACACATTCAACCCTTAATTTAATTTCAGCAGAGAATACCAAATGTTTGATGAAACTGAAAGTTTTCTAATAAACAAACCTTAAACGTTATATTACTCGAGTTTTAACCAAAAAAAATCCGTTTTCACCAATTCATCCCCTACCCCCTGGAGCAATTTTACGCAAAAACAATCCGAACCTTTCGTTTGTCGGGTGCTCACTGTATACCAAATTTGAAGACGATATCTCAATTCGGGCTAAATTTATCGTGGCTACAAAGATATAGACACACAAACCGGCAGACACAAAAAAATTTCGTTCCCAAATCATGTTTCCTATATGTTTTGACACTTTTTGCAACGTTTAAGCAAAAAAAAAATTAAAATTTTTGGCGCCGATGCCATACTTCCACACGTATTGACGATGAGGAAGTAATATTTTATACTCAATACATCCAACGTTCTTTCAGAGGGCCATTACCCAGAGCTTTAATATTTTTGTGTTTAATTAAATGCTCTATCATATATTACCTTGCAAAACACCCTATAATTTTGAACACACGCAGTAACTCAGAATAATTTCTTGAAGCCCCGTTAACGGCGCCTACGAAATTATGTCGCTAAAAGTGGAATATTGTTTCAATTCTTTTATTTCATGCAAATGAAGTATTTTGACATAGATTTTTAGCAAAGCTCCCGTAATAGTTTCTTTAAAACACAATCCCTTTTTCACATAGAAAACAAACTGTCGTATTTTGTAGACTAACAGTCAGCTTGATTTTAATAATATTCTTACGTTAAATTTTTAGTGCATTTTCTTACAAAAAACTCACTAAGGGGAGATCCCAAGTTTTGAATTTCGAAAAAAATTTCTTCAAATGAGCGCCAACTAGGACCCCTAGAACCCATATCCGGGGTAAGTTTAAATTTTTATATGTTTATAATATATATATATATATATATATATATATATATATATATATATATATATATATATATATATATATATATATATATATATATATATATATATATTGTAGACTTTATTGTTTGCATAGTTTTGGTGTGACAACTATTGAAGATGTGGTTTTGTATAGTCTTTATTGTATATTAGGTGTATATATTGTATTTAATTTTATAAATGTATGTGTAATTATGTATTTAATTAGTAATTGTGTTTATTATGTAAATATGATTTCTTTTAAGTGTTAATAAATGTTTATTTTAGTATTTAATTTGTAAATATGTGACTGTTTTTGTATTTAATTAGGTTGGGCGCCTTTTGTTTTACTCAAAATAAATGTAATTTTAATTTACCAACAGTGTCTCTGTTTTAGGACACTCGTTGTATACCTTTACAGCAAAACCATTATTTATTTTTAAGTGTCAAATTATTATTATTATTATTATAGCTCTTAGTCTATGGAATTTCTTTTGAGAAAATATTTGATGTATTACATTTAAATGTATATATAATCCATATATGTTTTGATAAAATAAATATTTACCTGTTCCTATTCTGGTTTATTTACCACGGCTACCTTCAAGTATCTCCTCTGCAGGGATATTTTATTGTTGGATTCCTAAGATAAAAATTCTTACACTGGCACAGCATCTATGGTGCTGTTGTTGAACCTGTTTTGTTTGGCTATATGCTATCTTAGTCAATGGAAAGATAACAGTAAATATTAAAGAAAAAAAAACTTTAAAACATTTATTTTATGGGGCTGATTATTAATGACAATTAACTACAACATTTATTTCCTTTTTTAACTATTGACCTTATTAGGATCCTTTATATTAATAATTAATTATATCTGACAGTTTTCATATTACTATTTAAAATGCAATCTTTAAACTGAACCTGTTTTGTTTGACTTTTCAGTTATATTAAATTGTGATTTTTGTTATTATAGGACCCGCGCTTTTCTACGTTTGGTAACTATGGAGATGAAATCTTAAAATGGTTGATATCAATTTTATGAGCTTACTTGAATCTTCCGCGTGTGAACTCGGATTTCACTGCTATATTTTGGCAAAAGTTGTTCATAAATGTCATTACCATTCCAATTTGATAGATTGATAAAATATTAAGGTTATTTTCACTTTTGGACTGATATTACACTGTTATTTTGCTATTATTTGATGAAATACCTGGTTTTCAAACTGCGACGTCCGTTGGGATTTTCCACTATTGGCTGTTTTCTTGCTATTCGTACTAATAGCCTTGCTTTAAGTTTTTCAACAGTTATATATTGGTAAATATAATGTTTGTATACACTTTTTACTTTTATTCTGGCGTTTTTCTAACTGTTCAAACATTTTTTACTAATCTGCACGCTGCTAGCTTCTTGCTTGGTTTAGGTTCTTCTTAACCGTCCCGTTCTTAATCCTCCCGGATATCAACAGATGTTTTTTGTTATCGCCAATCAAATCTGATAATTAGTGTTTGAAATTTGCTTTTAACCAATTAATGTTTTTATTTTAAGGCGAGTCCAATCACATGGTATATTTTATAAAATGAGTCAAATAACGCTACTTCCTTTTGATCACATTAATTAAATAACTGGATTAAACTCAGGTTAGTCAAAAATATGTTTGTACGTTCAAATTTCTAACCTATACATTTTTATTAAATGTCAAACCTTACTTAGCCTTACTATTAACAAATTCTCTCCTTAATTACTAATTTATTGGTTCCTACTTAATTTCCCTATTTCTCTATATATAGTAACACATTTTTATTAAACTAAACAAATCACCAGAAGTTCATGAGTTTGCACATTATCGAACACAGTTCATTAAACTTATTATTCACGGACTTGTTTTATAACTGTTTACAACGTTTTTGTCTTGGGGTTCATTTTACTTTTAACTCTGTATTTATGCAGTCCATTATTCTATACACTTTAATTGTCCGTTATAGGTGCATTACAAAATTTCTATGGCTGAACAGGTAACTTTAATAATGTCATCAACCCTTCACTGGCAAATATATATAGTTAATTATTTAAAATTTCAGGTTCTGCTGGATAACTGACTGTAATTTACCCCTGACTGCATGTGGCTGTGACAACAACATGGATTACATTGTCACGGGTTTTCTTAATAAAAGATAATGAAAAGCTTGCCCGGCTTCTGGCCCGTTACAATTTAGGAAAAGCGAGGTTTCGGAAAAGAAAAGAAAGAAAGAAAAGGAAATGAAACAAACCACAGGGAAGAGTAAAAGACAAAGAATAGAGAATGGTTTCACGCTACACCCGGGAATTGGGAACTTCAGCGTCGGCAGTTGGTACCAGGCTCAGCAGATAGGTCACGACTATTTGCCTATTTCTAGTGACAGGTGCAACAGATGTTAAAGAACAGTTTTGGGGGTTAGAAGTTTATAAACTAATAAATTATTCCACACAAAGTATTTTAGTCAATTACCTGATAGTTAAATAAATACAACGACATCAACGGTAAGCGAAATTTAATAGCTGGAATCACAACACTATAAGTGAGGAAAGGTTGCATTAATTAATTGTTGTCTTTTAGGCTAACACTCAGCGATAGTAAAAATGTGTTAATGTTTCAGAGATGTAATTATTAATTTAATTTTAATTTAACAAAGATGCAGAGATCCCCCTTACAGTCGACTGTTCGAGTCTACACACAAACACAAGGTTAAAACATCAACTTAAACGTATGTATAGCTCAATAATCAGCTGATTGTAGGTGTACTACTCAAAATTCAACAACAGTTACACAAAATAAACAAACAAAAAAAAAACTTCGTGGACTTATCTGGAACTAGGTCCGTGTCCTTCAACTTCTTTGGGGCCCTCAGGTGTGAGTGCTGACCCAGTAAAAGTAGAAAACACCACCAGATTTCAGCCCCCGACAAGAAGCCCTACAATGAATAGCTGTCTCAGCAAGTACTACTTATTTCAATTGTTTTTGTTTTTATTAGGCACAATAAAAAATTGAGGAAAATTTAACTAACTATAAAAGCTTACCCAAATAGATGAGCTTTCTTGTTCCACAAAATATAAATAATTTCCACTGAATAATTAAAGTAATTAATTGTAAAGTAACAAAATCCAGCTTCTAGCTGCAGTCAACTTTACTGTTCAGTTACAGGATTATTAGTAAAAATATAATTTCATGTGAATATTAATCATTTTCCAAACAACAAAAAACTTTTGATAAGAAGTGATAAGAGGGATGTTAATATTTCCTTTTAAGTGAATTTTATTAAATTTCAGAAATTATATATGTTAGAAAGAGAGAGAATGAAAAAGATGATACTATACACTGAAGAGTGAGATAGAAAAACATGGATTGTCATAAGAGAGAAGCAGACAGTACATACCTAAGGGCAATTGCTATTATTAAAGATATAAACACAACCTCAAACTTATTTGTTTACTGTTTTGGACTTTAATTTTTACAAGTGAACTTAGATGGAGAGGGTTGTTTATTGGTATTAAACCTTAAACTATAACAAAAGTGTAATTGGCGCCTTTCCAAGGTTTTACAAGTGTGCATTACAAACAAATTGTTTATATACCAAAACATGCAAACTATTAGCTACAGAGTGTTCACAAGTAAGTATTATGTCCATATATTTACTATGTTTTTCACCCTTGAAGTTAGCAAGCTGTCAGAAATATAAAGAGAGGTTTAGAACCGTCAACATATTTTCAGGTATTTATTTTGTTTTTATTTATATATAACATGGTTAAATATATGAATGCAATAATAGATTATATATATATATATATATATATATATATATATATATATATATATATATATATATATATATATATATATATATCTATGTGTGTGTGTGTGTATCACACCGATAACTCAAAAAATAATAGTCCGATTTTGGTAAAATTTGCCATGCGCCTTCCTTTTGTAAGTGGTAAGTGGCTTGGGTAGGCTCTTTATCCAGGAAAATCTAACCATGTTTTCCGGGAAAATTATGGGTTTTCTTTCGGAAAAAAAATTATCTAAAAAAATAGAAAAGCTATGGTAACAAAATTTGGTACGTAAGTTTCCGATATTAAAAGGAAACTATATACCAAAATTTATATTTCTATGTTAAGAGAAAAACAGTTATAAAAATATTTGGTGCCAGATCATTTCTATGAAAATTCACTACCATAACGCACTTGCTGCGTCCAGACTTTTATACTTTTCGGCCGGCTAAGAAAATAAGCATATATGGACTGTGAAAGAAGTGTCAATATTATAATATTTTTTATTAAACCAAGAAACTTATTTTCTAGTTGCTCGCCATCAGCGATTCCAAGAAAAGAAATTGCGAATATACTCCTACATATCCAAATGTCAAATCCTCCTGAAATTGCTAGTAATGAAACTGGCAACATCGCTGTAATTATCACCATCTTGGCACATAATGAAGATCTCAAGGATACGACCGGGGTTCTTTGCTTCAACTTGGACACATCCTCATTACCATATCAGTAACGATTGTATAATGTTCATATAGATATTTCGCCTTCCCTCTTGCCAGCATGCCACTTGTTTAGCGGTAACGGTGCCAGTCACAGACTGCTTCAAGACTTAGATCTGCTGCTTCTAATTCATTCTTGCGATAACCGTGTAAGAATCACTGAAGCTTAATAGCAGGAACAAATCATTTTGCTTAAATAGGGGTGTGATGTGTCACACAGGAATGTCAAACATCACATGTAACTGATGTTGAGTGGGAGAAAATCATGTACTTTTGTTAAGACGCATATAGTTAAATAATTGGATTAACGCCAACATTTTAGCTCTTATCTAAGAAAGTTATATGAAGTATTAACATAATCTATAATTTTTACCAATAAACAACAATAAACAATATTCAAATGCATGTACCTAGTATCGAGCATATAATAATAATAATCATAATAATAATATATATACAGGGTCGCTGATAAGTCTGGAAACGGTCGATTATCCGGGAAAATATACAAGGTGTCGAAAAAAGTTTTATACAAAAGTTTTTGGGTTCTTCAATGTCTACTAGGCGGTGATAATTTCATTTATACAGGGTTGGTCATACAGGCGTGGCACACCAATATTAATTTTTTTTTAATGGAACACCCTATATATTATTCGATATTTCAATCCTTCTCTTAATTTTGAGCAACATTTATCAGAAGCATGATGTACATAAACTCAATCGTTTCCGGGTAAAAAAATAAATAAAAATAAACGCTATTGTTTTTAAAATCTATTGGATGAAGAACAAAAATAAATGAAAAGTAGAATATCTCTTGAAAACAATCTGTGAGTGTGAAAAGAACCGGTTGCGATGTTTTTAACATTGTTTGGAATCCTATTTTATAAGATGTTCAAAGTGTTCTCCATTGACCTCCTGACAATAATGAATTCGCTTAACAAAACATTGCACTGCATTTACAAGAGCGTTTTGAGGAATGTTATTAATTTCATGCACAATCCTTGCTTGCAACTCTTCAATATTCTGCGGTCTATTTTGGTAAATTAAATTTTTTACATGACCCCACAAAAAAAAGTCAAGCGGCGTCATGTCGGGAGACCTAGCTGGCCATTCAATAGTTCCCCTGCGCCCTATCCATCTGCCAGGAAAGGTTTGATTCAGATATTCCCGTACCTCAATTCCAAAATGAGGGGGTGCCCCATCCTGCTGAAACCATATTTCTTCCGCTGGTAGATTTGGGTCGTTATTGTTCGGAAATAATCGACTTACGTCTGGAACAATTGATTCTTGCAAAAGTGTCAAATATCGAGCAGAGTTCAAATTACCGTGTATAAAATAAGGTCCAAACAAACCGGTTCTTTTCACACTCACAGATTGTTTTCAAGAGATATTCTACTTTTCATTTATTTTTGTTCTTCATCCAATAGATTTTAAAAACAGTAGCGTTTATTTTTATTTATTTTTTTACCCGGAAACGATTGAGTTTAGGTACATTATAATTCTCATAAATGTTGCTCAAAATTAAGAGAAGGATTGAAATATAGAATAATATATAGGGTGTTCCATTAAAAAAAAAATATTGGTGTGCCACGCCTGTATGACCAACCCTGTATAAATAAAATTATCACCGCCTAGTAGACATTGAAGAACCCAAAAACTTTTGTATAAAACTTTTTTCGACACCTTGTATATTTTCCCGGATAATCGACCGTTTCCAGACTTATCAGCGACCCTGTATATATATATATATATATATATATATATATATATATATATATATATATATATATATATATATATATATATATATATATATATATATATATATACATACAATAAGTTCCAAAATGTTAAAAGAAATAAATACCTTTTAAGCAAACTATGAAAGAAGGTGGGCATGTTTTATTTAAAGAAATTGTCTACTAAAACTTGCTCATTATTATCTAAAATATAATGACATTTATGTTCCCCTTTATTAGTGACCCCCAGAATCTATATCCGGGATCAGTTTCAATTTTTATGTATATATATATATATATATATATATATATATATATATATATATATATATATATATATATATATATATATATATATATATATAGCTGTAAGGACCTGTTTTCTTCAAATATATTGAACGCAACCCCTCGATGACATAAAGTTACAGCCCTCTTAATAAACAATAGAAGTAA
Source organism: Tillus elongatus (assembly GCA_964006375.1). Lineage (NCBI taxonomy): Eukaryota > Metazoa > Arthropoda > Insecta > Coleoptera > Cleridae > Tillus > Tillus elongatus. The sequence continues at coordinate 160,147,985 of OZ023262.1, forward strand.
CCTATTATAATAATGACAAACGACTAACGTCCACATATTATAATTATATAGCTTAACAGTCAATCACCTTTACCTGTGGCTAATAGATTCGTCTGAAGCCATACCAAAGCTGTTTTGTCACACACACACACACACACACACACAGTCAATCACCACTCGATACAGCATTTAGCAGTTTTGCTATCTACTTAAGAGTGATAATGCTATAGGTTAATTACTTGTCACAATGATAGCGAAGCCTTAAGATACGGCCGTAAGGAGTTGGGCGAGTGAGTGGCGAATGTGTCCCGAATGTGTCCCGTAACAACATCACTAACACAACACAATTAAAAATATACCATCGGTTATCTAACGCCAAAGAGGAGGTTGTATATGTTAGAGGGAACAAAGCCGAGTTTGCAGCCTGTCGATTTCCCACTCTTGGCAGCGTCCAATCACAAAGAGAATTTTGAATAACGCGCTAATGTGTTTTGTTTTGATTCGTTCCCCCAACCGCTCTTGAAGTTGTTGTCAGCTGTCAACAAGTGTTTGAAGTGTTTGTTGAATTGCGATTAGAGGATATCTTGTGTGTTTTGCCGTTTTTTAGCAGTGTTTTAAGAGTGTAAAAGTTTTAAAATGCCAAGGTGTATTATGAAGAACTGTATATACAATAAAAGTGCCAATTATGAAAAGGATAAAGCAACTGTGCATTTATTTCGGTAAGTTGTTTACATGTCTTCTGTTTCCTTGCTTTGGCGCCAAATGTTTATTGGTCTTCACAGGTCCGTATTTACAATTTGTATTGCTTTTGTTAAATCTTTAGCATTTATTATTGTCAATTGTTTTTTTAGAAATAAAATCTTAATAATGCATTATTTATTGGGCGATCCTTAAGTAGACGGTTATTGAATATTTGTAATGAAATTAAGCATTTTGTTTGGCAATTAGTACTTGAATTAGATGTATTTACCTATGTAGTTCCAGTAGAAGCAGAAAAAAAGCATAATAGTTTCGTTTCATCTATTACTGCATCTTTCTAGAGCTTCAGTCACTGGTAAAGTAGATAATTCGAGATATTATTTTCAGATTTCCCAAAGCTGTTGAAAGATACGAGGCTTGGAAACGAGCATTAAATTTAAGCGATGAAGATATTTTTTTTGAACTCAAATGTGTGTTTTACCGAGGAATCTTATGATTTAGAAAAATCACCTTTTGCAGTACACTTAAAAAAAGTTCCATACCTGTATTGGTAAGTACTGAATCAAGGTTATTAATTTATGTAACTATTAGTGATATATATATATATATATATATATATATATATATATATATATATATATATATATATATATATATATATATATATATATATATATATATATATATATATATATAGCCAAACAGCGGTTTTTAATGGCACTGCTGTCAGTGATTGTTATTTTTAAATAACAGGGACTGCTACTGCGATTGTGGTTTAGCCATTTACAATGCTGCATGTGCGCATGCTATTATTTTCAACACTTACAAGGTGTTAACCGCTTAATTGAAACTACAATATGATCTTCAGATAGCTATTAAATCATATTAATTTTAACTACTCAGATTTTTACTATTAAGAGAAATTCTATACACCTAGCATATTACAAGAATATACGATGAGAGAAATCTACATATTATTTTTATTTTAATATAATGAAAACGTTGGAAGGCATATATATGCTAAAGTTCGGTGCTGCTTTAATTTTAGATTCAGCAGGTTTTTCCATGATATAATGACTTCAAGAGATATGGGGGACGGTCGACTTTACTGGAATCAAGCAAAACGGCGCACACCACAAGAGTACGTAACGTAGATAAATAATCAGCAAAACAATTTACGGAAAAACCATAAATAGCAAAATAAATGATAATTAAAGTTATGAAAAATGCACTATTTTCAAGTTTCGAACTGTCACTTTTCAACAGCGTTGTCACATTTAATATTAAATTCCAAGAGTGTTTTGCCGCTTGAACGCAACAAAAGATCTTCAATGCTTTTTACACACTCCTGCCGGCCTGACTTTCTGGACCTGACAAGACACCACCTTGTCAAAATAAAAGCTGAAACCGTTTTTAGTTTTATAAGTCATTGTGCCATAGTTACCACATAAAATGTCCCTAAAGAAAAAAGAAGACAAATACTACCCTGTAATAAGGAAATAGATTCGAAACTAACAACAACGCCTATCTGCATGAAATATGTCAACAAAACAACAGTCATAACCTCTGGTACAAAAATATACGTTTTTATTGTAAATCTAAACGTTTTAATTGCTTTTATCACTGAAAGGTTATTAAAAACGAAATATACCACATTGTTTAACTTTATTAAGGTATGTACAACTGGTTTTAGGCCATATTCTATTATAATCACGTTAAAATGTAGTTGCGGTAAAGTCCACCGTCACCGAGATATGATATTGCGCATATGCCCCGCCTCCTCCTATGACGTCACGTGGTGAGTAACGTTATAGTCCAACTACACACTTAAAACAAAGTCATTCGCAATCAAAAAGTTTCTATCCGTCAGTGTAATGCGGTTTAAGTTACATTCCACTTCGTCGCCTATATTGTGTTTTTCAGATAATATTGAACGCAGCACATAATTTAATCTGTTTCATGATTATATTACACACACACACACACACACACACACACACACACACACACACACACACACACCCACGCACGCACGCACGCACGCACGCACGCACGCACGCACGCACGCACGCACGCACGCACGCACGCACGCACGCACGCACGCACGCACGCACGCACGCACGCACGCACGCACGCACGCACGCACGCACGCACGCACGCACGCACGCACGCACGCACGCACGCACGCACGCACGCACGCACGCACGCACGCACGCACGCACGCACGCACGCACGCACGCACGCACGCACGCACGCACGCACGCACGCACGCACGCACGCACGCACGCACGCACGCACGCACGCACGCACGCACGCACGCACGCACGCACGCACGCACGCACGCACGCACGCACGCACGCACGCACGCACGCACGCACGCACGCACGCACGCACGCACGCACGCACGCACGCACGCACGCACGCACGCACGCACGCACGCACGCACGCACGCACGCACGCACGCACGCACGCACGCACGCACGCACGCACGCACGCACGCACGCACGCACGCACGCACGCACGCACGCACGCACGCACGCACGCACGCACGCACGCACGCACGCACGCACGCACGCACGCACGCACGCACGCACGCACGCACGCACGCACCCTCACACACACACACACACACACACACACACACACACACACACACACACACACACACACACACACACACACACACACACACACACACACACACACACACACACACACACACACACACACACACACACACACACACACACACACACACACACACACACACACACACACACACACACACACACACACACACACACACACACACACACACACACACACACACACACACACACACACACACACACACACACACACACACACACACACACACACACACACACACACACACACACACACACACACACACACACACACACACACACACACACACACACACACACACACACACACACACACACACACACACACACACACACACACACACACACACACACACACACACACACACACACACACACACACACACACACACACACACACACACACACACACACACACACACACACACACACACACACACACACACACACACACACACACACACACACACACACACACACACACACACACACACACACACACACACACACACACACACACACACACACACACACACACACACACACACACACACACACACACACACACACACACACACACACACACACACACACACACACACACACACACACACACACACACACACACACACACACACACACACACACACACACACACACACACACACACACACACACACACACACACACACACACACACACACACACACACACACACACACACACACACACACACACACACACACACACACACACACACACACACACACACACACACACACACACATATATATATATATATGCACAAGTCAAGTATAATAATTAAGGGGAGCCCTCAATTAGCATTGGTGATACACAAACTTAAAAAGTAGAGAGCACGTTCGTAGACATTTAGAGGGGGCGTTAACATTCATAAACTTGATTTGATCATCATGTCACATAATCACAATATAGTATTCTGATCATAAATAATTACTTCCAACTGTATGCACTTAAATATTAGTAAAATACCTAATTTGTTAAGAGGTTGTGATGAAACGTCAAACTCCACTGTACGACAGCATATTATTATTGCATTGGACTCACCACATGACACCATGCGCGTGACAGTTCTAAAAATAGGTAGTCTCATTATCATATCTCGCGTTATTTGTATCATAGGTTTGTCGTTTTCTACCTATAAGAAAAGGAGAAATGCTTGTGTTCTAATACTGGCGAGAAGCAAAGTATACAGCTACTTCTACTCGCTCGCACAAACTGCGATTGCGAGTATTATGAATACAACAATTGCTGTTTGTCATGGAGTTTTTAGTATAAGGTGAATTTCATAGAAATAATTACTCTAATGATTTGTGTAAATCTCGGTTTTCACAATCACTGTTGTTTTGTGTTTTAATAACAGCTGCTAACAGCGATCTTTTAATAGCAGCGAGTAAATCACCGATAGCTATATATCGCTCATATCTAGTAACTATGGTAGTAATTTTATTCACGTAATATATTGTTATGATATGTTTCGTAATTTAATTAGCACTGCAAATTTACATTAATGGTATCCGTTTCAAATTTATTTATGCAGGTAACAAACAAGCCATCAACACAAGTCATTTTTGTCGAGCAGCCAATGACTGATATAAGTGCTATCAATGTGCCATTTGCAGCTGACCCATCAACTAGTACTTGGACTGGTAGTGATGTACCTATAATTGATTATTCTCGGCCATCAACAAGTGCTGGTTTCTATGCAGAGAAAACTGTTGTAGAGGTACCGCAAAGATCGTTTAGTAGTTTAGGATTTGCTGAAATGAAAACACCTTCAATGCCTCCCACTTTCAAGGACTTGGTGAGTTAAATTCAGTTTTTGCTGTTTATGAAGTCAGTATAATTTTTAAAAAACCTAATATGTTCTTCCATCACAACTTATGTGGTGTCTAAGTTTGTATAGTCCATGATTAAATAAGTTAGAAACAAGTGTTTTGCAATTTATCTCAACCACCACTATTAACCAAAATGTGTTGTTGGAAATTTTGTTTGTATATTCATTTTACTCGAGAAAATAAATGTTTTATCATTGAATTTTTTTTATAGGTTGTTACACCACGCAAACGTAAATTGAAGAAGCAGTTATTCGATGCACGAAAAAAAATTAAACGGCTTAGCAGTAGTGTCCATCATTATAAGAAGAGAACAGCAACCCTTACGAATATAATCAAACAACTAAAAGGTAAAGTAACCGACGAAACATTGGAAATATTAATGCAAATAGGACCTAATGAAGAATTTTTACCAAGACAATTAGGTCGTTAACATAAGTATGAAAGTCAACTTAAAGCTTTTTCTCTTACGTTGCATTATAACTCTCCCAAAGCTTACAGTTTTGTCAGAAACACATTTAACTCGGCTCTTCCTCATCTGAAAACTATATCTAGATGGTATCAAAGCATTAATGGAGAAGCTGGTTTTACGTCAGAGGTGTTCAACTTATTAAAGGCAAAATCAGAAAGCACAGATGGAAAACTTATATGTTCTTTAGTCATAGATGAGATGGCAATTAGCCAACATATAGAATGGGATGGGTTAAAAATATTATGGGTTTGTAGATTTTGGTACAAATCTTGAGACCGATTGTAACCCTGTAGCCAAAGAAGCTCTTGTTTTTATGCTTGTTAGCATTAATCAATCATGGAAGCTTCCCCTTGGATATTTTTTAATCGACTCTTTAAGGGGCACACAAAAACAAAATTTGGTATTGCAGTGTGGTGGTGGTGGTAAAAAAGATGGTATGGCCTCGACGGAAATGGTATTGCAGTGTTTAACGCTACTAAATGAGTCGGGCATATACGTAGTGTCAATAACTTTTGATGGGGCAACAAATAATCTAACGTTAGCAAAAGAACTTGGCTGCGATTTTAATTGGAGGAACATAAACTCTACGTTTGTTGATCCTAGTTGAGGTAGGAAAATTGCAGTCTTTTTTGATCCATGTCATATGATCAAACTGATAAGAAACACATTAGGTGATAAAAAATTTATTATTGATGAGAATGGGGAAAATATAAAGTGGGATTATTTAGTAAAATTAAATGAGTTACAGGATCAGGAGGGCGTTCATTTGGCAAATAAATTAAGAAAATCGCATATATTTTATACAAACCAAAAAATGAAGGTTAAATTAGCCACACAACTTTTTAGCCACTCAGTGGCACATTCTTTGGAATACTGCAATGAAGTTTTACATCTTGAAGAGTTCAAAGAATGTGAGGGAACTGTGAAATTTATCCGACTTATAAACAATTTATTTGACATTCTTAATTCTAGAAATTTAAACAATTCAGATTTTAAGAAAGCAATACATGTAGAAAATTTTGAAAACATTAATGTATTTTTAGGAGATCTATCACAATATTTAACGTCACTTAGGATAATTGATGGACCACTTCTGTGTGAGAGTGGTAGAAAAATGGGTATAATTAGCTTTTTATTTTGCATACAAAGTTTGCAATTTGTTTATAAAACTTTAATTGCCGACAATAATTTTTTGCTGTATTTTCCCACTTACAAAATCAGTCAGGATCATATTGAGCTTTTTTTTGGGCAAATTAGATCCATGGGAGGCTATAACAATAATCCATCAGCAAAGCAATTTAAAAGTGCATATAAAAGGATGATGGTGCATTTTGAATTAAAAGATTCATTTAAAGGAAATTGTATCCCTTTGGAAGCAATTACTATTCTGTCACCCATTGAGGTAATAAATAAAACTTGTGGGCGAGAACGAATATCTGAAGAACCAGATGAAGACATGAGTCAAATAGATAATTTTGATGGCGACACAGTTCTTCAAATATTAGACATCAATATATCAGAGTTTAAAAAAGAAGTCGTGACATATATATCTGGCTATGTAGTAAGGAAAATAACAAACGTTCTGAGATGCGAAGAATGCGCGGGTGAGCTTGTTGGGGATCGGTCTGCGTTATTAACATCGTTTATAGATCAGAAAGATAAAGGTCAACTCCTCACATACCCATCTGACGATGTAATATCTATTTGCACTATTGCAGAAAAAGTTCTTCAAACATACCTAAATGAATCTGCGGTGATCGTAAATGTAAAGGAAATAAACATGCGAATATTAAAAACTATAATAAACCAAAACAGCATATTTAAAAAACTTGAAGTTCACTTTCGAGAACAAAATCTTTTGACTTGCCATTATGGCCATCTAATTAAACTAATATCATCTATGCATGTTTCTATTAGAATACATCATTATAACAAAAATCTATTTGATAAAAGTAGAAGTCTAAGGGCTGTTTATAACAAACTTCTCTTATTTAAGGGCCAATAATTCAGTGTACATTTCAAGTACTCGTATGTCCTTCAAATAATGTTGTCCGGAAGTTATTATGTCTTATAATAGACCAATAAATTTTAGCTTCCTCTCGATTTCTTTCAGCAAGCCTCTTTATTCTTTCACCTCTCCTAGCACACTTTGAATCGTCTTTCGATCAGCCTGCACTGTCTTTGACATTTTTCTTGTCTACATTTCAAAAGCTTATATTCTCTTTATATCCTGCTTAGCTACAGCCCAAGTTTCCGCCCCATACATTACAATACTCCATACACGTACAACTTGCACTTTTCCCTCATGTACAGGTTCAAATGTTTATTAGTGAGAACAGTACTTTGGTTATTGAATGCTTGTTTTGGCATCGCGATCCTCTTCAGATCTTTCCTACACTTACCATCATCTGTGATAATACTGCCAATCAATTATTTGAAATAATCTAATAAATCAAGCGTCATGTTATAAGATTTAAAAGCTACTTTTGTATTTGTATAGGTATTCAAAATTTGTGAAATGTACACGTAACTCAATCTACATCGATCAAACTTCTAGAAATTTTAACACCCGATACAAAGAACATATTTCTGCGTTTAGAAATAACCACGCTGACAAATATACATTTGCAAAACATATTATTGATACCCAACATAGACCCACAGTAAATAACTGCATAAAACCACTACATTTTTGTCATGACAAGCGTAAACTAGACTTGTTTTAAGCTGTAGAAGTAAAAAAGCATATAGACGACAATATTTTGAATTTCTGGGATATTCTTCTTCCTAATTAAAAAAATCAAACAACATAAATCTAACTATTTTTTTCAAAAAAGTTGTTATAAGACATGATGTGTGTCTATATTTTCATTGTATAGTCTGCTTTATTAATGTGTTTGTTTAGTCATTTTATTGTTGTAATTGTTATTATAGTTATTACTGTTATAGGTTTCTTCTATCTTTATGTTAAATATTGATATACATCACATTTTAACGGCATCATCCTTCATATTTGTTTTATTTTATTTTCACTTTTAAAGAATTTTTTGATTATAACATCATAAAATAGCAACAGATCTTTATTGTAATTGTCATGATTTCGTATTAATTCAAATTTCTTCTGTCTGAGGATACTATCAAGCAGCAAAACCGGTAACAGAGACGTTGAAGAACATTTAGAATTAAGAAGGGCCGCTTGCTCCAGTTAGCTTACACGCTGGCTACGTCTTTAATTTAGAAAAACGAAAACCAAGAGTGAAGACAGAGAGGGAGTCTCCAAGTCTGTATCAAGTATGGACCAGTTTCACTAAGTAAGGGCAACAGCAATCATTGAAATAAATCTCTATTTCTTTAAAAAAGACAAGGAATGTTAACATAAATTTGTAAACGGTACAATGTACTTTGTTTTGTATTTTGTATTTTCTTCTGTTGTTGAAATAAAAACTATTATTATTTATCCAACCTTTTGAATATACAACTTTATCCAATATATTCATCCAACAATTTATCCAACCAATAACCCAAAAAATATTTCACTGATTTGGAGAAAATTTGGGAATTACCCTTATTTTGCTAATGGCTTGGATGAGTTCGTTCATCAGATCTTAACGCATAGTTTTTCCTAACAAAAAATTAAATATATTTTTTTAAACGCAATAGCTTTCAAATTGTTTGAGTGATTGAAACTTGAAAGAACATACAGAGATGTGGTTGTGTACCAATTTTCAATCTTCTGATCAAAGAAAAATGAAGTTATTCGAAATTAATAATAAAATAATCCTCGACATCACTTCAAATTCTGTAATGCAATATCTACAATGTTGGATAAAGACGGAGCAACACAGCTACCTGTACTGCTATGCTATTGAAATAAATTGTAGATAAAATCTAAACAATGGAAGTTACAACCATTGCCAAATGTCAAGGGGTTGCCGGATCTTCAGAAATTTCATGTAGTTAAACCTTTCCTGTATAAACATATGAAATTTTTACAACTTCTGATAATAAAGATAACATTTTATAAAATTTAATTTTATCAGTCAGTTAAAAAATACTGTAATCCATAGCTGAATTTAATACCTGCAAATTTCGAATTACCCATTTCTCATGATTTTTAACTTAGGTATCCCTCCAATCATAATTTACTCTATCCGACAACTTTGTTAGACTGTGTCTGTGCTGAAGCTCAGCTGTCATTGTATGGTCGTGTCATTTATTGTCAATATCAAATTGGAAATTTAGGACAGTAGAAACAGACACGATAAACAAAGGAGAAGAAATTGGAAATTTAGCCCCTAGTTTAGGTTTTAGACATGATACCATTACTAGAGATATGATTATGTGGCAGCATAATAATATTATGCTAATGCTGTGGTACAGTCAGTTTGGCGTTTCATCACATCTCGTAACACACCAGCTGTTGTGTGCATACAGTTAGATGTAATTTTTTATTTTCAGAATACTACTGTGACATGATGATGAAATCAAGTTTATAACTATTAACATACTGTAAATAACTTCTCCACTTTTCAAGTTTGTGTTGCTGCAATGTTAATTAAGGGTCCCCTTAATTATACCTATGTTGTGCTTATAAATGTAATATAAAAATAAAAAAGAAATGAAAATGCAAGTGAACCTATTTAATTTAGGGCTGTATTCTACATTATCTGAAAAATACATTATAGGCGATGAAGTAGAATGTAATTTCGGTAAACTTGCAGTTGACTGCATGAGGGTTTAAGATTTTTTTTTCCAGTAACATGCTTAGAACCTCCCTCGGATATACAGGCCACAAGACAAATTTGTTGCAAACAACCCCCAAGAAAATTAAGGGACTTTGAAAACATGCGTGTTTCACATTTTGCAGCAATACCTCCTTTAAACCCTGTCTACCCCGTACAACACCCATATTCGCCCAGGTCCAGCAACCTTCTTGGGGGGTTGCTCCCAAGAAATTCTTCTTGTGCTTTATGCTTTGAAGGTAGTTGTATGCATGCACAAGGGGAAGGAGAACCCCCCGTATTTTTGGGTGAGGAGCAGAAACCCTGTTCTTCCTGGGGGTCCTTCTCCTGCATGCATACAATCACCCTCAATGCATGAACCACAGGCTTTTTTTTGTTCAGCTTTCTAGTGCATTTTTCTATAGTATATTTCCTGTTTATCAATTGCTTTGTTTGAGTTTTTTATCCAAATTACTCTATAAATATATATGTTATAGATCATGTTTTTGCTTGCCCTTCTTTTCTTGTTTTACTGTTCCTAATTAAATAAAGTAATTTTCATAACTTTCAATATAAGGGTAAATCTTATACTTTATATAAATATATTATATAATATTGTTATGAAAATTCACTACCATAACGCACTTGCTGCATTCCGAACCTTTTTAGGTTACCTATTTATACAAAAGCTTAAGATTACGTTTCAACGATTCAATAATTTGTTTTATTTCTAACCAAACTAAAAATTCCTAAATACGTCCCTGGTGTTTCTCCCACTTACGTCACCGAACTCCGCCCAGCCAGGAAAAGTGTACAGGCTTCTTGCATTGCAAAACTGTACCTTTGTTACCTCTATCCCTTACAACCTCTTTGTCTAAAGCACAACCTAATATATACGAGGGGCACTCAAATATTAGTTCATCAAACATTTACCAATTATACGCTCCACTGAGCGACTCAACATCAATCACGATTTACACTCAAAGCTCCACTGAGCAAGCTAACATTAAGAGCAGCGTCTACCTAATGCTCCACTGAACAACTTCAACATTAACAGCAGTTATTACTCAATATAACTACTTCTAAACAATGTCTCTAAATACTCAAACAATAGTTTAACCTGTGTGTTTAGTTGGGTGCTGTACCCGACACTAGGTCCGTGCCGGCTTCCAGGTTTGCAGTGAGGTAAAAGGTGAACTCACTACAATGCCTCAACTAGAGTGCTCGCTACAGCCAGAGTTGAATACCGAGAAGTGCAATGGACACAAAGCTGTACTCACCATGATATGACCTTCTCCAAGTACCCCACTCATACACTGGCACTGACACGTGCAATAAGATACAACGTGAACTCAACACGATGTCTCGTTCAAGCTGCCAGATCGGCTCTCAAATGCAACAACGGTTCCCACTGTGAATATTAAGAAGTGAAATGGAATGGTTACAAAGGTGAACTCACAACGATGTGCCCTCTCCAATATCCACGCATCGACAAGAGTAGGTGCAATTCATGCCTAGACCGAGCTCCACTGTACCCCTACTGAAATATGCCGATGGCACTTAAACAACCGTGTTGTGGTTAGGTAACCGGGGCCTGAAAGCCCAGACATCTGCCAGTATGACTCCCTACTGGGTGAGCAAACAGCGAAGGTGTCCCACACGCCTTTCAAACTATCATCAATTTACTTTCAACCAGACTTTACTTTATCTACTTTCTGAAAACGGACATACTCATCAATTACTTAATTTATTAATATTGACTCAAACTCGTATAAATAACAAACTGAAAATAAACCTTTATTTTTTTTTTCATATAAGCTAATCATCAAATGATTACTTAAAGCCCCTTTTCCAATCTGATACTTATTAAAATTACTTCTGAATTTATAATAAAACAAATAATAAGATGTACAATAAATAAACAATATGCGTTCTGTGAGAAGCTCACCCTTTATGGAGGTATATAACGTGCACTGCACATTTCACTAATTTCGACCATATTTTAATACACAGCGCGGGTCATGGTTCACACTCAAATGTGTTTCACGGTACAAGTTATGATTTTCTTCAACTGACGCTGAGACGCATATAAAGAGTGCCCTTGAAGCTGAAGATGATATATTATTAAGACGCTAACTGATCTACTTTTCACATTGTAACTCCACAGCACGTGAATCCTTCAGTAAATCATTTTTATATGCGAGTTATATGATCATCATATCTACACCGTTGTATTCTAGTAATTATTAAAGTTTATGTAATGCCAATTCATTAAGAGAATACAGTTAGTTCTAGCTTCCCGAGAAATCAAGTTTCTGCCAACATAAGTATAGAAGAAAAGGCTGACCAGCGGTTCTCACGAGAACGATTCCTTAAAAGTAAAAGAGGTGGAGGAACATGGATTGCTATTAATTTTTGTTATTAGAAGTTAGTCTAGTCTTAGTTTTAGTACAGTTAACATCTTAGTAGAGTAATTATAATTTCATATACCAGGGTCATACGATACTATAAGTTACATAAAAATATTAAGTAGAAAGTTTGTGTAAAGTTTTTTGTAGTTAATAATTAAAGTTTTTTAAAACTTCAACGAAAAGTTACGTTACTTAATTGGCGCAGTCGGTAGGATATTCAATCAGCTTTTTGGATGAAAATCGCCGAAAAACTGGTCAGTGTTTACTGTTTATTGAATATTCGAATTTTTCAAATCCCTGGAAGACAAACATTGCTGAAAGGTATCTTCTGGTTACTGGCCCTAGTTGTTAAAGTTAAGGCAGAAATAAGCATCGCACAACCCAAGTTTTCACAAGAAGAGACAAACATCGCTCACCACAGGCTTTCCAAGGAGAGAGACACATCGCTCACCACAGGTTTGCCAAGGAGAGACACACATCGCTCACCACAGGTTTTCCTAGGAGCGACACACATAGTTCGTATATTTTTGCACAAACCCTATATATAAATATACTTGAGAGATTAATTTAAAAAAGAAACAAAAAACAAATAATTTTCTTTATATATTTTGAACGAAATTTCGTAATTAATGAAGTAAAAAGATTATATATATATATATATATATATATATATATATATATATATATATATATGTATATATATGTATATATATATATATATATATATATATATATATATATATATATATATATATATATATATATATATAATATATATTTATATATATATATATATATATATATATATATATATATATATATATATATATATATATATATATAAAATAATAAAAAAATACTGAACACAGAATTCATATGTCATTGCGATGGAAATACAAAACAATTAAATAGGTTTATAGTTTCATGTGAAGACTTTTTAAAGAATTTTCAAAATAAATAAAATGTTAATGATCCAATAAATACATGTTTGATAGATACTATATTAAATAGATTAACAGGCAGAGCTGCAGATTTAATTTGTTCTAGGTTCTCTTGGGATTTAATTAAGCAAATGCTTCTTTTAAGCTCATCTGATCAGAGAGGAATTGATTGTCTAATTCAGGAACTAATAAACATAAAACCATTCCGTAATGAGTCACCTTTAGACTTAGGTATCAGAATTCAAGATGCTCGTAGTTTACTCTTTTCTAAATTAAATGCTTACCCAGAAACGACTGAGGAAAAAACAATTAAAATTCTTCATTATGACGATTTGTGTTTAAAGACACACACACACACACACACACACACACACACGCGCGCGCGCACGCACGCACGCACGCACCCACGCACCCAACCACACACCCGCACCCACACGCACGCGCACGCACACGCGCACACATACACACACACACACACGCGCGCGTGCACACACACACACACACACAATTTTAAGAAATCAACAACCAAATAGGCAATACCAACTTGAACCGATGGATACATCATCAGGAAATACAAGGCCTAATCAAAAATATTTCGCACAAGAATTATTTAACCAGCAAATAAACGACGTTTCGAATAACGAAGACGTTTACTATCAATGTAGATAATTTTCAAACGATTATGATACACCCGATTTTAACCAATTGTTAGACAATACTAATGAGGAAAATGTTGATCTAACAGAAGCCTCATATTATCATCCTGAGGAGTAAAATAATCCCGACAATGAAAATTTTCTCATGGTCGAGAAAGAAAACGACCCAACGTAAATATATCTTAATAACGTTAATATAAGTTATAACCTGCCTCATATTTTTATAAAGGAATTAAATGCTAAATTTCTAATTGACACGGGAAGTTCTCGGAGTCTTATAAATCCTAGGTTAGCAGCAAAATTTTATAAAAATTATATTAATTGTGAATATTTTAATATTCAGACAGCTCATGGTATCACTTTTCATGACAAGACAGCATATGCTTAAAATTTTTAACTGAAATGGTTTTCACAAATTTTATTTATTTAATTTCTGCGACAAATACGATGGGCTAATATGTGCTGACTTATTAAAGACATTTAAATGCTAACATTCATTTAAAAATGAAATTAATAACCACACTTTTTGCTACCATCCCTATACAGTATAACCCAGAAGAACCAGTGCACACGAATCTGGTTAAAAATAATATACAACATAAAATAAGAATTCCAGCACGTACACATCAGGTAGGTAAAATACCTGTGGCACAGGAAGAAGTTATATGTAGCCTTAAATATACAAATTCCGAAAGTAAAACATCAAGATCTGAAGAATCGGTTTGAACTAATAGAACTCCCGAAAATTAATACAAACTTTAAAACCACAGACAGACCATATAAACTCTATAAAATTGGATTCAATCAATTTAAATAAACTTAAAGTTAAAAGGCAAAAAAGTTATAGGCATTTAAAGAAAAAAAGGGTTTTTCTCAAAACGTCAAAGTCGCGATTCGAAACGTCAAAATTGGCAACATTTAGGCAACGAATCTGAAACAAATACGGATTATGTATTTAAAGAAAATGTAAGAAGAGTCTTCTGCAAACTCTTAATTTTCAGCTTCAACCGTCATCGTCCTTCATTTTACTAAAATATTGTACCATTTGAAATGCTACAAATGCTTACTCCGCAGATGGTAGGCTGCAGGCAGTCCTAAACGGGGCACTAGCACAGTGACATAAAACCACTTATGAAACACTGATAACTATAACACAATAACCACCTTTTGAAACATCTGAAAGATACTAAATACCTAACCTGTTTTTCAATTTGCTAGAAGTCATTATTATGGGGGCACAACTTTCTGATATAAAAGGTTATATGTTTTTGTTTGCACTTTTCCCTCTAAAACGTTCACTTCATATTATTGTCGTCTGTCATCAGTCACATCTGGTAAATTTCTTTAAAAATCACTAAAAATTCCATAGTAATCTGAGTAGTGATAACAGTTCTTCCAAGATAAGCTAGCCTCTTAAAAGCACAAGATGTGAGTGAAAAAAAATAAAGTTTTACTGAAATCCACATCATCAAGCCATAATTGTGAATTGTGTAAGATTCCATTGGGGCATTGATTGGAAAGTTAAGTAACTTGGTTATTTTTATTGTTAATTTGTTCTTTCTATGACCACATGGTAATACTCTTGAAGATCCTTCTGTTAACCCTTTTTTAGGAAAGGTCAGCGCCCAATTATCTATTAATATATGAACTTCTAATATATACTTTTAATGGGTTTTTAATTTCGTTTATTTTGAAGTGGAATACACTTTGGAGATTTTTTTTAAAAGCTGTTGCACAACTACCACATGCTAATAATACCCAGAGTTTATTCACTGGAAAATACTTGCTGCTGCTTTAATTGAATAGGCTGATTAATCAACCGCAGTACTGCCTGGATTAACCGATAAGTACCCTTGTACTTATTTTATTTAATGTCTGGCGATAGTTCTTGAGCCTTATACTGGTGACCGATGGTAGATATTATATTTTACACATTTTCAAGCAATTCACCCATGAGGAGCAATATATATAGCATCTATACTGATGTTTATCGCTAAAATCAAATTACATATATCTGATATTAATATATCTCCTTGTAGCTTTGCTTGCGTGCACGTTAAGAAAAGTAGTAAATTTGTAAGATTTTTTTATCAACAAATGTGTTGAATCAGACTAACCCGTGATATTCTCTTGTTTTACATATTTTATGTTCCATTAATCACATTTATCCATATAATTTATATTTATACATATACACTTTTATATTTATATAATCTACATAATTAAATTACAGTTGCATGAGAAAACTTTTTTTGGGTGAATGGTTGATATTTTACACATTTTCAAGCAATTCACCCATGAGGAGCAATATATATAGCATCTATACTGATGTTTATCGCTAAAATCAAATTACATATATCTGATATTAATATATCTCCTTGTAGCTTTGCTTGCGTGCACGTTAAGAAAAGTAGTAAATTTGTAAGATTTTTTTATCAACAAATGTGTTGAATCAGACTAACCCGTGATATTCTCTTGTTTTACATATTTTATGTTCCATTAATCACATTTATCCATATAATTTATATTTATACATATACACTTTCATATTTATATAATCTACATAATTAAATTACAGTTGCATGAGAAAACTTTTTTTGAGTGAATGGTTGATTGCTGAATTTATTTATTATTTTCTTTCTGCTGGTAATGCCAATATTGTCATTGATGTAAATGCCGGGAGCAACTTTTAAACTGTCAGTGAATTTGACCTACCGATCAAAAGTCTACCAGAGTAGTCCATGGATATATTGTGCTCTATGACCAAAGATACCTTTTTATTCATTTAAAGGGCGACTTATGAAACTATAAATAGTTGGTTAACTTGATTACCAAATAATTTTCGTAAAGTGTAGGGTGTTTAGTTTAGATAGATCCCAGTTATATATTCATTAGTTTTCTTGTTTGGTTAAATACATTAATAAGTTTGAAATAAGATTATTAATTTTAGTAATTCACCTTATTCAGATTTAATAGAGCTACAAGTAAAGATTAATTAAATTCAGTGTTTTTTCCTTGCCAAAATGCATTATTCTTACTGTAGCAGACAAGGTTGCGCTTATCATTAACCGAATAACTGCTTCATTACCTAAGAAACCCGTTCACCGCTGTACCTTAGCCGGAGCTGTCAGCTTTAGTCCTATTTCAGGCTACCATCATTAGGGTAGCACAACATTCCCAGAAAATTCATTTCAAATAGACCCTTTCTCTGTGGCAGTAGTTTTAGCTAATTGTCATCATCACGTGTGGAAGTACCAAATCGGCGACAAAAATTGCAATTGTTTTCTTCGGTTAAACATAAAAAGTATCAAGACATATATAAAACATGATTTGGGAACGAATTTTTTTGTCTATCGGTCTGTATGTCTGTTTGTTTGTAGCCACGATAACTTTAGAACGAATCGAGGTATCGTCTTCAAATTTGGTATACAGTTAGCACTCGACAAATGAACGGTTCGGATTGTTTTTGGGTAAAATCGCTTTAGGGGCTGGGGGATCACTGGGTGATTTGTGAAAACTGACATTTTTTCGTTAAAACTGGAGTAATAAACGTTTTAGGGTTTGTTTATTAGACAACTTTTAATTTCATCAAACATCTGGTATTCTGTGCTGCAATTAAATTAGGTGTTTAATGTGTGTGGGTGGAATATTGCTGACAAAAATGTCAATTTTTTGTTTTGTTAAAACGGCGTAAAAAGTCTCAAAACACATAGAAAACTTGATTCTGGAACGAACATTTTTTTTGTCTATCGGCATTTACGTCTGTATGTTAATAGGCGCATTAACTTTCGAACGAAACGAGATATCATCTTCAAATTTGGCATCCAGTTAGCACCCGATAAGCAACGCTTCGAATTGTTTTTCGGTAAGATCGCTTCAAGGAGCAAATAAGGGGTAACCAAATTGATACCTGGTTGCGTTAAAAACATTTGCTGTTAAAAACATTAAACTGGTGATCATAGGAAAGCACAGAAACACAATATTTTGTATCGTTAACAAAACCAACTGAATATGACACACAACGATGACGCTTAAACGTCAGGAAATAGCAGAAAAAATAATTTGAAAATTGTATAATTTTTCTTCTTAAAACGTCAAAGTCGCGATTTGAAACGTAAAAATTTGCAATTTTAGACAAGTAATCTGAAACATATACAGATTGTGATAAAGACATTTCGTAGTAACTGTGTTTTTCAAAGCCTTTGGCCGTTCTAAATATCACCTGCAAATTTTTGTAAATTATAGCTCAGATATTAATTTCAATTTTTTAATTTATCAAATAAAAGTTGACACAGGATATAAGTATATTCAAAACAATAAAATTGGGAAACGAACGATAAGTAAATATCAGATAAATACCTTGAGATTTTATGTTAAAATATTTCCAATTGTCAGTTCTTATCAGTCTTATCTTAGCCATAGGTTTATTAAATGCTTATTTGCAAATTTGTTCTCTGAAAGGACAGAGTTTTTAAAAATTACTTTGTTGGAAAGTGAGAAGATGAATTTAAGGTCTTGAATATATAGTTTGCAATTACCAACAGCGGTTGTGCTGGATATCGTCAAGTTTTCTTATTAAATATTTGTACCGAGAGTTGTACAATATACCACTTTGGTGGGATTTAATTCATCACCAGATACCGTCCTATAAATCGTATAATTAAAACATCTGAATGTGTATATACAGGGCAAGCTTAATTTCCACAATATATCTGAATTCCAATGTTAGTTTTTGACTCTTCGAGCATGGTTTATTTATGTACGAGTTTTTATTTACCAATTTTTAGTTACCAGTTTTATTTACCAGTTTTTATTGTCCAGATAGTATTATATTTCCAGACTGGTATTGTTCAGCTTGGCTTAATCCGTATTCTCCACTGGAAATTTTACTTAAAATGGATTGAATTGTTCTGGATAACAGGATTTTATTATATGTTGGCTTATTGCGTGAATATCATCTGACACAATTGATTGTTGCTTAATTAACTCCAACAAAGACGTCTGGGCGGAACTTACACTACAACAGGAGAGGAGGCAGATAAGTTTCCACCCCATTTTAACACTAAATATACACAATACTGTTCATAGCAACTACTATGGCGACATTTGAGGTCATGTATCTTAGTTTCATTGTTGCATGTAAACGTCTGTGATTACACACGGTATAACTAGCTTGTTTACTATAAACATAATTAAGATACTTTCAAATAACTTAGTTACCCCTCAGGTACACTAACTATTTGACAATCTAATAGCACTTTTGTATTTCTTTTACCGTAATATATGTGTCAATCTTTTTAATTCCTGTGATTTGAAGTAATCTAAGTGACAGCAAAAATATATATATATATATATATATATATATATATATATATATATATATATATATATATATATATATACATATATATACATACATACATATATATATATATATATATATATATATATATATATATATATATATATATATATATATATATATATATATATATACATACGTATGTATTTTTGTTTTTTATTAGTGGTAATACGTCACACATCACCCTGATTTTTGAGTCGTTACTTTGCAAGGAGGGGGGGGGGGGTATTACTGTTTACTTTCGAGTATTTGTGTCTCTTTCTCTTTGACTTTGCCTCACGCTTATCCACATTTGCATATATGTGTGGGGAGGGGGGGGGGTCTATGTTGTTGTTTCCTTTCGAGTATTCGTGTCTCTTTCTACCTGGCTTTGCCTTACGCTTATACACATTTGCATATATGGGTGCATATTATCGTTTTTTTCTCGATAGAGAATTTTCAATTTTTTTTCTCGATAGACAATTTTCATAAGATACTGTGTCCGCTTGATCGGTTTACTATTATGAATTTATTATGGAAGCAAACAGATTCTTTGGTGATGAGCTTAGTTATGAGCTGGTAATTATTGAATAGGGATCAAGGGCGGACTACAGGTTAATAGTTCCTCAAACTGTCATCGTTTTAACTTGCTCTAACAGTTTGGTAGTCCCTCAGACTGCCAAACCTTTTTTTTCAATTTGCCCACCAATTTTTTTTCTTTTTCCCTGCTTTTCGCTCTTTCTCTGTCTACAACTTGGAATATTTTGTTTTGGGCGCTCAAGTCTGTCTGGTGAAAGTTAAGGCAGTGCTACGTAGGCGGGATCTTTTGTGATTGAAGATTTCCTGCACCTGTTGCTGGATTTAGAGGCACTCTTTAACATATGTGTCGGCTTTTGAGGAACTGTGATTGTTTTAAAGTCCGCGTGCCGAGGTTTTCGGGATTTCAGTTTCACATGGGACAGATAGTCGGCGGTCGATGGAAGGAAACCTCAGTGGTTATTCCTTCGAACGACGGGTTGGTAGTTCCTCAACCTTTTAACTTCCTTTAGCAATGGGTTGGTAGTTCCTAAAACTATCAACCTTTTAGCTTGCTTGGACAAATGGTTGTTAATCTCTCAGACTTCCAAACCTTTTAACTTACTCTAACACGGGTTGGTAGTCTCTCAAATTACCAATCTTTTAACTTACCATTAGCCCTCGGTAGGGACTAGTGGCTACAATACCTGGCTTTTCTCCAGGAGGCTGGGTCTTCTGACTGATACGCCGCCATGGATGGGTTGCCCTTCAGGTTGTCTACCCTTTAACTTGATTCATCGGTAAATCTTTGAAGCTTGACCTATGTCCAAGA
Organism: Tillus elongatus; assembly: GCA_964006375.1. Classification (NCBI taxonomy): domain Eukaryota; kingdom Metazoa; phylum Arthropoda; class Insecta; order Coleoptera; family Cleridae; genus Tillus; species Tillus elongatus. The sequence goes on from OZ023262.1 coordinate 160,169,075, forward strand.
GTGTGACGGTTCTAAATATAACCGGCAATTTTTTTAAAATTATAGCTCAGACATTAATTTCAATTTTATTAATTTATTAAATAAAAGTTGACACGGACTATAATTATATCCAAAACAATAAAATTGTGGAACAAACTATAAGTAAATAGCACATAAATACCTTGAGATTTTACGACAAAATATTTCGAATTGCCAGTTCTTATCAGTCCTATCTTACCCACATGTTCCTTATATGCTGATTTGCAAATTTCTTCTCTGAAAGGACATAGTTTTTAAAAATTACTTTGTTGGAAAGTGAGAAGATGAATTTAAGGTCTTAAATATATAGGTTCCAATTACCTACAGCGGCTGTGCCAGATATCGTCAAGATTCCGTGTTAAATATTTCTACTGAAAGTTGTACAATACACCACTTTAGTGGCATTTAATTCATCACCTCATACCATCTTATAAATAATATAATTAAAACCCCTGAATGTGTATATACAGGTTAAGTTTAATTTCCAGAATATCTCTGAATTCCAATGCTGGTTTTTGACTCTTCTTACAGGTTTTATTTATGTACGGTTTCTATTTACGATCTTTTAGTTACCAGTTTTATTGACCAGTTTTTATTGCCCAGGCAGTATTATATTTCCAGACCTTTATTTTCAACTGGTAATTTTATTTAAACTGAATTGAGTTTTTCTGGATAACTGGATTTTATTATATATTGGCTTATTGTGCGAATATCATCAGACACAATTGAATGTTGCTTAGTTAACTCCAACAAAGACGTCTGGGTATAACGTACACTATAGCAGGAGAGGAGGCAGGTAAGTTACCATCCCATTTTAACACTCAATAAACACAATACTGTTGTTGCATGTAAACGTTTGTGATCACACACGGTATAACTAGTTTGTTCACTATAAACATAATTAAGATACTTTCAAATAACTTAGTTACGCCTCAGATACACTAACTACTTAACCATTTAATAGCACTTCTGTATTTCTTTTACCGTAATATATGTGTCAATCTTTCATCTCATTTAATTCCTGTGAGTTTAAATCATTTAAGTGACAGCGAATATATATATATATATATATATATATATATATATATATATATATATATATATATATATATATATATATATATATATATATATATATATATTGTGCTGGGAAATTGCACAATATAAACTATTCGTACATCAGGGGTAGAAATAAATTTCACTACAAAACAAAAAGAAAAACCTTTACGCTAATTTAAGTTGACGACGTTAAATTCCGATTATTTGTTAAATTATGTAAATGCTCAGACATAGGCATACTGGGGGGTTGTCTTAGCAATATTATTAGTAAATCTGGACCACAGGTCAGCAGTAAGCAACACTTACAGTTTACACGTGATGTATATGGCTTTTTGCAAATTGTGTCCATCTCCATATCATTCGACTAAAACATAAATAAAAAACATTAATAAACAAACATGTTCTCTATTATTGATAGCCAGTGCTAGTTAAGTGAGCAATGATAGATAGAAAAAGCAATGGTTCATTAAACCGATCAATAGTAACAATTTTAAGATTTATAACCTTAAAAATTTGGAATATTATCTCAGTAAAAAGTTAATTAAGCCACATATCTAAATGTTTATGTTTAGCTTAAACAGGCCAGTAAAACCAAAGAAGTATGCTCAAAAAGATATTTACCTACCTATAATTTAGATTAAGATGTAATGAAAACACTCTATATACACTATATAAGAATGTGTATTTTAAAAACCAAAGGACTAAAGTTTGTCAAAATAAACGTGTTTATCTTGAGAGACTTTAAATCAATATGAAAGCATTAAAAGTGTTTACATTTTAAAATTAGTGTTACTATTATTATATAGAATTAGCGAAGTTAGGCAAATGTCATTTAATATTAAGAAATTAATTATAAGAGATAATTCAAACTTACCGGGCTTTAAAATATGCACACCTGTCAAAAAGTGATAACTAATTCAAGACAGCCTGCCATGAAAAAAGCAAATCAGGGGTTCCAGATTAATATGTAGACTACTCCCCACTTCCGCTTTAGAGGAGGAGTTTGTCTTTTGAAAGAACGCGAGAAAACAAGGGTCAGTATTCCATCCAGAAAGAGTTTGAAGATTAATCAAATAATTGTGTATGAACATTGGGCAATTGACCTCCAAGCAACAGAAAAAGAAGTGAATTAATGTTCGCGAGTAAAAATGATCAAGAAATGTAATGGTTTTAAGAATAATCACTTCCAGACTTACCTAGAAATCATCCATGAAAACCAGGTATCGAAAATCAATCAATTACTGTTTAAATTAAATCAAGAGGAAGAAAACTCGATAATACAGACAAACTAAACTTTCAAAACACTTGTCTAATAATAATATTGGTGGGGAAAAGCGAGATTATTTAACCTTGAACAGAAATCAACTTTGTATTCCAACGTTAGTTAAAAAGAGAATTATAGATGGCGCGAAGTGTTCGGTTTTTGAAATAATAAAACTATTTTAATCATTTGTAAAAACAGTCGTCACAGAAACCTGTTTAGACGATCAAGATAAAATTTGTCACATAATTTTATAAGCATTAAAAATTGTTCTTAAATTTAAAAATACTAGAAGGATCCGTATAAGTTATCATTTCAAGTCAATAAGAATAAATCCATGGAGTAAATTATTTTACGAGTTTAACTATATGGGAGATATTTCTTTGAGTCAATTGAAAGATGGAAACAAACATAGTTAAAAATTTTAATTTACATATAGCAGGCTATTCTTCTCTAAATTTATATAGAACCGACCCACTGAGAGAGAAAAGTAATGAAAGAAACAGAGCCGGGGACAACACAAAAGGTCAATTTATTTGGTAGTGTATTTAAAAAAAAGGCAAGTATATATATATATATATATATATATATATATATATATATATATATATATATATATATATACATATATATATATATATATATATATATATATATATATATATATATATATATATATATATATATATATATATATATATATATATATATATATATAGGTCTATTGACTTAATAGTTGAATGACGATATTGGTAGAGTGAATCTATTGACTTAATAGTTGAATGACGATATTGGTAGAGTGAATCCACTTAATATTTCAACATATATGGGCATTAATTAATTAAATACAAACACAATCATAAAACATTTTATTGAGTAACCCACACCGAAAATCACACAAATACATATTTAAAATTTGCATAAGCATACATCATACATTGTGTGTAAACTGTATAAATAAATGATCTATATTTAAATACAATATATAAAGGTAAAATCATTATAATTGGCCCATAACATTGGGGTTTTCTTTTACAAATATTATATATATATATATATATATATATATATATATATATATATATATATATATATATATATATATATATATATATATATAATTCATTTTATCTTAACACAAACCCCAGCTGTCTCAAGCCCTTGATTTCAGCTTCAACCATCATGGTCCTTCATTTTACTAAAATATTTTCGGAAAATCCATTTCAAATAGACCCTCTTTCTAATGATTTTACACTAGTTTTGGCTATAGAGTTTATGGTTTAATAGTCTATGTTTTAGCAAATTTTCGTAGAAAAAAACCGTTATAGAGAAGACCGTGACTTATGAATTTTGAAAAGATGTCTTCAAATCAGCGAAATCTAGAACCCGTAAAACCAATATGCAGGGTAAGTTTCAGTTTTTGTCTGCTTACACATATACAGGGTGACGCAGTTCTACGGTAAAACTCAATATTTTCGTTTATATACCAGATAAGTGCAAACATTGTGTACGTTAATTATATGGTGTTTTGAGCTGCATCTTATAAAAAGAGTTTAATAATCACAGGGTGGCCCATAAGTCGTTGGTGATACACACTTTTTTTTAATAGAACACCCCTTATGTTATTGCATTCTTGCATTTTCCATTGAATTGTAATGCATGTTTTTTAAAGAAAAAAAATGATATCGTTCATCGTTTGTTTTGCAACTTTTCATGTTTTTGGCACATTGCACACACATATCACAAATTGTGAAACGGCGTTTTTACCAAAAGATAGCGGAGTTCCATGGAAATGACGCATTCAGAGAGCTTTTTGATTGTATTACTCGTCGAAAAAATCGAGTTGCCGTATACAGGCACTCTCAAATAGTGGCTGATTTGAAAAGTTTTCGCAGAAATGTTTTTAGTGTTTCAGTAGAAATCATTTTTTGTAACATTTTTTTGAAATGTTGGTAAATAATAAGAAATGGTTAGTAAGTTATTGTAAAAAAATGGAATTTTTGTGAAAAATATACATAACATTACAGAAGGCAATTTCGGCAAAAAAATGGTGAATTTTTTTAAAAGAAATTTTTGCAAATTCTTATAAAAACAAATTACACTTGGGTCCTAAAACTGTCAATAACTACCTTGGCTGGTGTGTAAATAGCTTGAAGAGGTTCGCTGGCCAGGAAAATCGGACCATTTTTCCTGGATCTTTTTAAGTTTATTTTTGAAAAGCGTTTCTACTTTTTTGAAACAACAAAGCGATTTTAATGAAATGTGGTACATTGTTTCTACTATATAAGTTATTCCTGCCAACCAATTTAAAAACAAGACATATTTGGCATAATTTTTTTTTTAACGAAAATTCGCTACCATAACGCACTTGCTGCGTCCAGACTTTTGTTAAATAGGCAAATCTTTTGCTCCAATATATTTTGTATTAAAGGGGAACTAAACTGAGTTTAGTACAACATTCCGAAATGTATTTTTAGTGAAGCCATATATGTATGTATATATATATATATATATATATATATATATATATATATATATATATATATATATATATATATATATATATATATATATATATATATATATATATACATATATATATCACACTGGTAACTCAAGAAATAATGGACTGATTTTGATAAAATTTGACAGGTACCTTCCTTTTGTATGTGGCTTTCCAGAAAAATGTTGGGTTTCTTTTGGGAAAAAAATATCTGAGAAACTAACAACGCTATAATAACCAAATGTGGTACGTAGGTTTACGTTATAAGAAGGATACTATGTACCAAAATTTAGATGTCTATATGACAAGTAAAAAAGTTATAAGCATTTAATTTTAAAAAAAATGTTTGGTGTCAGATCGTTTCTATGAAAATTCACTACCAAAGCGCACATGCTGGGTGCAGACTTTTTAATCAGTAGTGGAAATAAATACTTCTATTTTGTGTTTTTAGTGAATTTTCTTTAAAAAATTCACTAATGAGGAGATCGCGACTTTTGAATTTTTAAAACATTTCTACAAATGAGCGCTATTTAGGACCCCTGGAACCCAAATCCGTGGTCGGTTTCAGACTTTATATGTTTCATTATATATATATATATATATATATATATATATATATATATATATATATATATATATATATATATATATATATATATATATATATATATATATATATATATATATATATATATATCTGTCTGTGCATGTGTGTGCGCGCGCGTGCGTGTGTGTCACACCGATAACTCAAAAAAACCGTACGCCGATGACGATCAAATTTGGTGCACACCTTCCTTTTGCAAGTCGCTTAAAAAAGTTTGTTAACTAGGAAAATCTGCTCAGTTCAAATAGATTAAACAATGCTTTGTTTTCGTTAGATAGTCGGATTTCCCAGCCCGTGCCCGTCTGAGCTGACCTCTAAAGTATCTAATTTCGACCACGTAATTAAAATGCATGTTTGTAAGAAATGAAATTCGGGACGCAGCAAGAGCGTTATGGTAGCGAATTTTTATTATAATCTTCTCAGTCGAAATAGATTAAACAATGCTTTGTTTTAATTAGAAAGTCGGATTCCTCCGGTCCGTGCCAGTTCTGAGATGACCTTTAATGTATCGAATTTCGAACACGAAATTATAATGCATGTTTGTAAGAAAAGAAATTCGGGACGCACCAAGAGCGTTATGGTAGCGAATTTTTATTAAATGCTTCAAATTTTAATAGCTCAATTTGCTATTAACCTATAAGGTTCGTTGGCCAGGAAACTATTTTTTTTTCGGGAACATTTTAAGTTTATTTTCGAAAAAATTTCCTACATTTTTAAACAATAAAGTTATTTTGATGATATATAGTACATTGTTTCTACTATATAGGTCATACTGATAACCAAATTTGATCGCTGCTTTCTTTAAAAAAACACATATTTGCTATTTAAAACATTTTAATGAAAATGCATTACCATAACACACTTGCTGCGTCCAGACTTTTTATTTTTTTATTTGGGGGTTAGGATTTTTTCTCGATATAGCGCTAAAACGTTTGGTACTAGTATTGAATAGCCTGCAAAAAAATGTCACGACTTTTAAACCATATCTTCCGATCACGCAAAACGTCTGAATATTTGCAAAAATTGCAAATTTTCCATTTTTCGTAAGTTTTCAAGGTTGGGTTTAGTCTTTTTCCCTCAGGGCTCGTCCGCGGCTTAGCCGCCCCGATAACACTGCAGCCTATGGCTTATTGTGCATGCCCTTAGTCTTTTTGCTCCACCCATTCCAAAATCACTGTGCCTTGAACTAGTCTGCACAGCGATTCGTAGGGTGAAGTTTTATAATGCTCTGTTTCTGGTCTAGACTGACCGTAGATCAGTTGTCTTTTGCGGTCCAGAGCTTTACACTCGCACAAGGTGTGCTGGGCTGATTCCTTCCCCTCGCCGCAGAGTCTGCATGCGAGGTCCCCCTCGAACCGACCCATTTTATGCAGGTGTTTCTTGACGGCCATGTGTCCCGTCAAGAGACCTGTTATGTTTCTGAGCTGTCCTCTGCTAAGATTCAGGAGCTCCACAGCTCTCTATGAACTGGGTTCGTCAATTATTGACTTCCCATGTCTGAGGCCAGGACAGTCTGCCCAGTACACCTTCTGTGGGTTTCTGACACAGGACTTAATGGCTCCCCTGATCTTTGTCGCGCCCAGAACCGGTTCTGGTCCCATAAATGGTTCTGATGACCATCTCTTCGCGAGACTGTCAGCTTCTTCATTGCCTTTGACCCCGAGTGACCCGGCACCCGGATGAGGGTAACCTCATTTTGCCCAGCGAGGTCACTCGTCTCGTCTCGGCACTCACTCACCAGCCAGGTATTTACCCGTGGGTTACTTAGGGCCTTAAGGGCTGCTTGGCTGTCTGTGGCTATGAGGATCTGCTTGTTGGTGTAGCCCCTCCTCTTATTCTCCTGCACACAGTGCAGTGGCATACATTTCGACAAGAAAGACCGTTGCATGGGCTCCGAGAGAAATACTATGACTTACCCTCGGTTCTTCCGAATAAACACCTGCTCTCGTCCCACGCTCCCCGCCGGATCCGGCCGTGAACCAGACGAGAGCGTCCCGTGGTATGCCCGGCGTCTCCCCCCGCCTTTCCTCGTGGTCGAAGATTTCCACTGTAAAGTTGTTTTCCCTGCAGATTCAGACTGCTCGCGAAGTCTGACCTCATTTCAAGCATGGGCTCCTTCACGATCTCCTGAATTTTGCAGTGGCCCCTGAAGCCTGGGTTGATCTTCAGTCTACCATTGCAGGATACTCTGTAGTCCTAGCCTGGCCTCCCCCATAATAACTAATTGATGGGGGGCATATCCAGCAACACCTCCGTGGCGGCTGTTGGGGTTGAAGACATGGCCCCTGTGATCCCCAGGCAAGCCATCCTTTGGATATTGCCTAGTTTTTGTTTGGCACTTCATTGTATCACCTTAGGCCACTAGACCAGTGCCGCGTATGTTAGCGATGGCCTGACCACCCTTGTGTACAGCCAGTGGGCCATACTAGGTCTTAGTCCCCACGTTTTTCCATATAGCCGCCTAATGACGGCTAGGGTCATTACTGCCTTACGCAGTATTTTTTCAACGTGACCATTCGATGTTAGCTTATAGTCCAATACGACCTCAAGTTATTGTACCTCCCTGGCCATTGAAATGTTCCTACCGTACAGAGTTCTATGGCTCTTCCACTTCCCCCTCCTCGTACACAGCATGACGGTTGCTTTCTCGGGGCTCACCCCGAGCCCTTGACCAACCGTCCACCTTTCTACCACTTTCAGTGCTGTCTGCATGCGCTCCCACACTGACTGTGCAACTGTGCAACTCCACGACTAGGCACCAGAGCAAGGGAGACCGAACGCTCCCCCGCGGACACCCCGCCGCGACCCATGCCAGCTCAGTCCCTCCCGCGAGTGAGGTGAACACCGCCCTGTCCCTGATCATGGAACCGATCCACCTACAGCAGGTCTCCTCTATTCCACGCTCCCTGACAGCTGCCAGAACCGATCCGAATGAGATGTTGCTGAAGGCCCCCTCTATGTCTAGGAAGGCCCCCAGCGTCACCTGTTCTCCAGCGTATTCTCCAGTTTCAGCACCAGTTGCTGCTGTGCTGTTTCTGTTGAGACTCCTGCTCTGTATGCATATTGTCCGCAGTGTAGGTGATATGCTTCCAGTACACCGCCCCTAATGTGCCGGCCGAGCAGTTTTTCTATTGTTTTTATCAAGAAGGACATGAGACTTGTTCGCCTCAAGACTTTGCCTGGTCTGTTGGACGCCCAGGTTTAGGAATAAATACAACTCTGGCCCTCGGAATTTATCCCAAAGCCAGGCTGGCCCTCATAATGACGGTAAGCGCCGGCACCAATATATATATATATATATATATATATATATATATATATATATATATATATATATATATATATATATATATATATATATATATATATATATATATATATATATATATATATATATATATATATATATATATATATATATATATATATATATATATATATATATATATCCCGTTGGAGCATGATGGGCATTATTCCATCAAATCCCGGGGATTTATATGGCTTAAAGCTGTTAATGGCCCATCTGATTTTGCTCCAAGTAACCATCTCTTTAGCGACTGTCCAGTCTACTCTAGATGCCCGCCTATAAGGCGCCTCTATTTCTGTGTTCCCAGTCCGGAAGTGATTGGTTTATTATGTTTCAGCCGGGGAAGTGCGCCTGGATTAAAATGTCCATAGTTTCCTCCCCTGGGCTTGTTAAGCCTCCCGTGGATGTTCTAAAGGAGCCTATGTTGATCTGAGTGCCCTTGGACAGAATCTTGTGTAGTCTAGCGCTCTCGGATGTGTCCTCCACTTCCCCGCAGTGCCTGCTCCACGAGTCCTTCCTGGCGTCAATCAGTCATTTGTTATAGGTCGGCATGTCTATATTCATCCCATGCTCCAGGCCTTATGGCCGCGTTAAAGAGCTTACGAACCTGCGTCCTCATTTGCCTGAGGTTCTCGTTCCACCACGGGACGTTCCTGGTGGACGCCCTCATTTTCAGGAGACAGTCGGCGTTATAGGCAGAGGTGATTGCATCTCGCACTTGGGTTGCCGCAATCTCGACTTCTATTGAATTGTTTATGGTACTCTTAACCCCCCGCAGGTTCACTGCTAGGTGTGCCCTGTAGGCTTCCCAGTCCGCCTTGCGAGGTTCCCGGTACCATACCGTTTGTCTTTCTACCTTGGCGGTTTCAAACCGGATGTATATGTGGTCTGAGCTACTCACTTCCCCAGACACAGGCCAGTTCTTAACAAAGTCACCCAGAAACTGGGTGGAAACTGTTAGATCTAAAACTTCCTCACGCCGTGTTGTGACGAAGGTTGGTTTATTATCACTATACCACTATATATGTCTAAATTAAATTTCATAAAGAATTTAAAAGGTGCCTCACCCCTAGAGATTGTGTCCGAGGTTTCCCACAACTCATAGTGCGCGTTCGCATCCATGCCGATGATGGTATACCATCCACCTGCTCTGCTACCCACTATCAGCTGCTCCAATTCCTTGGGTGGAGGAGGGTCCGTGCTGTCCCCTGGTAGTTAGGCTGATCCGACAGTAATCTCCCTCGGCCCATCCGCTTCTCCACATCGGATTTTGATTGTTGTCAGGTCCCTGGAACAGAAATTCATTAAAGGCAGAAACTCTATCCCTTCCCTGATAAAAATGCAGGCCCTCGCGTTCTCGCTGGATCTACTGTAGATGGTCTTTTCAGCAGCTCCGCCCAGTCCCTTGATCTCTTCTTTATAGGAGTATGATTCCTGGATGGGGGGCCACATCCGTGTTCCTCAGAGCCATCAGTAGTCCGGCCGTGGATGCCCTACTGTGTTGGAGGTTGACCTGAAGGAATCTAAGTCCCATTAACCCCTGGTTGCTTCACCAGTGGGCGGTAGCTAACCCTTCCCAGGCCCCAGAATGCCTTGAAGGAGGTGCCTTCAAGGGCTCTGTAAGACTACTGGTCAAACGAGGATTAAGGGTTTGAAGGCAAAAGCTAAAAAACTAATTTATTTTAAAACTGCAGAGAATCAAAAGAGGTTTCCAAAAAGGTATTGCTGGGCCTACCTTCCCCATTCAAATTAAAGGGGTAAAAGTCACCCGCGCTAATTGGATGCTATCAATTCGGTTAGGGTTCAAAAAAGTGTCCCCCACACAGGTAAAATCGACGTGTTCTAAAGTTCTACGATATTCTCAGCAGTTTTCGGGGAAATATGGGTGCAAAGTTTTATAATGGACCCTGTATATATATATATATATATATATATATATATATATATATATATATATACATATACATAATATATACAAGACTCCCATTTTGTCTGCAATTGCTGGGTATCTCGGTTATTAGTAAAAATATAACCTTGCGGTTTTTGCGAACCTGAGGCACTTTTTAGTGAAACGAAAGATGCAAACAAAATTGCCATAGCCCTCTTAGTTTCCGAGCTAAAGGGTGATATTGAAAATATTGCATTTTCAGGTACCGCTTGTATTTCAGTTTTCTGACAATTTGTCAAAAAACGAAATTAAACTAATCCTTTTAGAATTTTTACGTAGAATCTAGCGGCGTAGTTAGCTTTTTTATAATTACTGTTATTGAAATATTGACCAATATTTGGTTTTTTAAAGGGACACCTGATATATGTGTCAAGAAATTAATTTGAATTTTCACAAGCTTCTTACAAATACATAACATTATGGGTCTATTTTAATAAACAACGAAAAAAATCCTCATTTTCATAATTCGCAATCAAAACTTTGCTGTATGCTATGCAAAAAATGCTGCTGTTTATCATTTACTTGGAAGCAAGTCACAGTTCCTAAAATATGTTTTATGCCGTGTCACTGCTTGCCTTAGTTATATAAATGTTGAGTTTTATTTTCAAATTACGCTGTTTTTTTTTGTATTTATTTATGTGAAGGTATTATATTTGTGACTATGGGAGTAAACCAAACTTTCGCACATTTTGAGAAATACGATATGTTAGCTTGTTTTATAGTATATTTTTTATATACACCTATTAGTGAATCTTCTTAATGACAATTCACTAATAATTTACTTGGTCACGGATCATTTAATAAACCTCGTTCAAAAACATAATAAAATAAATCGAGAAGATGGGGATGCCACAGTTTTGGCTAATGTAAAAGCTTATCCTAAAAACTCCTGTAGGGACATTGAAAGGAGCGTAGGGATTCCAAAGGTTACAGTTCAAAAATTTTAAGAAAACACAAATACCAGCGATACAAATTTAGACTTGTCCAGCATCTACACACGCTGTGGATGCTCAACGTAGGGTAGTATTCTGCAATTGGTATCGGGAAATATGTGATATGGTTAGAGATTTGTCAATGAAGGTTATGTGGTCAGACGAAGCTCATTTTAATAATTCTGGTATACTTAATAGGCACTATAGAAGGTTCTGGTTCCATTAAAACCAACACCAAATATTTACCAGAAGACAGCAGGGCATGTTTGGTCTAAATGTCTCTTACTTCATATTAGGAATACAGATAATTTTATATATTTGAGGGAAACCTAACAGTCAATCGCTACGTTGACAGCTATACCTAAATTGCTCGATGATGTTCCTTTAACACAAGTAAACGAAATTTATTTTTAACAGGACGGGGCTCCTGCACATATTTCTCAAATGGCGAGGTTATTTCTGGAGAATAATTTTCCAACTCGATAGATCGGAACCAATGTGCCTATAGGATGGCCTCTAGGTCCGCAGACTTATATATACGGGATATCTTTCTATGGAGATATCTGGAGAATAAATATTACAAAGTTCATTATGATAAAATTCAATATTTAGGAAACGCAATAAGTTTTTTCTACTTACAAAATCATCTCGTTGTTGTGCTTAATTCGTTAGGATGCTAGCAATTAGCATCAGCGGAGTCGATTTCGAGGTTATGCGATGCGAAAAGCGTACAGGCTGCTCTGTGACAAATAGCTACGTGTGGTCAGATTAAACTAGGAGAGAGAGAGAGAGAGAGAGAGAGAGATGGATTTTAATTTTCAATACCGTGAAGGTGAAAAATGGGAAGCTTAATACCTATACATAATGAAACGTCGTTCTATATTGCTTCTAAACAAACTGAATCACCGTCATTAATTTTTTTATTTATTAGTATACATTCGCATGCTAAAATTTAGCGCTTTAGATGCAAACTTTGTCCCGGTATTGGGAAAGGAATGGTCCAAGGCTGACAAATTACAAAATTGTTAGTTGGTTGTACATTGTACATAGCTCTATCCAACATTGTAGATATTGCATTACAGAATCTCAAGTGATGTCGAGGATTATTTTATTATTAATTTCGAATAACTTTATATTTTCCTTTGATCAAATGACTTGAAAATTGGTACACAACCACGTCTGTCTATGCTATTTTTAATTGTAAATTTTCGTTTAAATCACTCAAACAGTTAATATTGCGTTTTGAAAAATATTATTTAATTTTTTATTAATAAAAATTGGCCGTTAAGATTTAATGAACAAACTCATCCAAGCCATTAGCAAAATAAGGGTAATTATATATATATATATATATATATATATATATATATATATATATATATATATATATATATATATATATATATATATATATACATATATATATAGACATATATAACTGACCATAGAAATGGGTTCCAGAGGTCCTGAGGTCCTAATTCGGACTCATTTGAAGAAATTTTCCGAAAGTCTCACCATCGATACCTCTCTATTAGTGAATTTTTCTAATGAAAATTCATTATAAGGGTAATTCTATATATATATATATATACATATATATATATATATATATATATATATATATATATATATATATATATATATATGTATATATATATATATATATATATATATATATATATATATATATATATATATATATATATATATGTATCACACCGATATTCTATTATCAACAAAATGTATGCATTTCGCACAATTTAGTAATTGTTATAAGTCCTATATATATATATATATATATATATATATATATATATATATATATATATATATATATTATATATATATATATATATATATATATATATATATATAAATATATACATACATCTCACTAAGTAGATATAAAAACCGTTGTATATTAAATAACCCAATTACGGAAATAACAATGTATGCAAATGCAAATGAACAATTTCATACAGTGGCTTTTACGTTTGCTAAAATGAGTTTCAGTTTTTAATTTACTGATAGACGTAAAAGTTATACCGTTTACTATTAAAGTTTTATGAATTTGCTAGTTCACTTAGCTATGAAACACTTGTTCCACCTCGAATCGTTTGAACTCAGTTTTCTCAGTTGCGTCGACTTCTGTACCATAAACACAGATTCTTAAGTATCGGTTTACCAGTGCTGATGTTGGCAGTCTATAAACCGCCGTTAAGACTTAAGGTACACACATAATTGACTCGGAGAATGCGACCTTAACCTGGATAAGAGCTGATCGCACTTTGCGAGGGCGTATCGCAGCAGGCGGCTGTCGTCGTGCGGCGCCTTCGCAGTCTTTTGTTCGCTCTGAGACTGCTGCAGGCGCCATACAGACTTTGCCTCTAGATTAATGGATCATTTTTCTTCCCTTTAGAGCGACGTAACACCCTTCTCCTGTCGACCATCACTGCCGCCTATCCTTGCAGAAGGTCCCTGTCGGAGACCACAATTTCTTAATCCCTTACTGAATGGAGCGGCTACTACCTGAACAATGTGTTCCTCAAACGTAGAGATAAGCTTTAGCGAAAATAGTATGCAGCTACATGGTGATTTGTTCTAAAGTGCAGTGCGCCGTGAAGAAATAATTAAAATATCAATAAAAATAAATTGAAATGTGATTAACGACAGTACCATTTATTGAGTTATATCTGACATGTTTCGGCCAGGAACACCTTCGGAGAATCTGACCAAAGCAACAAAATTTTAAGTACATCTTAAAATAATAACATTAAATATAACAAATGTGACAGGAAAACACAAGTCAAAACCCACGAAGAAGAAATGTTTAACCCTTCTATATTATTACTCTCCGAAAATATTTTTTCCTTGTCTGAAATTCGCCAAAGATAATAGTGTTAAGGTACCTTTACTATTATTTTATTTATTAAAAGCCGCATATTTTAGGTCTTTAACGTGAACTGTTTTTTTTTTCTATCAAATATGTTATTATGGCACATGAAAACCAAATTCTTAACTTTTAATTTTAAACCGCAACCTAGTGAAAAGGACGTTGCATTTAGAAAAAATTCGTTCAAAATACTAATAATAGTGTTACCTTCACTTTTTTATTACTTAAAGGCCGTTTTAGTAAAGTGCTTTTTTCCTAAAACCGAAGGATACATTTTAAGTTAATCGTTTTATTTTTGAAAAATGCAATGTTTGCAAAAGTTTTCGAACTAAAGATCTTGAAATGCCTTAGTATTGACAATATTATATGCTACGTCTCGCTAATCAATTTTCTTTTAGGACAAGTTGCAGTTTATGAAATTATAATAAGGTATTTTATTTACAAAAACCTGTTTCATGTGCCGGAACATTTTATATATTTTAACAATAATAATAATAATAATAATAATAATAATAATAATAATAATAATAATAATAATAATAATAATAATAATAATAATAATAATAATAATAATAATAATAATAATAATAATAATAATAATAATAATAATAATAATAATAATAATAATAATAATAATAATAATAATAATAATAATAATAATAATAATAATAATAATAATAATAATAAGAATAGGTCAGAGTGATTCCAATAGTCATGTCAACTGGTGTGGTTCCTAAGAAACTCGAGAGAATATTAAAAGACTGGGTCTTGGAGAGCATCTTTATAAGGTTATGCAGAAAGTGGTAACACTTGCAACTGCCCACGCCGTGCGGAGATTCCTGGGAATGAGAATATGTCGCGTTGTCGTTCAGTGCCCGATGACTTGGAAAGGGCTCCATCTGAGCTCAGTCCCTTTGGTATTTGAGATACCTGAGATGAGTGAGTGTTCCCCTTTGAGGGAGTGTGAAAGCCCTTCAGGCTAAAGTCATAATAATATATAGCTTTTATTAATATATAGAGCAACTACATGATAAAAGGCAGAGTTTAAAAATTACTTTCTTTTCTTTTACTCCAACCGGGAAAAGGCTTAAACAGACTACAATAAAATAACAACCGTATGATATACCATATATATATATATATATATATATATATATATATATATATATATATATATATATATATATATATATATATATATATATATATATATACAGCAACTTAGAAAAATACACAAAAAACCATAAAACTACATAAAGATATAACCTTAAAAAATTTAGGAGAAGCTATTAAATTCAACAAGAACAAGAAGACAAGGACAAGAAAAAAGATATAAATAAGAGTAGTTGCGTAATGAAACAGTGTCGGGCCAATAAAAATTAAACAAATAAATCCATTTAGATCAAAACGATAATTTTCATCAAGAAGTAGATGTTTCATCTTGCATTTAAAGGATACCAGGCTTAAACATTTACATTCATCAGGTACTTGATTATGCACACAACCAAGATTGTGTAAAACAAATCCCCGAACCATACCAGACTTAAGGTTTTTTTAGAAGCGGGATATTAATGTTACGGAAATCCGTCCGAAAGACTATCTTATTTTGCAGGTAAAGGGGAGACATCTTGATTTTACTTCATGGAAGAGACAAACACTGTGAAGATGTATTCGCTTTCATGCAGTTAGTAACTTAGATGCTTTAAACTTGTAAGATATATGCTCATATTTGCATACACCACAAACAAATTTGACAAAATAGTTTTCTATGCGCTGCAGCCTTGCGGCACGAATAGCACTATAAGACAGGGGCCATAAATGACGACATCACGGTAGTTTGTGTGATAATACCAGCACTTCACAAAAGCTCATTTTCACACTTTTGCACGACGAGTCACCTTGTTAAGATGTTGGGGGATCTAATCGATTAACACGAATAGCACTATAAGACAGGGGCCATAAATGACGACATCACGGTAGTTTGTGTGATAATACCAGCACTTCACAAAAGCTCATTTTCACACTTTTGCACGACGAGTCACCTTGTTAAGATGTTGGGGGATCTAATCGATTAAATTATCAACAACATGCACTGCCATTAAGCATTTCCCATATACAATCACAACTTGGCTCTTCATCCGCTTTACCACACTACGTCCAAACAGTATGACGTTAGATTTGGCCAGATTAATGGAAAGAAAGTACCTATCGATTATAGAAATCAGCCAATCTCTCTAGATTATAACTAACAGCATCACAAAACTCCATAAAAATACTGAACAAGAGCGGCCACAGGATGGATTCCTGTGGGACACCAGATGTTACAGGTAAATAGTCAGATGTCTGGCAGAAAATTTTTACATGTTGACCTCTACCAAACAAATTGTGGCCAATTAGTGAGAGTGTGCTGTTTTGAAAATCAAGTTATTTTAGTAAGAAGGAGATGAGAAGTTGATGGTCTATTCTGTCGAAGTGTTAAATGGTTGTTATCTGTAGCCAGTAATATACAGTCGCACGCGTTAATCAGAGCAGTAGCGCAACTAAGGCCTGGTCTAAAACCTGACTGACGTGAGAGGATTAGATGGTTATTGCCAACTTAACAGTTTACCTGTTTATCCGCTATTTTTTCCAAAATTTTAGACAAAGTACACAGAATACTTATCAGTCGAAGATCAGTCAACTGGATGGAGTTCCTATTTTTGAAAGCAAGAAAATGTTCGATATTTCACACAATGTTACAGAGATAATAGAGCAGACAAAAATTCCATATATACGTTGCATGAGACAAAAAAGTGGACAGCAGTACATAAGAATCATTATACTAATGGAATCTATTCCTACTGGTTTAGTTTTAATTTGGAGCAAATTATTAGAAACTTGATTCTCATCTACAGTGCAAAATTCGAGGACTGAGCTCTCTGCTCTGTTCTCCTGAAAGAATCTAAGTCTCAGAGTCAGCTGCCGTTGTGGGTAGATTCTGTTAGACTAGCGATTTATTATTTTAATTACCATTATTTAGAGGTTTTGGCATATCTTCTGTTTTCGTTTTTAGAAAAAGATTTGCTTTCTTGAGACCCTTTTAAAATACAAAATTATAATACAAAACAAGATGTCCAATAAGTACTTACCTAAAGTAGGAATGTACAAAATACTTACAAGCAATTCATACTTTAAATATATTATGGTACTTTTGTATATTTCAGTAACTCATGAGGCAATGAAATAATGGAGAAAACCTTTATAATGCAGCAAGTGGGTAATGGTAGCAAACTGTGATAATAATTATAAATCTTTTCGTCAATCCAGAAACTTTAGTTTTCGTACTTTTGGTCATTATGAAGAGGAGCGATAAACCAACTTTAGATAAATCGGCTGGTGATAGATGAAACTTACTACATTATACGCACGTTGGTACTATTATCACGTTCTGTAAATTTGCCGTTGCAGAATTATTGACATTTTTGGTTCTACGCTGGTCACATACATATGGTAAGCACTAACATAGTTTATTTTAATTTTTATTACATGTTGCATGTTTTTGCGGTTTTTTGGTCTGGAACTAATGGTATAGCAGTAGATTCGTAGCTTAAAAATAATACGATTTGGTTAATTTAGCGAATATTTCAAAAACATTCAATATAAGGATCATTTAACAAAATTATACCTTTTCTGTTAAGAAACATGAAGAGAATACAATGTTCAAAAGCTTCCGTTAACAAAATCTTTCGAGTAATTTTAGGACTTAAAGGGATTGGCACCCTCTATTTGCTAGGGCCAAATTTGGAATTAATAATTTTTTAACACGATGAATATTTTGCCGATACCAATTTTCCAAAAATACATCAAATGCTTTTCTAAATATCAAGGATAACTGAAATTCAATTTTCATTTAAACACCCCACATCTCTTTTTATTTTGACTTTTGGACTGAGGTAAATTTGAATAAACCGTAATATTTTGATGCCAACTATCTACTGCTGCTATATGTACCCTTACTTTTCGCCCAGCCTGTATATAGGTGGAACAGTAAAATGTCACGCAAAACTACCTACCATTTCTAATACTACTGAGTTGTTATATAAAAAAGTTCGGGACGCTGGAAGTGCGTTATGGTAGTGAATTTTCATAAGAATGATATATAATATATTAGTGATTTAGCCTTATATCAAAAGTTATAAGAAATTACTTTATTTAATTAGAAACACTAAAAAATAAGGTAAAGAAGGGCAAGCAAAAAAAAAAGATCTCTGACATAAATATTTATACAGTAATTCGGATACAAAACGCAAAACAAAGAAATTGATAAACAGGAAAAATACTCAAAAAAAAATACACTACAAAGCTAAACATAAAAAATTCCTGTGGTTCATGCAATGAATGTGATTGTATGCATGCAGAAGAGGAAGAAGAACTCCCAGGATGAAGAGGGTTTCTGCCCCCTCACCCAAAAACAAGGGGGGGGGTTGTCCCTCCCCATGTGCATGCATACAACCATCTTCAAAGCATTAAGCATAAGAAAAATTTCTTGGGAGCAACCCCCAAGAAAGTTACGGAACCCGGGGCCAATATGGGTGTTGTGTGGGGTAGACGGAGGTTAAAGGAGGTATGGCAGCAAAATGTGAAAAACTCATCTTTTTATATTTATTTATATATAATACGTATAATTAATTTGCAAATAATATATTACGATAGTACTCACCCCATGTCGCATGCGCGTGACAGTGCAAAAATAGGTAGGTGCATTATCATATCTCTCTAGTAATTGTATCACGTATAAAGCCTAAAAAAAGCCATAAACAAGGAAGAAGAAGAACGTTGTCAGATAGAATACATTAGGATTGGAGTGATAAGTTTAAAATTCGAAATTGGCAGGTATTAAATACAGCTATGGATTACGGTATTTTTTAACTCACTGATCAAATTAAATTTTATAAAATATTTTCCTTATTATCAGAAGTTGTGAAAATTTGAGATGTTTACACATGAAAGGTTTAGCTACATGAAATGTCTGAAGATCTGGCAACCCCGGTAAGAAACAACTACATATTGACATCTTGCAATGATTGTTAACTTTCATTGGTTAGATTTGTATTTACGATTTATTTAAATAGTATATCAGTACAGGTAATGTTATCTGTCTTTGTTCAACATTGTAGATATTGCATTACAGAATTTGAAGTGATGTCGAGGATTATTTTAATAATAATTTCGAATAACTTTGTTTCTTTGATCAAGACATAAAAATTGGTATACAACCACTCCTATAAATGTTCTTTTAAGTTGTAAATTTTCGTTTTAATCACTTAACAATTTGAAATATGTTGCGTTTTAATTTTTTGTAAAGAAAAATTGGGCGCTAAGATCTGATCAACGAACTCATACAAGCCATTAACAAAATGAAGGTAATTCCCAAATTTGGGCCAAATCAGTGAAGTATTATATATATATATATATATATATATATATATATATATATATATATATATATATATATATATATATATATATATATATTATTTATAGGCATTAAAATTATAGAGTGCATCTTACATATATATATATATATATATATATATATATATATATATATATATATATATATATATATATATATATATATATATATATATATATATATATTCAAATACATTTAGTTACCCCACCATTGGAATTTACAAAACAAAGAGTCGGCAATGCAATCGAAAATATTTTAGCTTAGTAATCTTTCAAGGCTCTAAACAACGATAACTGTAAATATTCTGGTTATCTACTGTTGTCCAAAGTATCATCAGTAAAAATC
The DNA here is from genome assembly GCA_964006375.1 of Tillus elongatus. Lineage (NCBI taxonomy): Eukaryota > Metazoa > Arthropoda > Insecta > Coleoptera > Cleridae > Tillus > Tillus elongatus. Next base: position 160,189,400 of record OZ023262.1, read on the forward strand.
GAGTAGGTTCGACAGGAAGTTGATAACTCGAAGAGTAACTACATCTAGTCCTATAGTGTTGCGATTGCATTGCTTGTTTTTTTTTAACAACACACCACGAGGGCTTACATCCTATTAATTTGCCATTGTAACTTTAGACACAGCGACGGAGAAACTTATACTTTCTCCCCTGTTGGTCGCCAGATACCTTTATTAGGTTGAGTTATATAACACAATAGTTAATAGTTTGCTGTAAAATGCCAATGAAAACGAATGGTCATACGAGAAGATAACTGCAGTGACTTTTATTGCATTGTCTTCTTGAGCTCTGGTGTGTAATCTTTGGTGCGTATAAGACTTGCAAGGAGTTTGTAGTTGTACTTTCTCAACAGCTCCACAAATTGTCCCTAAATTAAAGGAGATGTGCTATGAAAAAATATACCCAACTTTCAAAGTGTACTATTATCTATTTTAGGTAATTTTCATTCATTTATATATATATATATATATATATATATATATATATATATATATATATATATATATATATATATATATATATATATATATATATATATATATATATATATATATATAAATATACAAACATATTTTAAACTGGCCACGGTTTTGAACCATTAGCACATTTAAACCCGAATTTTTAGTCAGAGTGGCTGCCCCGAATCTGAGAATAAATTTAATGTGTTCATCGGATCTTTACGCATTACATTTTAGCTTTTTCTTTAATCGTGTCGAAACCTTTTAATTACTCAGCCATCTACCTACATATTTAAATAAAGATCCACCCACACAAGCGCGAGCTTACACTCATATTCACACAAGTACACATAATGTATAGTTATATTTACAATTTTCACCTGCAAGATTCTGTATCTATTTAGCTAATTATTACTAGATTATATTAAGGGAAATACACAACGGGGACACAAATCTTCTGTGCCTTAGGGTCACAGGGTTAGACAGAATGGAGCAAAAACTATGTACAAAATTCTAAGTAGCTACTACAAAATAAAAAAATTAGAACCATTAAATGTTTAGACCCAAGTTATAAATATGAGTAATTACAATCAAATATATATATATATATATATATATATATATATATATATATATATATATATATATATATATATATATATATATATATATATATCAATATTTCCCGTTGCAAGTAAGTGTGCCAAGTTAAAAGGACACGAAACGCAGCGTGTCCGCACAATGTTTTCAACAAATATTTGAACCTGTACCCTCAAATTTGTACAACCCATCAGCATATGCTCTATATCCCCCAACTCGCCACATTTGCAATTGGAATTGTCTTTTAAATTCATTTTATATAAGTATGAAGGTACCCCTCACATTTGTACAACCCATCAGCATATGATCTATATCCCCCAACTCGCCACACTCGCAATTGGAATCGTCTTTTAAATTTATTTTATATAAGTATGAAGGTACCAATGCATGTCCAAATCTTAATCTACAAATATTTACAATGACTAGTCTATCTAATACTTGGTTTTTAAACCAGGGCATCCTAGGTGGAAAAGGTTGTAGCTGTTTATAATAAAATTCCGTACTATTGTTTTTGTATCTTTGTGTCCATTTTTATTTAGGAGAATTAAATAGGTAAGGCAAAACGTCCGAGCCTCGACATATTTAGGTTAACTCTTCTCCTGTGTAAATGGATTCCTTAGCCAATGTATCCACTGTTTCATTCTGTAATATGCCGCAGTGTCCCTTTATACAGCATAAGGTAACGTCTTGGCCTTCTTCTTGCAACAAGTACAGATGATGTCTTATTAACTCAGCTATCAAATAATTGTTTACTTTTGTATTTGCTTTGAAATTATAAATTTTAACAAGGCAGCTCTTGCTATGTGAAGATAGCAACTCTTTGTTTGCACTGTTGTTTTACATAGTGTAATGCTTCTAAAATTCCAACGATTTCTACTGAATATATGGATAATCTAGCATTTGGTCGAAACGTTTTTCTAATTTCACCTTCCGGGACATAATAGGCACAGCCAGCTTTGCTTAGAACCATCGGTGAAAATATGAAGGGGCTCTGGAAATTTAGACGTTACATCACACTTAAATACAAGATTACGAACAATACAGGGGAAGTCATGGTAATTCTGTAAATATGTTATTTTCAGTGGTTTCTTTGTTTGGATATTTATGCTATATGTCGGACATACTCTACTTTGATATAAATCACCTTTATCTGACAAAATATTGTGGTAAGCTGTCACAATTATAGAAAGGAGTTTATAACACTGACGTGGTGAAAATATGAAGGGACTCTGGAAATTTAGACGTTACATCACACTTAAATACAAGATTACGAACAATACAGGGGAAGTCATTGTAATTCTGTAAATATGTTATTTTCTGTGGTTTCTTTGTTTGCATATTTATGCTATATGTCGGACATACTCTACTTTGATATAAATCACCTTTATCTGACAAAATATTGTGGTAAGCTGTCACAATTATAGAAAGGAGTTTATAACACTGACGTGAAGATGTTGTATTGAATATATATGCTTCGTTTACTTTTTCTATCAAGTCACTCTCTCTTGTATATTCTTTTATAAGAAACCTAGTAACCAAGTTTTCTGCACGAATTTTTGGGGGAGTTTCTTCAACTTCGACTAACAAGCAGTCAATTGATGTACTATTCAGAAAGTCATAAGCGAAGGCTTTTATTTTGAATCGTTTCTAGTTTTTTATGTGGGTTCTACTTGCGTTCAGGTAGAATACACCCGTAGTCTATCTGCGATCTTACAAAGAACTTGTAAAACATTATGCTTATATTGGGATCAGCTCCCCATTTTGTATGATTTATAAACCTTATATTATTCAGTCCCTTTTCTGTTTTCTTGACTACTTTTTGGATGTGACTTTTCCAAACAAGCTTTCTATGAATAATCAACCCAAGAAAATTAACAGATGTTTTTAGTTCATAAGCCTTACTGCAGATGCTAATTGACTGAGGTATTTGCCTTTTTTTGGTAAAAACTCCAAGCTGGGTTTTAGATTCTGAAATATTTAAACATATTTAATGTAAATACCCTTTTAATTATATAAAATCCTTAGCTATTGCTTGTTGCCGTTCATCTAATTTACAGCACTTAATATGCTTCCCTGGGGTACCCCTGTATTACTTTTTTTAGGACCATACAATATATCTCCTACTTTCAAGCATACCTCTCTGTCTTCATAATTACAATTGTTCTCGCAAAATGAAAGGGCACACCAAGTTTGGTCATTTTCTCAAGTAATATTTTGAAGTTTACGCTATCGCATGCGGCACAAACATCTACGAACATCGCGATTGTGGATTTATTCTTGGAAAATGATTTTTCTATATCTATGACAAGATCCGCAATACTGGACATGGTTGACATATTTCTTCGAAAGCCATGTTGAGTATTTGATATAAGACGATTTTGCTCTAGCCACTCTTCTAAGCGGTTTTGTAATAATTGCTCAAAAACCTTTAACATACAGGAACCTAGGGAGATGCCCCTATAGGATACGCATTTTAGTGTGTCCTTGAAGGGTTTTAAGAAAGCAATGATAACGTATGTCTTCCACTGTTCTGGGATATTTCCAAACATCCAAATATTATTAAAAATTTAATTTTATGAGAGAGGTGTTGCAATAGTTCGTAAGAGATCCCATCAGCTCATTGAGACGAATTTTTCTTTCTATTTTTTAGACTATTTTCTAATTCTAATAATGAGAACTTTTGAAGTAGGGGATGGTCGTGTTGGTGTACATGTACCATGTCGCAATTATTTTCTTTGGCGTATTCTGGTGTGATACTACTAATGAATCCTTCTGGCCATATGGCATCTTGATATTTGTTTGCTCTATTAGTGTTCCCATTATTCAGTCTCTTTGTCATATTCCAAATTTATGTAATCGAGGTATTTCTATTTAATTTCTCACAAAGATTTTTCTACGAATATCTTTTACTTGCCAGTATTGTTCTTTTTTTTTTATAGTTGACCTTCTTTTGTACTTTAGAAAATTTTCATATGTTGAACAACTTTTATACGATCTTAGTGCTTCTCGTTCATCGGTTATTGCACGTTTGCAGTCTTCATTCTACCAAGGTTTATTAAAATTATTACTGAGAGCTGTCTTCTTCTCCTGAATTGAAGACTCACATGCCATGTTTACAAGACCAACAAATAATTCATAAGATAAATTTGGTTCCAAAGAATTTAAATCTGTCAAAGGATTCCATTGAGGAAAGCTTCCAGTTAGCCTTTTTTAGATTCCACTTTTTAGTTTCAATGTTTTGATTACATAAAGAGTGTAAGCAATTATTAATACTATCGCTATCAGCAAAGGTGCCATCATTACTATTACTAGAATCATAACAGTAATCTAACAAAATTGCGTAATGATCCGACCCAAGGGAATCATCAGCAACAGTCCAATTGAATTTATGAAAGATACCTGGCGAACAGACACACAGATCCACGGCAGACACACCTGTATGTAATGGTGTTTTTACTAGAGTTGCAGCCCCTGCGTGTAAGAAATTAATTCTACAGTCTTCGATTGCTGCTAATAGTTCTCGACCACCAAAATATGTGCCGCTACAACCCCAGGCATTGTTATGGCAATTTGTGTCACCACATGTAACAAAAGGTTTTTTTAAGCTAGCAAAAAAGTTTTCCCATTGTTTTTTCGTAATATTTGTATTTGGTGAGATATATATATTGAATATAAATTAATGCCACATTTTCTATTTAAAATTAAATTTACTGAGATACACATCATATTTGAAACCTGATAAAATGTACTGTCTGTTTGAGATACAAACTTATTTTTTACGAGTATAGCTACTCCACTATTGGCCCTTAACGATCTAGCGTTCCATTGCAAAAGCTTTATTCTGGACATGAACTGTTGTTTAAATTTTCTATCACTTGACTTTTAAAACTTTCTATAACTGAGACATCGGTCTTGTCAACATTAGCCCAGGTCAATATATCTTTTGCTGAAGCGATAATTCGGTCTCTAGCTTCATTTCAGCTGGTTTGGTTTACTTGTGTTTGGCTAACGTAGTTAGGTGAATAAGGATTTATAATGCCATTTTCTCGTGACACATCCGAATGAAGGTTATTGTCATGTGTGGGTTCAGTGGTACGTCTGTGGTAATTGTGTGAGGTGATCTAGGGTGCTGATTGTTTGACTTAATTTTTACATTGTCTTTGTTGTTTACGGAATTGTATTTCTTTTGTTGATTAGTATTTTGTTGAAATTGTTTGCTTGTTTGTTGTAATTGTTTGCTCGTTTGTTGTAATTGTTTGTTTGATTGTTGTGAGTCTAAATTTATTTGTTGACTATGTATATTAATATGTGGTTGTTCCTGTTTGCTCTGAATAGATTGTTTGTTAAGTGGATTGGGTGCTTTCAATATTTGGGAATAGTTTTTGTCGAGTTTGTCTGAGTATTCTTTATAAGATATATTATCTGTACCCATTATATGTTTAATTGTTTTTTTGTCTAGAAAACTCCGGACAGAGCCCACAATATGTGGTCGCGTGGTCACCCGAACACAGCACGCATACAGGAGATGATTTCTGATCGCACTCTTCGCTAAGATGATCTTTTCTGTAAAATTTGCATCTCTCACGCGCCCTGCGCTGAGAACTGATGTGGCCGTACCTCAAACATTTAAGGCACTGAACCACTCTTTGAATATATGGTTCTACTTGATATATAATTTTCATTATTGCTACTTCAGAGGGAAGCGTCTGGCCTTTAAATTCTACTAAGACTGATGACGTTTTCACATATTCTACTTGCCCGTCTCTACAAACGCTGCCTTTTTACATTAACAATTTCAAAATTATTAGTATTAGTTGGTCCGATCATTTCAATTAATTCTTCCTCATTAATGTCTATGTCCAGTTGCTTTAACACCCTGTCTCCTTGTAAGGAAATTTGAAATGTAAGCAATACAATTTTTATTTCTTAAATGTTCTGAAGTTATTAAAGAATTTGGACTATCATATGTAGAAAAATAATTTTAAATTTATTTTGACCAATACTTGATATATTCAATATTTTATGTTTTAAATTGTTGTCGCAATTCATTATTACTTTAGCAGTCCCTATACAGTGCGTTTCACCAATATTTTCATTTATATTTTCACTCTTGACATATACAACAAACGGACCCTTATCGTCTTTCTGATAAGTTTTAATAAGTTCTTTTCTCTAAGAATTTAATTTATCTGTATTATTTACATTACTTTTTTCCAGTCTCCTAGTTATAGTTAAATCCGATTTCCCTAATTTTAAATCTTCTAATCATTCTACAAGTTTTAAATAATGTTTTCCACTTACGTCCTTCTTCCCCTTATTTTTTTTTTCTTCTTATTTATTTTCATACTATTATCTTTCCTACTTACTGCTTTATCTCCTTTTAATACCTCATACTCATCTGATTCTGAAGAATTATTAACTACATCTATTTCCATTACATCTTAATCATTTAAATGTTGCTTCCCCTTATCAGGATGCTCCGTATCACTCATATCTACACTATTCAGAACACACGACAATTAAAATAATAATAATTGCTTAACACTGTTTTTGAATATATATACACTAGCTCTCGAAATCACAACCGCTCATTTCGGTCGCTCGTACGAGACGTCCGATACCTCCCTATGCGCGCATTTATATATATATATATATATATATATATATATATATATATATATATATATATATATATATATATATATATATATACATACCTATATATCTGTGTGTGTGTGCGTTTCTGAAATGCAGCTTTGACGGAAATTTGGTAGATGTGTGGGTTTGATGGAGACTTTACTATAAGTATACAAAAAATTAAGCTTCTAGGTAAATGGCAACTGAAAATATTACAATTTGAAGCATTTAATAAAAATTCGCTAGCATAACGCATTTGCTGCGTCCCAATTTCTTAATAATATTTTAACGTCTCCAGTTTTAGAAAAGAAAATTATACACGAGATTTGAATTTAAGAAATATTAAACTATGACTGCTTAGAGGTGACTCAATATTTCTGAAAATTTTATACAAATTAAAGATAGCACATAAATGTCACCTGATCAAGTCTAAATAGCTCGATCAAGAAGATGTATATAAAATAGTTTGGACGCAGCAAGTGCGTTATGGTAGTGAATTTTCATAGAAATGATCTGGCACCAAATATTTTTTAATTTTTTTTCTCTTAACATAGAAATATAAATTTTGGTATATAGTTTCCTTTTAATATCGTAAACTTGCGTACTAAGTTTGTTTTCTATCTCTTGAGATAAAAAAAATTCCGAAAGAAAACCCAAAATTTTCCCGGAAAACCTGGTTCGATTGTTCTGGCTAACTTATCCAAGCCACTTACAGAAAGAAGGTACGTGCTGAATTTGATCAAAATCGGACCATTATTTATTTAATTTATTGGTGTGATATACACAGACACCACGCGCAAGACGTACACGCGCCCCCACACCCACGCACGCTCCCACACACGCGGGCGCGCGCCCACACACAAACGCTTGCACGCACGCACCTACGCACGGCCCCACGCACGCACGGCCCCACGCACGCGCTTCCTCGCACCCGCACAAACACGCGCGCACACACGCGCACGCATGCAACACACGCACGCGCACGCACGTGTTTGTGTACACACATACACACACAAAACATACACACACACAGACAGAGAGAGAGGTTTCTCACTGCTTATGGGGACGCCTCAATATAACACACTTGTGGGGACTTCGAAGTTATTGGTACCACCAGATGCAGAATTTTTCGTAGATAAGGATGTAGCAACTCGTTTTCTTAGGCACTCCGATTTTCGTAGGATTTTATAAGAAAAACGCACAGTCCCCACGATTTCATTTTGTGTAAAAGTATCGTGTTTACACAGCAGTTATGTGGACTGTCCACAACTATCGCGCTATTTCCAGCAGCGTTGCCAGCTTTTTAAAATGGCAATCGTCGACTGTAAGATTGTTACCCGAGAACATTGGTATCTTTTTTTTGCGCGCAAGATGTGAAAGATTAAATTGACAACTGATGTTAAGTTCGCTAATAGAATATTTTTTGCGTCCATATTTTATTCTGCAAAAAATAGGTATAAAAAGTTTCTTGGCTTAGAAGCATTTAGTCCTTTTTTATTTTGCTTTGAGACCAACAGTTTTTTAAGAAATAATAAACCTCCTACCTTTTTGGTCTCCTTATTGAACTTTTTCAGTTCCTCAGCATCAATTAGTCTTTCGCTAATTCTTATTTAAAAAAATCGGCGGACTGCAAAAATTTCTTCAAATGAGCGCTAATTTGGGCTCCCGAAACCAGGGTCTGTTTAAATTTTTATTTGTTTATATATATATATATATATATATATATATATATATATATATATATATATATATATATATATATATATACATACAGGTTGAGTTTTTTCGATGTTTAGTACAGGGATCTCGTAAACTACTGCAGTTAGAAAGACGATTAAGTGGGGAAAGTAGTGAGTGTAATTCAGAACTGTTTTTGTTTCCATAAAAAACGTCACGGATTACTAGATATTTTGAAAAAAAACCTGCTTTTTGCCTATTTCTTTAAATGCATTTAGCTGCGTTAGTATTCGGTTTACTGAAAAGGTATATAGAAAAAAGTTGTAGATAAATATGTATAAAAAGAGCAAAAATATGCAATTTGTAAAAAGATCTGTAACGTTTGAGTTATGACAAACTCGTGTTTTTTTTAAATGGAAATTTAATTTTTAGTAAGTCATCTCTTATTCTTCGATATATGTTCTAGACAACGAGTGCTGTTGAACATATTTGCTGATATTCTCAAATCATGGTTTGGCAGAAACAACATATTTTTTTAAAGCGACAGGTCCTTAAAAGTTTCTTTACTACTTTCCTTGAACCTTGGTCTTTCCACCATATAGTATATTTTCAGTCTATAACTTTAACTGGGGACGTTCATCAAGCTACAGATGTAGTGTAGAGTATAGCGTATTGAAAATATCGTTGTATATTGCTGGTGGGGGAGGGGGAACTGTCCATTGTAGCTGATTTACAAACTCGTCCACGATATCAACAAAATGAAGGTGTGTTCTAAGTTTCGTTTAAATCAGTTGAGTATTTTTTAGCTGTTTTGGTGATTATTGTGAGAAAATTCAACTAGTATTGTGTTGCAAAGCAAAGATGGATAAGAAATTATTAAGTTATCAGTACATAATACGGTTATTTTGGCAAGTGAGTATTAGAGATGGGATTTTGTTTTAAATTATGCTATAATCCAAATACAAGCTAATGCGTCTTTGTATGACGTATTTTAAAATTAATGTAAGCAGATAAAAAATTAATTAAATAAATATATCCATATAAACACGACATATAAATTCCAGCATAGCCAAAAAATATTTTTATTTATTTTTTTAATTTAATTTTGGGGTAGTTTGGCCATATTACAAAACCATTAAAAACACTCATAGGTTTATTTTGATTTTTACTAATTTGTTAAATTCAGTATTATTTTAATTTCATTGTACCTAAAATATACTTTTGAAAAATAGTTCTTTTTAGGTTTGCATAATGCGCAGCAGCCTAGCTACCGCAAACGGCCAGGAAGAGTTACAATTTCCCAATAGAATAGTATTAAGGTTCAACGTTTCTAAACATCTAAGTGCCTAAAACACATACTTAAAATTAGTCGTGAGCTCTTGGAATATTTTACAACGGTATCTCTGCCGTTTGCTAATAATAGAAAACTTATTTACTTGTTTTTTTTTTACAGAAATGAAAGATTTGACACTGTACGAAAAACTATTTAAGAACAGGACTTTTAAAGTGCGGATAAGCGGCTTTCAACTTAAAAAGACGGCTTTTTTTAAATGGAATACCCACCCAGCGGATCTATTTTAAGCCTAACACTTTTCCTTGTAACCATTAACAGTATCTTAAAACTATTAGCGTTAGCAAGAAAATTGAAGACAAATACAGCACCCTCCATACAGATCACACACCCTTTTAGTGAATTTATTTAAAAATTCACTAATGAGGAAATCGCGACTTTTGATTTTGAAAAAAAATTCTTTAAATGAGCGCGATTTAGGACCCCTGGAAGCCCTTATGTGAGGTCGCTTTCAAACTTTATATGTTTACACAGCCAGACAGACGAGCAGAGACACACAGACATAGCATAATCCAGCTTCATCTACTGAAACCAGAACTGTTACCACTCAACCTCAGGTAGCTGATAATTCTGTTATACTGCCATCTGGTCAAAAGCCACAACTATCGACAAGCTCTCAGTTACAACGCAACAACACCGTAGGTCTAAAACGATTATCATC